>OU452277.1:8705959-9348062 GCA_911728535.1 Pammene fasciana | reverse complement strand
TAAACCAGTACAGTCTATAGATCCGCGGCTCACAAATAATTCCAATTATAGTACGGACGGCAGAACAAATTATTATTCGGATCAGGATCATTGGCCAAACTCGCAATCACAGGGACCGCTGTATGGGCAAAGTGAACAAATAAGTGGCTACGGCCCGAATGCACCACCAGGACCACCTTATCGAGTGCTGAATAGACAGGATGCCGTTCAACAACAATCGGGTATGGACCAAAGTAGTCATCCGTATACAAATCAACCACGGAAATTCTCTTCAGCGATGAGACCGGCTCTCAATCTTAATCAGAGGCCAGGACCGCAGGATTGGAACTCCTCACAACAACAACAAGGAATTAGACGGCAAAGTATCTTAGGTCAGCCTACACAAAATACCCAGGAAGCATCGTACGGTGACGGTGGTGCCGGCAACTACGGACGTACTGAACTTCGAACCGGCACAGTACATTCTGAAGGACTGCACGACCGTATAGGGGGAGATCCTATGCAATATCATCAATCTACGGAGCCTCAAGGATATCAGCAGCCACTCGACCATAGACAACAAAGAGAGGGTTCAATGTACCGACAAGCAAGCACCGACCAACCGATGTACAGACAAGCCACTGCCCCGATGGACGACGTAACTAACGGGCCTCGGGACCCGCGGCAAGCGGGTCGAACATCTATCGATTACTTTGACCATTATAAAAGACCTCCGAGTAGAGATTCGAGCGTGGATCGATACGGGCGTCGATCGCGGCAGCCTTCAGTGGAAGCGACCGCGCCCGCGCCCACCAGAGACTCGCGGGGCGGGTCGGTGGCGCCGCAGCAGCCCGCGCCGGCGTCGCGACCCGCGTCGCGGGCGGCGACTCCGGCTGCCGGCAACGGCCACTTAGCTACGGGTCGGGGCTCGATATCACGGGAAACTCCATTCGAGGAATCTATTATGAGGAAACGAACATTGGGGCAAGACATAGCACCATCGCCGTATCAGCCGAAGCGGACGGAGAGTTTGTGCATGACGCCGGCTCCTGCGCCGCCCCCGCCTGTGATGAGAGGAGGAGGCGGCGGCGGCGGCGGTGGTGGTGGCGGACGAAAGGTAAGTTTATAAGCAACTCCATTTTCAAACTCGAAGAGACATTTACTCACTTAAATAACACCTTAACCCAATAAATAAAGCATCTCGACAAAAACAAATCTCGACACGTGTACGTTTCTCATCTATTATAAAAAAGAAATCTATACTAACGTATCGAGAAATCCATGTGATCGGCTACGGCCGTAGCTTAACGGCGAAAGTGTTAAACAATAATACCGGTGGCAGTTGAAAACGATTTAGGCATCAACTGGTCACACCAAAGTTTTGTTCTAACCGGTCATACTGCCGAAACCAATAATATTTGTTTCAACCCGTCACAAGTAAATATAGTTCTATTAAGTCACATAGTAATTTTGTAGCTATTGGTCACACTGAAAATATGTTCCTATTCGTCATCCTGTCAATAAGTTCTAACTGGTCACAAGGAGGATACAGAATATAGAGTCTTCTTTTGAAACTCATTCATGGATATAACAATCAGTCTATGTTATGTATTATAATTGTTAACAAAAAAGAACCGACTTCACTTAGGATCCGCTATTTCAAGAGGAAGTGGCCGAGTTGCTGTAAAAAATAGGAACATCACTATAGGTATGCCTATAATAGTTGAAGAGTTCCCTCGATTTCTCCAGGATCCCATCATCAGACCCAGACTTGGTGACAATGGGACCATCTAGGGGTTACCTATACCTGTTCGATGAAAAAAAAAATTAAAAATCGGTTCACGATTCACGGAGATATCGAGTAACATAGATACAAAAAAATAATTTAAAAAATCAGTTGAATTGAGAACCTCCTCCTTTTTTGAAGTCGGTTAAAAACTAGCTTATAGCTATAGCTTTGACATTCAATTCAAAGTCAAAAGAAATAAGAACTTCACTAATCTAAGGTGAAAATTTGGTTAAACTTGACCGAATTTCGTAAAGTCTGCTCTGGACGGCACCCGGCCCATCGCCGCGGGCCCGGGCTCGCGGGGATGGGCCGGGCGCCGTGCAGACTACGAAATTAGACTTTTTATGCACATAACAATAAGAACTATGAGAAGCGAAATTATTAGTGTCCGACCGAAGTTTCGGTTTCGGTTTCGGTTTCGGCCAGTTTCGGCCAAAAAACCGTGTTTCGGCCCAAGTTTCGGTTTCGGCCAAAAAAGGGCCGAACCTTTCGGCCGGGCCGAAACTTACAACATTGAGCTTAATCGGTCCACAAGTTCTGTCTCAGTAACGTTTTTATGTGATACTATTATAATAAATAAATATCAAAAAAGTGTACATATGTGTTTGGAAGATTATTTCATCAATTATAATATGATAGTAACATTTAAGTATTAATTTTATCGTACATTAAACTCTCGAGTTCATGCAAGAGACTGCCCAAAGAACTGCGTCGGCCTACGCTGAAAATTATACACGAAGAAATCAAGTAAAAACACTTGACGATTTATTTGAAATACTGATTGTGAAATTAAAATAGTCCATGCAATCTTGGCGAATTATTTTATAGAGACTTGTTAACAGCATTGATGTCTCAGTCGATGAAACTTTGCTGTATAACTAACTGCAGTATAACTAATGAATAACACACAAATTTAAAAAATCGTATTCATAATTTAAAAGAAAACATAACAATTTTAATAAAGCACAAATGTATGTTTTTCCAACTCATATATTCTTCGCACTTTTTTTTAACAAAACATATTACTTTAACCATAGAGATAGATGCTATAAAAACTCCAAGTATCGAACAAAACTTTCATATTTTTATTTTGTTTACTGATCGTAATTCTACTCTGAAAATACATTTGTCAAGTTTAAAATCGTGTGGGTTATTTTATTGCTAATTTTAACGTAGCAGATCCTAAATCCTAAAAAATACCAAAGTAAAAAAAACTGATGTCAGACATCTGTCTGTTTCCCACGTTTGCGTACATATCTATGTACGAAAACATGGTTGACTTGCGACAATGGTACTTTCAATAAGGTGGGTAAAATTTTACGTTACAGTTGTTAAAAAGTTACATAATTATGTTTATTCATTCATATATTTCGTGCTCTGCATTTATTTCGCGAAAAAAAAAACTGAAAGGAGAAACGAATTTAGGGATCAAAATACGCCTTACACCGAAATAACTTGGAGTTGTGGACAAACTAGAAAAATCATGGGATTAGGTTGCCAAGTGGACCTCAGGCTCCGTTGAGTCCGTGGGAAAACGCCAGCACAAACGCTAGGAGGATGATCAATCAAAACTTACTAACCTTGTTCTTCTTATACCACCTATCCTGCACAAGTTACAGCGGCTTATTGACATTTAACTCAACGATTTTAACGTGTCTATAAAAGTTTCGGTTTCGGTTTCGGTTTCGGCCGAAACTGCACCTAGAGCCGAACCTTCGGTTTCGGTTTCGGTTTCGGCAAAAAAACATGTTTCGGTCGGACACTAGAAATTATGTATACATATTAGCCCTAGGGGTTAAATGTACTACTTTATTAGTCCACCTACGTAAGCCTAATACGACAAACTTTTTGAGCATGACAAGTAAAAAATATATATACACGACCATAATATCAATATCTTGTAACTAACTTTTATTAATTTGCATACTGCTGCTGTTTGTTGCTGACTGAACAACGTAAAGGGATATGATTTTCGCCATAGCCATCGCTTTGTATCACTGTGACCAGTTAGAACTTATTGACGGGATGACGAATAGGAACATATTTTCAGTGTGACCAATAGCTACAAAATTACTATGTGACTTAATAGAACTATATTTACTTGTGACGGGTTGAAACAAATATTATTGGTTTCGGCAGTATGACCGGTTAGAACAAAATTTTGGTGTGACCAGTTGATGCCTAAATCTTGAAAACGTACCTACTTAAAATCATTTTAGCAATCTAAAAGTAAAGGATAACATTTCTCAAACGGTATTAAAAAAATATTATTAGTGTATTATCAGAGACTATAGAGATATACCGCGTGTATATTTGATATTACCACAAAAGGAAACCTGAAGCAGGTTTTAATGTTTTAAATCGACATTGCAATAAATATTTAGTTAATTGTTAATAACATCGAGTAATTAATTTTTAATTTATTTCACTCAGCAATGTACTGCGTATACAGTACAATGTGACACATATCAATTGTGACGTTTTAAAGGCAAAGTAATCAGGTAGGAGCAATACATTGCGTGCTGAAATATTTTATATGGAAAAATAAAAGTCATTTCAAATCAAAAAATTTTAATATTACATATGGAAGTATGTTTATTAGGGTCTATACTAACTACCCATAGCTTATGTGGTAATATCAAAAATACACGCTGTAGACAGCCTAACAACTTTTTGAGGCTCATATCAATCGCGCCATCTATGTCAAAGCCACCGAATGATACCGAAAATGTAAGAGAAATGTCACCTGCACTGCTACTAGGAGATAAGTAGATACTAGTGTACTACTTGTACGCTGTTTGTTACTAGGTGGATTGGATGGTACATTTTCGGTATCATTAGGTGGCTTTGACATAGATGGCGCGATTGACATGAGCTTCAAAAAGTTCTTAGGCTGTGGTCGGCTATATGTCTATAGTCTCTGGTATTATCAATGTCATGAATGATTAAAAACGATTTTAAAATTAGATTACCGATCTATCCATGTCAAGAGTCAAGCCATGAACTATAACTAAATCTTTTTTAGAAAATAAAAGGCTCCAATGTTTAGCTTATTAATACTACTACAAGCCTGTGCGAGCTAATACGATTATACGACGTAGTACACATCGCATTCCATAAAAATAGCAAAGCAGCATTTCAATTTAATAATCTGAACGTGATTTAATATTGCAATTACGCAATTCTGCAATGATAAATAATAATGTTTTAATATAATTTAAATAATAACCCATTTAGCACTAATCACGACACGTTGTCGTCACGCCTCTACGAAGCATTTTCGCGACATAGCGGGAAACCCATGTAATATTATCGGCTGTAGCGTAGCGCTACGCCTGTAGCAAACGGTGAATAGGTCATTACAAATTATCTACTATTTATTACTAAAATTTACTATAGCATAGAGAATTAAGTATTTTAAGTAAGCTTATTTATCAATGCCCATAGGTATGCATATATACATAGTTAACGTCTTACTTAGGTATTGAATTACAATAAGGATACCGAGTTGACGCATCAGTTAACTATAGCGACAAGGAATAAGCGAGATGCACTCAATATTGAACTTCATTAAAGTTAGATTTTTTAAAGTTAGTTTACCTACTCTTCTCTTGTCACGTGTAAAGTACTTGGTTAGTTGGGTGAAGAGAAAAGTAATAGTAGACGGTGTACGAGTCCAATTCCAAAAAAACCGCAAATCGATGAACAGTTAGCCGTTTGGTACACGCATGCTAGAGGTCATAACAATTTTTACGTCACTCTGGGCGCTAAGTGAGATTTACCGCCCCAGGGTGCAGCGGCAAATCTCACTTCACACCCAGGAGAAGACGTAAAATTATGTACGCACCACGGGCGGTAATGAAGAAGGCCTCAGATCGCTTGTTTATGGCCCTTACCTTCGGATCCAGCCACAAATGCCAGCGATCTGAGCCCTTCTTTATTTTACCGCCCTAGGTACGTAATGTACTATTTTTGATCCACAATTCTTAAAAAGAATCCCTTCGGACGGGAGTGCTGGGTCACTTTTTTTTATAATGCAATATTATAATTTGACATGTAAACTGATCTGATGATGGACCTGGAAGGTGTCAATATGAACTCCTCAACAGTATTCAACATTATCCCGTCGTATTCGGGCTCGTTGCATTCGTCTTAGTGAGCAGTTAGATAATGTATAAATAAAAGTACAATTAGCAATAAAAACATTGACATGTACAAATATTATATTTTTGAAAAAACTTGATTCCTTTTCAAGTTACTAATTTTACACATTTTTTTTCACATTACAGGCTGCTCGTTTATGGGATTCTCTACCCGTCGACGTAAGACGCTAAATAAATCCTTGCCCGTTTCCATAAATGTATGAAGAATTGTTCTCCCGTATCGTATAATATTTCTATGAGTGTGTATGGTGACGTTGATGACGTTGACATGCATATGTGCATTTATATTTCAAATGTACATACATACCTACATGTATTTGTACTTGTATATATATGAAAATGACTTCCCCCTATCATATTTTTAATCATTTTCACTTTTTTTAACACCTACATACTGTACATACATTTATTATTATTTAAAATACGTTATGTTTCCCTCAAAGACATTGCTCTTAAGCAATAAAACCGCTTGTTTGTACCGTTTTATTATTTAGTAGGTAAGCGTTTTATTCTAGCAATGGAAAATATGGGATTATAAATATCGTGCGTTGCCGATAAATCCAACTTGGTTTATATTCATAAATTCATTTTCAATCATTAACTATGCTCGCGTTGTAGCCTGTAATGTAACGTGGTTTTCCGGGTATGTAACGCGACATTTTTCTTAGAAGAGTAATGAAATGACTAGGAATGTGTCGTGTTCGTGATTAGTGCTATAACATGACAATAATTTGGACTGAAATAGTACATTACAGCAGAGACTGGGAAAATAGGGATTTCCGGCCAAGTAGGTATATACGGCCGAGCGTAGCGAGGTCGGATAGGGATACGAGGCCGGGAATCCGTTTAAACGCCGAGGCATGTATAGTGCTTTTCTCAAAAAAATGCGTGGAAATAAGACCTAAAACCTAATACTTATCGCACTCGTGGCCGGCGCCCGCGCGACAGCGACCGGTGGCGCCCGGCCCGCCCGCGGGGGCGAGCGCGTAGTATGAAAATCCTTTTCATATCAAGTGTCACTACGGCGCCCGAAACGTAACGACAACATTTCCGCGCATGTTTGAGAAATAGTACATTACAGCAGAGGCCGGGAAAACAGGGATTACCAATCAAGTAGGTATAGATGAATAGGAATACTAGGCTGAGTATCCGTTTTCACGCAGAGGTATCTATAGTGCTTTTTTCAAATATTCAATGGAATAAAGAATGAAATCTATGAGTTCGGTTCATGAGCATCATGAGGCTAGTCTACTTATAAAGGCTATCATCATCATAACAACAATCAGTAATTTGTGTCGGCAATACTGTATTCATTGGTGTTTTTCAATGGCGTATACAAACTAGGTATAAGCGATGACATTAGATTTTTTTAACTTTTAACTCATATGTACGTCAAACTGATAAGAATACTCGAACTGCCCCCGACGCACATGTGCGTCCACCGTCATACAAATTTGTTCCTAGGCCACGCCCCCTGGCAGTGATTGCGTTAATCGAGCAGTTTGTATACGTCTCATTGTAAAAAGAACTTGATTTTTGATAGGAAGTAGATACCTACTCTCCGGAAAAAAAAATAGCATGCCAATTTATGGTCTATTCTGAGAAAAAAATATAGTGGTGTCACTACTTAACAACATAAAAAAACCGGCCAAGAGCATGTTGGGCCATGCTCAATGTAAGGTTCCGTAGTTGCCGGCCTGTTACAAAACACTCGAGAGCAAAAATTTCGGGTCAGTAACATAAACTTAAATATCTTTAAAATTAATATCTTTTGAGATAGTCAAGAAAATGCTAGTGACCCGAAACTTTTGCTCTCGAGTGTACATCCATTCATAAGGTCGTTTATTAAGAGATATTTGGCGGCGCTTACGTCATTTTACTATCCAGCATTTACGTCCTTTCAGTATGCGTTTTTGAGTGACAACTTAAAAACAGCTCAGCCGATTTTATTCAATATTAGATTTCGTTGAGTGTTCTTATTAGGCCTCACTTTGCATGCATTTCTTAAATTTTTTTGGACCCACGGTTCAAAAGTTAGATGGGGAGGGATGCTCTTTTTTGAACTTTCTGAGCTATTATTGAAATAACTATAAGTTGTATTCAAAAAATGTTTTAAAGGCCTATCCAACGATACCCTACACGATGGGGTAGAGGAGAGAAAAAATATCACCCCCCTTTTCATGTGTACAGAGTAACTACAGACAGGTACAGGTACTCTATTAAAAAAAAACAAGTTTTTCTATCACTTTGTTGGCGTGATTAATGTACATCCTCATACCAAATTTCAGTTTTCTAGTGCTAACGGTCACTGATCTAGACCGAGGAAGAGAACAGACGTACGAACATGGCGAAACTATAAAAGAAATTTATAACAATATGTTGTTCTAAGACTACAAAGGTGCGATCCAAAATTAACACATTTTTCGATAAATTTAGTAATCCAGCAGTCAGATTACCAGATCATAATTCAAAGCTTTGTTTATCTAAAAGCAGTCAAAACAAACAACGTGCATCTACAGAGTTCCATTCGTTACCCAAATAGGTACGTACCGTCATTATGTATGTATACTCTGGAATCAAAACCCTGCCAAATTCCTATTGTTATTATGTTATTCGTGATGTACTTTACTACCTAGTACCTACCTATTCGAAGCGTAGCATACCTAGTATACCTACGCTTATAACCTACTCACATTGTTGAAATTGATTGAATCAGATATTAAAGCAAATTAATCAAAACAAAGCTTCATAATTGATGAAACATAAATATAGAGTTTCCGCGCCAGAACCCGGAAAATTACTAATGGTGACCTATTATGCAAACCATGCATGCCCAATATGCACGTACCTAAGCAAGAGCAGGAACTGTTCTAAAATCTTTTGGGTTCGTACGATGCATTTTCTTGATATTGCTTATGTCATGAGTATAAAGGCCCTATGATATATTTAATTTTAGATATCTATTTCGAATTTTAGACATGTATAGTTTAGTGAAAGAGTTCTCATGTAGAGAAACTGTTCGGTATGTAGGACGCAACGTCGGGAAGCGTACGCGCAGTTCGGCGGCCGGTTATGAATGCGGCATGTAGGCGGAGCGCGCGAGTCGGCGCTCGGCGCCACGACCCGCGACTCAGCTCAGCCCGTTCTATTTCTATATCGAGAGACAGTCGCTCACTGCCGCTTTCCGCGCATCACCTCTTGCTAATTATACACAAATAAAATGTACTTTAATACCCGCAAAGATCTCGATTAAAACGTTTTTTAGCAATTATAATGTACTCAGATTAAGTTCTCTTGGTGTAATGTGACTTTAACTGTTGGTGAACTATCAGTTGGTGGATAAATGAGATAATAAATTGAAGTAAAGACAATGTGGTATCAAGGAGACGAGGAGGAGGATGAGGACCTCATGTGCTCGCCGGCGATCCTAGCGCGGCGCGCGTCCGAGAGCTGGATTAATGTGCCTCCCGTGGAGGTACTTAATATATTGTGAAGAAATAGTTAGTTTAATGACAGCCGCGACCAATTGCCAATATTGGCATGTAATAAAATTAATAAACCTATGGTAGCGTAGGTATAGGTACGCGTCATATATCATATATCTAGTATATTACGAGATAAGAAAGTACATCGCCTCGTTCGGTAATACTATTTTACTACTTTTGGTAAAGATAAATATGATGTACCTTTACTTAACTTACATATTACGGTCATCATTTACAAGTGGAAATAAATTTAGAGATATCTACATATGTCTTTAGTCTTTAGAATTCTAGTTTACGTTAGGTTGAAAGGTCAAATGGTAACAGTTTTGGGATTGAGAATAGCTAGCGAAAACGAAATGTCTAATTAGCGAGAAAGATGTGAGCCTTTAGATTTTTCAGAACGAATGAAGAATCTTTTCCGTCCATGCGTTTCAGATGTTAAGCACGCCTCAGACGCTCCAGCGCAAGAAGTCCCTCCCGGACGTGGCGGGCATGCCGCGCGCGCCCGACAGCGGCATGTCCCGCGAGGAGGTCTCCATGCTGGGGTCCGCGCGCCGCGAGGAGGTGCGCCGCATGTACGAGGAGTCGGAGAAGCTGAGAGCCAACCCTCTGCTGTACTTAGTCAGTCCGCAAGTGAAGGTGAGTTGATTCAAGTTGCAGGACGATTTGATGAGATGACCGACAGGAGACATGGAACATCAAAAATATTTAGAGGCTATGTGTACACTGAGATTCTAAATTGGATAGACACATTATGAATGAATTTATTCATAAATTGTCCATGCAATTTTGAATCTGGATGTACTTGTACTTGCACTAGATAGGTATGGATAGGCTGATGTGACATGTAATTAGAGCAAAAACTACTGAACGTCAAACTTCGTAGTAATGCACTATGTCCAAATACAAGAAAATCGATTTTTGAGTTTTTGTAAATTCATTCTCTAAGGGGCTGAAAAAGGGGTTGCATTTTTAACTAGGATCTAACGCTTTCGTAAGTTACAGACTTCAAACTTCGTAGACAGGCATAATGTTGAATTGCCCAAAAAGTAATTTAAGTGTTTTCGAAAATTCGTCCTCTAAAGGGATGAAAACGCGGTTGAAATGATGGAAAACCGCCGGCCTAGCTTAGTGACCGTTAGCACTAGAAAGCTTAAATTTGATATGAGTATGTGTGAACCGTCTGTCTGGTTCAAGGAGTCGGATCGTGTTCTTTGTGTCACTGTCTATCGTCGACTGTCGGTTATCCGGTGTTTTGTTTCGTCGTATCTGATTTTGAATTTAAAGTTCTTCGTTCCAGAAAAGTATTATACCAGTCAGCCAGTCGGTCAGTCGATGTGTCGTCGGCTAGAAGGTCGGAAGCTCCGACAATGTGCATTAATCACGCCAACAAAGTAGTAGAATAAAAACTGCACACATATTTTATTAGGGTACCAGCCGTCCACATGAAGTGGGGGGCGTTTTTTTTTCGCTCCAACCCTATCGTGTGTGGTATCGTTGGATAGATAAAAAAAAATATTGAATAAAACGAATATTTTCGTAAATAATCGTTCTGAAAGTTCAAAAAAGAGCGTCCCCCCTTCTAACTTTTGAACCGTGGGTTAAAAAAATATGGAAAAATTCATAGAAGCACGGCCTGATAAATACTTTCAATGAAGACTAAGTATATTAAATTTTGTTTTTTAAATAAAATCGGTTGAGCCGTTTTTGAGATATCACTAAAAAATGCATTAGTAGAAGGACGACAGTGCCACATAGTAAAATGAGTTAAGCGCCGCTAAATATCCCTTAAGAAACGACCTTTTGTTTTGAACGCACAACGCAAAAAACGTGCCTCTTTGAAAATGTATCACCAGGCTACAATCTGAAACTATATAAGACAACTTTCTATCATACACTATAACTGCTAACCGGGTTTGGCGAGTGGACTTACTCAAAATATGCTAAATTGTGGGTATGACATTTTCAGGACTGGTTCTCGCGGCAGCAGCTAGTGATCCTGGTGCTCTTCATCAACATCTCGCTGGGCATCATGTTCTTCAAGCTGCTCACGTAGCGGCGGTGGCGGCGCCTCGCGCCTCGCGCCCTCTCCTCAGCGCATACGCGACCAATGTATATATGTGTAACTCATTTTCAAAGTTACCGAAAAATAGCCAAACATTTAATGTTCAAAAGTGTATACATTTTATTACCTACCCGAGCCTTAATTTGATACGAGATTTTGAAACATCTGAAATAAATACGTATTTACTTGTAGTAAATAAGGACTTCGGTTTGCTAGTGTATTTTCTTGGACGATGTGTAAGTGTGGTACGGGGGGCGGGCGGGCCGGCCGGCGCCGGCGCACCGCTCGCAGCCGCTCGGTCCGCCGGCCTGTGGCGTGGTGTCCATAGTCAGGGAGCTTGGACTTGGTATACATTAAGGAGCACAAGATTACCTAAGTACTTAATCTTTTTCAGCCTGCATATTGTAGGTTTTAGTAATCTTCTATAGTGACTGTATGCTTAAAACTATTGTAAAGAGGACAATTTTAAAACGTTTTAAATATACATAAATGAAATATGACAGTTATAAAAGAAGCATTAATTCTCCACACATAAGTTCTTTACATTATTACAAAACCTGAATCTACGGAACCGGATCGTTAGTAAGAATATAAACTTTTAAGATTTTTTTTAAATACGGTTGATGAATGTGTATCCGACTAATTGAAAACTGTAATCCCAAATATTAAACTCGACTTTACAATTTATGACTAGTGAAATTATAAAATGTGGTGCTTTCATAAAACTATGTGCCCTATATTGATAATGATGCTAAATTCAATTTTATTATACCTTGAAAGGTAGCTGAAAATATCTCTTGGTAACCAGTAAGCAGTCCAAAGGGTTGTTAGATCACGTACAATTAATGTAACCTGAGTGATTGTTAAAGCACAAATTATACTAAGTACCTACTGACCTACATGGAAAATGTAAATACATAATAAATTATTAAACCTTTTTAGATTAAAACAGATTTAAATATATTATTTTGCTTGTTATGATATTCTAAAAGTAATGTTACCTTTATGAACTTTTCTGTTGTAAACTATCCCTTTTAGAGATTTTAACTTTTATGTTGACTAGTTTATTATATACGAAAAGTAAGCCTTTACTTTTTATGTATATGACGTCAATTCTCGTAATCGAACAATTGTATAGATAGGTACGTATATTGTATAAAATATTGTGCCCTTGTTCTGCCGCAAGGGGCAAGTGTGCTCGTGGGCACGCATGGGTGCGTGTGGGAGAGACTGGAGGGTTACCGACTACCGCACTAACTTTTATCACGAACGTTAAGCATGCGTCCTTTTCCTTCATAGTTTATTACTTACTGCTGTTTGAAAAGAGCGTATATTTCACGGGCGTGACAAACGCTAGCTTAAAGCGGCGAGGCGGTTACGTTTAGGTTTTTTACAATACAACGAACGTGTATTTATGAGGACATTCGTTGTAATTCGTTTCAAGAATAAACAACTTCGTAAGACAAATTTCACTATTTCATTATTGTGTAAAAATATAAGTTATATCTCTAAGAATTTAAAATACTTGTATCAATTTTATCTACGTTTCACAAATAAAATATTTTAACAAAATGGCATTAATTATTTGGTGTATAATATAAGTAACTATATATAACTACCGTGTTTTAAATTAGTTAACCCATTCAGTGCCCATGACGACACGTTGTCGTCACGGCTCTACAAAGCATTTTCGCGACAAAGCGGGAAACCCATGTTATCGGATACGGCGTAGCGCTATGCGCGTAGCATGGCCGTGAATGTCTTAAGATACCATTTACGCCTATAACAGTTTAACAATCGTAAAGCCGTAAGCCACTTCTTGGACGATGATAATAGACTGCATTCATTGGCCATGAGATCTATCGGGTCCACGGTCGAGTTTTGGTTCAACATGAAAAAATGGTACAACCCAGCGACGGCGTAGCACTTGCACCCCCCTGTGCAGTAAATAGGTAACTCCTAAAGAAGGACATACTATTTAGATTTCCTTTCGTCGCATGATATATCATTCAAAATATTATGGTGTGAGGATACAATGCATTAATATCAAATCAATATCATACTTTCAAACTTGAATATGCATCCTTAACATATATTATGCATGTCTCGCGGCTGCAACGACGCTAGGTTTTAAAAAATATAGATATTTACGTAATATTTCCGCTGTTTTGTATGTACATTCATAATTGTAATCGTAAATAAATCTAATACAATCATATCCTCTGATTATGCGTCTAATAGGCCGAGCGTTGCACCAGGCCTTGACCCACTCGTGCTCGAGTATAAGCCTTGCTTGTCCTTGATCTGAACTACAAGGTACTTAAATAAGTACTCTTGTTATAAAATAAAACAGCATATGAGTAATATTTTTTTACATTACCGTTTTGAGGGCATTCGTTCAACCCATAAATACGATGGTATCATATTAAACATTTTAAATTATCTTATGACTGGTATTTGGTAGCGATTTAGGATATATTTATTATTTGTAGGACTAGTTTTAATTTATAGTATTTTTATTTTTATTTCGAGTAATTATTATATATGAGATCGATATTATATATTTAAAATAAATATACCTTCAAGTCTCTTATGACTAAAAAACTGTTTTAAGGGCTTAAGATGTTGTAACATCTTATGAACGATTATCCGGCTAGAAGGACCATTATACGTAAGTAATTATAATTAAGTATAGTTTCCGTCTTTATCCGTTTATCATGGTAGGTCTAAGTACTGACCTGATTTAATTACAGCATGCCCTATTTAGTCGAATTTAAATATGCTCGTATAAGGGAAATATAAACTATACGTTGATCAATTAGATTAATACTATAAGGCTTCTTCGGCACTACTCGCCTAATAACTTGACGTGAAAGGACGTCCACGATCTGTTCTGTTTGTGCACTTACATTTATTGTGAAACAATAACAAGGATGACGAAACACTCTAAGTCTGGATCACAAACCCATTCTCAGGATAAAATTACGGTAAACAATACTTTATAAATTATTTATAGTGAAGCTGTACCTAAAGTGTCCGACTAAGAGTCCGAAAAACCTGAGAGAATTTAATTAAAAAAGATTTTTTTAATGCAACTTAAACCTTTTTTCATTTAGGTGTAGGTAATATTCTATTCATATCCAAAGCAATATTATACAAAGTTAGAAATACTTAAAGGAAAAATTAATATTACTGCGGTTACATATTAGAATGTCACCCTATACATGTTTGCTGCCGCTGATACATACATGGCATGATGGCAATTAATAAATAATTTTATATTTAAAATCAGACCACCGAAACAAGTGAAGACGCAATCGACTTAGACGATTTATTACCGAAAATCGGCGAGTTCGGTATTTACCAGAAGCTGCTGCTGTGGTTGGTTTGTTTGCCAGCCTGCCTGCCCTGCGGGTTTTGCGCGTTCAACCAGCTGTTCATGACAGACGTGCCGGACCACTGGTGCAGAGTTCCCGAGCTACAGAACATCTCGGAAAAATACCGAAAAACACTGTCGATACCGAAAAAGGTAGGTTAAATCGCTATTAGAATGCGAATGAAAGTCATCAGTAAAATATATAAACAAGTATTTAACCAACGTGCAATGTACAAATTAAATATTAATTAAAAAATTATGGTAACTACTAAAAGAAAATATTTTAAACCTAAATAAATCTAAAATTGCGCAAGGAAACAAAAATGAAAATATAAATACCTGCAATTATATATACCTAATAATATGATTTAACCAGTTGGTGTAAAATATTTTTGCGTTGTTGAAATATTGTTGCGTGGTTGTAGTAGATAGAGGTGTATGACAGAACAAAATTATGTTGATAAATGAATATATGGTTATTAAAATAAATCATAGCATTTATAATTGACGATCTATAAACGATAAAAATATTACCTACGTACATACGTACCTACTATGTTTGTCGAAGTCAAAAAATAACAAAAATAATTCAATTCAGGTTAAGTATTTATTTTTAATTACAACGTGGTTTTGAAATGTTTTAGGCGGATAACGTCACTTATGAAAGATGTATCAGATATTCCGTCAATTGGCCCAAAATTATTGAATCTAGTAATACCATAGAACCCAACAGGAGTTGGCCTACGGAACCATGTTTAGACGGCTACGAGTATGATACATCCGAGGTGGTGTCTTCTATTGTTATTGATGTAAGTATGACATTGCCTTTGGATTACATAATTTTAAACAAAAAAAAAACCGACTTCACTTAGGATCCGCTATTCCAAGAGGAAGTGGCCGAGTTGCTGCAAAAAATAGTGAAATCACTATAGGCGCGCCTGTAATAGTTGAAGAGTTCCCTCGATTTCTCCAGGATCCCATCATCAGACCCCGACTTGGTGAAAATGGGACCAAATAAGGGTTATACCCATTAGATAAAAAAAAATTGAAAATCGGTTCACGATTCACGGAGATATCGAGTAACATACATACAAAAAAATAATAAAAAAATAATGATTAAACAAAAAAAAATCAGTCGAATTGAGAACCTCCTCCTTTTTTGAAGTCGGTTAAAAAGAAGCTTTTTTACAAGCTTTTTTTACTTACAGTGTTTTTCAGTTATTTAGTTGTTTAGAATATTTAGGTAAAATTTTACAAGATATAAAACATTTATTTACATAACTAAATATACAGAGGTACTACAGTACAAATACTAAACTAAATTAATAACTAGCTCAAATCTAAACTAGGCCCTTGCGGCATTGTACCAAGGATGCCTGCGGCATTTCCTCGTTGTATCGCAATGCTGATACGCTGTGCGAGGAAACCGCCAGCTCTTCGGTCACCAGTTACATCAACCAGACGCTTTGCGATTTCTGCAAAAAACTTGTGTGCGCTGGGACCCCATGGACCTAGAGTTTCAACTCCAAAAGGTACAAAATGGTACTCTCTACCGAGACTTTTATATTTGTTACGTTTTGAAATTTCGGCGCTTTCCGCCGCTGCGCCCGCTTTTACGTTAGTCCGTTGGAGGTGGGACGGTGCCAGTGTGTCTACGCAGGTAGCATCCCACACTAACATCCGTCCCAGGCTCCAAGGAACCAAAGACACCCCATCAGGCCTCTTGCCATCATCCCTGATAATGCCAGTCGGCTCAAGAAGAGCAGGCACATTGATGGTGGCAAGAGACCGACGGATTATGTCGTTAAGCGACGCGTGTCTTGAAAAACGGCCCGCACTTTTTTGACAAGATAGTCCATGGTGTCCTAGTCGGTCCACGTCTGTGCCACAAGAGCATATGTGTGGCGTACACACCGAAACCCCGAGTCGCAGACCAGTCGCCAGTCTAAGGGATGTACAAGATATGTAGATTTGAACTAGAGCTGGGCTGATTGAGCTGAAATGTAATATATCCGCGTAACTTGGATGACATAATATTTTGGTACAATCTAGCTGGTCTGATGATGAAGACGTAGTCTCTGGTCAGAGGAACTCTGGCATGTGATAAAACGGAAGCATCTTGTTGAGCAGCAAATGACTTCTACAAAAAAAGTAGAGTCGGCTTCCACAGCGGTATTTTTTTTACATACATTCATTTTTTATTATCCTTACCTAATTAGGTAGGTAGTGTTAGGCATGTTTAACCTCTTCTTTTAAAAAAATTATAACATTTTTTATAATTTCAGTTTAATCTTGTTTGTGAATACGATGTTTATCCAACACTCGGCCTAGTCGCCTTAAACGTGGGAGGGCCGATCGGCGTATACGGGTTCGGGTTACTCAACGACCGGATTGGACGGAAGAAGTCATTCTTCACCTGTCTCACCACGCTTCTCGTTGGAAGCATCGCCACTGCCTATGCTCAAGAATACTGGGTCTGGGTATTAGCTCGAGTTATAGTTGGTTTGACTATTCCCGCAGTATACCAAATACCGTTTATTATTTGTAAGTTCCTTTCGTTAAGCTTTAGTATTATATTTTTCCTCTTTATTAAATTTTGATTATTGACTAAACGTCACTAAATTCCTTTCAGCTCTTGAACTGGCTGGTCCAAACTATAGGTCATTTGTGACGGTTATGACCTGCATATTTTACACTTTAGGACTAATTCTTCTATCCATCGTAACATATTTTCTACGAGACTGGCGCTCACTAGCCCTGGCAACATCAGTACCTTTTCTGTTTTATTACTTATACTGGTTTGTGTTACCAGAATCCCCGAGATGGTTACTGATGAGAGAACGATTTGAAGAGGCGAACGATATACTTAAATCGATAGCCAGAGTCAATGGAAAACAAATGCCTGCAGAATATACTGAGAGGCTACAAAAACAAGTGCTAGAGCAAAAGGAAATGGGAAAGAAAGAGGTCAAAGTAGCGAGCGTGTTTGCTCTGTGTCGAACACCTAACATGCGGCTAAAAACTTTGTTGATTACTTTAAACTGGTGTGCTTCGGAGATGGTTTATGTTGGTTTGAGTTACTATGGACCGGCCATAGGCAGCAACCAGTACATGAGCTTCTTTTTATCTTCGGCGGTGGAAATACCAAGCTATTTGGTTTGCTGGGTTCTCATGGATCGTATCGGGCGGCGGTGGCCTCTCTGCTTATCCATGGTCATAAGTGGATTCTTTTGTATAGCTACAGTTTTATTGCCTAATGGTAAGTTGAATGGTCTGCCGATGCCTGTGGAAAACATGACATGATACGAAAGTGTTTAAAATTTCACAGCGCGATTTAATTCATTTTGTAGTGCTACGCCGTAGCACGTAGCAGGTACTTTTGGTTTCATAGCAACATGTATCCGGCCCCTCTATCGCAAGCTCCAATATACTAGTACCTATCCCATTCA
The DNA here is from genome assembly GCA_911728535.1 of Pammene fasciana. Lineage (NCBI taxonomy): Eukaryota > Metazoa > Arthropoda > Insecta > Lepidoptera > Tortricidae > Pammene > Pammene fasciana. The sequence continues at coordinate 9,329,756 of OU452277.1, read as the reverse complement.
CTGCTAATGACGACACGTTGTCGTCACGGCTCTACGTAGCACTTTTGCTACATAGCGGGAAACCCATGTTGTCGGCTACGGCGTAGCGCTACGCGCGTGGCATAACAGTGAATGTGTTATAGCGTCAAGCCCTATGAAAGGCTATGAAACTTTGTTATTCCAGTTGCCTAACCTAGAGGCATTTAAAAATAATACAATTCGTTTTATTGATTTCATTTATGATTATGATATTATTACGTTGCAATTTTATTCATTCCTTAAATAATTATTACGTAACCTTAACATAACCTTATTTGTTTGTATATTGTTGTTGTTACGAATGTTTTCTATTTTTATTTTCTGTTCTTATATTGAATCGTTTATTTACTCAGATCATTATTTGATTGTTATCAAGTTCATATCAAATAAGTAGGTAAATGTCAAAATGAGATTACCTAACGTCAATGCATTAAAATTATCGTTTTAATAACGTCGTTGGTTGTAAAAATCACATTGTTTTATTGATAACCGAAGGACGTATTTCATAACAAACATCCCTGTGAAATCAAATAAGATTTACTTAATTTTTATAATTATGAATAATAAGATTTTTTTAATATGTAATAGTAAATCACCTCACATAGTCGTTACGCATATAAGAAGACAGAGAAAACTATGCTATCGGCCACGACGAAGCGCTAGGACTTCAACAATAAAATATTAAACACATTATTTTTTCCAGATGCTCAAACGGCTACCCTAATCATGTACTTAATATCTAAATGTTTTATATCCGCTTCCTTCCTGATAATATACCCGTACGCCGGCGAGCTGTACCCGACGGAGCTGCGCGGCGTCGGCATCGGCACCTCGGCCTACATAGGCGGCTTGGGACTGATCGTTATACCTTTTATAAACTACTTGGTAAGAATGGTTTTCGGAAAATCGTGGGGCTATAGCCAGTATAGTATATAGTATTTTTTCATATCATTAATTTAAGTTATGTGTCCCAGAACGATCAAGGAGCTTTTGCCCGAATTACCTGATCAACCTGCCCATTCATACAATATTTTCAAGATCTTCTATCACATTGAGATTATTTTTTCTTTTTTTTTCATTTTGATTTTGATCAGAGTCATGGTTATACTTTTTTTTTTATTCGCCAGGTAGTCCAGATACCAATAAGTAAGCAAGCAACAAGGCATGTATCGTATCGTTACACACTATGTGTTGGTTATGGTATTATTATCTTTATAGGGTTCAAGTAATCTTGTCTTACCACTAGTGGTGATGGGTGCACTGTCGGTGGTGGGTGGTTTGACGGCCCTGCGGCTGCCAGAGACGCTCAACACGCCACTACCTCAAACCGCTGAGGAGGGAGAGGAATTTGGAAAAGACTGGAGCTACAAGGACTGCATGGTCTGCGGTGAACAGAGGTAAACATATCATGCTTCTAAAGGATGCTATCTAATCATATAGGGTGTAACAGAAATGCGGGTCATCCTTTTAAGGGCATAATTGGTAATTTTAATTAGGTATTGTCCGTTCTTGTTACACCGTTTTCTGAGCGTTTTAATCTTCGAGTACTATTTAAGTTAATACAAATAAATAACAATAAATGCATAAATTGTATGTGTAATTTTACTGGTAGGTATATGTTACAGGGCTGTGGCTGCATCCGAATCTTATGAAAACCTCGATCAAATGGAACTGACTCAAGCACCATTAATGGAAGACGAGGACCAAGTGCCCGAGCTGCTATCTCGAAGGCGGAGCTCCATGCGCAAACTAACGAGACAAAACAGCATTTTAGAAACGCAGAGAGACATTGACGGAAACATGAGAATGACCTACTGGTTTTAAAATTAAAACGACTTAGGACAAACTCAAATGCGCAAATCTTTTTTTTTATGTAACTGATGTACCATAAGTATCTAAAAGCCAGGTCTAAACGTCTCTAAACCCTAATTCTTAATAGTGGAGTAATCGACAAATCGAAGGAGTGACAAATCCTGGCTTACAGAGCTGTTTGCAAATGTATGTTAGTTAGTGCTGTCAAATTACTCTACTCAATTAATTCTACCTTAACTACCTAAATGTTTCGAAAATGCTCAATGCATATGAATCGTCGGAATAATTTCGGATAGCTTTACCCACTGAGAAAAAACTGTTTAGTGTTTATTACTTGATATGCAAGGGGTTAGAAAGGAAATTCCTCTTCTAAATTATATTATAAGTAATTATAAGATAAGGTAGGCTTTATAAAATGGACCTAATTTTACAGCCATTGCGGTGAAAAGGCGGTGAATGGCCAAGAGTTAGTTTAAGTAATAAGTATAAAAACTTCGATTTACGAATTCGTTATGAATTCATTTTGTAAGTACCTACTATTAAATTAATTGTTTAGGTATTTATATTGTAACTTCTCTGGAAATTGTATTTCAACTCATTAAGATTAGATATTTACATTGAAAATAAAGAAGTAGGTATATAGGTATTCGTATTATGTTCCTATCCAAAAAACTACTGAACCAATTTTATTATTTTTATTCAATATAGTTTTAATTGTACAGTCACCGGCAATATTCTCTTCCTACGCGAAGGCCGCAAATGCATGTGACACGCTCGTATCGTATGGCCCTACAGATAAGAGCATGTCATATATTTTTGCGGCCTTCGTGTAGAAAGATACTATTGCCGGTGACTGTACTTATCTCCTCACTCCTCCACTCCTCACTTCCAGGAATTTTCCCATAAGTTTTGGACCCACAGTTCAAAAGTTAGAAATAGGGGTACGCTTTTTAGGGTTATAAATATTTTATTTTTCTCGTAGTAGACACAGAATTGTTACCCTCCACTGCTAAAAGTAATTGTGTGGAGGGTAATAAAACTATGACAAGGACCAACTATAATAGCACCTTCTCTGTCTTACCTATTGAAAGTGTACACACATAGGTACACCATCCCGTTTGATCTTGGTATTATTACTCCCACACCCCGTCTATACCTTTTATCGTATGTCTGTAACTGAGGACCTTAGAGCATATACCTATGGAGTAAGCTTAGGTACATTTCCCCTCTGTCAACGTTATTAGCAGGAAAATCTAATACGTTTATAAAAACTATTTCAAAAATCGATTACACGCATTTCGTTCATCGTTTTCAGTGAGTAAAGAGCTCCGTGAAAATGCCTTTATGTATTATTTTTAGGTGTAAAAAATGTTCTACTATGTCTAGTTTACAAAAATATGAAATATAATTTCACATGTAATTATAGTTTTACTTTTTTTATCATTACTATCATGATTAAAAAATTAATCCATATCGAAAATCCAGCGTCGTTTACAGAATCGATTCAAAGATAATCGTTTATTTTCTGACGGGCAGTAACTATTTTTAAGTTTGACACTTATGCATATTTAACGCCCCTAAGGATTGCTGCCTTCTATATTTTGTTTGAAAATACAAGCAAAAATGATCCTTTGTTTTTTTGTTTGACATTTGCAAGGACTGCATCCGATAATGAACCATATTTCAACATATGTAAAGTCAACTATCTGTTGCTCCATTTAGTTTCGTGACTTACCTACTGTCAAATATGCGTGATATTTTCAAGTCAAAGGTGTGACTAAAAGCAAGCCTAACTATCATAATATAGTTGCAAAGGACGTAATTGTCTATTATAATGGCCCTTTACGATTACCTATCATTCAGACATAAAGTTCACGAATCAAGGAAATTGCTGAATAAAGGTCGCACGGGCAAATAATTACTTCATTACAAATTACAAATCAGTTCAAAGAAACAATGAACCGACGAGATTTTATATATTGAATATGTGTATTGTACATAATTATTATCATGTACATAACTTTATATAACCTACATGAATCATATCAAGCATGTTTGGAAGTGGCCAAAACCATTTTCAACAAGGATGTCTGACAGATTTGAACCTTAAGACAATGACAGTAAGCATAAAATAGATGTTTTGGGCGAAAGTATAAGTATTGAATAAACTTTGTTTTAAATTTATTATCTAAAAAACACGGGTGCCAAATAAAATTGTACTCTAAGCAAACGGCTTAAAACTTATAATAGACGGAAGAACATAGCGAATTGTGGCCTTTTTCAAATAAAAGCTGTAAGCATTTTGTAAGCACTTATATTCCGGGAATTCAATTTAAAGAAATTAGGAATTCATTTAATAAGAAATAGATAAAGAGTAGGCCATCACAGAAGTGACACAGTGGGGAAAGGATCAGAAACGGACATTTGGATGGTTTGCTCTACTATGCTCGGTTCCGGGACCGGACATCTGGCAGCTGTGGGGAGGTGGAGGTCGAAGAGTGCAAGTGACTTGGGGAGGACGGATTCTGGAGTTCTGGGTTTTGATCCAGTATAATGAAATAATTGTGTCATTGATTAGATTAGGTTTCTGATGAGGGAAGTAGTGTCAAATGATGAGTAATGTAATTTTTCGGTTGCTCGCCTGCTGTTTTGTTTCCACTTTAATACGCGAAGTTTTAGTTCTAATGTTAAAGTATAGGCCTTGTTCCCTATAAAAGACACAATTATGGCGGGTTTACCTATTTCGGTAATACCTACTTTTCTTTTTCACTTAAAACCTTTTTTTTGATCTGTCGCATCTGACGCAGCCAACTCTTAGACCATGTAAGCAAATTGTAAGCAAAACAGGTTATATATAGGGGTGGAAGAGGACGCGGAGCATCATTATTATTCTGGATTTTATTGGGATTATTCAATTCTTAGCGTTCGCAACGGGCTAGGGGACGCGGATGGATTCTTATTCTGGAAGAGGACGCGGACATTCGATTCTATTAGATTTGTGGAGTTTTAAAGTAGGCAGTGACAAGTGCGGGTATAACATTATTAGTGGTTCAAGTGGGAGATTCTTTCAGCCGTGTAGCTCTGAATTAAAGTTTAAAGAATTCTAGATTCGATTTGATTCAGAGTTAGGTCTAGATTTTGCGGACCTAGGATAGCTGTAAAAGGCTATTTTGGAAATGTAAGGTCTGGACTTTGCGGTTATGAAAGTTTCACCTACTTGATTTTGTGGATTATTATTCGATTTTTAAATAAAAGAACGGATAAGGGACTGGTTTTGGGGAAACATTTCTTTTATACGTGTGAATGATAACTTCAGGCCTGGGTGGGTTTCTGAGCTAGAGTTTTTAGTACAGTTTAGTTCTGCTTTTGATTTAAAGTTAGGTCTAGATTTTGCGGACCTGGGCGGGATTTGAGTTAGTGTTTTAGTACATTTAGTTTGCTAGATTTGGGTTTTGCGGACCTGGGATAACTGTAACAGGTTGTCTTGGAGAAGTGAATCCTAGTTGTCGTGGCCCTGAAGGTTTCATTCACTAGTTAATATAAATTATTTTGGCCTGAGTTGCTGAGGGAGGGAAACTTAAATTAAAGTAAAGTTCTTACGGTTTTCATGTATTTATAAAGCCAGTCTCTGTCTAAACCTATAATATAGGTTATCCAATGCTACAGAGAAACCGAACGGTGTCAACAAGGTTAGCAATGGAGTTCAAGCCGCGACAGACAATGAAAAGGTCTGGCGTTATCTATGCAACGATTGACATAGATAACGTGCGTCATTTAAATGACGCTCCTTGATCACAGTGTCCAACTGAATTCCGTAAACTAGGGCCTCAGCTCGATGTTAAGTTGCTGGCCAGCCTGGATTCAGGACTAGTTGAAAGTTTTCGGCATCTGTTATCTTGTCTTGTTAAATATATGTAAATATTCTTATATACACCGGATAGGGCCCGGACTTACTTTTGCCTCCATAGACAGTCCAGTCGTGCACTGGGCTGATCTGCAAAAGGGGAGTTCACAACACTGATTGAGAGTATTGCAAACCTCGGTTCATCAGCCGAACTTTAGAGTGCTTAGGTGTTAGGGAATACACTTGCGTATTTTCTGGAATATATGGCCTATGGTAAGTACGGCTGATATTCTAGTAATACTAGAGAATTGGGAAATGGGATAGGGTAGAATCACACACTGTGGGAAGTTAGGGACCCCTTGAGTCTTTCATGTTATGAAAGCACCTTTTTCTTCGGCATTAAGGTTATTTTTTGACTATTTTCTTGAGTTTTAACGTCTAGAATCAGATTTCTAATATTTTGCTAAAATTAATAGCTCATTTCTGGGTTTTCTAGAGTTATCAAAGGTTAAGGCAATATTAAGTTTCAGTGATTATTAGAGACATTGTTTAACTCTGAAATTCAGGTCTTACTGAAATAATAGTATGATTTGGGTCAGTGGCGAGCAAAGCAGTCCATTGTTTTTATTTCGGAGGTACGTAATGCTTTAATTAGGCCAGTAGGCTGCATAAAAACTTGTAGTCTATCGGGCAGAATTGTACTTCTTTTCGACTCTACTCGTAGGAAAACTCAGATCTAGTGGCTTCGGGTTACAGACTATGGGATATAACGAAGGGTTAACGGTATTAAGGTCGCACTCATGATTATAAATGAGATTAAGAAGGATGACGATGAATATTTGGTGGATTTCTTCATCACGAGGTCTCCTAGGGTTTTCTAATCCATTGCTAGAGTCATTCGCAGAGTATTGCACTCTTAGGGTTACGGAGGTAGGATAGGAAGGTCTGCCGATATGAAGGGCAGATATTTAAGTCTTTAATACCCCATCGGGCAGGAATGCAGTACCGTAGCGTTATAATCACGCTTAGCGTAGCCTATGGACGATACTAGAGGTAAAATTAATAAAAGTAGGTATTAAGTGGACTTACTCCAGGAAGTTTGCTGCATTCCTGTTATCCTAAAGATTAATAGGCCGTAGGGGATCTTTACCAAAAAAATTTATTTATTTTTAATAAAATTATATTGCTGACGCAATATAATTTTACCCTTTAAATTTTCCGCTCCAAGGGACTTGGTTCCTTTGTATATTCATGTTAAAACTTATTAATCATGCGTTATCGTTACATATTAAGAGTTGAAATTTAATTAGATTAGAGGATTCTTGGGGTTGGGTAGCTATTTCCTCGGAATCCGAAGAATACAACTGATTTCACGTTAAAAGAAAATGGGTTACTACGACACAACATAGGGTTTCCTTTCCCTAAGACGATCACGCGTTTGGCCACTTCGTTAGCGTTTCTTTTGTTTATGTTAAATGTAGATTAAATTGTTATAAAGATAGTTAAAGTTCGGTAAATATGTAAATTTAATGAGGGAGATTTTCTGGGGGGGTACAAAGGTACATCATTGGTTTATCAATAAGGCGATGCTGCTATAAAAATTCATTTAGAAATAAACTTTATTAACAACCGACAACAGCGCCGGCCCGAGCCCTCGATCAGGGTAGAGCGAAATTGGGTTTTGGCGCCCCTCATCGAAGCTTTTTACCCAAAAGCGTTAGAGAAATAGGGTTAGGTCATAAATTAACGATTAAGGGACTATCCCAACTTTAGTATTTTTTGATGTAGGTAACTAGCTCGAATAACTTTTACCAAATAATAACCTCGCAACCATTTCATTTCCCAACCCAGTTGGGAAATGGAAATTACTTACTAAGTTGAGTTAGGTTAGGTTGGATTGTTTAGATTTCTTAGCATAACCTACATAATATCATGTAATAAAAAAAAAATTGATCTATAATAAAATAAAAAATGTAAAGTTGGGAAATGAAATTTGGCCAAATGAAACTTCTCCGAAAAGTTGGTTGGCAAGTGAAATTCGGCAATACTATTTTCGTCGAAAAGGCACAGCACCAATTGAAGTAAACAAAGGTAAATCAACTGTTCAATTTAAAATGGTTTCATTTTTTTCGAACTTAATAAACACTATAATTCATTAGGACCGTGGCTTTCAAAAATAGTATTAGCAGTGGCGGTGGGTCAAAAAATTTTTAGGCAGCCGGAGCTTAATTTGGTTTCAAATTCTTCATGAGCTGTAAAACTGGAAATTCTGGAAAACTGGTCAGGTGCATGAAAATTAGGCAAGCAGCCGGGAAGCGTATTTACAAAATCTATACTATTAGAGTTCAGATGCGTACTGAACTAGATTAGCTTTAATTTTGCAAAAAGTTGACAAAACCCTAATCTAGTACAGTCCTGAAATTCACTGAAATCGCAAAGGCTTTGTGAATAAAATTCATACTGATATTGCAGCTACAAAAGCTAGACTGTTATGATGATCTTTAGAAAAAGCTATTAAAGACTCCGATTAGGTTCCCCTATATGTGGCATAACTTTTTTTGTAATAATTTTGTGTTGCATAACAACTTTAAGCACAGATTACTGTTCTGCCGCAAATAAATAAGATATCTTTTTTTTATTAATATCGATAGTACATTACCCAATCAGTAGTTAGGTTTTACCTAACCCACTTTTTTGTAGCTGTTTGATTTGGTTAAGGGTTACAGGTCTAACCTAACCTAACCCACTTTTTGAGCAGCTGTTTGATTTGTTTAAGGGTCGCAGTTCTAACCTAACCTCATCCACTTTTTGAGCAGCTGTTTGATTTCGTCAAGGGTCGCAGTTCTAACCTAAACAAACCCACTTTTTAGCAGAACCAATAAAGCTACCTACTTGTGTGGTTTGTACTTTATGCATGATTTGTTTTCTACAATGTAAACTTTCGTCTGAACTCAACTCAACTAGGTATTGTTGATACATAATCTCTATAAATATGCCGGCAAAAAGCTACTCTATTTGAGTGACATTCGTAACTGAGATAGACTAGATATTTTCAATTAATTTGCAGAAACAAACGCTAATCTAGTCCAGTTTGCACCGGAACTCTAATAGTATAGCTTTTGTAAATAAGCAGCCGGGAATCATGTTCTATGGACGCGCCGCCACTGATAGGTAGAAGATTTCTCTAAAAATGTTCAGTTTTGAAATTGTTACCTAAAACATGAACGGATAAATTTAGTTAGTTCAAGTTTTGAGCATGATATTCATGAAATGAAGTAATAAAATTCATGCAAACTGCATGTTTTGGAATGCAGCCGAAAAGATGAACTAGTAAATTCTCGTAGTTCAAGTTTTAGGTATAGTTATAGTTCTGTTATGTGAACAGTCCCGTTTCCATATTAAAGTAATCCCCATGATAATAGAGTGAAACAAAAAAAGGTTTGCTCATGTCTTAGTCATAAAATCAAGTAACAAAAAGCAATTTAAAACATAAATGGTGTATGTTTTTTATGAGAGTAAGAATTTGAAAAAAACTAACCCCGGCCCAAAAGTTGAACGCTATTAATCCATTGCAAGAATGACAAAATATTAGAACCATGACTTGAACAATTAATATTTCATAACATAAGTTAAAATATGCTATACAAAGTCATGTAAGTTCATCATTAAAATTTATAAATTTATACGCAATTATATCTTTAAATTTTGAACCATTCTTAATAAGATTTCCATACAAAGGGTGATTTTGGCGAGAGTTATAGATTTGGCGAGCTCTCACGACCTCATACTTGGATTTATTATTTTAGAAGTTAAAGTCAGTATCGGGAAAGTAATGCAGTTTCAATAAAATAAAATAAATTACAATATTAAGGCCGAATGTTCATCTTCTAGGGGTCGTTAAGCTTTATATTTGTTTTGACTTCTTTACGTTTTCGGCGCCTTTATAAGCCGTAATTTTCCGCCATTCGAGAACAAGAGCATCGATTTAAAAAAAAAATAGATAATAAATGTAACCCGTTTTTCGGCGCCTTTATCAGGTTTCATTTCGCGCCTTTTAAGATTAAAAGCAGTGATTAAAAAAATAGTCCTAAAATTCCCAATTGCTTGAAAAAATGAATTTCATAGAACGTTTCGTTTTCATCGCCTATATCAGCCTCTATTTCGCGCCTTTCAAGATCAAAAGCAACAATTTATAAAATAAATAATAGAATGCAATCCTGATAAATCAAGTCGTTTAGAGAAATATAAAGAACGTTTCTTTTTGGCGCTTTTATTTCGCGTACTTCAAGATTAAAAGTAGCGAGTCACGTCTGATGAAACAAGTTGAAATAATAAAAATACCAAAAATTAGATACCAAAAGGTAAAGGTACCACCGGCCGTCGCACCACTCCACTCCAAACGTACATATTTTGCGCCCGCGCCACACTCGCTTTAAAACTTTTTTTTTTCTTTTGCCATTTTGGCGCCCCCCTGCCATCCGGCGCCTAGAGCGCCCGCTCCACTCGCTCTACCCTAGGACCGGCCCTGACCGACAATGATGTACCTTTAAATAGAAAACGCCATACGTATGCTACCTCGCCCCCCTCAGATTTTGGCAGACTTTTTTGTTTGGAAAGATGAGGCGATGCGTCCTCCAGGTATAGAGCTTTATGCTGAGGACATAATGACGTCATCAGACAATAATGCCAATGATATGATATGACATCGCACTGCCTGCCTGCACTGCAGGGTCGCGTTTTATAAAGTTACAATTTACAATTTCGCTTTTTGCCTCTCTTTCTATCCAATATGTGTGCTAGAAAGAGAGGCAAACAGCGAAATTGTAAATTGTAACTTTATAAAACGCGACCCAGGTGACTAGTTGCTGTTGCTTGCGTCTGTAGAGAGCCTATAAACCTTCATTTGACGCCTAAGGCTCAAAACACACCTAGCGGAATTTCCGCAGTAATATATGGAGGCCAACGACAAATTTCCGCTACCATCGACAAAGTTCCATACATCACTGCCAAAATTCCGCTAGGTGTGTTTTGAGACTTAGGCTCAAAACACACCTGAGCCAGGGGGGTACAACTCAAAGTAAATCTGTCAAAAAATTTGAGTTTGACACGACGTATCCGATACGTTTGCATAAGTGCGAAAAAGAACTTGTCATGCGTTAAGAAGGGACAACATGATTCGTGACGTTACGTGACATTACAGAGGTCTCTCTGTATTATACTATTATTTACTCTGTGCCTGAGCGGAATTAACCAAATTAGTAGGCAAATTTGTCGATGGTAGCTTAAATTTGTCTATGGCCTCCATACATTACTGCGGAAATTCCGCTAGGTGTGTTTTGAGCCTTAGGCGTCAAATGAAGGTTTATAGGCTCTCTACAGACGCAAGCAACAGCAACTAGTAATGTATGGAACATTACTGTTTCAATTCCGCTAGGTGTGTTTTGAGCCTAAAACGGCTATTAGACATTGCAACCTGCAGGACCCAATCTGTTGTGTACCCTGCCCCTCCTTCAGCTCCCTACGGGCCCTACCTCTAATTACACCTTCCAACCTGACAGATTGGGCCCTGCAGGTTGCAATGTCTAATACCGCTTTAAGGGCGCCTATCGTGCATGGCCAGCGTTTTCACTGTCTAACGGTCTACACTAAGCATATTATTATATTAACAAAAACATTTACGTGTTTTGGAACAACAGACATGTGTCATTCGTTCCTAGTCATAGACAACTAGTGCATGCTCTGTGCTGCTATTCTGTTATGTCACTTGTCAATCTTGTCATTTTATTTGTCATTGTCAGTCTAGTCAGCGAGGCACACATCATCTTGTGTACGGATAATATTCCGCTACCGCTTCATATTGAGTGAAACTGTAGTTGTAGCTTCTTTACTGAAAATGTTTAAAATTAATAAACCAATATTAACATGTGCTCTATTAGCATTTGCCACAGTTGTAGTATTGGGTCATTCACACTCCCATTCTCATGATGAGCCGCCGTCGTTCAAGTATTCGAAAGCTGCAAACGAACACGAAACAAAATCAGAACAAAAAAAGATAACGGAACCAGACTACGACCTGTATGTGTACGCCTTAAGTTCTACGTTTTTTATAAGCATAGTGCCATTCTTTATTCTATTCTTCATTCCTATCGACGGAACTGTTGAGAAACAACCCCTATTGAAGGTTTTGTTGTCATTTGCTTCGGGGGGGCTTCTCGGAGATGCTTTTCTGCACTTGATACCGCACGCGCTGGCAGCGAGTGGCAGCAAAGACGGTGGGCACAGCCACTCGCACGGCGGCGGCGACCACGAGCCGCACGACATCAGCGTCGGGCTCGGCGTCCTCGGCGGCATCATCACCTTCCTGGTCGTCGAGAAAACTGTGCGACTGTTTAGTGGAGGACATGGACACTCCCATGGAGGTGACAAGAAGAAAAATGATGATAAACCGAAAAAGAAGGGAAAGGACAAAAAAGAGCCAGAGATCAAAGTAGCAGGATACCTCAACCTTGCTGCAGACTTTACCCACAACTTCACTGACGGTTTAGCTATTGGAGCGTCATTCATTGCCGGGAAAAGTATTGGATATATCACTACTATCACTATTTTGCTTCATGAAATTCCTCATGAGATTGGAGATTTTGCTATTCTGGTTCAGTCAGGCTGCTCTCGGAGGAAGGCAATGATGTTGCAATTGCTAACTGCCTTTGGAGCTATCTCAGGAACTGTTCTCTCAATTTACCTAAAAGGCTATGAGGACAGTGTTGTGTCTAAATTGGTACTTCCTTTCACAGCGGGTGGCTTTATCTACATCGCCACTGTATCAGTCATTCCAGAGTTGTTGGAGGGTGCCAACAAGTTGTCACAGTCTATTAAAGAAATTGTTGCACTCTTGGCTGGAGTGTACATGATGGTACTTATTGCACAATATGAATAGATATAATAGTTTTAAGTAAAAACTCAGTGTAATGTAAATATAAATTTTATGTTGTACTCTTAATAAATTGTCAAAACATCACAATTATGATTTTTATTATTTCAATAGATTTTCTCGCAGTTTATGCTTACTAACATTCTATAAAGAGATATGCAGCTAGGTACTAGAGAACCTATACCGTAAGATTTAGTCCCATTTGTGCCTGCCAGAGTCAGATTGGAATTCTTAGGAAAAGCAGGGACAGATGAGAATACACCAAACCAAATGCAGCTTTGTACATTTTTATCTACCTCTTCTGAAATGACACAAATAAAAAACAAGTAGGTATAAAAACAATAGTATGTACTTTTACATGCTATTGTTTTTAATCGAAGGAATTTTGATAAAACATGGAAGTAGGAAAATTTTATACTGTCATTATTTTCCATTAGCCTTTTTAGTTAGAAAGGCATGTGTAACAAATTGGTTGATATGCCTATCAATTAGCTACAGTTGTCCATAAAGTCCATATGCAGTGTTTTTTTTTCTTTATGCAATGATAATGCCAAACAAATATTATATTGACCTAAAATAACAATTTACACCCACCTATTGTTTGCAGGTCATTATTCTTTAATTACAAACATAAAGAGTATCAGGTCCAAAACATGTCTAATCATTCCCAACAGCTGACAATGCAATTACATTATAGCAGCTACGTTATTTATCAGAGACAAAGGAATAGCTTTAGCTATGATTCACCCCCAATACTAAAAGATTGATTAATAGTTTAATAACGTTACTATACAGAAAAAATTACTCTTGCCTAATACATTAATATTAATTTCATATTTTCGTTTTCTTTAACTAGTCTAATTAGCTAACTATGCCAGCAACTATTGCAAGAACACTTTTATTTTATATAAGAGCTAGCTAGGTGATCTGCTCATATAAGCTTCACTTCAAAAGGATGAAAGTCAAAGTCAAAAATGTCTTTATTGAAGTAGGTATAGCAACAAGCACTTTGAAATCGTCAGTAGAATTGTTGATTGTGCATGCCGATCGGCAATTGGTTTATATAGCCATCGCAGTCGATATAGACTACCACCTCAAAATACCTCCTAGACGCTGCAACTATCATCTGTAAAAATGCTTTGGCCAATGATGATGATGATAACTAGCCATATGCAATATAGGGTTTCCAATAAAAATGCAGCTTGTGGAGAAATATTACATTTATTTATAGTTTACTTCTTCTTAGACACACCGACAGTACGTCCTCTCCTGCCAGTGGTCTTGGTGTGCTGACCGCGCACACGCAGGCCCCAGTAGTGACGCATGCCCCTGTGGGCGCGGATCTTCTTCAGCCTCTCCAAGTCTTCACGGAGCTTTGAGTCCAAGTTGGAGGAGGTTAGCTGGCTGTACTTTCCGTCAACAATGTCCTTCTGTCTGTTCAAGAACCAGTCGGGGATTTTGTACTGCCTAGGGTTGGACATGATAGTGATGATCTTTTCTACCTAAAAATTAAATAATTTTTTAGTCTACCAAATACACCAGTAAATACTTAAGTATAGAAAGCTAGTACATAGAATTTCATCAAGAAGCTGGTGTATACATGATTCAAATGTTGGTACCTCTTCCTCAGTGCATTCTCCAGCACGCTTGTCCAGGTCAATGTCGGCCTTCTTCAGGACGATGTTCGAATATCTGCGGCCAACTCCCTTGATGGCCGTCATGGCAAACATAACTTTACGTTTGCCATCGATGTTCGTATTCATAATACGAAGAATATGTTGAAACTTGTCCGGAATTACGAGCGACTGCAACAAGAGATATTTTTGAATAATCGGGAAAATATGCATAAGCACACATCATAACACTTCCAAAGATAAGCTATAAATCAAATCAAACAATTTTCACTTCACGATTAATAAGTATTTTAAGGATTATATACCATTTCGGCGAATTTTATACGGCCAAACGTCCGCAAGCACTCTACAACAACATGAAAAGAACGTCAGAAATGTCAAAAACGGATTGTCAAAGCTGTCAAAAAATGTTGCCCGGAAAATTCAGCGTCTATGGATTTCAAAACTACGGGTCAAAACAGACCTAGCGGAATTCCTCGCGGAATTAAGCCAATTCATAGACAAAATGCTTAATTTTGTCTATGGTAGCGGAAATTTGTCTATTCTAGCGGAAATTTGTCTATGGCTTCCATAGAAAAAATCAGCTGCCATAGACAAATTTCCGCTACCATAGACATTTTGTCTATGAATTGGCTAACGGCTATTAAAGCGGTATTACACATTGCAACCTGCAGGGCCCAATCTGTCAGGTTGGAAGGTGTAATTGAAGGTAGGGCCCGTAGGGAGCTGAAGGAGGGTAGGAAGAGGCAGGGTACACAACAGATTGGGCCCTGCAGGTTGCAATGTGTAATAGCCGTTTAAGGGTCGCCACACACCTAGCGGTTTTCCTCGCGGAATTACCGGAAGTAGCGGAAATTTGTCTATGGTAGCGGAAATTTGTCTATGGTAGCAGATTTTTTGTATGGAAGCCATAGACAAATTTCCGCTACCATAGACAAATTAAGCATTTTGTCTATGAATTTCCGCTACTTCCGGTAATTCCGCGAGGAAAACCGCTAGGTATGTGGTGACCCTAATTCCGCTGTGATTCCGCTAGGTGTGTTGTGACCCTAAAACTCCTGTTCACTATCATTCCTCTTAAGGCCTGTACAAACGTAAGCGACTAGTCACTTGCGATTTTTAATACATTGCGGTTTTTGATCCATCGATTGATTTCGGTGTCCCTACCTAGACGGCAACGTCACGAAATTGGGCGCGAGTTTTGTGTCACAAACACACCTCTTTTTTTTTAAGGGTCACCACACACCTAGCGGTTTTCCTCGCGGAATTAGCGGAAGTAGCGGAAATTTGTCTATGGTAGCGGAAATTTGTCTATGGTAGCAGATTTTTTGTATGGAAGCCATAGACAAATTTCCGCTACCATAGACAAATTAAGCATTTTGTCTATGAATTTCCGCTACTTCCGCTAATTCCGCGAGGAAAACCGCTAGGTGTGTGGTGACCCTATAAAGGGGTTTTATCACACAGTAATTATGTCACCCCCGTTGACAAACCAATATATGAATACACCTTAAAATAACAAACACACGCGAAGCACTTTGTTCATCGAATCGTCTATTGGCATCACTCTCTTTCGTATATGCAAGAGCTATAGAGACGGAACCATCGTTTTGTCGATTTTCGAACTTCGCGGTAATCCCTCAGGTATGTGGTGTGCCTATAAGGGTCGCCACATACCTAGCGGTTTTCCTCGCGGAATTACCGGAAGTAGCGGAAATTCATAGACAAATTAAGCATTTTGTCTATGAATTTCCGCTACTTCCGGTAATTTGTCTATGGCTTCCATACAAAAAATCTGCTACCATAGACAAATTTCCGCTACCATAGACAAATTTCCGCTACTTCCGGTAATTCCGCGAGGAAAACCGCTAGGTGTGTGGCGACCCTAAGTTATTAACTATACTATTGGGTAATGTGTTAAAATTTGTCGAACACGTGCGTGAAATTCAACGTCAATTACGGTGCAGGGAAGTCAACTGACGTCAAATCACGTACGTCTGTAGAGGCCTTAAAGAATGACAGTGAACAGCAATTTTATTCGTAAGCTTCAGTTACATGTTGCAATTTTGAATTTTATTTTAGTGTGGCAACCTCAAAAAGTGAGTGTTCTTTCGTCGTGTGCCGGTTTCTTCAGATTTCGGCTCCCATATTTATCTTTACCTTGAATTTAAGTTAGAACACTAATACAAGATGCATACCGAACCGATGTTACAACTTATACAAATATTGGAAAAGACAATATCCCCTGGTAAGTAATCTTATTTCTTACAATACATTGAGCATGGCGTTTCACTGTAATGTCAACCGACTGTTATCGCCTAATTTTGTCTGGGACACAATGAACAAAACCGTTTCAGTTATCCCATTTAATATTGTTTAAAATGCCAACTTTAAATAAAGGGTACACGCAACATTTCTTCCAAATTGTAAATATTTATTGCTCATGTCTGTGATAGAATCTTCTGGTTCTTAATTTCGTTGTAAGCGAAACATGCTGTAAGTTTCGAGCTATTGAAAAGTCGATGCTTTGTGCGCGTTACCATGTTTAACTCGTCATAAACTTCCTTGAAAAAACGTACATTATAGATTATCACTTGGTTGATAACCTCACTTGATAAGGTTGATGTTTTAGTATTAAGGAAATCAGACATTAACCTTTCTTTATTCTAGTCCAAAATAATTACGCGTGATAAATTGAAAATTCCAGATCGAAATGAGTTGGAAGCAGCAGAAAAATACCTTGATCATGCAGCGGCCACAAACTTCACAACTTTCATCAAGATGCTGTCAGATGTGCTGGCCCAGGGCGGCAACAGCCAGGTGGCGCGCATGGCGGCCGGTCTGCAGCTCAAGAACCACCTCACGTCCAAAGACGCCTCACTCAAGCAACAGTATCAGCAGAGGTGGCTTGCCTTGCCAGACGAAACTAGACAATATATTAAGAAAAATGTAAGACATAACATGGAGTTACCATATTTATTCTTAATTTTTACCTTTTAATACTATATTGTCTTAATATGTGACATCCCACAGGTGAAAGTACCTTATGGCGGTTGGCGCTTACGTTGCGAAGCATCGCATTAGTATTGCAGCGACGTTAGAAATAGCGTAAGCCCCAACCGTCATAAGGTACCTTTTCTCGTGGAATGACACATATTATAATATATACTTGCAAAATACTGATTGCAATTTAATCCAATTTGAAGTAAATATGCTTGAAATAAAACAACTGAACGGATTATATCGCGTATACTGAATTTTAAATTACATCCCGATATAATCCGTTCAAAGTTGTTTTATTTCATGAATAACTATCGCGGCAACCGTAGAACATATTATGTAAATATGCTTGTTCATTGGCAATAAATATATATAGAGCTCAATGTTAAATCTACTATTTTTAGTGTACCAAATAATTGTATGTTGTTTGGGGGCCCATATGTAGACAGTCTGACTCAAGGGGATCCTTGAGTAATTGTACCCTGATTCACTTACTCAAGGGCTTACTTAACAATCTCATGTCTTGGATAATGGAGCTCAATGGCAGTGCTTTGAGTCCAGGGATCTAGATAGCCACTACCAAAGTTCATTCTCTGTTGCTAGACTGTGTGCACAAATTAAGTGTTTCAATGTTTGTATAGCTAGTTGTAAATGTTTTTCTAGATCCTAATCGCAACTGGCACTGAAGACACCAGGCCCAGTTCAGCTGCTCAGTGTGTGGCTTATGTGGCGGTGGCCGAGCTCCCCGTGGGCCAGTGGAACGACCTGATCCCCAACCTGGTGGAAAATGTTGTCAATGCTCATTCTACTGAACTTAAGAAGGAGGCCACTCTAGAAGCCATTGGTAAGTTCATTTATTGTCTCGGGTGAGGCACATCCTCACTAGCTATATCTGACAAGATTTTGTTATCTCAATCATTTCTTATATTCCAGGTTACATTTGCCAAGAAATTGATGCTGAAGTATTGACAGAGCAGAGTAATCACATCCTCACAGCCATTATCCATGGTATGAGATCCACAGAACCCAGCAACCACGTGCGGCTGGCAGCCACACAGGCTCTGCTCAACTCACTTGAGTTCACTAAGGCTAACTTTGACAAGGAGAATGAGAGGAACTTTATTATGGAGGTTGTGTGCGAGGCTACACAGTCGACGGATATGAGGATAAGTGTAGCGGCACTGCAGTGTTTAGTAAGTATTAACAATTATTAGTTAATGTTCAAGTTGACTTGACTTAGGATTAAAACTAAGAGACAGTAGGAGGGGAGAGACAGGAAGTGTTTAGAGTTCTATTAAATGCACATGAGGCTCATGGTTAAGTGTGAAATCGTAGCTAGGTTTAAAATAATAGTTCATACAGTTCATACTAACAATTGTTTTCACTTAAACACAAGATTTATTGAACCTAATACATTTATTGAACTATACATCATCATCATCATCATCCTAGCGTTTATCCCGTTTTGGGGTCCGCTTGTCAACCTAATCCCATGATTTGGCATAGACACTAGTTTTTACGAAAGCGACTGCCATCTGACCTTCCAACCCAGAGGGGAAACCAGGCCTTTATTGAACTATACATATTAAACAAAATTCGTGTTGATTGCGCCATTTATAAGGGGCAAAACACCTGAGCTGAATGGAGGGAGTAATGTATGGAGGCCAACCCATAGACAAATTTAAGCTACCAACGAATTTGCTTTAAAGTTTGAACACAGTAAAATGTGGGCACAAGTAAATGCTTATATATTTTTATTTATACAATATGGAAACTTCTTAGTATTATAAATAAAAACTATTTGATATCATGAATAAAAACTATTATTACAGCGTTCCACTTTGATCATTTGTTTTCACGATGGCGAGCTCTGAACACAAGAAACGTGAAATTATTTTGCGCAAACATACTGAAAATCCCCATTTAAGTTATAGGGCATTAGCAAAACTTTTAAAATTACCGCAATCTTCCGTATGTTTAGTTTTAAAAAGGTTCCGAGAACGATTGACAGTAGATCGCAAGCCGGGAAGTGCAGGTAAGCAAGGCGCAAAGGATAAAAAAAAAGAAGCCCATGTCTTGCGACTTTTTACAGCGAATCCGAAGTTATCGTCCCGTGATGTCGCAAAAAAGGTTAAAATGTCGCAGTCATATGTAGAGAAAACTAAGTCTAGAGCTGGATTAAAGTCGTTCAAAGCACAAGCTGCACCCAATCGCGACGTTAAGCAAAATCTGTCTGCAAAACAGAGATCACGAAAGTTGTACGACAATTACTTGACAAAATTTGGATGCATCATATTGGATGATGAAACATACATCAAAGCAGACTTCAAGCAGATACCAGGGCAAGAATTTTATACTTCTAAGAATCGTAAGGATGCCCCAGAAGATTGCAAGATAAAAAAGAGATCGAAGTTTCCCAAAAAATTCCTTTTATGGCAAGCTATTTGTAGTTGTGGTAAAAGAAGTCGTTCATTCGTAACAACAGGTACAGTAAACGGTGAAATCTACAAAAAAGAATGTTTGCAAAAGCGTCTACTGCCCTTTTTACGCAGTCATAGCTCACAGCCATTATTTTGGCCAGACCTTGCGAGCTGTCACTACTCTAAAGCAGTACTTGAGTGGTATAAACATAACGATGTCGCAGTGGTACCTAAAGAGTGCAATCCTCCAAATTGTCCTGAACTGAGGCCGATTGAAGAATATTGGGCAATTATGAAAGGGATTCTAAAAAAAGGAAGCGGAGAAGTTAAATCGGCAGCTGAATTGCAAAACAAATGGAGATGGGCTTGCAAAAGATATCCTGATAGTGCTGTGCAAGACTTAATGAGCCGGATTCGACGCAAAGCACGCAGTATGGCATATAGAAAGCAAATTTAATAATTGTATATATTTGTCAAAATGGTTATTTAGTCTAGTAAATAAATGCAATAAAATTTTCCTTGAAATATGTTCCCTAACATTTTTATTTTTGTTACTTTATGTGCCCACATTTTACTGTGTTCAAGCTTTATCCAGCTTTGTCCCTAACTCAACAACGGCCGTTTTTTTTTATGATGTTGGATTTATTTCCGCCCCAAATAGGACAAATAGCAGAATAACCATTTTGGAGAACTAAAAAAAATATAGTTGGCAGTACGAAGTTTGCTGGGTCATCTAGTCATCATCGGAAAAACTTAAAATACTTAATTCATCCAACTTTTTAGGTCAAAATTCTAACTTTATACTACCAATACATGGAACCATACATGGGCCAAGCACTCTTCCCCATCACCCTGGAGGCAATGAAGTCTGATGTGGACGAGATATCACTGCAGGGCATCGAGTTCTGGTCCAACGTCAGTGACGAAGAAATTGACCTCGCCATTGAGGAGGCTGAGGCTGGGGATGCAGGTAAATATCCTGAACAATACTTTTTTGCTTTAAGGTCATCCTTGAAACTGCACATATGGGCTTAATGTCATTTCTTTTCTTATTAACCACAGATTAACATTGAGAACAAACAAAGCTTAAAAAATTACTTCCCTTACTATCAACAACCTTATTAGCAACAGGTAGAAAAAAAAACTAATTTTCAGTATTTGTTGGGTTGATAAGTGGTCCATGGAGGTTCATTTAAGATATCTATTAATATTAGCCATGTAAAAGAAGGTAATTAAACTTTATGAATTCTCTTGTTATTTTAGGTCGTCCGCCAGTGCGGACCTCAAGGTTTTACGCGAGAGGTGCTTTGCAATACTTGGCACCAGTTCTAATGCAAAAGCTGACCAAACAGGATGACACAGATGATGAGCTGGAGTGGAATCCGTCAAAGGCCGCCTCGGTTTGCCTCATGCTCTTGTCCAACTGCTGCGAAGATGAGATCGTGCCGCACGTCCTGCCTTTCATAAATCTGAATATCAAACATGACAACTGGCGATTCAGGGAAGCTGCCCTTATGGCGTTCGGCTCAATATTAGGTGGCCTGGAGTCGAATACACTCAAACCTCTCGTGGAGAAGGCCATGCCCACCCTCATCGAAGCCATGTACGATTCCAGCGTGGCCGTGCGGGACACGGCGGCCTGGACGTTCGGCAGGATTTGCGAGATCGTCCCGGAGGCGGCCATCAATGAGACTTATCTCCAGCCCCTATTAGAAAGTCTCGTCAACGGACTAAAGGCTGAACCTCGTGTCGCGGCGAACGTATGTTGGGCGTTCACCGGATTAGCGGAAGCTGCGTACGAAGCCGCGGATTGCGGCGACTCCAATCAGCCTAAAACTTACTGTATGTCCAATTACTTCGACTTCATCATTCAGCGCCTCTTGGAGACCACCGACCGCCAAGACGCCGCGCAACACAATCTGAGATCGGCCGCCTACGAGGCGCTCATGGAAATGGTCAAAAATTCTCCCTCAGATTGCTATGTAACTGTGCAAAAGACGACGATGGTCATTTTGGAGCGACTACAACAGGTGTTGCAGATGGAGAACCATATTTCGAGCCAAGCGGATCGCTCGCAGTTCAATGACCTGCAGAGCCTGTTGTGCGCGACTCTTCAATCAGTTTTACGTAAAGTGACCCCTGAGGACGCGCCGCAAATATCGGACGCGATCATGACAGCGCTCCTCACTATGTTCGCTAGCAACGCCGGCAAGGCTGGAGGTGTCCAAGAAGACGCATTAATGGCCGTCTCTACTCTGGTGGAGGTGCTAGGAGAAGGTTTCCTTAAATACATGGATGCTTTCAAAAGATATCTTTATGTTGGACTTAAAAATCATCAGGAATATCAAGTATGCATAGCTGCTGTTGGATTAACTGGAGATATTTGCAGAGTGCTAAAAAATAAGGTGAGTGTCAGTAGAAGTTTACACCTTAAGCCTCTTAAGTAGTAAGACAACATGCAATTAAAAACTATGTCAAACTGTTTATTTATGTCCCAGGCTCTCCCGTACTGCGACGAGATTATCCTGCTGCTGCTAGAGAACCTGGGCGACCCCACCATCCACCGCTCCGTGAAGCCGCAGATCTTGTCCGTGTTCGGAGACATCGCTCTGAGCGTGGGACCCGACTTCGCCAAGTACTTCGATGTCGTGATGCAAATGTTGCTGCAGGTAATTTTAAGATAATATATGTATTATGTATCCTCAAGGAAAGCGAAAACTAGGTCATCCCAAACAATCCTGGCGGCGCACGGTTTATGACGAAGCGAGGAGCATCGGAGAGACTTGGAGCGAAGTCAAGCAAGAAGCGCAAGACCGTTCGGCTTGGAAAGTTACTATGGACGCCCTCTGCCCCATCTAGGGGACATAGGATCTTAAGTCAAATAAGTCATGTCTCATGTCTCACCTATAAAAAATAATAATTTAACTTTCGTGTGATACTCAGTATATAAATTATAAACTGAAAATAAAAGTTTACGGTTTAACTCGGTCGATTTCGCACAGCCGTGACGAGTTAGTCGCGGAGCGGTTTTCCAGTACTCTGATAAAGATGGAGACCTAGGCTAGGCTATAGGTTCACGCGAGTTCAACCGTAAACTTGTTTACTGCGATGATTCTTGTTTTGTGAGTTATGGTATGAATTTTCTTCTGTAACTTAAGTACCATTAAAATGATTATGTTATGATTCACTTAAATTGTAGTTGCAGTTTATGTTAAACTAGCGACCCGCCCTGGCTTCGCACGGGTGCAATTATACATATAAACGCTCCTCTTGAATCACTCTATCTATTAAAAAAAACCGCATCAAAATCCGCTGCGTAGTTTTAAAGATCTAAACATACATACAGACAGACAGCGGGAAGCGACTTTGTTTTATACTATATAGTGATGTGTAGGTCGACTTATAGCGTGCTAATTCGCGTTAAGTTCATTTTGCAATTATGTATGAGCGGGCCTTAAGCTTAAAAATACTTATCCAGCAATTGCCTACTATCTTGTTCTGACACTGTACTAAATGTGACCATTTGATGACAGGCCAGCAATGCCCAAGTGGATCGTAACGACTTCGCCATGGTGGAGTACTTGGGCGAGCTGCGCGAGAGCGTGCTGGAAGCGTACACCGGCATCATCCAGGGCCTGAAGGGTGCGGGCGGAGAGGTATGTATATTGTTTACATTTACTCTCATTATGTTTGGTAATTTTCCATGGTTGTTTTTCTATTTAGTAGTAGGCAATATAGGCATTGAGGAATGGAGTAATTTTATTCACGCATGTTTACGATTAAGATAAGAACATTACATTCAGCATCTACTTCTTTTATTTGAGCAACGCCTCTATTGTCAAGGCGATAAAGTACATGATCAGATATTTTGGAGTACCTTGGTATACTTGGCTTGGATATATTTGATAGCGATTGTAACACTTAAAAATGTATTGAAAATTGAATGTGTTTGTCGTGTCAGGTGAGGGCGGACGTGGCGCTGGTGGAGCCGCACGTGCCGGCCATCGTGAACTTCATGATGGCGGTGGCGCTGGAGCCGGAGCGCACGGACGGGCACATGTCGGTGATCGCGGGGCTGGCGGGCGACCTGTGCTCGGTGTTCGGCGCGCGCGTGCTGCCGCTGCTGGAGCAGCGCCCGCTGCTGGACCTGCTGGCCGCCGCGCGGCGCTCGCGCACGCCGCGCACCAAGACGCTCGCCAACTGGGCCACCAAGGAGATCCGCAAGCTCAAGCAGCAGGCACCCCCCGCTAGCTGGTCAGTACCGCCCCTATACCTAGTACCGACACCGACGCATTTAACTACTAGTAGTAGTAGTGCTCCGCCTCCAACTGAGTTTTGACTTTCGCCTTCTAGCCCCACAACCTCTTGATCGATCCAATATACGAACTCTCAAATTATATGTATCTCTGCTACATCCCCAACAAATTTCATAAAAATCAGAATAACGTTACTAGTTATCGCGGAAAAATCAAAAAGCCATCGAAATGCCGAGACTCACAGTTGTGTCCAATAATGTATGTAAGAACTTCGTTTCGCGTACGCTCCGCTCATTTAATAATTCGTCTTTTTAGCGTTTGCCCTCATTTTTTGCAGCGGCTCAATAAAGGAGCTTACTCCAAAAATTGTAAGCACTCGTTTTAACGAAAACAACTGCCATCGGACCTCGTCGTTCGTATTTATTGGGATTAGGTCCGGTTTCTTTGCGAAGTTTTCAGTCACCAAAATATAACTGATTAATATCAAAAGTGAGAACTGAGTAAATCTACAAGATCCCGTAAAGTTCCACGATAATAGTCTTCAGAGTTTCCCTAACTTATTAATTAACAACTATATAGACATTCACAAATAAAATAAAAAATATACATAAAAAATAAACATAGTTGATACCAATATACAGACAGACCACCCAATTTAGGGCACAAAATACAGAGCAAACAAATAAAAAATGCGTTTCCATACATTTAGCGTTGCCGTAGTGAGGAACAAGATTTGAGGGGAATAATGTACCTATCATTCCTTAGATGGTAAATTTTACACGATTTTTTTAAATCTTTTTTTTATCTATATTTTTAAGATGCGTTTATCAATCAGATATGTTCGCTTCGTTAGGTCTCTAAACTACAAAGTTTTTATAAGTATTGTTACATCTAACTCGACATCGTCGAAAAAAATGTAGATTTGGTTTTACCAAATTGACGTTCGGTAAAAGCCCGAAATACAAGGAGATATCTCAATATTTAGGGCTTTTACCGATACGGCTTGGTACATCCAAATTTTTACCGGTGAATCCTAGGTATAACAGCACTTTCAGCTTTTTACAGTAACACACAAATTTTCCAGTTTAGACAAGGGTGCCGCCACTATTTACTGAATAATTTTACAAATTCCGATGTCAGATTCTTCTTTCACAGATCTTCAGACTACACAGATGTGTACAATTAGGATATAAACATACTCGTAAATGAAATTAATTTATAGAACTCTTAAAACAGTTGCATTCAGTCACAGTTGGCATTCATTCGCTTGGCTCTCTTCAGCAGAGAGTATTAGGACCTAGGACTAGGAGTAATTCTATGTAGCATACGTTTTCAATGGTATTTCCATACAAATGTAGCAATATGGTTGCGATTGTCTGCAAGTACTTTTTACCTCATTGAGCTGTGCAGTCGCCATCAAATATATCGGAGCGGCCAAGGTACTCAAAAACATCTGAACATGCACTTTATCGCCTTGACAATAAAGGCTTTGTTCAGATATTCGTGACCACCTTGACCGCTCCGATATATCTGATGGCGACTGTACTTTAAATTTAACCCGTTCCCAGTTTGTCGACGCCGTACGTCGCCGGCGAAGTGTCTGCGAGTCCAGTGCGCGTATAGTCGGTTAGTTATATCTTCATTCATTTATAATTGGACTCGTAAAATGTTATACAATGTTAGTAATATTTTTATGTACGGTTTACCCTTAGTTTGGTTTCGAGTTTTATACATATACTCTTTCCAAAAGGCATGAACTCACATGATTTACATTTACTCAAAAACGCGTTATCAATTATTATATAGGAAATGGTTGCGATATTATTATGTTTTTGAACCTAGATTGTAATTTAATCTTTCTGCTTCCAGATTTGAAAAAGCGCAATGTAACAACGACGTGATGCAGTTTCAAACCACCTGCTGCTGGTAACAACACAAATGTATGTCAGGTTGTGTATAGCGTCTTTGGTGTCATTATTCATAAGTCGTTAAGTGCATTTTATTCCGGATTTTTTTATTCCGGTGTAATTTTACTAGACTGCATACTATTTTGGAGAATTAGATCTTATAAGCTGATTACGTGCGCTCAATACCTAATAGTAGTGTGTTTTAATGGAGTTAAAAATTGCTTATTTCTGTATTCTTGTTTCACCTCTGTCTAGTTTTTTACCTTAAACGCTGGCAACTAGTGCGTACTTCCGTCTTCTTTGTATCGGAAGCGAAACCATGCTACCGAAGCGCGGCTGGCCCGAAAATTCAGAGGTTTTTTTATATGGTATTATGTAGTATAAAGATATATTTAGACATGGTTACGGACTTAACACATTCTGATATGGATTTGCAGTTTTTAACTCCCATCATTTGATTTTAACATTTTAGTATTAATACAGATGTTGATTGAGCGTCCGTTATTTTAGTAAAGTAGATAATATTAATAATTAATAACTATTATAAACAAAGGAAGCTGAGAAAAGTAGTCAAGATTTTCATAAGAAAATTTTGTTAACACTTGAAAGTGCTGAGAACACATTAGGTTTTTTCCAATTAATAGAGACTGCTTTCTCCGTTTCTTATTTTATAAGTAGCTTGTCAGCTATGTAAAGAGTTGACATGTAAACATAGGGAAGAGTAAATGACGGGCTTTTTAAAATGTAAAACGCCTATTATAATGATTAAGAAACTACCCTATGTTGATATTTACCTTGTTGTCTATCAACTCGTAATAGTTATACTTAAGTAAGCTCTGACGAGTTTGGTCCCTATAAAGTATGCAGTCGAAATAAAATTATTTCCGGATATTTAATGTTACACAGTAAATTATATGAAGTCGGTAAATGACCGGCAATGCCCGCGAACAATGCACTTGGCGCGTTTTACTATTCGGAGTAATTTAAGTACGCCTGACTATTAATCTTTCCATATTAATCTTTAAAGTTGAAGCATTTTTCCTATTTGGTATTTTAAATACAGACAGTGGCTGTGGTATGTTTACTTATGTGAGAAAAAAGTGATAGTGAATTTAATTTGAAAGCGAGACTGTACGAAAGACGACGAATGTTATTTTAGGCATGCACATGTGCAAGGGATTATGAATTTTATAAATTTATTACTAATTGTGTTTGTGACCGTACGAAATGACGTATGAATGATTGAGAATGCACGATGTGAAGACGAATGGATGATTATTACAGTTTTTTTGTAAACTAAGGCATGTCTCGATCTTGATGGAGAGATGGATTATTGATAAGGTTCCATCAACTTTAATTGAGACAGAAGGCCGCCATATTGGTGATAGCTACTTGTTCATCACAGTACTTACTAACTTCCTAACGACTATACAATATTTTGTTTCAGATGGTACTTTATTTTTTTTTACAAAAGTAACGTATTCGTTATAAAAACATTTAAAAAATAAATATGATTTGTTTCCAGTGCTAGGCCAAGTGTTTGTGATGATTGAGTAGACGGTGCCTTCGGATCTCGAGCTTACATTATTTGTACATATGTAATTAATATCGTTTCCTTACGACATTGAGTGGCAATCTATTTTCGCCATGCGACTGAACACTCCAGAATAAACCGCAACTATAAGAATAGGAATATCAAATATAATGAGTTTAAATTAAAACCATGGATTTTAAGTCTGTGAAATCAGCTCAATTTGGTATTAAGCAAAATTATTTTGTTATATCAGCGACGTAATAAAATCACATATTTTAATTAAATATAGGATATAAAACTAGTTTGTCATCGGTACACACGTGTCTTACATTCAAACGATTCGAATAACGGTTGTTTGGAATCGCTATTTCGATAAATAATTGATTGTTCATTAAACCATCACTTTCCTTATAGAAAAAATTGCAATCTGATCATATCCGTTTTCCTATACATTTTATTGTTAGCTAAAATTGGCATTTACAATTTACAGTGCTAAAACAACTGGGCAACTTAATGAGCCGATAACTTAAATAGCAATAACTAATCTATCAAATTTTGGAAATATTATTCGTAACTTTGTGGTGCTACTTGTGAAGAGAGGAAATGATGAATGGGACAATCCGTTCTTTGAATTATACGTTCAAATACACGGTATTGTGTTTTACGAAAATATTTTTTGTTGCTTCGACTAGTTATCTCAATATGGACTCGCTTATACCGTCATCGGCTTTTGTTACAGCTTACTTAATCCCATATGTATCTCACTCGTATTACCTTGATGATTGTCCATGAACTGGGTACATTGAAACTTTGTGTTACCAGTTTCTTGAAATAGTCGAGTCTCGGTTACCTAGTTTTATGAGTAATGTAGAACTAATTAAGCGATGCTCATTATTACTTTTAGTTAATCGGTGCAGGTCGCTGACGCGCGCGGGTGTTATATTGAAATATTTATTTTAAGAGTCGTAAATGTCGTAATCCTCAAATTACTATCAAACAACACATCGCAGTTTGAAATCGTTGCCATAACCGTCGGTTGAATTAAGTGCCTTTTACTCGTACGAATTCGAGACGCTTCCTCAAACAAAATATACACTCTTATCGGTTGTCGATGTTAGATTTAATACCATCGCCAATGAGTATTGCTATCTATAATTAACGCACCGTTCAACTGTACTTAAAACGTATTCCACGCGTACAGTTGTGGGAGTGAAGGTTTAATAAATTATTCTGCGCGTTACATTACAATGGTGGGGTCAAATTTGTGTAGACCATAGTACCCTGTATAGGGTGTGTTTATAGTACGTGAACGAGTCACGTCCATGTAAACGCCACTTTACAGTCGCGATCTGAGTGTGGACCGGCCGAGTGTCGGAAGTGAGAATGCCGATTGAGTTGGAGTGTCTGCTAGTCTGTGAGCATCACTGACAGGGATGATGTTTGCGCGAATTATGCAAGATTTTTTTAGTGTGTCTTATTGATCTTCACATTTTATTTGTATTGATCAAATGATGCGACGTATTTAAAGTTCGTTTTAATTGAGTATGATAGGAGAATGTGTGAGGACTAGTGCCATGCCATGAAAGGTTCTGAATTAGAATCGAAGGCATCGACTCGATGAATACCACCCACTTTTCCTGCGCGAAAATCGATTAAAATTATTTTGTTACATCATTTTATTTAATTACTTTCTTTTGACTCTGAATACTATTCTGTAAACTGTTCTATAGTAAATAAAACATTTAGATGTTAACAGTGTTTGTTTTAATTTATTCTCTTCCAGTACAGTCTACTACAAAGAGAGGTATCCACTTTTGGACCTTATCAATAAGGTGAAAATGCGGATACATCTATTTGTAGTTGACTACAATAAAACCCTAATTCAGGATTGTATTATAGCGAGCCTAACCCAAGACAACAACATCCAGAACATATATGACCTGACCATGTCAGGGGTTGCACCTCTTCATTTGGTCACTAGACATTTTAGACAATCATACTCAATGTTGTAATGAGTGCGAGTAAGCCAAAATAATAATGGGCAGTCGCGATTAAATATTTTAGCATAACTTGAAGGTATGAGCTCCACCCACGTTTGAATCTGTGCCCTTACCCTGACATTTCAACAATATCGGTTCAGTTATCTTTCTTCTACTCACGGAATCCGAAAGCTTAGAATTACCTTAGGTAGGTGCATACTAGCTGTTACGAAAAGACTGTGGCTGTAATTATTATGTAAGTAAATTGGTTAGAATTGAATCCTCGTATTTTCTTTGCGAACTTTTATTTATTGTTCGCAAGTGTGATGATAGTAGTTACACATGATGTTACTGTGGAGACTAAGAATCGCCCTAGTTTAGGGCCAATCTAGGGCATATATTGGACTCGTTCGCAATATATCCCACATAACACAATGAAGTGATAGACTATAGTGATCCCGTTGGGGAACCTTGGGTGTGGGTGTGGGGTCCGTTATCAAAGGACAACGTTTTTAGAGAAGGTACTAGAGGGCTAATTAGGATGGATTAGTCCGGTGTTTTCTTTCAGCGAAATTAAAAATAATCTCATTTCATACCTCGAAGCTGCAGCAGATCCGCCGCCACACTGTCTCCCCAACGATATCTGGGTCGACCCACCGGACGGCGACCAGTCGGTCGTCCCAAGAACGCTTTCTTGACAGCCCGATCCTCACCCATTCTCAACTGGCAAGATGTTGCGCAGGATCGGGATAGGTGGCGTGCTCTCAATTCGGAGGCCAAGATTCTCTTTGGATCGTTGAGCCAAAATAGTTAGTTTTCATACCGAATTATAGACATTATAGTACAGTGATCAGCAGTTCTGTAAGGGGTTCGACTTCTAAGTTGGTAGATTTTCGAGGTAGCAGATTAGGTATGTGCCAAAGTAACGAAATGAAATATTTACGGTGAGGGCGTACAGCCAACGCCAAAAATGTGTATACACTTGCGCCTTATTTCATTGTACTATGGTTCAAAAATGCGTAAATTTTTTTGGCGTTGACTGACTGACTGTAAATTGACTCCTGGACGAAGCGAAGGATTCTACAATAGAATCATGAGCATAGCGAGGTCTGGGGTAGTCTTATTATACCTGAAACGGTGCGGCTTATCGGAAAGTGTCACTTTTCTGTTTCCTATCAGAGAAGAAAAATCCCTTTCCGAGTAGGTGGTGTGAAAATTAAAAAGTGCAAACTTAACTTTGACGTCGACTCTACCTAATAAGCATGTTAGCCAACTCGCCTACTTAGCTCTACTACATTTATTTATTTTTCGTTAAACTTTTTCAATATTAGATTGTACATTCAGCAGCAGAAGTAGCTAAGCGGGTAGGGTGTTCAAAAGGACCTGTGTCCCTGTGTCCACTCATTTTGAACACCCTATTCCGTTACCTACTTTTGCTGCTGACTGTAGGTAGGGTAGTTTATGTAGGGTGGTTATACTAGTTTCCTGTCAAGATCCATTATATGCAAATGCATCAGTCGTAAATCCGCCGTTTTCCCGCAGAACCCAGTGATGAGACTGATGAGATGAGAAATTCAAATACAATTTGGTGTACTGCAAAAACAAAAAACATATGCTTCATAATAAAGAGACGGTATTACAAGTTCATTTGTATAAATTCGATGATATAAATAAATAAAAACACCTTTTGTATAGTGTAGGCGCGGCTTTATCCTTCTATTCTCTATTGGTGCATGCTGTGAGGGGGATGGACGAGGAAGGAGCGGCGGGGGGAGAAGATCTGTCAGTGTCAAGTCGTGCACGCTTGTCGGTCTCGCAGCAATTCCACATTGAGGCATTTCTTTTATAATCGCGTTTTACGCGCGTAGCACGCATTTCATCAGATTTTAACGAATTATAAAACGGTCTAAAGCCGCATTTTTCTTTACAATTTTGTTATTAATAGAACTAAAATGAAGCCCCCGTACAAAATTGGTAAGTACAGTGTTTCCCACATTTATTTCGTACAATTAACTTACTTTTCAAGACTATTAATATCCATGGATGGCTGAAGTAATGAACTTTTAATTTGATCCGGTATTGTAAAAGCATAGTAACCTATACAACCTGAATCCTGAATGCAATGCATATAGGTTATGTTTGTAACATGCTTCTTGTCCAGGTAATTTAATTTTGGGATCAGTAACACAAGCTGCATAAAACATCTACCTATTGTCCCTTTTAAGATGGCTTCTTATCTGTTTGTAAATTGTGTGGATAACCCTCAATGAACTGATAATAATATCTTTCTAATCATTCAATTTTATTGTGAATCCTTATCATTATTAGGCAAATCATTATAGATTTTTATTACTGATTGTTTCATAATCCTTGTAACTTCAACAACTTGTAGTATTTCTTTGTTAGGTATAAACAATTGGAAATGTTATAAATAACAGCTATGTTATTGTAATGAAGATAGATAAAAAACAGCTTAAAAATTCATTGAGATGAGCTGCTGCTTAAACATTTGTATGTAATAATAATCTCTGATACTTTCAAAATGTAGCTGATGAGAAGCTAGCTGAGTTGGGCCGCAATGAAATCATGCTGGCCGAGAAAGAGATGCCGGGACTGATGGCCTGCCGGCGCAAGTATGCCCCAGCACAGATCCTGAAGGGAGCCAGGATTGCTGGCAGCCTGCACATGACTGTCCAGACCGCAGTACTTATTGAGACCCTCATTGAACTGGGTGCTGAGGTGAGTATTATTAGTATTATTACCCATTACAATCAATGTAGACAATGCATCATATGAAATTTTTGTTACTAAATAAAATAAAATATGATCTAGGTTGCTTATGAGTACATTATATGTAGAGCTAGTTGTCTATATTAGAATAAGCCATCTTTAACAGTTAATAAAGAATAGTTTGTGTAATATGTAAAGAAACGAAATCTAGTTTCAATAATAATAATTGACTTAGCTATCAGCTTGAATGGAAATACATTTTATATCTAATCAAAGTGATTGTTGTGTTATCTTGAGGAATTAGTTTGACTGACAATGCCTTATCTTTTTCCATCGCAATATGTCAATACTATCTGATGCCCTACAAAATTGTTATGTAAAGTATCTTAAAAGGTCAACAAAACATAAAGGGGGCTTCAAGAATATATATATCTGAGTCTTATAGTTGATTATCTGCATGTGTTTATTTACTGAATCAAAAACCTAAAAGTTGCTTACAGTGCATTTATTGTGCACATCAAAATCTCTACTGGGGCTTCCAATCCCAGGACTTTAGGTATGGACAAATACTGAAATCCAGGTACAAAAAACCTGGGAATGGCAGCCCTAATCTTAACAGGTTTAGATAGTCTAATGTGTAAGAAATATGTGACACACTCTTATTTGTAGAGTCATTAGAGTGTGTCACATACTTATGCAGCCTTCATGTAGGAAGATACTATTGCCGGTGACTGTACATTAACCCTTTAACGGGCATGACTGAAAAAAATCCTCGATTCTAGCCTCATCGCTAATCTATAGTCCTAAAAATTCTGTACAAGAAAAAAATACAAAAAAATGATGTTACAGGTGGTCCTTTTTGAGACAATTGCCCTATAAAGGGTTAAGAGTTATTAGTTTGATTTCATAAAAGTATAAACACACATAATTTACCCTAAAATATGATACCTTCTTACCTTCCTTTGCCTCTCCCATTGTTATGAAGATGTAATAATATACTAGAATCATTAAATTGCAAGTCATGTACGGTTTTGCACCTTACTCCTTTGTAATAAGGTCCAAAAGTGTAAGCATATTTTTGATGTCGTCTCGATACTCGATAGATAGATAACACCTTCCTATCTCACACATACCTATATGTATATTATGATCGTCATATTTTGTTGAATATATGAGTAATTTGATAATTATATTGATGAATTGAATAACAGCTTGTCATCATCACATTTTGTCATAAGTCATAATTATCTTCCACCTTTGATCTGTGTAGTTGATGTTATGTATACATACTCGGCTATATCTTAAGATTACTGTGGTTTATGATATAAAGTAACATGTTATTAACTTTGCATAATATATTTTTTATTAATTCTACATGAGGTCAATGTGGCTAATTCCGTCATAGGGGCTATTCCGTCTATGAGCGTATATTCAATCATAGGAAAAGACACCATTTGCTTTTGATCACTGAAACTAAAAGCAATTGCAGCTTTGTTGATGAAATTATTAATTCTGATAGTTGTTCGAGAAAACCGCTTCTTTATTTGGACGGAAAAGCCACATACATTAACATTAATTACATCAAATTAAAATCATGTATGATGAAATTTGTATTGAAACAGGTTCATCATTACCTCCTACCTAATTTTATTAGGTATATTTTTTTATTTTAATAAAGTTTCATTTACTTTATTAAATTATTTTCCTACAATGCAAAATCAATTCTTGTACAGGTTACAATTCCATTGGCCACTTGTGGGTTTTTTTATTGTATGTCTCATATGATTGGGCCTTGTAGGAGATTAAGGTCAGCCACAAACACCACCTTCTGTCATAGGAATGTAGTTAACACATGGTGTACCTTATGTGTGTGTGGAATGGTCTATTGACTACTTGTCTGTGTAGGTCTACAGTCTTGCTTCCTATGAATACTTTGAATGTGTAGTATTAAATAAAAACGGTATTTTACGCCAATATAGATAGTTATTTTTGGGATCAGTATTGGAACATTATATTGTATTTCCACAGGTCCAGTGGTCCAGCAGCAACATCTACAGCACACAGGACGAGGCTGCCGCGGCGCTGGTGGCGCGCGGCATCCCCATCTACGCGTGGAAGGGAGAGACGGAAGAAGAATACATCTGGTGCATAGAGCAAACACTTGTCTTTGCTGATGGAAAGGTAAATATCACATATTACTAAGATATAGTTGTTATTTTTGACTAACCCTGTTGATTTTTAAATAGCCAACTGTTTATACATTCCTATACTTTGCACCATCATTTAAATACCTTCACTACACTAAGTACAAAATGAAAAAAAGAAATGCAATCTTAATCATTCGCTAGGGGGGCTAAAAGCATAATGTAGTAATCTCAGGCCTATGCAAACTGCGTTTTTTAAACGCGCCGCCGTCTATGCGCGTTTTCGGAAAGATATTATGTATGATAATAGTATCCGCAGAATTCAGTGGCGACTGAGGTCATAAAACTTCTCTTCACACTTGCACCGCCATGGCAAAAGAGAAGGAGACAAGACAGCGTTAAAAACTAAGTCGCCACTTAATTCTACGGATACTATAGTAATGAAGTTAGAGGTCAAGTTTTAGAGGTCAAGTTACATTAGTCAATGTGAGATGAATCGAGGTGGGATTCTGCGAAGTTTCTGCTAGGAAACGCAGTGGAAACGCGCGTTTTTATCGCTACAAACGCACCGTCAACGCGCGCCTGCATCGATGTAGTGTTCAAGGTGTACAAGCCACATCTAACTTGCGTACGAATGGCGTTTAACACTCTCAGCGCCATAGAACAAACGAATTTTCTGCTGTGGCAGGCCAAGTGGGTCACCAGCCGCCCACCTAAATTTGAGCTCAGAGGGCCACCAAGATTTTTAAAAGCTTTACCTGCAGGCCAAGTGGGCTGCCGGCAGACCACATAAATTCGAGTCTAGCAGAGAATGCTACATTTTTGATACCTTTACCAGCAGGCCGCGTGGGTTGCAGGCAGACCAATACCAGATAACCATATCCATGTCAAATTTTCTCTTGAGATAAAGTCAATGGTAAAACCCAGCAGGCCGAAATTTCGCACAATCAATTTTTGAAGTCGGGGCTTCAAAATTTTGTTAGTCTTTCGGACGCGAGAATAACAGTAAGTTCCAGAGATAGATGGTGGTCCCCCCCCCCCTCCCCTAAAACCTGACTTTATAACACAGGTTCTAAAAAGGCGCTTAATTAAAATCTCATTAAAATAAAATTTATTACACTGATTGACTACGGAACCCTAAAAATTTATTTAGTCAAAGTGTCCTACAACGGACACACAGTGTACTTAGGTCTTCGTGTCTTCGCATGAACCACATATAAGATAACACCCTTGTAACTCAGCCCTAATCAACTGAATTCATCGATCGACTAGTAGCGCCATCTGTCGCGCCACTCAGGTACTAATGTCGCCCGGTGCTAGCGCCAGGCTGATTTCTCCTCAGTAAGCTTATGTAACTCAGCCGAGCAACACGTGCACAATCAAGTTTAAAAAATATCGAAAAGTAAATTACAAATGCAAATTATGTAACGATTGTTGCTATTTCAGATATAGTGATATTGCACAATTTACTTTTGTAATTTATTTTGTGCAAATTGCTCAAAAGATGGAAAAGCAAATAGTATAATGATTGTTGCTACTTCAGATATTGTGAAATTCCACTCGGTGCCCGTGGCCCAGCGACGCGACGCAGTGACCTCCAATAGGCACCGTCAAAACACATGCGTCGTTCCGTGAGACGACATGCGTCGCCCTGTGAGATGACAGGCGTTGTCCCGTGAGACGAGGTGCGTCATCCCGTGAGACGACATGCGACGTCCTGTGAGACGACATGCCTCATACCGAGACGCGACTTGCGTCGTCCCGTGAGACGACAGGCGTCGTCCCGTGAGACGACAGGAGTCGCCCTTGAGACGACAGGCGTCGTCCCGTGAGACGATATGCGTTGTCCTGTGAGACGACATTACGTCGACTGTTAAGACGACAAGCGTCGTCCTAAGACTCCTGAGAGACGACATGCATCGTGCATCATCCCGTCTTGTGTGTCATCGTGGAAACATACAAAGTCGTCATATAGGAAGACTATACTTCCGGGAAACGGTATTGCGTCCTGCATCATGACATGGCGCCCTTCCTTGAGACGCTATGTAATGTTCATGCATCATCTTGTAGCTGTCGCTCCACAGATTATATACATCTATCTATATGGATACCGTTGGAAAACTGACATCTTAATGTCTGATTTATCCCATGAACAAACGACGCCAACGATTGCATTGTCGAAATCATTTAAACATTGGCATGGTAACGATTGAACGTCATAATGTCGATTTATTAAACGATGTTCAAATGTCGTTTCTCGTATGTCAGACACGAAAATAGAATAAGCTCATTCTTTCAATCACTAATAAAGCATGGTTCATGGGTAAAACAACTGTCTGGTACATTTTTTAAGAAGAATGGAAGACACGCGGCCTCAAGTAGACTTGCTTGTATAAAAGTTGTCCAGTCACCAAAAACTAATTTGTGGTTTGGCATTTCGATTGAACCCAGGAAGTAGGTACTCGTAAACCTATAATTATCTAAAAATATTGCCAAATACGGCTTATACTACAAATTTATGCGACTAAACGCAAAATAAGCTGTTTCGATAATGCGAAAAGGGGAAGTAAAAACCGGCAAGTTTTTACAAGCATTTACAGCCCCCAACCAGATCCTATACTTAAAAAAAAGGACGGGGAGGCAAGTAAAAACAACCTCAGACGTAGGAAGTCTAGAACCTTCTTCTCCGGTAACCACAATAGGATTTTTTTTGAAAAGAATAGCATAACCGTTTTCGCTCTGACCCATAACATCAAAAATAACTTTGTAGTAAGTTTGTAGAATATTTAAGTTGAGCTGAATAAACGACGTTGTGTTATCAATCTAAACAGCGAACGCCTGCCCATTGTAGGCACACGTGAGTCAAATCCTGATTGTATCTTGAAGCATACTGAAGCACCTCACAAATATTGATTCTTAGTTACCAAATTAAAATAACTGCCAATTACTGCAGATAAGGATATTAACTACAGATCTTAAAATATTTATATATATATATATATATATAGTCAATGCTAGTTGAGCTGATACTGTTACGCAAAATTAAAACGTGTACGGTATACGGTTTTACGGCAGAGGTTTAAACACGTCTCATATGTGGTTCATGCGAAGGCACGAAGACCTAAATAGAACCGTTTCTCCCCCGAAGGGTAAAAAACTGATATTTAGGTTTCTGCCATAGCATGAACCACCCCTAAGGCCCTTCCCGGCTTACTTAAGGTACTGAGGAGAAATCAGCCTGGCGCTAGCACCAGGCGACATTAGTCCCTGAGTGGCGCGACAGATGGCGCTACTAGTCGATGAATTCAGTTGATTAGGGCTGAGTTACAAGGGTGTTATCTCATAGTGGTTCATGCGAAGGCATGAAGACCTAAATATCCGTTTTTTACCCTTCGAGGGAAAAACGGTTCTATATACGTAACTATAAAACTAAAATGTGTATTCACATATTTTTTAAGCTACAATTCACAAGCGAAAATTACGCTGTGTTACAAAGAGCTCCGCTTGTAAATGGAAACTTGTAGCTTTATAAAATAGGCCTCTGGTATGGAAAAAACAATACTTTGTAGAATCGTTAACGGCAAAGCATTGTAATTAGCACTGATTGTATCGTATCAGTCTTTTTGTGGAAAGTTTGAATTTGAGAAGAGATGCCGCATGTAAATAATTTAAAAAAAAAGTAACCGACTTCACTTAGCCTCCACCAAAAATAGCAAAAAAAAAAAGATTCCGACGAATTGAGAAACTTCTCCTTCGAAATCTTGAAGTTGGTTAAAAAGATTGTAAATTTAGTTTTGTGGGGTCATTGCGGACCACGTGGCCTGGCGGTAAAGTTTATAAATTGCCCCGCCGGCCGCCCACATGGCCTGCCGGTAAAGTAACTTAAAACTGTTGAAAATTAATAGTGGCCTGCTGTATTGAAATTTTTGTGGGCCGCCGGCAGCCCATGTGGCCTGCACGGAAAGATACTAAAAACGATAGAGGCCTGCTGCATTAAAATATTTGTGGAGCGCCGGCGGCCCACGTGGCCTGCTGATAAAGTTGCAAAATATATGTGTGGCCAGCGGCGCTTGAAACTCTGTGGGCCGCCGGCGACCCACGTGGCGCTGAGTGTTAAAAAACGCAGTGTGCATAGGCCCTCATATGTGGCCTATTGTTATCAGTAACAATATTCCACATTGTCTTGTTATATCTCTTAATGGATTAGTTAAGTTTATAATAGATATAAAAAATAATAGAGAACAGAAAAAAACTGTAAAATATGTGTGTGTTGTTAAAAGTCCAGGACAAATTCTAGGAAGATGACCGTTTTACAATAAAATATCTTTTGTTGCAGCCCTTAAACATGATTTTGGATGACGGTGGTGATTTGACCAACCTGGTGCACAAGAAATATCCTCAGTACTTAGAAGGTGTTAAGGGTATTTCAGAAGAAACCACCACAGGAGTTCACAATCTGTACAAGATGTTCAAAGATGGAACACTGAAGGTACCTGCCATAAATGTCAACGACTCTGTCACAAAGAGCAAGTTTGACAACTTGTACGGCTGCAGGGAGTCTCTGCTGGATGGAATCAAAAGGGCCACAGATATAATGGTTGCAGGAAAAGTTTGTGTGGTAGCCGGATATGGTGATGTCGGCAAGGGTTGTGCCCAAGCCTTCAAAGGATTTGGTGGCAGGGTCATAGTCACAGAGATTGATCCTATCAATGCCCTTCAAGCAGCGATGGAAGGCTTCCAAGTGACCACAATGGAAGAGGCATCAGAGACCGGACAAATCTTTGTGACCACCACTGGCAACCTGGACATCATTACCAAAGAGCACTTCTTGAGAATGAAAGATGATGCAATTGTTTGCAACATTGGTCACTTCGATTGCGAGGTTGATGTTGCCTGGCTGGAGAACAATGCTAAGAAGGTGAACATCAAGCCTCAGGTTGACCGTTATGAGCTTGAGAATGGCAATCACATTATCGTGTTGGCAGCTGGCCGTCTGGTCAACTTGGGCTGTGCTACTGGCCATTCATCATTTGTTATGTCTAATTCATTCACAAATCAAGTATTGGCCCAAATTGAATTGTGGACGGGCCACCAGCAATACCCTGTTGGCGTCCACACGCTGCCTAAGAAGCTTGATGAAGAAGTAGCTGCTCTACATCTGGATCACCTCGGAGTCAAACTTACCAAGCTCACTCCCAAACAAGCCAAATATATTGGTGTTCCCGTTGAAGGTCCATACAAGCCAGATCATTACAGATATTAAATTTTAAGAATAATAAACACAATGTTTGAGAAAGTGTCTGGCCAACTACTTAAATATTTACAAAGTTGTTTGATAACGATTTAATACTAAGGGTGGGTTGCATCACGCAACGGCAAATTAACGGACTCAACAACGTTAAATATGGCGACGGAGCTGTCATCCCATAGAAAACTGTCAAAATTTTCATACAATTTTTTTTAACGATGACGTTGACGTTAAGAGACGGTTTGGTGCAACCGACCCTAACTCAGTTGATTTTGCCACATAATCGAATGAAATATAAGGTATACATTAAGTGCAAGTATTTATAGAACTCTTTTATAATATTGTAACTTGCTAATAAATGCATTTGTTTTCAAACATCATATGGTGTATTATTTTGCCTTAATAATAGCCAAAGACATGTAATAATAGTGGACGTAAACTTAACAGCTGAAGCAAATTCCACGACTTAGCACTCCATGCGATAACTAGGTTGCACCGAAATGGTAAACTTATTTGTCAGGCACTTTAATATTAGAAGGAGAGCTAGCCACGTCAGATCTGACACAATAATGAGAGCAACGAAACCCCTCTAGTCAGTTTGCTATACTATGCTTATTTATAAATATGGCAGCTGTAAAGTGGTGGAGGTCAAAGAATACCAACCACTTCAAGAAAACAGATCCTAGAGTTAGAGAGAGTATATAATAAGATTAGATTATATCATTTCCAAAAATTTCTGTTGGGGAAAGTAGTGCCAAACGACGTATAATGTAATTCTTACTTTGTCGCCTACTGCTTCTGTTTCCGCAATAATCTTCCTCTTAGCCTTTATCCCGGTTTGGGGTCCGCTTGACAACCTAATCCCATGAATTGACGTAGACAGTAGTTTTTACGAACGACTGCCATCTGACCTTCCAACCCAAAGGGACTAGGCCTTTTTGGGATTAGGTTCGGTTTCCTTACGATGTTTTCCTTCACCCAAAAGCGACTGATAAAATCAAATTATATTCCGTACATAATTAAGTTCCGAAAAACTAATTGGTACGAGCCGGGGTTTCAACCCGAGACCTCCAGATTGAAAGTCGGACGTCGTACCGCAAGGCTACCAGCGCTTTTCCGCAATAATATGCAATGTTTTTGTTCTAATGTCAAATTGTAGGCCTTGTCCTCTATAACTGAGACAACTTCAGCAGTTTTACTGATTTTCTAATTCAAAAATGTTGCTTGTCTGTAACTCTGACTGGGTGGAGACCCATTAATAGCTGCCAGATTCCCGGATCTAGCGATTAGGTTAGTACAGCAATCTAACCAGATGGGTTTTGTTGCTCTCATTATTGTGTCATATCTGGACGTGGCCAGCTCTTAGTCCATATGCAAGTGCCTTCTATTTAAGTCAACTTTGCGACTACAATTTAGTCGCCATCAGATATATCGGAGCGGCCAAGGTGGTTACAAATATCTGAACAACTATATGACGAAAATAGTAAAATGAGTAGGTATGCTATAGGTATAGTT
This sequence comes from Pammene fasciana, assembly GCA_911728535.1. Lineage (NCBI taxonomy): Eukaryota > Metazoa > Arthropoda > Insecta > Lepidoptera > Tortricidae > Pammene > Pammene fasciana. The sequence continues at coordinate 9,288,787 of OU452277.1, read as the reverse complement.
CTGGTATGGTAAATAACGAAAGACAACATGTTGTATGGGAACTATTTTATTAATATTGTACCAGCCACTGGTGTTAGGAGTATTTCTACTTGTAATATAAAAGTTCTACATGTAACATAGTCGCAGAAGGTAAGTAACAGACTCAGTTATTATGTTTTCAATTTTATAAAGATAAATAGTTTGTTTTCTTTTCTAATTTTAGACCATTCATTACATAGGTAGGGTGTATTGGGGTAATTCCGATAGGAAAAAAGTTGCGGGTAATTCCGAAAGTTGACTCTTATTACAATGGGAAACGGGCGATATTTGAATGATTTTCAGAATTCAACGCTTTGCGGAATTACCCCAATGCACCGCACCCTATACTTTATTTATTTAAACTTTATTGCACAAAAATAAAAAAGAGTACAAAAGGCGGACTTAATGCCTCAAGGCATTTTCTACCAGTCAACCATAGGGCCAAACAAAAATTTGCTAAGGTGGGTGCAGCAAGAATATGGAAAAAAAAATAAAAGAAAAGAAAAATAACATAATATAATAATGAGAAAAGGCCATCATTTATTTGACATTATGAATCTCTAATCTTTTCTCGTTGTATGCAACTTCTTTAGTTTATTGTAATTTGTATGTTGTGATAATAAATTACATTATGAAGCATAGAATTGGAGTAGCTCTTCAACTTTTGGTTTAAGAATACACTTATCCTTCAAATTGATGACCCACCCGGGCTCTAGACCATAGAAAATCTGTCTTGGGTCTTTCCTGACACTTAACATTGCAAACTTAGAGTCCTTCTCCAACTGTGGTAATTGATATCCATACTTTTGAGCCAGTTTCAATCTTTCCTGTGAAATCAATTCAGGTTCAGCTAAATACCCCCTTGACTCTGCACTCGTGTAGTATTCAATAGCATCTGGTGGAGGGATCATACGCCGTGGGATGGCTTGACCAGATTCAAAAAACTTTGTAGGGTTCTTAAGAAGCAGAAGACTGTGTGGGTCGTAATATGCTGTAGTAATGACTCCACCATTTTTCTCAATGGCTGCAATTACTTGTTCACTGGCCCATTGCACCTCAATGTTTATTTTGGCTGAAAATATATCCGCTCCTTCATCAGTCAAATTTATACCGAAATGCTTTTGGTCTGGGTGAATAGTGTACAAGCCCGATTTTATGACAGTGGCTATATCAATAGGCTTAGTTATATCCACACGATCTCTGTCTATTAAACTTTGTAACTTCTGTAGGGATAGTGGAGGATATTGTCTTCTGAAGCTGGAATAGAAAAAAAATAAAGAAATAAAATGAATAATAAATTGTATCATTTAATTTATGTTACATGTTTTTGTTATAACTTTAAGTTTAAATTTGTTAATTATTTTACTTTGAAGAGCGAGGTCTCCTGTCACAGGTATTAAATACTTACTACTCTTACTAGGAGACTCCAACCTTTAACTAATGTACCCAACATTATTAACAAATAAACATTTTCATTTCATTTTCAAAAAATGAATTCATCATAAGAAAATATTAAATCATAATTAGTTATCATTATAGGCACATAATTGTCCCTTATTAGTTTTTTTTTTCTCTTTCTGTGTTGCCTGTTTACTTTTCAATTTCTATTTTTTATCTGTAGTTGTGTTATCAGTATCACTCGTTAGTAATAAGTTAGCTATAAATTAGGTCCCCCTTGAAAATCAGTGTTGCAGCTTGCCGTGACATTATGCAGAGTGGGGATCCTTTTTATCATGTGTTTTTTTAACTATTTCTTGGAAATAGGAGTTAAATATTAATTATATCTATATGGAGTTAAATAACTGGTGTGACGTAAATAAATGTAATTTCTTTCTTTCTTTCTATTATTGTTAAAAGCTATTCAGTAACAAAGAAAGAGAATAGAGTATAAAATAACACGGTTACACTCATGGCATTTTAGTCATTTCACACTACATGTTTCGGAGAGCCTAGGTCTCCATCTTCAAGCACTAGGTGCCATGAGTGTAACCGTGTTATTTTATAGTGTTAGTATACGATTTTAAGCTAACATGGTCATTAACATTACAAAAACTATTTAAAACACTCACAATAATAAACTCGCATGGTAAATATCCGGTTTTAAATAGTTTTTGTAATAGTGTTAGTATGTCTCACGAAAGTTTAAGTTTAATAAAAAGAATAGAGATAATCAACTACATACACAAACATTTAAATCATAAGCATTGCTTCTGTTCTTAGGCTAGTATTGAGACTATATGGAATTTAAAATTAGACATACAAATTATTAGACTTACTGGTGTCCTCTGTAGTAGTGTTCCTGGGGGACTCTCAGGTAAAACGGATTGTTGCCAGTTTCATAGCCCAGCCGCATGTAGTTCTGTCTCTGCCCTGATCCCTTGTTACCAGCGCCATGTTTATCACCACCATGCTGTCCTCGACCTCTTTTTTGCTATAAACAAAATACAAAAATAATAATGCTGCTCAATAAGTGCAACAGTAGAATAAACTGTATTCGGTTAAAATGTTAAGTAGCTTTTAAAGGTGAAATTAGGAAGATTCGAGACGAAAATTACGTGTGAAGGGTATTTATTTATAAATGATGTAGTTTATAGAAATAAAATCCTTACAGTAACTTTGGAGCCGGGATTATCTCTTATATTTCCAAGTGATATTCGGGGTAGTGATCTTATCATAGACAGGGACTTCTCCGTTATTTGGCGGGACCCCATGTTTCTAACAATAGCTTAATCTAGAACTATTTTATTTTATTAATAAATTCTTTCACAGTATTTAGTTTAAGATATTTTTGAGGTTATACTTAAACGTCAAATCAAAATAAAAGCGGTATTAGACATTGCAACCTGCAGAGGGCCTACCGCGAAGTTCGAAAATCGACAAAACGATGGTCCCGTCTCTATCGCTCTTGCACATACGAAAGAGAGTGATGGAAATATTCGATTCGATGAACGAAGTGCTTTGCGGTTATAGGCCGAGGGCCTACCGCGAAGTTCGAAAATCGACAAAACGATGGTCCCGTCTCTATCGCTCTTGCAAGTGCGAAAGAGAGTGATGGAAATATTCAATTCGATGAACGATTCTCGATTTTCGAACTTCGCGGTAGGTCCTCAGGGCCCAATCTGTCAGGTTGTAGGGCCCGTAGGGAGCTGAAGGGGAGAGGCAGGGTACACAACAGACTGGGCTCTGCAGGTTGCAATGTCTAAAAGCGGTATTACACATTGCAACCTGCAGGGCCCAATCTGTTGTGTACCCTGCCTCTTCCTAACCCTCCTTCAGCTCCCTACGGGCCCTACCTTCAATTACACCTTCCAACCTGAGAGATTGGGCCCTGCAGGTTGCAATGTGTAATACCGCTTTAATACCGCTTTAGGGTCGCCACACACCTAGCGGTTTTCCTCGCGGAATTACCGGAAGTAGCGGAAATTCATAGACAAATTAAGCATTTTGTCTATGAATTTCCTCTACTTCCGGTAATTTGTCTATGGCTTCCATACAAAAAATCTGCTACCATAGACAAATTTCCGCTACCATAGACAAATTTCCGCTACTTCCGGTAATTCCGCGAGGAAAACCGCTAGGTGTGTGGCGACCCTTAAATGCAGGCCGTGCAGGCGAGGCGACATAATTAAATTGATTAATGGCAACATTATTTCGCTATTTAAGGGTCACCACACACCTAGCGGTTTTCCTCGCGGAGTTAGCGGAAGTAGCGGAAATTTGTCTATGGTAGCGGAAATTTGTCTATGGTAGCAGATTTTTTGTATGGAAGCCATAGACAAATTTCCGCTACCATAGACAAATTAAGCATTTTGTCTATGAATTTCCGCTACTTCCGCTAATTCCGCGAGGAAAACCGCTAGGTATGTGGTGACCCTTAGGCTCAAAACACACCTAGCGGAATGGAGACAGTAATGTATGGAGGCCATAGACAAATTTCAGCTACCATCGACAAAGCTCCATACATTACTGCCAAAATTCCGCTAGGTGTGTTTGAGCCTAAGCCCGGAATACACGATCCGTTTTGAGCAGGGGGGTAACATTACGCACACATATACACTGATGAAAGAGATGTGCGCATACACAATCGTACGCGTGCAAATGAGATGCAATGACACATTTTCCGTCCCTCATCGCGTATACGGAAATTGTTGTTTGTCACCCTTTGTTTGTCACACTTCTGTCATCGTCACCATGGCAACCGAGTTATTTTAGGGTGGCCAGTGACTTAAAAATAAATTTCCCATAAAGCTGGGTAAATTTTGACTTACGAAATATGGAAAGTTATGTTTCAAGAGAGGAAAAAATATTACTTCATGAAAGTTTTGATAATACGTTCAACAGATATGGCGTTTTATACTAAAATAACTATTGGATTAGACAATCTGGGTAGTAAATTAGACATTTATCTTGATTTCAATAAAAATGACATTTGAATTGCGCGGATTAAGATAGATTGTTGTAAATATAAAGCTCATGTTATAATTTGGAGATATTTTTTTAATATGAAAACTACAGTTATGATAAAACAATGGGGAAATTTCTATACATGTGGTAACTCTAATCCTATCTGTCAAAATATATTTGTCCCTTGCCGGGTATACGCTGGCCCTCTGTCTATTCTATAGTAGGTCTATGGTTTTGAGGAATAAAATTATGATATTCTTTGTTTTGGAACGCCACCTGCTTCAACTGTCACTGTCATAGATATACCACCCATAGATCTGACACGGAACTAATAATACCAAGATAGAACGGGATGGTCTTATTACACTTTCAATAGATACGGCAGAGAGGTGCTATTATCGTTGGTCCTTGTCATAGTTTCTATTACCCTCCACGCGTTACTTCTAGCAGTGGAGGGTAACAAACAGATATAATGCGCGATTTCTTCAAGAATTTCTGTGATTGCTACGAGAAAAGCTGTTAGTTTTCCTAGAAAGTTGTGTCGGCTAAGGAAAAGATTGGTAAATTGTTCTGTTTTATGCTGTAGAAGTGATTATGGGCATCTATATATCTATCCCATACGTGGGTACACGTGTGCGGGCTCTAGTTAATACTTGCTTTGAGGTCACTGTCAAATTGACGTTTCCAGACGCCTCACTCGACAAGTCGACAGTCGACTCAACTCGACTCTGTCTACGTGTTTTCATGCGATTTTGGTAATCTTTTATTTGTTTCCTGCTATAGAAAAAAGAAAATAAAACATATATACGCCATCGATAAAATGGAGCCCATGTATAACAATCCCGTAAGAAAACGAATCAATAAAATTTTTGATAGTCACATATTAACCGACAATAGTGAGGCTCTTAATACAATATCTGGACTGTGTACTTCGAGTTCATCTAACACCAGACGGATGCTTGTAAATGAAATAGAAAAAAGGGATATGTTAGTTAACAAAACTATTTCAATCGAGTACAATAAAGTAAGTGAAAAGCTGCAGGTGCTGCTAGATTCTCTGAGTGCTTTAGATTCATCAGTACGAGACATGTCAAACAAATTACATGATTCTAAAACCAAAACACATCACTTAATTGCACAAACTACCAAATTGAAAGATGAGAGGAAGAAGACTGAAAAGAAACTGGTATGGGTAGATGCATTTGTCAAAAATTTTAACATTTCTACAGAACAGAATGAGTATATTTACAATGTGTCTGTAAAGACACCACTTACATCAGACTTTTTTGGAACCTTGGCTCAAATTGAAAAGCTTAATGATAATTGTAAAACACTTGTCAAATGCTGGTATCAGACATCAGCTTTTGATATAATGGAAATAACAGGCATCCAACAGGAGGTGGCTATTGAGAAACTGTATCACTGGACAATTGGAGCTTGCCGCAGCATTGACTCGCCTAACAATGTGCTGGTGCCAAGGGCCCTGGCCAAGCTCCAAAACCGACAAGTCCTCTTCTCCAACATCATAGATGAATACTGCACAGCCAGAAAAGCGACCATTGTGCAATTGTTTATTGATGCTCTCACAAAGGGAGCAGACAGTGGCTCCAAGCCTATAGAGTTTTATGCCAATGATGCAAAGCGATATGTTGGAGACATTTTAACTTGGGTCTATCAAATTATACCCATAGAGAAAGAAAATCTTGCCATACTGTTGAAGGATTGTGACCTGCCAGATAAAAGTGATCAAATAACACAAGCTTTAACAACCATTACAGAAGCATTATGTCCATTATTAAAAGTTAGAGCAGAATTGATACTGAAACCAGACAAGGATGCATTGGTTCTGTGGTCTATATCTAATTTAATTAGCTACTACAAAGAGGTCATTCAAGCTGTGATGCCAAAGGGGCACTTAATTGATACATTTACAGAATTGCTGCAAAAGAGTGAGGAAGTATTTGTTATCACTCTGGATACCAAAATACAGAGAGAACTGAGTCATGGTGTTAAAGCTCCACCTTCAGATTTAAATCCTTCTGTAGTTGTCACAAATCTTGTAAGTTTCTTGAGGGATTTATTAGCTATTATGAACTCCACACATAACATCAACATTTTGGATAAGAGAATTATAACAACCCACATCCTGGATCCCTTGCTGCATGCTATCAATGAGACTGCTTGTCACCTCAGCTCTACCGACATGTCTGTGTACACCTTGAACTGCATTTACCACATACAGTGCACCTTATCACTTCATACTATCATGGATGAATACAATGAAAGGCTGCAAGCTCAGTCAGAAGCTCAAATAGACACTCTGACCTCAGAACAAGCAAGCTTCCTTGTAGCAAATTTGAATTTGGGTCCCATTTATACTATACTGCAGGAAAAAACAAGTGGACCCATTTCAGCTATTCCAGGCATGGACACAGCTACTCTAAAAATGTTCTTGAGTAAATTCGATATGTTTATAGTATCTCCGGAGGTCTACACACTGCCACAGCTGAATTTACTCCTGAGTCACAATCATAAGTTGTTTGTGAAGAAGAGATCATTTGAAGTAATCTTGGCTATTTATGGGCAGTTGTATCAAGCTGTGTACGACCCTGTGAATGGTTATGTGAACCCACAGGATATTGTTAAAAGGACACCAGAAGAGGTCAATAAACTTCTTATGTAGATAAAAATTATATGTATATGAAATGAATAAAACTATGGCATTATAATTTTAAAAAATCTTTAATATTTACATTTGTTACTATTGACCTCAGGTAAGTATGTATCGAAATATAGCATAGTAGGCATATTTTAGGATATCACATTGAAACTATGGCCATTTTTTTTAGTTTAGTTCTTGGATGAAAGCTAAACCCCCTTTGCTTAAAACACCTATAAAGTAAAAAAAAAAACCTATAGGCACGTCTCATACGTTCAAAAGTATTTTGTTTTTATTTTGCTTTTTTCTTACTATATGTAAATAACCGAATATAAAAAAATCTTTCATGTCTGATAAACTTAATTAATGGTAAATAAGTAACAATCACTTATGGAATCTTCAAATTATGAAATATACACATATGGGTAGTATGAATAACACAAAGTTTCCGAACGTATGTTCGAGTCTGCGATGCGATCTGTCACGTCACTGTCAGTGTCAGTGTGAAGTTTATATATAATAGGCGTAGGCAGACTGAGATGCTTTCTAAATTAGATAGGCTCTCAATAATATTACTTAAACCCAGGTTCATTTGCATGAATAAAACAATGGCTAAAAGTTCATTCGAATATGTTAAAAAGTTCGAACTAGACGACACATTACTGCCAAATACTTGGATTGTCGTGAGGTTAGACGGCAAGTGTTTTCACAAGTTTTCAGATGATCACCAATTTGTAAAACCTAACGATATAAGAGCACTCAGGCTCATGAATTATGTGGCATTTCGCGTCATGAAGGACTTTAACGAAATATTGATGGGGTTTGGCCAAAGTGATGAATATTCGTTTGTTTTTAAAAGACAAGCTAATTTATACAAGCGACGTGCGGCAAAACTTTTAACTGTAGTTAACAGCAAGTTTTCGTCTTCCTACGTTTATTATTGGAGCAAGTTTTTTGGAGTCGAAAAACTACAGTATCCCCCAACTTTTGATGGCCGTGTGGTGTTATATCCATCTGACCAAAATTTGATAGACTACATGAAATGGAGGCAAGCCGACGTACATATTAACAACCTTTACAACACAACATTCTGGAACTTAGTTTTAAAAGGAAAATTGACTCCGAGTGAGGTAACTTTGCTCATTAATAAATTAAATTTATAATTCAGTGTTAATTCCAAATTAACAATTTCATTTATTTTTAGTTATTTTCAGTATTTTAATTATTTTGATTAAATTTTAATGTTTCAGGCTGAGAAGCGGTTGTGTGGTACAGTGTCCGCAGATAAAAATGAAATTCTGTTCAATGAATTCAATATAAATTATAATAATGAACCGGAAATATCAAAAAGAGGGACTATATTGGTGAGAAAAACTGTGAAAGTCAACAATGATGAGAACTTACAAAAATCTGTGATTGTTGATGTCCATGATGACATGCTAAAAGACAACTTCTGGAAAGCACATGCCAGTTTATTGTTAGACCGGCCAAAAGAAAGTTTAGTACACAGTGGACCTACAACAGATATAATTAATGAACAAATAAATGTACTGAATAAAGAATTATAACCATATAAATAAAATAAAATAAAATAAAAATAAAAAGCCTTTTATTTCCTGTTATTTCTTACATTGGTTGTTAGTAGTTTATATTATTATTAGAAATGTATTTATTTGTTAGTTACTTTATATTTAATGTAAAACTATTTTTTTTAACTATTTATATTGGAACCCCTTAGGTGAAGGCCTCTTCCAAAGATATCCACCTTTCTCGGTCTTGAGCCGTATGTTGCCAGTTTGGACCAGCTATCTTCTTTATATCTTCCTCCCAGCGTGTTGATGGTTTTCCTTTTCGGCGCTTGCCGTCCGGGCCTTTCCACATTGTGACTGTTTTTGTCCATCTGCGGTCATTTAAACGCGCCACATGTCCAGCCCATCTCCACTTCAGCTTCCTTGCATGATCTAGAGCATCAATTGCTTTTATTCTGTCTTTTATTTTGCTATGTCTTATTTTTTGGATCTTTTTTATATTGAGCATGCTGCGCTCCATTCCTCTTTGGCAAGTAGTTATTTTATTTTTAACTTTTTCAGTGAACTTCCATGTCTGGCATGCATATGTTAAGCTGGGGATAAGGCATGTGTCCATAACTTTCTTTTTTAATCCTGTTGGCATTTCGCTTTTAAAGATTTCCTTGAAACTCCAGTATTTGTTCCATGTTCCTTTGACTCTCCTTTCTACTTCTAGTTCATTGCTCATGTTGTTGAAACTAATCTGTTTTCCTAAGTATATATAATTTTCAACATATTCTAAAGGTTTGTTATTTAATGTTATATTGAACATCTTAGAGTTGGACATAGCTTTTGTTTTATTTATATTCATTTCAAGTCCCACTTTTTTACTAGCATTCTGAAGGGTTTCAATCATAAGCTGTAGACTCCGGGCCGATTCTGCAAATAGCACCACATCATCTGCAAATCTCAGATGGCTCAGATATTTTCCTTGGATGAGCAGGCCTTGGTTTTCCCATTTTAATTTGCCTATGATGTATTCCAATATGGCAATGAAGATTGTCGGGGACAGGGGATCGCCTTGTCGCACTCCTCTTTCCACTGGAAAGCTTGGTCCCATGTTTTCTAGCTTTACTCTGCTGCTGCTTTTGGTATAAATATTTCTTAATATGAGTATGTATTCAATCTCTACTCCTTGAGCATGTAAAGTTGTCCATATACTTTCTTGAGAGACGGTGTCAAAAGCTTTTTGGTAATCAATGAATGCAATATACAGGGGACGGCGAAACTCTTGATATTTTTCGATTATTTGCTCCAAGGTGTGCACGTGATCCATAGTCGAGAAGCCCTTTCTGAATCCGGCTTGTTCAATGGGTTGTTTCTTTTCTAGTGTAATGCGTATTCTTTGGTTAAGGATTGTAGAGAAGAGTTTATATATTGCTGGTAGCAGGCTTATGGGCCTGTAATTGCCGATGTCTTTGGGGTCTCCTTTTTTGTACAGCAAAATAATGTTGGATTCTGACCACTGTGTAGGAGTTTCGTAAGTTTCTAATATTAGATTAAATAGAACCATACATTATAACAATTATAACCATACATTCTCTAAATTATTTATAGAAACCTTGTACATTTTAGTGCAGGCAAACTAATAAATCAATGTGGCTTCGTCATTTGGCCTATGAGTTAGAATATTTTATACCTATAAATAAAATTATGGCTTTAGCTGAACAACTTAGTTACATGGTATTATTTCACATGAAATGTATATTTGGTAATAAGAATATAAAAATCGCTTCAAAAACTTCCTTTTCTAAAATAGTTTTATTGATCTACCCTCCATAGCAAACTACCGTCATTTGGTTTGCTTTTTACGCAAGGCGGCAACCACAATTAAAGGCTTAGTCACACGAGCGAGACGCTGGAGTAGCGAGAAGCTGACGTCCGATAGTGCGCCTTATTTTACATTTAACTAGGCACAACGAAACCTCACCACGCTTACGCCCCACGCATCGCGTTGTTAAGCCTTTAAACTCGCAGTTATAGTCAGGCACGGATACAGGGCGGGGGGGGGGGGGGGGGGGGGGGGGGGGGGCGATTCCCCCCTCCTGACACGCAAGTTTTGTATACTACGGGGTCATAGGTGCGGACCGTAAGGGTAGGGTTTTCAGAAAAATAATTGAGTTCTAGGTTAATTCTCTATTTGTTATAGTATGTAGTTATGCCATAACCATTACAGCTTGACATCGTTGAATGTTGACAAAAGCTAGATGTTTACTAGTTTGGCTAGGTTTTAATTCTATGAAAGCTAGCATCTTTAATTTAGTTTCACTATAAATTAAAGTTCAATCTAATGCTAATTGGAACCTTAATTGAGCTCTTTAACGTTGAAGGCGGCTTTCACACTCCTGTGGTTTCCGCATGCTGCGCCGGTGCGCGAGCGAAATAGCGCTCTGCATGTGTATATCGCTGTCATTCTTGCACACCGTCGCCGCATGCGGTTGCGGCACCAGTGTGATAATCGCCGAAATTCGATAGGGCCTTGTCTATTCAGGATAATATAAAAACAAAATGTTAACAGTTATACAGTTTAATAATCGATCTAATACAATTAATATTCATACTTTCAAAGTTAGGCAACTCTCTACTCTGCAGTAACGAATATTTTAGAAATCAACCAATGGAGAAGATTATGATTCCTAGGCTTTGCTGCCATTTCTAAAATAGGCTTGGCTTTTAATGGAGCCAGTGCTCTGCTAACTGCCTCTTCATTGTTCATTTTTTTTATTAGAAGTTTTTCAATATTGATAGCCAAATTCCATGAAAACTTATTTTACAAAAGTGAGTTGCCCATTAATTATGGCGGTTTTAAAACCCATTTTTTAATGACCAATATTCAAATATAGTTTTATTGATAATACTATAAAACATGTGAAATAAATATTTATTCAAAATACACGTAATAATTAAAATAATAGCCTACTCTTAAAATTGTCTTACTTGAAAATAACAATGGTAAACTTTATGCTATTTCTTCCTGTTTCATAGAGTTGATGTCTGACCTTACTTTAGTTGAAAACAACTTATATATTTACATAATGTACGCAAGTCGTGGATGCAAGTTGAAAAGCAAACATAATACTTTTAGAAAATGGGAATGTAGTTATCAATCTTCGCTCTGTGCTTCTGCGCCACACACTCGCTGATCCAGACGATGTTGCGGCACTCCTGCTCCTTGAGTTTGAGGTAGGAGTAGAACACGCCGAAGTGGAACTGCTGCAGGAAGGCGTGGACGTTGAGGCTCACCTGCAAGGATTTCAAGTTATGTTGAAATATATTTGTACTACTATTACACGGCTTTATAAGATAAGAAGGTATTCTATCGATCTTTTTATTGTCGTGTAATTTTAATCATTTTATAGTTTTGACTTGTAATACTAGTAGTCCGCCTGGAACTGAGAACTCGCGATTTACCTGTAAACGAGTTGACAAATGTCCACAACCCCTTGATCGATCCAGCTCACAAACGAACTCTCAAATTTTATGTATCTCTGCTACAACCCTAACAAATTTGATAAAGATCAGAAAAATGTTACGAAAGTTATTGCCGAACAAACTCTCAAAATCAAAAAGCCATCGAAATGCTGAGCCTTCCAGTAGCTAGAAGTTTATTCTAAGAACTAGCTTTGTTTACGCTCCACTCATTCGATTATTTAATTATTTTCTTAGCCTATTCCTGTGACCTACCACTGGGAAAAGGTCTCGCCTCTAATTCATGAATTATTCTAGCTAGGGCTAGAAGAATATCAAAAATACATATATAATATGTTACCTCATGTTCAAAGAACTTGTCCTCGAGAGTCTTGTCGCCAACATTGTTGCCGGCGCCCTCAAACAGCGCCTGGTACTCGGCGTAGTACTCCGCCACGGCCTTCACCTGCTCGTAGTCGTCGGCGCGCGCCAGCGCTGCCAGGCCGTCGGGGTTGAGCTTGCCGCAGCGCGGGTATAGCTTGGCGCGGTCGTCCTTGGATAGCTCCGTGCCGAAGGAGTTGATGGTGATGATGATGGCACGGCGGTCAGCCTCGAACTACGAACCAATAAATGAGTATTGTTACATAATTATATGTTGAACTTTTTTCTCTATGAATGGGCTAACCTAGTACCTATTTATGGGGGAGAGTTAGAAAAAAAAAACTATGTCATATCAAATTATATTTTAAGTAGGTATTTGTGTGGTACATGTTTGTACCTGCGTATTTATTAGGGTTTACTTGAAGCTTTATGTGTTTCCAAACTTTTTTCGACCTCTTTAGTGCATAGTTTGCCTTTCACTGTATAGTATTACTCCTTTCTCATTTTCTCATTGGTTGGCTGGAAGAGATCTCTTTTAGGGATAAGCTCGCCTTTGTGCATATCTTTTTGTATTTTACTAATGTTTTAATGTTATACTTGTTTATGTGCAATAAAGTGATACATACATACATACAAATTGTTCCGAGCAATTTTAAGATAAAAAGTTTTGAAGTTATTCTTACCTACAAAACTACAACATAGAAAGTAGGTCTTTACTTATACAGGAAAACTAAAATTTTAATAACGGCATGATTAAGGAGTCAGATTTAAGAATAAAAAAATATCTATTCATTAAACAATGTTATCAATCATTTAGAACCCATAAGACCCATAAATCAAAATGTTAGAATTGAGTCAAAGTCAAGTTTGCAAAGTGTTTATATTTAGAATGTTAATGAAATAATCTCACCTCCAGAATCTCACACATTACATCAGCGGTAGTTCCACCAATCTGTTTGCAGAAATCGAAGAAAGCTTCCAAGTAGGCCTTGTACAAGGTGTTACGGATGATCTCAATGTTCATCTCATCCAAATCTTGTTCGCTGATGCAGTCAACGAAGAAGGGAGCAAGAGGCGTGTCCACCAGGACAGCATTGTACAGCTCAGCTGGAGTAGCAGCCACATGAATAGCTTCCATCTGTTCAAAGGAACCCAGAGGGTGGCATTTGGGGATCAGCTCAGAGATTGGGCGCTGATGCAGGGTGCCAGTGATCAACAGGATGATGTTATCAATCATGTAGCTGTATGTAATGAAATCCAGGAAGGTGGACAGAGGCTCCACTGAGTGGTTCCTTAGATGTGTGAACTCGATAACAAGTTTTTCACGCAGTTTGTCATCAATGGTGGATACTGCCAGGGGACTGGGCTCATTAGATAGGAAAGTGCCATAGTCTGTTCCTTGCAGGTGGAGCTTCAAATCTAAAATAGGTTATACAAATTGAGAAATACATATCAATAAAATACAGGTTTTTTTTATTTTAAATTGATTGTCAAGACGTTAATTTGTGTAGAGACACCTTACTAGAAAAGGTATCAAATAGCAGTGTATTTCGGTCAAGCTTCTAAAATTATCCATATGGTTAAGTGTGCTATATATTTTTTTCAAAACAGGTATTGATTTTTTAAATCTTCAGTTTAACATACCTATACACTGTGGTTTTTTTTCCTTTAATTTCAGAATATGGTTAGGTACAATTAAGAACACAAATTGGCATCTCAGAACTGGAGCTAATTAGGACACTGGTGACTTTGAGAAATATACTCAATTTAAGCTCAGGAATAAACCCTTGCAATTAAAGGAAATAAAAAAACACAGTGTATAGGTATGTTAAACTGAAGATTAAAAAAAAATCAATACCTGTTTTGAAAAAAAATATATACACATTTTAAGTCAATAGTAAATTTATTTGCATTAATAATTAAGTCTTGTTTGCCACCATCATAGTATAAAAAGATGAATTCATCTAAAACTAGTTAATAGTTTATATGTAACCAAATGTGATTCATGAGAGAATATTCTATTCCATTCAGGACAGTTTAGTTTGGACTTAAGCAAATATAAATAAGGGTATATCTATAAGATTTCATGAAACAATTGTTATGATATGATTATGACAGACCACATGACCACAGCAGAGAACCTTGAACAGTGGGTATTCAAATAAGCTCACTAATATGTAGATGTGAGAAATAAGAAGAAAAGAGTATAACTGATGCATTAAAGAGTATAAAAATGCAGCATTATGCTTTAAATTGGAGCTGTACTCATCGTTTAGGAAGACAATTTGGTCATTGACAAGTTTACAAACAATTAAGTTCGACTAGGTGTGTCAGCTATGGAAACCCTAAATATTTGTTTATCCTATTCGTAAGATGATTAATTTAAGAACTTTAGCTTGAAGGCATCTACTGAAAATGTAAATATCTTTTAGTATAAGTGTTAACACCTTACCTTCCAATGTTTCGCATTGCACCAAGTTCAAGTAGTCCGCTTGCTTGAGGATTCCACACTTGAAACCACGGCACAAACCCTCCAAATATCCAGAATCGATGTTGAAGATTGCTCCCTTCATTTTGATGGGATTTAATCAGGAGTTTAGCTTTTCCTGCGGTGCACAAATCCTCCTACCCAGAGAGATAGAAGAATGAAACAGTCAGACGATCATTGATCATATGATTTGGGCATAGACAAAAGGAGCGTGTTCGTCTAAGGGTCACCACACACCTAGCGGAATTCCTCGCGGAATTAGTAGTGCACGGTGTACGAGTCTAATTTTACAGTAAAAGCGGTATTACACATTGCAACCTGCAGGGCCCAATCTGTCAGGTTGGAAGGTGTAATTGAAGGTAGGGTCCGTAGGGAGCTGAAGGAGGGGTAGGAAGAGGCAGGGTACACAACAGATTGGCCCCTGCAGGTTGCAATGTGTAATACCGCTTTAAGGGTCGCCACATACCTAGCGGTTTTCCTCGCGGAATTACCGGAAGTAGCGGAAATTCATAGACAAAATGCTTAATTTGTCTATGGTAGCGGAAATTTACCTATGGCTTCCATACAAAAAATCTGCTACCATAGACAAATTTCCGCTACCATAGACAAATTTCCGCTACTTCCGGTAATTCCGCGAGGAAAACCGCTAGGTATGTGGTGACCCTAATACCGCAAATCGATGTACAGTTTAGCCATTTGGCACACGCATACTAGAGGTCAAAACAAAAATTTTCATCCGCAGTTCTTAAAAAAAATCCCTTAGGAGGGGGGTGCTGATTCATCATTTTTTTTGTATGGGAAAAAATTTTTTTTTTTTCAAAAACCTATCGTGTGTGCTATCATATGAAAGGGGTAATAGAGGCGGTTCTAATAATATACCACATCATTATATTTCAGCCATTCTTTTTAAATTAAAACAAAAATAATTTTCAAAACATACCAAGTTTGGGCTCCCCCAGATACGATATGGCTGGTTTTTTTTTGGTACTTTATATCAAAAATGATAATAGATATCCTCATATCTAACCTCAAGAAAGCAATTTTGAAAATAATTTCATTAAGTATTTATTTTTTATTTTTCAATATTACAAAATAACGCAGTACAAAATGTACTGAAGTAGAGTTCTACTATAGTCCTACTCCAGTACATTTTGTACTGCGTTACTTGATAATATTGAAAATTACCCAAACAATACCAAACAATAATAAACAATACCAAAAAAAACCCAGCCATATCGTATCTGGGGGAGCCCAAACTTGGTATGTTTTGAAAATTATTTTTGTTTTAATTTTAAAAAAATGGCTGAAATATAATGATGTGGTATATTATTAGAACCGCCTCTATTAGCCCTTTCATATGATACCACACACGATAGGTTTTCGAAAAAAAATTTTTTTTTCCCATACAAAAAAAATGATGAATCAGCACCCCCCTCCTAAGGGAAACTTTTTTAAGAACTGCGGATGAAAAATTTTGTTTTGACCTCTAGTATGCGTGTGCCAAACGGCTAAACTGTACATCGATTTGCGGTTTCTTTTTGTATACAAGGGGCACTATAGCGGAAGTAGCGGAAAGGGTCTGGCCGGACCGCCATACCAAAATAGCCCCTGGCTGAATTTGAGATATTGTTATGCACGATTATTCGTTTTATTATTACATATACTTTTGGTGAATATTATGCCTTAAATGATTCCCGTTTGCGAAAAAATTAAAAAAAAAGAAATTTCGTATTTAATTTTTTTCTTTAAAACCACGTATTCGATTGACTTGTTCTTTGGATATTTTATAGATATATTAGGGATACATCAAAGAAAAAAAAAATAACTTCCTGACTTTATTTTAGTACATAATTTTTTGAGTTTATTTTTATAATATTTTTTTTATACTACATATGAGTTAGCGACACCTACCATATTTTCATATAATATGCGCATTTTTATACTCTATTACATATATTTTTATCAAAAATATTGGTTCGGATCAACAACTTGAAAAAATTTTTTTTCATAAACAGAGTGGACAAAATTAACCTTTATTTTTATTAGTATAAGTATTTAATTGTCTAACACCGGGAGTGGCCCTTTTTTCCTCAATTGAAACGGGTTATTATTTAAAAAAAACATAAATTAAGAATGATTTTTTTTCTTGTGCTGCTGGCGAATCGAAGCAGTCATATACAGGGTGGATTTTCTTTTTGGGTCAGTGAAGGCAGCTGCCACATTCCGGGCTGCTACGCGAAAATGGTCTTAGAAGACCTTCCCTCGATTTCAGAATAATTTCAGATTAATGAAGGATCGCATTTACAGATTTTGGAATAAACATACAGGGTGCAAGAAAAAGGTAATTTTTGTGAAACTTTTTTTTGATGCCATTCGAGTCCATTCCTATCAAGGATAAAAAGCTTGTACGGGACCAAAAAATTCCGGCTAGAACAGCCACAAATCGAGGAAAACTTTTCCCATATATTTTGTATGAAAATGAAAACTTTTATTTTTCACATGCAATTGGCTGTTTGGTACATTACCGTAAGTTGACCCGATAGAAACTATTGATACTGAACGGGAATGGAATCGATTGGCATAAAAAATTGCATGTGAAAAATAAAAGTTTTCATTTTCATACAAAATGTATGGAAAAAGCTTTCCTCGATTTGTGGCTGTTCTAGCCGGAATTTTTTTGGTCCCATACAAGCTTTTGATCCTGGATAGGAATAAGCTCGAATGGCATAATAAAAAAGGTTCTCAAAAATGACCTTTTTCTCGCACCCTGTATGTTTATTCTAAAATCTGTAAATGCGATCCTTCATTAATCTGAAATTATTCTGAAATCGAGGGAAGGTCTTCTAAGACCATTTTCACGTAGCAGCCCGGAATCTGGCAGCTGCCTGCACTGACCCAAAAAGAAAATCCATTCTGTATATGACTGCTTCGATGCGCCAGCAGCACAAGAAAAAAAAATCATTCTTAATTTATGTTTTTTTTTTAAATAATAACCTGTTTCAATTGAGGAAAAAAGGGCCACTCCCGGTGTTAGACAATTAAATACTTATACTAATAAAAATAAAGGTTAATTTTGTCCACTCTGATTATGAAAAAAAATTTTTTCAAGGTGTTGACACGAACCAATATTTTTGATAAAAATATATGTAATAGAGTATAAAAATGCGCATAATAGGGTCGCCACACACCTAGCGGTTTTCCTCGCGGAATTACCGGAAGTAGCGGAAATTTGTCTATGGTAGCGGAAATTTGTCTATGGTAGCAGATTTTTTGTATGGAAGCCATAGACAAATTTCCGCTACCATAGACAAATTAAGCATTTTGTCTATGAATTTCCGCTACTTCCGGTAATTCCGCGAGGGAAACCGCTAGGTATGTGGTGACCCTTATATGAAAATATGGTAGGTGTCGCTAACTCATATGTAGTATAAAAAAAAATATTTTAAAAATAAACTCAAAAAATTATGTACTTAAAATAAAGTCAGGAAGTTAATTTTTTTTCTTTGATGTATCCCTAATATATCTATAAAATATCCAAAGAACAAGTCAATCGAATACGTGGTTTTAAAGAAAAAAATAAAAACGAAATTTCTTTTTTTTTTAATTTTTTCGCAAACGGGAATCATTTAAGGCATAATATTCACCAAAAGTATATGTAATAATAAAACGAATAATCGTGCATAACAATATCTCAAATTCAGCTAGGGGCGATTTTGATATGGCGGTCCGGCCAGACCCTTTGTCTATGGTAGCGGAAATTTGTCTATGGCTTCCATACAAAAAATCTGCTACCATAGACAAATTTCCGCTACCATAGACAAATTTCCGCTACTTCCGCTAATTCCGTGAGGAATTCCGCTAGGTGTGTGGTGACCCTTAGTGACATGCTTCTGGCAACAATCTACACAGAAAAAAAAACACATTTGATTTTGACACTTGACAGACATCATAATTCATATATATCCTTATCTTTCGATCCCTGCTTCTCTTTATGACTTTCTCCCAAACTATATTCATCGTCCTGCTAACTTTGATTATATCCTTACGTTTGTTTTCACCCCTTTTATTTATGTATTGGCTAAATTTATGAAAGATTTTAACATCCGGCTTTAATAATAACAACCTTCATTAACAACCGATCACGAGTATGTATATTTTGGCCTGAGATTTTCAAACCGAACTCTTGTAGCTTCCAACCTCGACGCTGGCAAAATTGTCCCAATGGACAGAAGCCATAAAAACCAAGAAACATCATCATCATCATTATCTTTCATCTGGCATTAGGATTTTCGAGTATTTGAACGCATTTCAGCATATTCCAAAAATATTGTAAAAATATACACTGAAATCAAAATATTTCTATAAATATACCGTCACTATGTTACGTAGTTGTACCACCATTATTGTTAATAAAATGTCTCATAGAGGTAGTTCGCTAGTTATTCATTTTGTTTACTAATGTCCTGTCTTATAAAGTTATAAGTAAAAAAAATATCCTTTCAGGCTGCGGTATTCTAAACTTCATAAACCATTCACATACTACAAGCACTGAAGCTACTATTGAAGCTGAAGAACCCAAGAAGACAGAATCTAAACGGTTGGCTGAATTTAGGAAAAAATTAAGAGAAACTACCCCAATAGATGACCTAGGTGAGCAACCTGAATTTGATCCTAATGCAAAAGAAGACCCGCTGCCAGCGTGGCCAGACAATACCAACCCACACACAGGGGAGGTTGGAGGACCAAAAGGCCCAGAACCAACTAGATATGGAGACTGGGAAAGAAAAGGAAGGGTTACAGATTTTTAATACACATTGTGATCTAGATAATAATTTATTGGCTATTAGCAGATTTACCAACAGTTTTAGGCATTTTTTTGTTAGTAGAGTCTTCTAATTCTTTTGATTTGTAATAGTGGGGTGCCACTTCCAATAACCACTTGCTTTCTATTTCCGTAACTTGCCTCATGAATTCTTTTGATGTGAAAACAAGCTCATGGTAGATAACCCAGCGAGGTAGCTCTTCAAATAATGCACTGTTAGGATGGATCATAACTGTCTGAAAAACAGAAAAACACAAATTATGTTTAAAAATTATAGTATAGGCTTGTTACATATTTATAGAAAAATTAATTAATTGTACCACAGAGAATGCTCTTAGTTTTTAGTTATTTATTGTAATATTATAAAAGTATTTACTTACTTGATTGTGTTTTACTGTCTTATAATGTCCACCTTTAGAAAACTTAGCTATATGGTAAAAATAACCAGCTGTTATTGCTTTTCGAATATTGGAATCTTCAGAAATGCTGGATACCATTTCAATCTCCACGCGTTCCATCAGTCCTGCTAACTGCTCCCTCACATCCCGGGCCCTCTTCATGGACCGGTATTGTATGAAATTCTCATAACACCATTGCACTGAGAAGTCAGACTCAACCCACTGGTTGTATACATTCATCAGTGTTAAGTGATCACCAGAAGGATGAAAGAAGTTCTTTCTTGCAGTATCTGCATGAATAATCTTATCTTTAGGTCTATAGAACACAGAACTGTTCACTGATAACATGGCAGCTATTGTCACCAACTCTTCTGAACATTTGTATCTGGAAAAAATAATATAATTAGTAAATTCTATATATTTAGTTTCATTAACTCATTCCTTGTTTTATGGAGTACAACACTAAGTTTACTTACTTTTCACTTGCCAGCAACATTTTTGCAAGCATGGGATCTGTAGGAAATTCTGCCATTCGCCTCCCAGCTTTTGTCAATTCTCCATGATGGTTAAGAGCTCCAAGTGCATAAAGTTGCTCTAACGCCAACACCAGTGTCTCGTGTGGTGGAGGATCTAGGAAATCAAAGTGGATTAGGTCATTGATTCCAAGGGCCTTTAATGTTAGAACAGCATTGCCTAAGTTTATCCTTTGTATTTCAGGGACTGTGTTATCTTCAAGCTCATATTTGTAGGCCCAAGCAGTGTACAATCTGAAGCATTTCCCAGGAGCAACTCTTCCTGCCCTACCAGCTCTCTGGTTAGCAGATGCCTTAGAAATTGGCACTACTATCAAACTTTCCATACCAGTCTTTGAGTTGAAGTTGTTTTGCTTAGCAAAACCTGGGTCTATAACATAAATAATGTTATCAATTGTAAGCGATGTCTCAGCAATGTTAGTTGCCAGAACCACTTTGCGAGCACCTTCAGGTGTTTGTTCAAATATCTTAGCCTGCATATCACTTGGGAGGTTTGCATACACTGGCAAAATAAGCAGTTCTCTGATTTTCTTTCCAAGTCGTTTTGTTCTCTCTTGTAACATTTCCACACAGGTTTCAATTTCCTCTTGTCCAGTGAGGAAAACCAGAATATCACCAAGAGGTTGAGTTGCATGAATTTGCAAAACGGACACTACGCAAGCATCAATATAATCAGCTTCAGGAGCCTTTGTATAATAAATATCGACAGGAAATCTTCTTCCTGGTATTCGGAAAATAGGTGCTTCATCAAAGAAATTTGAAAATTTTTCTGCATCTAATGTTGCACTTGATATGAGTAACTTTAGATCAGGTCTGAATCTCGTTATATCTTTGACAAGTCCAAACAATATATCAGTGTGCAATGTACGCTCATGGGCTTCATCAATAATCATCACACTGTACGAGGCTAGATCTGGTTCTGACAGGAATTCTCTGTGAAGTGTTCCATCCGTCATGTATTTAATTACAGTCCTGTCTGAAGTACAGTCTTCAAATCGGATACTGTAACCAACCTCATTCCCAAGTTTGACATTCATTTCCTGTGCAACTCTAGCAGCTACAGACATGGCTGCCACTCTTCTTGGTTGAGTGCATCCAATTTTTTTTCCATCATCAGTAAATCCAGCTTCATGAAGATATTGTGGAATTTGTGTTGTTTTTCCTGATCCTGTTTCTCCTTCCACAATCAAGATTTGATAGTTTCTTATGGCTTCTATCAATGGTTCCTTGAATGGGAAAACAGGTAGTGATTTTTTAGTTTCTTCTATTGTCATGCGCATTTTCTGGTATTCAGATTTTTCTTTTTTTTCTTTAGTGCCTTCGAGCTGCAGTGCCTGTATGAAGTCAATCTGCTCATCAAGTAAGAGTTCATATTCATTTTCAGCTTTAGCATCTTTGGCACCAAACTTGAAGAATGCCGACTTGATTTGCTCCTGCTCCCACTTGCGTTGCTCTGAGTGAGGCAGCTTTTCATTTTCATCAACTTCAACGTACTCACCTAAAAAAAAATATTTGCCTGAATTTTGTTGTATGAACTAAATGGTGTTATTCAACTAGTCCAGAGTGGCAACTCCAGACATTTATTTTTATATTTTGAGATGTCACAATAACATGTGTATTTGGTGTTTGGTGCACACATTATCATGCCTTCTTTCATGAAAAAGGAAAATTAATTAGTAAGCAGTTGATTGTGAAACATTGTGTGTAAACATGTACAGTCAGCAGCAAAAGTAGCTAAACTAAAAACTATAATTAGGTGGACTAAATTGAGAGGAGGGTTGATACATCTGACAGTTATTTGACAAGTTTTCTATGAAATCTCCTGTCAATTTAGTTCACCTAATTATGGTTTTTAGCGGGTAGGGTATTCAAAATGAGCTGGACACAACTTTATTGTTAAGAGAATAAGATAATAGTGTGTGTAGGTCATTTTGAACACCCTACCTGCTTAGCTACTTCTGCTGCTGACTGTACAAGGAAACACGACATGTATGTGTGTGATGGATGTTAAAGATGACTTATATCAAACAAAGTATGAGACCAAAACTATTCTAAATTAAAATCCCTTAATTTTACCTTTTTCTCCTTTTCCCAGATCCCGGGGCATGTGGTACCTCTGAACATTTTCCAGTTCTCTAGCCTTCTCATGTTCCTTAGCCAACTGTAGAATGGTCTTTTTGTGTTCTCTTTCCCTCTTTTCTCTTTCTGTTAAACTGCAATCAAGTACAATGTTTGAGTATAAACATAGTTTATGATACTATAGTATAGGGAAAAGGTCGTACTTGATGTCGCGTTATTAAGTACTTCCTAAAACTACACAACATATCTATTAGTGAAAGAATAACACTGACAAAGTGGGACCATGAACCATCATAGAAATTCACAAGCTCATGTAAAATAATGAAAACAGAGCAAATTAAAGTAGACATACGTGCTTTCTTCGAACAGGTACTCGTCATCCGCTATATCAGCCTCTAGCTCGACTACCTTATCGTCTTTCCTCTTCTCCAAATACTTGCGGCGGGACTGCACGCGAAGCTTCGGTAGTAACTTGTCCCGGTCTTCGGCTTCCAACTTGAGGCGTTTCGCAGCTTCTTCATATGACTTTTTACTAGAAGACTCAGCCACCTTTTTAACTCTTTCCTCATCGCGTTTTTTTAATCGCGTTGCGAATTCATCTCGTTCCTTGAGATCTTTTTTTCGAGTTTCTTCGGCGCTGTCGCTTCCAGAGGATGAGTATCTCCGCTTGCTGGTACTCATTTTAATAAATGTGGGATATTAACATCAAACCGAAAGCGTTATGCTTTATAAATTTTGGGTTTTGTTTTGATTCCAATTTCAACCAAATCATGGAGCATACAAATAAATGATATCAAGTTTACACAATTCTAACCAATCTGTTATAGTGAACTATTATAATAAGCAGAATATTTGTTTTTGGTTTAATTCACGTTAACTTAAATCGAAACAATTTATATTATAATTTCTTTCAGCTAAAGAATTGTGTACAATGTGTACAATGAAGAATCTTCAATTATTGAAGATGTACACGAGATGACATTGACAGCTGTCAGTGCCGCCGTTGTCCTGACAAAATGTATTTTTTTTTTTCATTCTTATGACCTGGAGTTAGATTTTTGAATCTCATCGGGTGACTTATTTCGTACTAAATAGTCATCGGCTACATACAAAAAAAGTCACCGGTGAGATTCAAAAATCGAACTCCTGGCTACTTATACCTTTTAACTTTCAGTATTTTATACAAAAATCTAGTATTCTAATATTATATGTAGATCTTTGTATACAGTATGCATCAACAATGAACTAAATCAAACACCCACAGCACAGATTACAAAATGGTACCTAACTGTTTTTTGGAGGAACTCTTCAATTTTAGGCGCAACACACACTTAGTGGAATTCAGCTCAGATTTCAGCGTAATTCTGCTGAGTATTGCGTCTTTAGGACATGAAATTGTAACTCCAGAGGTGTCACAGGCGCGTTGCCAACCCTATAAAAGGAACCCTATTCCACAGCCTCTGCCCTGCCAATTCCGTAGCATTTCCGCCATTTCCGTAGGTATCTTCTATACCTGTATAGGTGAAATTATTTGATTTGATTTTAATTGCGATACAAAGGATGTATATCCTTTGTATCGCAATTAAAATCAAATAATTTCATTGTTCTTTTGTTTTCCTCGTCAGCATTAACTGTCAAAAATATAAAGTAGACGGCAGTTTTCTATATTGTTAAATGAAAAAGTGTAGAATTTAGGTAGTACAATATTTTGTAAACGATGCTGGCTTCGAATTGTCTTCGTGCAACGCGGTAAGTACCTATTCCTACATTTTACAATCAATTCAGAATAACAACCAGTTACCTAGCACGAGTGCCACGAGCGTGACCCTTTCTAACTAGTACTTAGTCCGCCTCGAACTGAGTAGTATAAGAGCCCATGACAATGAACCTAGTTCGATAAGTCTCCCAGATGATATATATATATAAAAACCGGTTTCTAGTACGATTCGCTCTCCTCTGCATCGAGGAACAAAGGAAACCTGGAAGATTCATCGTACTAGAAACCGGTTTTTTATTTTTTTTATTTTGCAACCGAATTGACTAATATAACAAGACCCTTCTGAAGATTTTTTCGGCTTCTAGCTCCATAACATAACCCCTTGATCGATCCTGCTCATATACGAACTGTCAAATTATATGTACCTAACTCTGCTACAACCCCAACAAATTTCATAAAATCAAAAATCGTCGATTTCCCGAGATGTGCCAGTAGCCAGAAGTTGTTTGTAAGAACTACGCTTCGCTTACGCTATAGTCCACGCTGCACGAGTCTAATTTTACAGTAATACCGCAAATCGATGTACAGTTTAGCCATTTGGCACACGCATACTAGAGGTCAAAACAAAAATTTTCATCCGCAGTTCTTAAAAAAATTTCCCTTAGGAGGGGGTGCTGATTCATCAATTCATCATTTTTTTTGTATGGGAAAAAAATTTTTTTTTTTCAAAAACCTATTGTGTGTGGTATCATAAAAAAAACTCAGCCATATCGTATCTGGGGGAGCCCAAACTTGGTATGTTTTGAAAATTATTTTTGTTTTAATTTTTAAAAAATGGCTGAAATATAATGATGTGGTATATTATTAGAACCGCCTCTATTAGCCCTTTCATATGATACCATACACGATAGGTTTTTGAAAAAAAAAAATTTTATCCCATACAAAAAAAATGATGAATCAGCACCCCCTCCTAAGGGATTTTTTTTAAGAACTGCGGATGAAAAATTTTGTTTTGACCTCTAGTATGTGTGTACCAAACGGCTAAACTGTACATCGATTTGCGGTTTCTTTTTGTATACAAGGGGCACTACTATGCTCGTTCGACTATATTAATTAGAAAGTACGGGCGGGGACCGTCAGATCTGCTACGTTACGAGATACAAAGATAAAGCCTCATGGCACATGTTCATAAAAGTGATGCTGAGTGAGCTGAGCCGAAAAAATATTAAAAAAAAAATAGAATTGGCCGAAAGCACCAAAAAGTAACATTTCCGGTTTTAAAAATTGATGGTTTAATCCGAAATTATGAAATTTATTCACATAGAATGATGCATCAACCATCACTAAAAAACAGCTTCGCGGGAGCCCTCAATGCTGGGGGCCAGCCATTTCTACTATTTATAAATGATTGCGATGCCCTTTTTTGAATCTGTCTCTCAACTAGCCCTCACATACATAAAATGGTATACATACATGTGAGAGCTAGTTTGATGAATGATTTCATTTTCATACATACCTCTATCATACCTACATATAAATATCTTTGCATTTTCTAAACCGAGCCTGGCGAACTGAGTTATGTATTTATAATGTGTAACGAGAGGGCAAAGTTGATTTTTACTGCGTGTGTTGATTTAGAATCCCGAGCAAGAAAAGGTTTATAAATAGAAATAACAGCCACTAGATGTTACCTATATAAGCCAATAGCCATGAGTTGTACTTTCCGGATTCGAATAAGAGGCATCTCTTAAGTACAGTCACCATCGGATATATCGGAGCGACAAGGTGGTAGGTACAAATATCTGAACAACGCCTCTATTGTCGGGGCGATAAAGTGCATGTTCAGGTATTTTTGAGTACCTTGATCGATCCGATATACTTATTTGATAGCGACTGTACGAGCAACATACCTACTTAATCTCAGTTTAATAATCTATTTTAGGTGCACTAAAAACATTGATTTTCGACAAATAAAGACTTTAGTACCTCAAGCATATGCGTTGATCCAGGATTCAGCTCAGACCCTTAAAAACATAGCTGTGGATAAACTTTTTGGACCAAAAGCGGATGAGGTAAAGTTAATGTAATATTATTAGAAGATACTTCTCCATAAAAAGCGAAAGTTAGCGGAAGGTCGATGCGAAAAGCCCAAAAAATAAATAATTGTCTCGTACCTACTACATTTCTTTGGTACCCTACATGCATTTAGGCGAAAACGCACTTGAGCTGAATTCAGCACGGAATTCGGTATAATAGATAAAAATCAGCGGGACGATGGAAAACTTCCATTGCGCCATGGAACCCACATTAGACCTTAAATTACATGGACGTACAAACATTCAGCTACCATAATCAAATTTCCGACTTCAGCCTGTTTTAGACTATGTCTGGCTCTAAAGCTCTCTTTTTTGTAATCGATTGCAGCGCCATCTACGCGTTTGATTTGTCCTCATTTTCTTGGGCTGGCAAGTTAGACGTCATTCGCGCGCTTCCGTATATAAAAACTGTTAGTAGTAGGTACCTAGTACCTATGCAAATTAGGATTAATGTCTAGGTTGTAAAGAATAGGTACTTATCTAATAAGTTATTGTAAAAAATATTTTCTAGATTCTCCGAGATGTTGAGTTGGGAGATAAAAATTGCCTGATCACGGGCGCGAACAGCGGTCTCGGCCTAGAGATGACGCGCTGCCTCAACGCGCGTGGTTGTCACGTTCTCATGGCCTGCAGAAACACATATGCAGCCAATATCGCCAGCAAGAAAGTATGTGACAAGTTAGATCTTGTGAGTATCGGGGAAGTCAACCTTGCCTCGTTTCGATCTGTGAAGAATTTCACGGACCAGCTTTTGGCAGAAGAAAGGTAAGGGTTGAGTTTTCATATTTTCTCACAGCATAGAGTATGGTATGACCGCAACTTAAAATAAAAAAAACCGGCCAAGTGCGATTCGGACTCGCGCACCGAGGGTTCCGTACAAACCTATAACAAGCAAAAGTTGTAGGTAGTATGCTTATTACTAAATGAAAATGAAATCCGTAACATAAATGTTTCGTTTTGCTACAGCTGAAATGTATTATAGCCCTGAGTATTTTGTTTGAATTTCAATTTAATACCTCTACGCGTTTAAAAGGAAAAAGGTTGTAAACTTACTATTTAAACTTAAATAATATAAAAAATTGTATGATTCTATTGTAAATTTCTACTTTTCGTAATTTTTCCATTGTCTATGCTATATGACGTTGCTTCGTGTCAAATTTCAAGTTTCTGAGTTCACGGGAAGTACCCCGTAGGTTTTGCGAGTGCCGAAAAACTCTAAAATTTGCAGCATAAACGAGTGTATCTTTTGATTGCGTTGGTTTTTAAGTTTGATTTTTTTCCCACCTCTAAGGGACAATAGACCTGAGTATTTGATATAAATTTCAGCTTGATACCTTCACGCGTTCCTGAGAAAAAGGGTCTTGACAGACAGACAGACAGACAGACAACAAAGTGATCCTATAAGGGTTCCATTTTTCCTTTCGAGGTACGGAACCCTAAAAATGCTGTATGCTCTTCATGGTATATTTTAGAATGTCATATTCAAAAATGTCACTCACACGCCGGAATCATGGGTCCAATCCAAGCAAGCTAAAACCTTAGTAACTAATTCCACCAACCATTTATACCTACTTCAGATAAAGCTGGTGCTAAGTTTGCTACAGTGACGAGCGACGAGCTGTAGGTACCTGGTTCAAGCGATTGGCGTCAAAACGCGGCTTAAATAATTTAGGATAAATTGTTATCGTTTAAAAGATAAACTGCGTATTTTATGGACATATGAGTTAGACTTTAGAGCAACATTGAAGCTTAAACGGCCATTAGACATTGCAACCTACAGGGCCCAATCTGTTGTGTACCCTGCCTCTCCCTTCCCCTTTTTCAGCTCCCTACGGGCCCTACCTTTAATTACACCTTCCAACCTGACAGATTGGGCCCTGCAGGTTGCAATGTCTAATACAGCTTTTAATAAATTATGCACAACATAGCCCTACCTACATGTGTTTGCGAATAAACTGCATTTTCTTAGACAAAATCTCCGTACAAGTGATATGTTTCGTCAGTACATTCCCATGGCATATTCCATTGATATGAAACTTGTAAAATTACGAATTTGACCTTAGTTTACGAGTATAGAATTGTACTACCTAGAGGATTAGTTATGTTATGACAAGAATAAAATCATGTTACGATTTTAATTTACCAGCTGGCTTAATGTTACTTGATAAGAGGCAAATGCCGACATTCCATAAAAAAAAACACAGGGCATTCAACTATTATACTTAAAAACCTAAATTTTTCAGAAAATTCGACATCGTATTGTTAAATGCTGGTGTTTTTGGTATCCCACGAACTCTCACGGAAGACGGAATAGAAACAATATTTCAAGTCAATTCTTTAAGTCAAATATATTTGCTAATGAACATTGAAAAACTTTTAGCTTCTAACGCTCGTGTAGTGTTTCTTACCTCGGAGTCTCACAGGTTAGTTGAAAAAAATATATAGGTACCTACTAACGTAAGATTTCTTAAAGATGCCCGAATGTGACTAAGGCGCGCAGACACTTGTGTGGAACTACTGGAACTCAATCAATCCTGTCACCAATAGTCGGTGGTGTTCACTTAATTATACGGAAAATGATGATGATGGAATTTCCTTGTGCAGAGTTAGTACTTACGATACAAGCAATGCTTTAAGAAGAGGAGCCATTTAAATTTTTGATGCAAGTTTTTTGGAATGTGGGGGGTGCCCCCCAAAATTCATTAAAAAAAAGTAGAGCTATATAGTCAAGTTTGATATCGTTTTCGTGTAAAGCAAGAATGCCGAATTCATTTTTGGTATTTTACTTATACCTTTCCATATAAAAAAACTAAGAAAATATAAGAAATATGAAATCGACGTTTGAAGTTTTTTTGAATAAATGTCTATATCTTTTTTATTTATGGTCGTAACGCGACGAAAATATTTTATGATATAGTCCTGTCATTCCCCTTTATAAAAATTATACAAATTATAAGTTTATTTCAATATTTTTTACGAAAAAAAAATATAAGTAAACCTACTTTCAACAACAATCTCATTATGTATGAAAAACGACTTAATTGGAGCTCTAACGCTTACCTAATAATATGTTTTACAAATAATGGTATCATATAAGAAAGACATACAAATTAAAAATAAATTACTATAATATTTAATAATAATAAAAATTGAACCTGGCGCTAAGACGTCCGATTTTCAATCCGGGTATAAGGTATCGGGTTCAAACCATGGCTCGTACAAACAGCAACACACCGTCGATAGACCTTATGCCGTTGCAATAGGGGTTAAAAATAGTCAAAATAGTAAAAATAGCCAGTGTTGGCGATAGTACCGCTGAGTTAGTACCGCACGGAATACCAGCAGGAA
Source organism: Pammene fasciana (assembly GCA_911728535.1). NCBI lineage: Eukaryota > Metazoa > Arthropoda > Insecta > Lepidoptera > Tortricidae > Pammene > Pammene fasciana. The sequence goes on along the minus strand of OU452277.1, from coordinate 9,258,868 downwards.
ATACCAGTCGCTTTTTCGGTAAAGGAAAACATCGTAAGGAAACCGAATTTAATTCCGATAGGCCCTAGTTTCCCCTCTGGGTCGGAAGTTAAGATTATGGCAGTCACTTTCATAAAAAGTAGTGCCTATGCCAATTCATGGGATTTGGTTGTCAAACGGACCCCAACCGGGACAACCGCTAGGAAAAAAGACTATAGCATTTAAAAAAACAAGTAGGTACCTAACAGTGGCGGTAGGTTAAATTTTTTCTTAGGCAAGCCAGTGCCGAATTTGGCTTAAAATTTCTTCATGAGCTGTAGGAAAACTGCTCAGGCGCCTGAAACTTAGGCAAGCCGACGGGAATCATGTTCTATGGACGCGCCGCCACTGGTACCTTATATTCATTCTCTTTTTCTATATCCTCTATTCAATTATACACTACACAGCCTCATATCTGGGAACATTCACAATATTTTCGGGCAGTTAATTCTTTCAGTGGCTTCGATATAGTTTCAAAGGCAGAAGTCACCTTGGGAGGATATTGCAGCTACGCATTCAAAGTCAACCTTTTGCCTTTAGAACACGAAGAATTTAAAATAGAAGTGAAAACAAGTCGTCCAGTAGGTGCTTCCGTCCCTCCCCCATACTTTTGTGTCCCAATTTCAGTCTTTCATATTTTTAATAAAAACGGTTAAAGTTACTACAAAACTTTCAATAAAGGATATATTGTTCATAAAATTCTCTACAATTTTTGCCTTTGAAGTATGTTGCTAAGACTTATAGTTTTCAATCTATGTGTTGATAAAAGAAATCTGCCCCCCTTTTACCCCCACCGCACCATAAATTTAGATGGCTCTGCTTCCTAAAATGTTCTATGGGTCCTAAGGTCTCACTATGCAAAAGGGGATCCCATCATCACTAAAATCCGTATAATGCCTTTTGTTGTCGTCTGCACCGGCGACTACAATGTCACCATGGACAAATCTTCGTTTTCCACCTGATTTTTTTCTCATGGTCAACTGTTTTCCGCTGAGGAGGAGGTTAGGTTTCGTGACGAGAAACGTTAGGGACTTTCACAATTCCGGCTTCATCAAACTCCTCTATATGTCTGGAGTCCTAGTAAGGCCAAGTACAAGCTTATGTTGGAGAAGGTCCAAAAAGCATTCCTACGCTTCCTTTACAAGAAGTTTTATGGATACTACCCGTTCATGTACCCAACCAAGTTTTTACTTGGCGTCCTAGGTTTTAAGTCCCTGGAGGTTCGGAGAGACTGCGAGCGGCTGATTACTGTGTATAAGGTTCTTTGTAATAAAATTAATAGCACGAAACTGCACAATACTATGAACTGCCTAGTTGTGCTCCCGAACAAATCTCGTCGACGAGCATATCTTCAGTTGTGGGACGGCACAGGACCGCGCGCGACCGCTGCACGCCGTCACTCACCGCTGTGTGACATGCTCAACTCCCTCAATGGACTCTTACGTACAGATCCACAAGTAGACATGTTTCATGATCGCTGGCCTACACTAGCATCCAGATGCCTCTCCTAATGTGAGAGTGAACGTTAATTATGACAGAGTACATTTATGACTAGCATAAGATACATTGTAAATATTTACTTGTAACAAGTGTAATTGGTGTAAACCGTTCTTGTGATTAAATAAATAAATAAATAGCATAACTAATATATTATAAAAAAACTACACACCTAACCTATCTAATGAAGCATTCTAGGAACATGCATGATTATAGTCGCCCTATCGTCTGGTCGCTCTGCCGCTACCGGTGGGACAGGTTAGGGGATTTCTAGGGAGTAAGGTATACCGGGTGTACAATCCAAATGGGTCAGTATGGAGAAGTCGGAAACTATGAGAGATAGCGAGATCTGTTCTTAGGAACCATGACGTCGATTTTAGATTTAATACATTTAATGATCGTTATCAACGTGCAGTTTTCGTAGCAAAGTATATGGTTGGCAGAAAAATGTATTCATGTATATAACCAATAATATTTTTACTAAGTATTAATATCAGGATGTATTTTTTTACATTAGTATACTTTTCACGACCCGTATACAGCGTGATTTTTCACTAACTAGCCATATTGTGGGAGGTGATTCGGTAAGTCATACTGAACAACTTTTTCTATGACAACTATTTCGGTATACGAGTAGGTAGTGTAGCTACTACAAGAGCAGAGCTTTCAAACCAGGTAGGTTTCCAGGTACTCAAATTAGATGCTTACCATATATATTTTTCTTTCTTGTCAAGGTACGTGAATTGGCCTTTAGAGAAAAGGCTACTCCCAACCGAGGACATGCTTTCACTTACAGCAAACGAATATACCTCGATCAAAGCATTTAACGTTTCGAAATTATGTGCGATTTTCGCGATGCACTATCTGGGGTACCGGTGGATGAACACAAAGAGAGGCGTCTTCAGTGCTACTCCAGGGTCATTTGTTAAAACAAAGCTGTGCAGCAACTGGTGGGTCTACGAGTTGCTCTACATAACCATGCAACCGTTTAATAAGTCTATCGTAAGTCATGTAATTATACCAGCTTTAATTATTAAGTTTATTCATTACCTGTACGTTGTCTGTTGTCAGTTCCATTCACTTAGCTAATAATGACATACTGAGCAAATAGGACCAATCTCTGATTAGTTATAAATACCTTGTTCAAGTTTTTTAATACCATTCAAACAAACATAAGGCCCGTCTGGTGGCAAGCAGTTACCAAAGCCTATGAACGCCTGCAACTCCAGTCCAGAGGTGTCACATGCGCGTTGCCGACCCAAGAAAATGTCAAGATGAAGGTGTTGAAGATGTCAAGGAGAATTCACTGTGTTGATGGCCAAAGGGAGAACACACTGCATCCTATGTGAACTAATATCTGGCAACCTTACGCTCCGGCAGAATCCCCAGCACTGAATAGGGTCTAGTCTCTAGTGTGCGTTCCCATTGAGGGTCCAAGTTAGAATTTTGAGCTTTTAAGCTTACCAGTCTTTAGTAAAAGTTCTCAAACCATTGTAAATTCAACCAATAATTTGTAAAAGTCGTTACTCAAAAGTTACGTTCGGTTAAAGGTGGACCCTCAGTCGTGCATGCCAGGTATCCATATCTAATAAACTACTTAAAATGTATAACTGCTGTAAATGACTACTTTTAGTAAAAGATTTGTAAAACTAATTTCATTAATCGTGACTCCATTCTGCTAACTTAATACGAAGAAATAGCATGCAGAAGGTGGTCCCTCAATTGAACATTACAATTTCTTAGAATATCACATTCAGTGAGAACATGCATTTTTGTCTTTTCTTTTTCTTATTGTGATGATTAGCCAAGATATATTATGTCAAACTTAAGAATAAAAAATAAATAACATCACGAACAGTAATTATTTTTATTTAGGTACTTATCCCACAAAATCCTAATATGTGGTCACCTGGGCCGTAGTATTTCTTCGCAGATGTTTGATTCAAATTTCTCGTAAAACGGTATATTTGTTTATACTGTTCGATAGAGCAATCGTTAGTAAAAAAAATTACTAAAGGATATGCTATAGCCATTGTCTAATTACCAACCCAGTGATTTGTAAATTGAGTTTTACTTATGACAAGCGTTTCAATTGAGGGACCACCTTTAGTCGATTGTAACTTTTGAATGACTTCTTTTACAAACTAACCATTGAATTTACAATGATTCAAGTACTTTTACTAACTCTCAGTCACATATACATTTTAAATATTACTCTTGTTCTCACGGAATGTGATATTCTAAGAAATTGTAATGTTCAATTGAGGGACCACCTTCTGCATGCTATTTCTTCGTATTAAGTTAGCATAATGGAGTCACGATTAATGAAATTAGTTTTACAAATCTTTTACTAAAAGTAGTCATTTACAGCAGTTATACATTTTAAGTAGTTTATTAGATATGGATACCTGGCATGCACGACTGAGGGTCCACCTTTAACCGAACGTAACTTTTGAGTAACGACTTTTACAAATTATTGGTTGAATTTACAATGGTTTGAGAACTTTTACTACAGACTGGTAAGCTTAAAAGCTCAAAATTCCAACTTGGACCCTCAATGGGAACGCACACTAGTCTCTATTGTATTATTATGGTAGTGAAACTAGGTATCTAAATTGTCTATTTTTTATAATTTTTATGGCTTATAGACATCTGAATTTGAATTTCATTTACTGCTAGCATCGGTTGTAGCGCTGCGCCGTAGCCATATCAGATAAAACGTATTTCCCGGTATGTAGCGAAAAAGCTTCGTAGAGGTAAAACGACACAATTTCGAGATCACCGGTTATCACACTAGTGCCGTAACGGGATGGGAAAACGAGAGTGCGCTATACTCATGCACGGCGCTATCTCGCTCACACATCAACGCATGAGGAAACTACAGCTAGCTGTCTTGGCGTTGAATTGGTTTTTATTGAATACAATAAGCTTAAGCCGTAAGCGCCTCCTGCTAAATCATACTTTTTCATGTTGGTAGACTGCCACAATTGGTCGTACCTTAGCTATACTTTCCCCGGTAATTAGGAGATCACTATAAAACCACGAATACGATTTATTATAACTAAATAACTGGTTACAGTCTCATGCCGCCGCCACGCCTCTGTACTGCGCAACCTCGCCCAAGCTGGACGGCATGACAGCGCTGCACTTCAAGAACTGCAAGCGCTGCGAGGAGAGCGACCTGGCGATGGACTCGCACCTCGCGTTCCGGTTGTTCGAAATGATGCAGCGCATGATCGACGAGCGCGTGCGCCACTTCGAGACCCCGCGGCTCGCGGCTAAGGAAAAACCTAAGACTGAAGAGCCTGAGAAGCTTCCCAAAGAGGCCATGGAAGATGAACTCATATCTAGTTATTCAGGTTAATTGTTTGACAAATAACTAAACTAATAGCCGTAGAAAGAAGCAAAAATGTGTATAATGATAAAAAAGTTTCACTGTACGTATAGCGCTAATTCAGCGCTTTTTGTTTTAGTTAGATATTTTTGTCTCTTACTTTAGCTATCTGTGTTCTTGTGTAACTCTTAACGCTCAATAGCAATAAATTAATACTTGTTTTTAAAATTTCTTTTATTTAACAATAATTAAAGTTAATAAAGAGATACAATGACATCTTATTATAAATATGTATACTTACAATAGGTAAATAGATTAACAATTTGAATGAAATCGATTATTTATTATGTAGTAATACTTAATGGAATTCATCAAAAGATAATAAATGCATTTTATAACGACGAAAGTAACAACTAAAGATGTGAAAGGCACAATAGAGTTATTAAACTATCTTTTCAAAATGAAGACAACAAGACATGCTTCATGAGAAATTACTTGCAGTTGCTCTGATAACAAAGCGAGCTAAGTTTCTAAAAAAACCTGTTCCGGCTAAGTTACAATATTTCAAAATCAAATTGTGCTGTATTCTAACTTTAAAATACATATATAAACAATGCATTAATAATTTTAAACAAAAAAAGAACCGACTTAGGATCCGCTATTCCAAGAGGAAGTGGCCGATTTGCTGTAAAAAAATTAGTGAAATCACTATAGGTGTACCTATAATAGTTCAAGAATTCCCTCGATTTCTCCAGGATCCCATCATCAGATCTGGACCTGGTGACAATGGGACCAACTGTGAAATATACTCTTTCAAACAAAAAAGAATTTTCCAAATCGGTCCAGCCGTCTTCGAATAATCGGTGAACATGCATTAAAGAAACTAGCAAAAAAAAAAAACAAAAATCGAAATGTTGAAGTCGGTTGAAAATGTGTAGGTATGTTTTTAGCATGTCTTTTTACATTCTATACTTATACATATAGAAACACGACATTGAAACAACGGTGTTATACACTTTTTACAGCCAGTAGGTACCTACCCACTTTTTAGCCGAAACAATGAGAGGATTGCTGTAACTTTATTATTATTTATTACTTACTCTATATGCAATTCAATTTTATCAGTCCTTTCGACGAGTTGAGCTCATAAGATGGCTTTTTTACAAATGTATAATTTATTTGATATTCATATAATGCTTATGCCTAATAGAAACATTTAAGAAGTTGCCTTTGAATATTTCAAGACAACTTATGCTTTGAATAATAAGAGTAATAAGACCCAAAACATAAAAGTTAATGAAGTGATAGCTGTCTACATTGTACATAGTAAAGCTAATATAAGGCCAGGAACACACCCGAATTTTCACTACTGCAGAAATCCTAAGGTTAACATAGACTACATCCGATTCAATATTAAATTTAGTTTATCTACACCCATATCATTAACCCTCCATGATGCGTTCAAAACCCGCACATTATAACCACCATAAAAATTGATTGTTTCGTTAGTAGTTAGAACAAATGCCTTATCTGTAACGATGTTATTATTATCAAATAATAAGCAAAAATTTGATATCATTATGAAAATCCGGGTGCGGGCATGCGCCGCCCGACCGCCGACACAATCGAGTTGGTCATGGCGATGGCGTACAATCCGTGCAATTGCAGTCATTCAATCATCATTTCGGGTTTATAATATGTGTGTAGATAAAGCAGTCTATGCAACTGTACGTAATTAGGCCTTAAAACACTCGTGTGATCTTATTATGAAACTCACTTCGTTCGTTTCATAAAACCACACTCGTGTTTTAAGGACCCCTATTACGTAACAGTTACATAAACTACTATTATCAGTACATTTTCTGACATTAGGTAATAAGGCTAAACGGATTTTTTTCAAATGGCGAAAGCGAAATAACGAAAATCGAAGTACGTACGTTTTTTGCTAGCTAGGTACATTAGCTGTGTATTAGACAATAGATAACCAGCTCTATATTTTTGACGGCTTCATTTGAAAATACAGGAGCGTTCGAGTCAAGTAATCATTTTAAACTATAAATAATATAATAGGTATAGGTACTTAAATTATATAATATTTTTGATTCTTATGCCCTGGAAAAGGCTGGCGGCCAGTTATTTACTTTTACTCGACTTATAATAAATATTTGTAGTAACTAAAACGACCAGCGCAAAAATGTTAATTAGGAAGCGCAGCTTGTTCGCTATTTATAGGCGATGAATGTTAAGTTAAGGAAATGACGATCGGCCAGTCAGCCTCTCCGGATAATGAAGCTTTTGACTCTTTTGAGCTCCGAAGACGTCACGCCGGTGTTCATAATAACGTAATTATTATTAGCGATCAAACTGTTATTCATTAGGTTTATTTTATAACTAAAACAAATTAAATTGCTTAAAACAAGTACAGTCAGCAGCAGAAGTAACTAAGCGGGTCAGGTGTTAAAAATGAGCTTGGCACGACCTTATTGTTAAGAGAATAAGAGCGTGTGAAGGTAATTTTGAACACCCGCTTAGTTACTTCTGCTGCCGACTATACTACTAGTAGCAGTCGGCGTTAAACTACACAGGGGTTCAGGGTGTAGTCAGTTAATCGGATATGACGCTTGGGGCTCAAAGGGTTCTCCGTTGTCAAAGAACGCATCTTTCTCTGCTAATACCACGTAGTCCACACAGTTTACGAGTCCAGATCTAGCAAATGTACCGATCGCGCGCCATTCGTTAATCCTATACACAGTGCGAGCGCGCTGCAGAGGTATTAATAAAATGCACGGATAGTTAGCTATCCCTTCGCAACCGCGAAGTTATTAGAGATATCACTTTAAATGATAAAGAGATAGATATCTCTGGACATGTCAAAGCCTTATACCATAGACCAAAAAATCTGTAATGGCGCCTCTACATGATGGGCCATCATAGGGACGCAGCTATGCGCTAGAGAGAGCTAACGATATTGTTATCTCGTTCCGTCGTATAGCTGCGTCCCTATGATGGCCCATCATGTAGAGCCAGCCTAAAGTTTTATTTAGTTTCAACATGTTGAATTTGGTTGTTGTGTTGGTTTTTTAACGACATTAGTAGGGGATGACGCTCTTGTCTCATTTGCCAAATCTGGACCCACCTTAAGCTACTGTGTTCTCATGAAAAAGAACTGCGTTTCTTGGTCTGCTTACCGTAGATGAGTAGAAGATAATCACTTGACACTATAGTCATGTTAACATTACTATCTCCGGATACGAAAACGACCTTAACTCACTGTAATAAAGTTAATGTTGCCTTTGACGTTAGGGTATCCTAGTAGAGCAGGATGCGTTTCTCAACCTGCTTGCGGCAGATGGGGCAGACGGTGATGCGGTCGCCGCACATCTGGCACATGCCGTGACCGCACAGGAAGATCATGTTCTTCAGCCGGTCCAGGCAGATTGGGCACATCGTCTGCAATACGACAGAGAAATATGCCATTATATCGTAATACCGTAATGCGCTTTTTTCTCCAGGTGCTAAAATATGAAGCGATGGATTCAAGTGCTAACGCCCAAGTTGAAAATAGTTATGCTCCTATGTGACACATACTGCTTTTCACCAGGGACCGGACAACCCTTTCCGCGACGAAAGCCTTTCAATGGGCGTCCCTTAAATACGGCTAACCCATTGAAAGACTCTCCAGTTTGAACTGCAAGCCCATTCATTTGACTACCCCTTACCGAAAAGCTTAGCATAATATAAAGCTAGCCCTTTGCAATTGCTTACTGCTATCCTATATGAATTGCAGTCCCTTAATAAGGGTTACCCTTATCATTTAGCGCTTTTTATAATGCTTTCCCTTTAGTGGCGTCGTTGTTGACCTTGCGTGAAAGAGACAGGATTAGTATATATCTACGCTAGTGAATGAAAAGGAAGGAAAATACGTGCCTAGGGAAGAGTTTGAAAAATCATTTTGTTCGCTTACCATACCTACTTGTAAGTAGTTTATTCGACCTTTCTTTTAGGTACCTACGTAGTTTGTTTAACACTGACTGAACTGAAGTCGGCTTTTTGGATAATGAATGACCCAACCTTTACTGTTTTCGTTTTATTTTGGTTCAACATACATTTAAAACTATAATAAACTAGTCCAGCATTACAGTAACGTTTAAAATTAGATTTGTTACAAACTATTTTTTTTTCTGGACTAGATCATGTTTGCGTCAAAGTAGTATTTATATAGGTAAGTATATTTATTTTATTACCCATAAGTAAAAAATATATAAAGTTAAAAAAACACCCAGCAACGTAAGAAACTAACTATAACAGTCATAATCCGCTATTAAATAAGTAATCAACGAGCCTGCCGCTCCAAATTTTGACATAAGGTTATTTGAAGTGGGTGTAGCCCATGCATAACCCACTTAATACTCTACATACCAATTTTAAGACAGACCATTCCGGGAGGCGCATAAGGTTTTAAGATCAGTTGAAATCGGAATTTGTGGCCTTTATTTATCAACGAGCCTATCGCTTCAAATTTTCACAGTAGTTGAAGAACCCATTCAACAAACCAAATACCAAATTTAAGACCATACTGGTAGGCGCATAGGATTTTAAGACTTTATTAAGAAATAGTCGATTTTATACACAACATAGCAAATTACACTAAATTCGTTTCAAAAAAAATATTTAATTGTCACAAACATAACCGCATACTCATATTTAAGTCTCTTTTATTTTATCATGCCGTAAAAGTATACTTCAATAAGTCGAAAAACGGAGAAATTCGTCATAACCATAGACTAAAGAGGCTTTAGGTTATTCCACCAAGTACAAGCTGGGTAACAAAATGCCTTCTGATATGTGGGGTTGGAAGCGAAGAGCTGATGGAACCCTAGAGCCAATTATGACCACTGATCCTCCAGCTCCTGACACCGTGCAGAATTTTTTTTTGTCGCTGCAAAAGTGGTTGCACTGGAAATTGTGGATGTCGAAAGGCTAGTATGTCATGCAGTAAAGTATGCACCGGATGCTTGGGTTCATGTACAAATGGTGTACCTGTACATTTTCTAGAAAGAAAAGACGAAGATAAGTCGCCTAATTGTTTATGTCTTTGTTAACTTAAACACCCTGTAGCTTCTAAAGTATTGATCGTACAGTAAAAATAAATATAACCAATTTTGTAGGAAATTTTATGTTTAAACTTTTGTTCGAAGTAACTATAATGCTATTCTTACAGATATTCCAGATATGACCAAAAATCTGAAACCCCCCCCCCCCCGAGTTTTTTTAGAATATTCACCTACCACCAGGTATAACTGTACCAATTTACAAAACTACACGAATTATTTCCCCTGATTGATGTTCGGCTTAATTTTAAGGTGAATACTTCACGTTTCACATTGGTTTTCGTACTTACTATGCAGAAAACTTATATACCACGACGCGGTCACGAATGATTTTTTCGCGTAGTTTTTGTATGGTAATAGCTTTAAAATAGTATATATTTTAAAACTGCATTTGATACGCTTCCAGATATTTTTTTATTTAAAAATACATGATATTTATTAGTTTAATAACGTTCTAAAAAAAAATTTTTTTTGAGTGTTTTTCCTCTCCGCTGAACTTTTTTTGAATATGGATTTTTACTTTTTTAATATCAAAAATCAATTCTGCATTTTTGTTTTATACGAAAATGATACCATACAACCCCTAGCAGCCTTAACCAGAGAGTAATAAATAATACTAATAACATATTGCACGAGACCCCTGATTTTGACGTGAAGGTCCAAAAATTGTATGGGGCTCCAATACTAAAAAATATTCATCGTGGCCGTTGAAATGCACTAATTTGGTAATGTTTACCTCTGTTGATACATGATGGCAACATATATCTGACCGTTTAATTACTTATCTTGATAGAGAGAGAAAATACAAATATATTTCGGATATATTTTCGCTTTTCAACAATATGCCTGCCTTCCCTAAAAGTAATCTTAAGTTATAAAATTATGATGGCGGCCACTAACTTTTGTTGAAATTATTTATTCGGTCGTTCATTTCACACATACCTTTAAATCTACTGCGCAGAAAAAAAAACGTGTATTATGTTAGGGTTATATTCAAAATTATCAACGGGCCAGTTTATTTATTTTTGACATGTGACAGGAGCATATATTTGCTTGTAATTGAGTGTCATAATGAAGCATCGGTGAATGTAAATACATTATCTTGATAAAAAACTTATTATTACTTTAATTATAAACAAATAACTGTTGCATCTGAATTTTGACTACATCATTCCTAACAATCGTAAAAGCATGCGTAAATTTCACGTAAATTTCGACACCTCTTACCATGTTGCCTTTGTTTATCGATTATACAAAAACGAGTACATACAATTTACTATTTAATAGTGGTATAATATAACTCATAATCGAAACTTGTAATAATATGACTGTATCATACCCATTCTCATTTCTTTTTGATCAGCCCTCGTATATCAATTTACGTAACTTTTTCAGTTAGTTACGTATTCTCAGTGCACCTAACTTGACGCTTGTGAGTTTAGAGTTATGAGTTACTAGTAGAAAATGCCTATTGCCATTATTTCTGGCCTTTAAATAGTATTTTGTGCAACAGTTACATAATAAGGGTTCTTAAGATTCGAGGGTCGAAGTTACAAAATGAGGCGAAGCCGAATTTTGTAAAAACAGACCCGAGAATTTTAAGACCTAATTATGTACCGTTGCACACAATAGTTTTTCTACGAGTGCTAAGCAAGCCGGTAAGAATTGAGTACGACGAATGACCTGCTGCCTCTATACAATTGTCTTCAATCTCCCGGCGGATTGCGTCGGCGCCCTCCTTGTCTACAGCGCGGGTGGCGGCGGTGCGGGGCCCGCCCCGGCAACAGACCCATTATATCCCTAAGAATCGACTTTTGAATCATCTTATAACAACGTTCATAAAGTATATGCTTTGAATATACATGTCAGTCATTTTATTGGCAAATTAGAATGCAGGAGTAGAAAAACCATATTTTGTGCCATTAAGTTTAAAATGTATAATAACTTTAGTGATTTAAGACCCCCGTGACTAAAGTACTGCTATGACGAATTCTAAAATATTCGACTTATTATGGAATGTTTTAACGGTGTTTTTAATTATAAGACGTTTTTTTAAATATGAATATGCAGTTGTGTTTGTGGTAATTAATTAATTTTTTTTAATGAATTTATATTTATTTGTTAATTTTTGTATGAAATTGCCTATTTTTTTTATTGGTCTTTTAATCTTATGCACCCACCAGAATGGTCTTAAATAGAATAGAAATCTTTATTGTATAACTGTGCAAGTAAATTGTACATAGTTGACATAATAGTACTTAAGTACACACAGATACCCGTTGCGGGCATACAATATTTTAAAAATCTTAATACTAAGTCTACTACAAAACTATAATTTTTACATAGCAAAAAATTCATTTAGATTATAAAACTCCTTGTCGATTAACAGGTTTTTCAGTTTGGTTTTAAAAGCCTTTCCTTCAAGCATTTTAATGTCTGGAGGTAGATGGTTAAATGTGACGTCCCACGGGTGAAAGTACCTTATGGCGGTTGGCGCTTACGTTGCGAAGCAACGCATTAGTATTGCAGCGTCGTTAGAAATAGCCTAAGCCCCAACCGCCATAAGGTACCTTTTCTCGTGGAATGACACAAATACTCTTATAGCAGATATGTATGAACTTTTACTAAATTTGGTATTTGGTTTGTTGAATGGGTCCTTTAACTACTGTAATCATTTGGAGCGGTAGGCTCTTTGATAAATTAAGGCCAAAAATTGCGATTTCAACTGGTCTAAAAATCTTATGCGCCCACCGGATTGGTCTTAAAATTGGTATGTAGGTTACTTGAAGTGACAGCTTAACCGTGTGTCAAAATATGGAGCGGTAGGCTTGTTCAGAATTTTTTTTTTGTATTTTCAACTTGACGCCATATATAATACAGATAATTCAATATGCCGATAACATAATTTTTTTATTGTAAAAATGGATCAGTTCAAAATGCCTGTGAAATTGATCAACTCCAATTTAAAATATCCAAGTATATATTTCAATAAGGCATCTATATTTTTGCCACCAAAATTTAGATCTGTCGCCGTATCTCCTCCTATTATTATATCTGCCTTCACCATCTATTTGTGACCACTTTAATCGAAACGGTCACCAACTTTGAAACACCAAATTAATGGATAATTGCACCCAATTTAAAACTTTCATCTCCAGATTTGTGCCCGATTTGTATAACCAAAATAGTGGATCTACCACCAAACATGGAAGAAAACGGGTTTTTTGATACATTTACCAGTGGCCGAAAAAGAACTAAATTTCCGTTGGCTGTAAGGTTTTTGGATGCTACCAATCCTCCCTAGATGGTTTTAGAACCTCTCAGATCGATTTGATTTTTGGACTTTTGTATGGCCATTGAGCAGCGGTGGTGAGTAGTAATTTAGTTATTTTTTTGGTCACTCTGTATAGTGTAGCTAAATTAGCCGAACTAAAGAACCAACCCTCGGAATCCCACATAATAAGCTGAAAACACGAGGTTTAACCTTATATGTATGCTTAGGCTAGTATGGCCGGCTCCAGCACTAAAAGTACAAGTGTGTTTTTTGCTGTCACAAATATTAACCACGTTTTTTTTTCAGTTTTCCCTTTCCACTAATTTAAAGGTTAAAACAAAAAATAACCATTACACATAGGAACCTCAGTTTTTAATTAGTAGATAGCGTATTTATTTCTTGTAGTTTTAGGAAGCACATATTACTCCATATCCACATAATCGACAAAGTGAGTGTTTTCCGAAATAGTGACACAAATAGTATTTGCAAACGGAAGTTAATGATAACAATGGTACGTGTCTATGTCTTAACGCTTAAAAGCGCCGTGACGATGCGTTCGACCCGCGCAAAGTAACACAGCCAATCATAACTATTTTCCATTGAAAATTGAACCGTATATCATCTACAGCGGCTTCGATCATTCGCGAACATCAAAGAACGCCCCCGCCGCCGTCGATAGTTTACGATTGGATTCGGAGTAATATGTGCTTTATGAATAAGGTAGACGATTTAAATTAGCACGCTTATATGCTAAAAGGGAAGCCCTTTATAAGGCTAACCCTTTATAAGGATATGCTGAGCGGTTGATAAGGGTATTAGGATACCAATAACTCAAATGGGCTAACTGTTTTATAAGGGCTTTAAAAGCAAAATGAAAGGGTTTCGTCGGGGAAAGGGTATGGTGAGTTAAGCCTTATGCAAAACCCATACAAAACCCTTTATAAGGGATAGCGGGCCGGTCCCTGCTTTTCACACCACTTTAGAGGAAAACAATAGTAGATTGTATTACAAGGGAGCAAAATGACTTATTTCGGTCGAGGGTAGCGTGTTGAATCCCGAACGAAGCGAAGGATTCCAGAGCGTGTTAACGTGGAATCCTGAGCGTTGTGAGGGACTCAAGTGACCCGAGATCGAAATAATTTGCTACCGCGTAGTACACTCTACTTTTCACTCCTTCTATGAGAAAAACGAAAACAAAGGTACTAAACTAGCTATCTGCTAGAAAGAGAAGTTATATAATGTTGTGTCATTTTAATCGGTTGCAAAGACCAGGAAAATTAAAAAAAAAACGCAGAGGGATCAAAAGTCACTTTTGCTCCCTGTAAATGGGCAACAAATCGCAGAGGGATCAAAAGTCACTTTTTCTCCCTGTAAATGGGCAACAAATTGCAGAGGGATCAAAAGTCACTTTTGCTCCCTGTAAATGGGCAACAAATTACCCTTTTCGAATAGTAGGGGTGAAAAGACTGTTTGATTGCAAAATATGTTCGTAGTATATGAATTAGTTTGTTTGTACTTATAATAAGCCCTTAACGGCGCTAAATAGTGATTTCAGTTTTCAAACACACTTATTGCCGACGGTATTTTTTAAGCCTTCAAAGAATTAAACGCGTCAAAACGAATAAAGCTCAATCACTACAGGAGTTTACTATTCGGTACCGAAGAGTTCCACAAGATTCAGTCGTGTCAGTCGTGTGGTAGAATATTAATATCATTGTATTGTCATTTCTGTATTCCTGCAGTGTTTCATATCGATGTACAAAGTGTGATAAAAACAGACTTTTTCACCACTCCACCTCAGAGAGGCTTTTTATCCGTTGAAAGAGAAGGGGAAAACTTATTTTAATCACAAGTGGGGAAAGCAATTTTGGTTCATTTTTGACTTATGTATTTATTTTAGTTATTTTGGCAGGATAGTGCTGAATAGACTTTAAAGACATGATTATAATTATAAAAAAATCATAACATGTATCTGTCTTCGATTGTATGTTTCTCGAGGTGGTTTGGTGAAAAATGTTGTGTGTGCCCTCGCACGCTTATGATTCTATTTTTTTAACCACTCGCTGCGCTGGTGGCTCAATTTTGGAATATTGACTGGCTCGGGTTTCAATATAAGTACGAGAGGTTAAACAATAATTTTGCTCCCTTGAGTCCCTAACTATTCTCGTCGTATCTCTTGATAAACATACCTGCTCCTTGATGTCCTGCAGCTGCTGCTGTAGTTTCTGCACGTCGGCGGGCGGCGGGGAGGTGACGTGCGCGGGCGCGGGGGCGGGCGGGGGGGGCGGGTGCGGGTGCGGGAGCGGGCGCGGGGGCGGGGGCGGGGGCCGGGGCGGGGGCGAGCGCGGGCCGCGAGCCGTTGTTCATGTGGTGCGGCGCCGCCTGCGCGGGCGCCGGCTGACCCTTGTTCACTTGAATCTGAGCCAGGTTACTGCTGCCCTCCTTTTCTACTGTAAATGAATTGTAGGCTTTTATAAAGTCTGGTCAAATCCAACACCTACTATTTACAAAACGATATGTATTATGAATACCCAGTGATAAGACTTGTAACTGTCTGCCACGTTGTGAAAATTAGTCGATGATAGATTGCCAAGCTGGTGGATGAGTCAAAGAGATACAACACCATGATTTAGTAATCGATTATTTTAACGATTTTTTCCAACCCTACAACCGACTTTGGACATTTAAATCCTTCCACGTTTGATTAATTTGATTACAACGTATGTCAGTAATCGATCGATCGTTTTCCTTCGACCAAGCGCTTAGTGAAATCGATCGTTGATATCCCTAATATATATATGTAGAAGTTATAAACAGAAGTGATAATGATATACAAATAAAGTCGTGTCCTCACGGTCTATATGAATGGAGTGGACGGAGCCGTGCTGCAGCGGCGTGCGGCACTCGACGCACTTGCGCATGAGCGGCGCGCAGGCGGCGCACGCGCACACGTCGCCGCACGGCCGGAACACCACCGTGGCCGGCGCCTCCGAGCACACCACGCACTCGCCCACGCGCTGCCGACCCGTCACGCACGAGCGGCAGATTAGGCACTTCTTCACCTGCAATTACAAATACTACATTATGCATCAGTATATACCGCCCTGGTATGGACAAAATTGTTAACGTGGTTCAATGCCGAAAGTTTTCTTTGATTTATATTATAATAACTTGTGTACGACCTCAATAACGAAATGAACATTACTCCCTATAATTTTTTTGTGCGTGAAATATCAAGCTATACTAGTTCAGTCACCGGCAATAGTATCTTCCTACACAAAGGCCACAAAAATATGTGACACGCTGTTATTTGAAGGACCATAAGAGCCTGTCACATATTTTTGCGGCCTTAGTGTAGGAAGATACTATTGCCGGTGACTGTACCTATGATCAAGAAAAGCTACTTAACCTTAGTAAAGTGCTTGCTGCCAGAAATATAATAAAGGAAAAAGTGCAAAGTAACGCGCAGATGGCGCGGAAATCGATTAAAACTCTCTTTTTGGATATTTAGAATCCATCTACCATACATGAACCGTTCCATTTAAGAACAAAAAATTTATCAACTGAAAACCGTAGCTTTTTAATCTCATAGACCAGAAATTTACACGTACCCTTGCAGCACACACGTTGCAGCAGCAGATATGACCGCACGGACGGAACAGAGTATCTCTCTTCGTATCGGAGCACACAAGGCACTCGTCCGCCGTACGATCTGTGTGAACCGCCTCCTCGGGGACCGGCGCCGCCGCCGCCGCGCCGGCTTCGCTGTCGGGAGTCATGTCGCTGCCACCTGTGCCTTCCTTGCGGCAGGTAGTCAGCGTCTTGCATAGGTTCGGATCGGGACACAGGTCGAGAGGGGTTTGACCTAGAATTAGAAGGGAAGTCATATTTATGCATTCAGTTTCCGTGGGTGCCTCGCTATTTAAAGAGAAGCGATTGTAACGAATAAAGAATGAATGGAATAAAGCAGACACTGGTGAAGAATTTAAAACTGGTGCTGATAATGTGTATGTGGCTTCTTTCCAAAGTGTTAATTCTCTGAGCTGGAGTGCTGGGCTTTTGTTTTTGATGGAGATTAGCCTTCACCCGTAAAGCAATGCGCGTGCGCATCGTTCAGCCATTTTAACAAAGTATATTCACCTTACTTATAAGAACAACCGTTGGTCAGTCTTGACGCCGAGGTTAGTGCCTTATGCGGAGAGGATTCACGCAATGGACGCAGGAGACTGGTGTGCATGCGCTAGTCTGGGCAGACGCAGCGTCACGTGAGTCGTGAGTCCTACAGTCGCCTTAGGTGTTGTAGTGTATGATAACGTAGCGCCTCGTGCAACAGTGCGTCGCGTCGGGGTTTCCCCAGGGTGTACTTACCTTTCTTGTTCTTGACGGTGAGGTCAGCGCCTTGTGCGGCAAGGAAGCAAGCAATGGATGCAGAGGACTTCTTGTCCTGGGCGTGCGCTAGTCCGGACAGGAGCGCCGTGTCGCGGGAGTCTTGCAGTCGCCTCAGCTGTTGTAACGTGTGGTGACGCAGCGCCTCGTGTAACGGCGTGTCACCGTCCTGAAAAAGCAGTTTTATTAAATATCCTGAACTCTTGAACACGCTAAGTCTTTCAATCTCGTTCGAGACCTCGAAAAAATTGATCCCGAATAAGATTCAGAAATATAATCTCGTCCCGACGAGATTGAATCAGGCAAATTTCTCTTGAGGTCTTTCGAGATCTCGCAAGATCGAGACTACGTGCACTTCAGCTCGTATGTGGTGCGCGTGCCGCGGCCGCTGCAGAACACCATCGCGAGTGCAGACTTCTGGCCGAAGGGTGTCGTGTTTCGACGGTTCCGGGGCAATCTGCCGAACCCTACACCAGATCAGACGACGCAACGGAGCCACGCAGTTACGTCGCCTAAATCAAACTAGTTTTAAGTATTTTTGTAATTTGTTTTTGAGTTCACAGTGCCTTGGTTTTACTGTAATGCTGTGTTACTTATTTGAATAATAAATAAATAAATAAAAATAAATAAATACATTGCCTATTTAGACCGGACTCTCAGTGGAGTCCCGTTTGCAAAAATTGCGGACCTCATTCTGACTTCTGATATATATTGTATGGATCCCAGACATCCAATTAACAGATGTTGCCAGCCAGTTTTGTGGTCCCCCCTCCCCTCCCTACTCTCACAAATGTTATTAGTAAATTACAAAGATTTTTGGTTTTAATTATGGAATTTCATTAGCAGATTAGTACGTATGGGTGCCTATACAGTGTGTTTCTGTAATAGGAGCAATAAATTAAAACTTAGATTCTACTCCTCAAACCAGGAAACGTTTGTTCAGCGACTTTTAAAAATAACGTATGGTTTGATTATTAGGACAGTTTAAAGTTTTTTCGAACACGCAATGTATTCCGAAATTGACTATGTCTGTTGGGTGACAAGCAATGTCAATTAGACGGATTTTAACGTTCATTGAAAATACTATTTAGTTTGTATAAAAAAGAGACAATCTACCAAATACATATTTTTTTAAAGTTGTTGAACAAAAATTTTGTAGTTTGAGGAGTAGAATCTATGTTTTAATTTATTGCCCCTATTACAGAAACACACTGTATGTGTTATAAATAAAATAGAAGTCATTACACCAATAGATAGCTTTTATTTTGATGAAATGTTACGAAAAAAATTTTCTTCACAAAAAATCTTGTGGGCCGCACCTATACTAATACCCCCGTAGTATGCAAAACTTCCATGTCGGGGAGAGGGGGGATACCCCTGTTGCCCCCCTCCCCCCTCCTCTGTATACGCGCCTCACTGACATGGTATAAAAAAGAACGCGGAGAGCAATGAGGGTAGCGTTGAGGAAGGACGACTCTCAAAGCTGGGATGCATATAGAGAAATTAGAAATAAGTACACAAAACTGAGAGAGAAATCTAGCTGGGCGGGCTGTAAAAAATTTACGGAGGAAATTACAGCTATTTGGAGGGAGCACGAGTTGTAAAACTCCTGGCTGGGAAACAATCGTGTCAACTGGGTAGTCTGAGAGTGGGGGCGGCTCTTTCCATTCTTGACAGCGCCTCTCTTTGTATGAGTGCATGTCTTTTATCCTGGCAGCTCTCTCTCCATTCTTTGCTTTTATTCTGTAGCACTGCTCCGTGGCTCTCTCCTCCACCTCAATATGAAGTGATTTCATGTCAAGCATTACCTCCATTGCATGTGTTGGAGTCGTTATCATTGCCCCCGTTATCATCGATCAGGCATGCCAGTCTCTGTACCTTTGGTATTCTTTAACATCGGGTGTGCCACCAGACTATCGCACCATATAGTACTGTAGGTAGTATTATAAAAGCAGCCCAATGCATATTGCTTCGTCTCCAAAGCTCTCTCTACCCTATCGACGAGTTGGCAACGTCACAAGCGCGCGCGGCGAGTCTTGAGCAGCGGTAAAGGGGCGGGGGTGGACTGAATGACAAAGGACCATGAGCGCGCGTGGCAACATGGCTTTTTATAATGTCGAGGGTAGCAGATAGACGAATCACAAAACATTTCGCGGTCCGCTATTTTTGCAAACGAACATCTCATTGGAGCCTGCTCTAATTCGTAGGTGTGCGTTCCCATTGAGGGTCCAAGTTGGAATTTTGAGCTTTTAAGCTTACCAGTCTTTAGTAAAAGTTCTCAAACCATTGTAAATTCAACCAATAATTTGTAAAAGTCGTTACTCAAAAGTTACGTTCGGTTAAAGGTGGACCCTCAGTCGTGCATGCCAGGTATCCATATCTAATAAACTACTTAAAATGTATAACTGCTGTAAATGACTACTTTTAGTAAAAGATTTGTAAAACTAATTTCATTAATCGTGACTCCATTCTGCTAACTTAATACGAAGAAATAGCATGCAGAAGGTGGTCCCTCAATTGAACATTACAATTTCTTAGAATATCACATTCAGTGGGAACAAGAGTAATATTTAAAATGTATATGTGACTGAGAGTTAGTAAAAGTACTTGAATCATTGTAAATTCAATGGTTAGTTTGTAAAAGAAGTCATTCAAAAGTTACAATCGACTAAAGGTGGTCCCTCAATTGAAACGCTTGTCATAAGTAAAACTCAATTTACAAATCACTGGGTTGGTAATTAGACAATGGCTATAGCCTATCCTTTAGTAAAAATTTTTACTAACGATTGCTCTATCGAACAGTATAAACAAATATACCGTTTTACGAGAAATTTGAATCAAACATCTGCGAAGAAATACTACGGCCCAGGTGACCACATATTAGGATTTTGTGGGATAAGTACCTATATAAAAATAAAAATTGGCAGTTATAGGGACTGCCGAATTGCCGATAGAAGTGAAAACATAGAACTTTGAGTATTGAAATTTCATAATTCAATAAACGACTGAGGGTCCACCTTTAACCGAACGTAACTTTTGAGTAACGACTTTTACAAATTATTGGTTGAATTTACAATGGTTTGAGAACTTTTACTAAAGACTGGTAAGCTTAAAAGCTCAAAATTCCACCTTGGACCCTCAATGGGAACGCACACAATTCGTAGTCGCTGTATACTTCGTAACTTCGTATTCTGTAGAGAAGATAACATCGCGTAGCTGTGATAGTTTTGCTACGCTATCGGCTACGGTACACTACGGCCATTACGGGGAAAACTTTGGTGCTTTCCACTCAGAATCACGAGCTCTTTTGATCCCGACACGGGAAAAAAAGTGTCCTAGGTTTAATTTTTCTAATCTGTTAACAGTTTTCATAGACTTCATACGGTAATGGTGGACCGCGGTCTGAAGGTTCGCGATCTACAGACCAAACCTCGTGTTTAGAAATAAATACCTTGTCGCAAATGTTAAGGTCTGCCCCGTGCGAGACGAGCAGCCGAACTATCTGCGTGTGTTGTCGCTCGACGGCCAGGTGGAGCGCGGTTTGAAGGTTCGCGTTCTGCAGATCCGGCCGCGCGCCGCCACAGACCAGCAGCTCGGCGACTTCAGCGTGGTTGTTGAGCGCCGCCAGGTGGAGCGCAGTGTAGCCGTCGTCCTTTGCGTCATCCACTATCCACGGACGGGGGAGTTTCCCCAGCATTATCCTCATAGCGCTGGAACAACAAAATGATACTGTTATAATATAATTTAGAAACTTAGTTTGACCGGTTTGACGCCATGTTCAATGGCGTTGACAAAACGGAAATCATGCTATAAAAGTTTTTCGCCACGGAGTTTTGTGGCTGAAATATTAATTAGGTAGTTTAAATATTTTATTTATTACTTTAAATATTTCTTTTCGTATTATTATTAATGAGATGAAGTTAATGCAGTCGTCCGAATATTCATATATTTCGAATATTATTCTTGTTTCATATTTATTAGGTAATGCAATAACTTGAGTGTACTCAATAAAGTTTACGTGCTTTCGGTTGATTATACTATTATAATTTTATTGTGTGTTCAACGCTAACAAACAAGGCTATAATAAAGTTCCGCACATAAAAGTTTCAACACAAAAACAGCCATTTATAGTTATGCAGCTGTTCAGATATAAATAGTAGGTAGTGTGACGGACTAAGCCTGTTTCTTGTATTCGTATTACTTTTATATGTCTATGTACATAAACAAATGAGGACCAAAATTCTACCTAAATACCTACATGATTGAATGAAGTGAAAGTAGGTAAATATTATTTAGAAAAATAGGAAATAGGCGATGTTCCGCAAATATATCCACTCTAATTTACAATCTCCAAGCAGAACCGATATGTCGAGGTGGTTGAACTGAATCAGAAATAACTCAAGAGATCGTAGCATCACTTACTAGTTTTGGATTCAGAACCAAACACGGCTACTGTGGAATCGTAGATAGATTAGATAGTCACGTTTTTAATTTAATGTGTTATAAAACTTATAAATTTATTTGGACCTTATAATTTAAGGTAAGTAAATCAAGTTCACAAGTAGCAAGTTCACGTGAATATCTTTAATCGACGAGTGTTCCTTAGACATAGATATATGATTTTAAATCAGTAATTGTTGAGAAATATTTTGATATAAGTAATTTAAAGAACCATTTATGGTTTATTTTTGATTGTTTCCCTAGGAACAATCAAAAACCTAGTAGTCGGTACCTATACCGACTGAGATAAAATCGACTTTCCATTTATCACATTCATCTAGAGCCACATTCGTTGACGATACCGACAAGGTGGTTAAACTCCAAACGTCATATTTGAAACTACTAACGGGCAATTGAATGGATGGTAACAATAAATTAAGCGTTACACATTTTAATATGCTACGTTACGTTCAAAGAGTAAAAACGAACGAACTAATTAAATAAGGTCAAACGAGGCCGGGCGGCGGTGCCGGGTCCTATAGTCACTGCGCGTGCAGCAACAGGCCTGCGCGCGCGGCCTCACGACGCCGGGCTCTAGCGCCGCGCGACCACGCGTGCGACTCGTGCACACTGCACAGTGCACATTAATGTAATCGGATTGATCGCATCCAACACCCTCCGACATGCAATATACAATCTCATCTCCAACCGTTACATTTTGTTTTCCTAAGAAATCTGTGCATCTCATATGAATTACAATGTGAAACCGACCGTGTTTTTCATAAATATACATTTAGATGACTCAATGCATTTACTTGTGAACTTTTTTGAAATAAAGATAGAAGTGATTTTTATAAGTGACTGGATGGTGACAATGGATATATTTTACAGCGTCATGGTATGGTGAGTTGAATGATGTTTCCGGATAATCATTTATTCAGATAGAAGTAAGTATTCTCAGAAATCGAAGCGTTGTATTAAGGTACGCTACACAGAAACTACAAGGAAAATCAGAATGTTATCCTTTTTAACCGACTTCAAAAAAGGAGGAGGTTCTCAATTCGACTGAATTGTTTTATTATATCTAAATAAGGACTTAGAGTGCTTATACAATGCAATGCAAAATCTACATCAGGTTTGCTAGTTTGTCACAAAAAACAAAAAAACGAATGGAAATAAATACTGCTTTTGGTCCGGTTACCAACAAAAATAATCTGATTGTAGTCTTTTCTCTAGGTAATTCTGTGGCCAACTGTTCTGAATAAACAACAAGGAAAACAAAATGATAACTTTTTCCGCATGCTGCAATTAAGGACGCGAATACTTTTGTTTATTTTGAGTGTCTGATTTATATTGCGGTTACGAATTTTATCTTATTTGAGTACGGCGGCGTCGGCGTCGGGTAGTTTCCGGGGAGTTTTACGCCGTGTGAGAGGCATAAATCGGTATCGGTATAATAGTAAAATGGTATTGGAGTGGCGAGTGCCGAACACAAATTATACGATATTGACACAGTGCGGGCGTGGGGCCGGGCGGCGCGCGGCGCGCGGCGGGGCGGTCGGGCGCGGGCGCGACCGCTGCACGCCGGAGACAAGAGTTATTATAATTGTAAAGCAGACCTACATATTCACCTAATGGTAGGCGCACCATTACAGGATTGTCTTTCACAAGGACAATAAAACCCCTGCATTATCATGATAACGCGCTGAAATTCTGCTCCCTGCCATATACAGCGCTTCTGTTTATTTATACGTGCCTTTATTTTACTTCCCTAGGGCTTAATACAACATAATTCAATGGCAGCGTGATATGCCCAGAATGTCAATAAGGCCAAAGTTGAAGTCAGTGGCCAAATGTTAAAGTTAATAGTTAAGATACATTTATAGATATTATTTATCGGTAGGAATTAAGTACCTAACCTGTCTAAGGAAAAGCATATTTTGAGGAGATATGTTATTCTGCCCTACGTACAACACAGGACAAGAATACTAACACAGAAGAGCACAGAAATGAAATGCACGGTCGACTAATAAACTAACAACTTATCCTAAACCATGTCCCTTCGTTAGCAAGGATGCCTTGCGAATGCACTACCGCATTATACATTACATCCAATTTGATCACTCTGTTGGCGTAATGTCTAACTATTATAATGGATTGTATACAAGGCTAACTCAATCCAAATATGATGTGTAGGCACATTGTGTGTGCGACTGAATGAATTTACACATTTTGTTACTATAATAATATATTCTAGTGACAGGCGCGGTCCCAGGGGTCATGTCTCTCAACAAACCCTTTTCACCCTTCAGGCATTTTATTCGCAACACTTCCAGCACAAGTGGTAAATTCTAAATGCCAAGCTTAAACGTTGTAGTGGGGAAAGGCTAGAGCTTTTGACTTCGTGCAGGTGTAGTGTAGTGTTGGTTAATATTCGAGCCAGATGAGTCTATTTTAAAGAACATGGTTTGTTTCAGAGACTGTGGTCAAAAAAATTGGTGTTTTTGAGTCATGACTAGTGTGCTTCTTCCGAATGATTATAAAGGATTATTGGAATGACTTGCTTTTGTTTCTGTTTATAATGTATGCCATACGATTATATAAATAAATTGAAATTACTAAATAGCAGTATTAAAAGTAAACTCTCGTAAGACACCAACACAAATTACATTTTACTAACTTGTATTTAGTCACTACGCGCAACATATTTCAAAGAGCCTAGGTCTCCGTCTTCAAGCAGTAAAATTACTAGGGTACTTAATTCATTTATTCATTACAAAATCTCCTGACTCTAAACACAACAAAATCAAAATATCTATGCTTTCATAAGACTTCGATTTCTGCACCAAAAATACAGCGAAAGATTAAAGTCCACAATCTTAGCTGTACTACTTCCCTAGCTCAAAATTGCACCTGTGACCACACGACCAGAACGTATACAGTAAAGTACCTTGGAATTTTGATAGACGAAAGAGTAAGTTTCACAGACCAAATGTCTGCGGTTTCAGGACGGGTCCGAAAGTTGATATATACTATGAAGTTGTTACGAGACTCAGCCGACTTTCCTCTATTAAAATATATATATTTAGCTCTTGGTCAATCAATAATTAACTACTGTATTCTTGCCTGGGGAGGTCTGCTCTCCTCTACTCTCCTAAAACTAGAAAGAGCGCAAAGAGCGGTGTTGAAAGTCGCTTCGAAGAAACCTATTTGGTACCCCACAAGCGATTTGTACAACAACACTCAGGTGCTCAGCGTTCGAAAGCTTTATTTAACAAGGGTGGCGTTGCAAGTCCATAGTAACGTGCGCAAATCTTCTAACTACAACACATTACTTAAAGATCGTATTTTTAAAATTCCTATTACAGCTGTAAAAACTACGTTTGCACAACATTTTTCAATCTTTTTGTATCCCCGAATTTACAATCGACTAGTGAGGCAATACCAATTAAAAGAACACTCTATCTTCGAAACAAAAAAGCTATTATCAAAGAGCTTGATGCATCTATCATATATAGAAACGGAACAAATCATAAAGTCACCGTATTAACTAAACCCACTTATAACAAACCCACTTATAACACACACACACACACACACACACACACGTGGTGTAAGTACTTAGTTAGAAGTTGTATTTTTATTTTATTATATATCATACAGATTTTAATGTTGTGAACTTGTGGCGAGTAGAAAAGCTTCTAAATAATAATATTCTATTTAATTAAAACGTGTATGTACTATTGTTTTTCCCACAGGACAGGCCATGCCTAGTGTGGGGATCAGCTCAAATGTAATGTAATCTTACCGTAGAAATAAACTTTTTTGATTTTTTTTTTTTGATTTTGGGGTATGAAGGTTGGGCAAGGTCAACAGAAGATTGTGTTGACATGAACTAATGCGTGGACATATTAATAACTGGAGTCTCCAGACTCGAAATTTTGCAAGCACTAGGTAACGCTGGAGACAAGTTAATTGTCGCCTTTTATTAAACAGTTAATTAGTTAACGAAAAGCATTTTAGCTGGAGAAAATTTACTTCTATTAAAATCGGTGTACATATTCTATGTATGTATACATAAAAACACATACTTGCAATTAAATAGTGCCAAAATGTAATTAACTTACTAAACCTAAATACTCCAGTTTATCTGTAATAAATAGGTAAGTTCTTATAGAATACTGCAGTATTATAAAGCAGATAAGTGCATGGATTCATTATTTTAGAACTAGCGTGTCTTAGCGTGAGAGTTATTTTTGAAGTATATAAACGTAAATAATGTAATAACATAAATTATATATGAATTTGCTAGTGATCCATCACTCCTTAAATGTACCGTGAAACTAGACGACTTTGCCATTTCAACATGACTTTGCCCAACGCGTCACATTTCAATAGAAGCAAAATATCACAAAACCAGTAACCAGACAAAAGTTTTTGTGACGAAAATGTCAATTAACTAGGGATTTCTTTCCTATATCTTGATGACGTTTATGGAAAATAAAAAAAATGTTGGTGAACGATACTTATATGAAAAATAGGAGGAGAAAGGTACACTAATTGTGAATGTCTATGACACAGATCAGCAATGCGCATGTGCGAGTGGTAAGACTAGATATGATGTTCGACCTAAGAAGCTTGTAACACTCTTGTGCTTTGTGCCCCGTTAGCGCCAGTGTCAATTTGGGATTTGGGGAGTTAACATTGTCATAAAATGGTTTCGAAACACTATTTTGTGCTATAAATTGGTGCAATATTAAGGAAATTAGTGAAAGATACATACATATACGAGCGGTTTATACCAAAAATAACTAACTAGAATAATATTCAAAAAGGCAGTACAGTCGCCACCAAATATATCGGAGCGGTCAAGGTGGTCACAAATATCTGAACAACGTCTCTATTGTTAAGGCGATGAAGTGCATATTCAAATATTTTTGAGTACCGTGGCCGCTCCGATATATTTGATGGCGACTGTACAAAGACGGAAATATTGATGTGACATATTGATTGGCGGCATATCGATATGAAATGTACGATTCAGAGGCGAATTCTATGAAACTCGTGTCATGTTTCTAGGTCCTATTTTCGACTTAATCGGAGAGTGGTCTATCAGTTTCTAACAGAACAATTTTATATAAATGCATGAAGTAGGTATATCATGTCAAAGGTTCCAAAAATACTCATTATTATACAAACCTTTCTTGCAGTTACTTTTGCGTAATTGATTATAATGATTATATTGCTGATTGAATATAATGATTATTCAGATACTCTCATCAAAATATCTATAAAAGTATCGACCTGCACCCCAACGCTATTACAGAATATAGATATCTGACAGCTAAGACAATTATTTCTTATAAATATACTGATATGGTTGGTTTTCACGGGTGGTGACGTTTATTTCCAGTCTATAAGGGCACAGACAAACTAAAACCTCTTTAGTCTATGATCTATTTATGATATTGATAAAGTACCTATTAATTTTCATTTCGACCCTATAGTTTGGGTTGTCGTTGGATAGGTACTTACTTAAAATGAGAGTGGTTTTGAAAAATAACATCAAAAATTATGAACTTCTTTAAGTGATTTACTGTTAGAAAGGGAAGTGAATCAAAGTTTATTTTTGGATATAGGTTTTTGACTAATATAGTGTAGTATCTGGCAGAAGGGGCAGAACAGAAGCTAAAACACAATTGTTTAACATTTAATTAAAAGTCCTTATCTCCTTAGTTATTCACATTTGTGAAAAATGGGCAACGCCAAGTTTAGTGACCTATTAGAGATGTTTCAATAAGTCAAAATATGGTGAGTATTCGACAAAATTACGCATGAGTGATACCTATCACGTCTATTTTCCCTCGAACTTGTGTAAGTATTATGTCCATATATGCTTTTGTATTTAAAATTATAGGAACGATATTCGCTCGACGTATCAACATGGAAAACTATAAAACTAGCGGTTTATTCATTGTATTATAATTATAAAGCTCGCGACTTCAACTTATATTATAAAACATGCCCGTTTAAAATTAAAAATATAAAAAAGTATATGAGTATATCTTGTTTCATTATTAAATAAATGTTAATATAAGAAACATTACAATAAAAATCTACAGGTTTCGAAATTACTGAACTTCCTTACAAAACTTCATACATCAGTTAAGAAATGGGACCTGCAGAAATCGGCCCCACGCAAGCCTACCAAAGGTCCGAGGCCCCATGGTCCCGAGATATGGAAAGGACATACAAATAATAATAATAATAAATCCTTTATTCGGCAGGCAAGAAACCCATAAAATATTACAATAACAAATTACAAATATTTCAAATAAAAATAAAATAAAATAAAAACCTTATATAAATAAATAAATAAATATTTGGGGACAATCTTACACAAATCAACCTAACTCCAAACTAAGCAAAGCTTGTACTATGGGTGCTAGGCGACGATATACATACTTAGTTATGTAAATACATACTTATATACATAGAAGACATCCATAACTCAGGAACAAATATTTGAGATTAGCACACAAATAAATGCCCTTACCAGGATTCGAACCCGGGACCTCCAGCTTCGTAGGCAGGGTCACTACCAACTAGGCTATGGAGGCCGTAAGTATATGTATATAAAATATCCGGAGATCCGGTCATTCAAAAGCATTTTTGCCCAAGCTGAAATGGACACACTTTCAGTAGCTTGGTCAATGAACCTGCATGCGGCAACTCAAATGAAAACAGTTTATCTGTACATTTAGCCGGATAAAGTAAGTTTTTCAGGTTTTCAGTAGACGATGGTGTTCTAGAGAGAAAAGTAAAGAATCGCAACGAAGCTGGCCGCAGAGCGAAGCAACTGAACGTCCAAAGAGCGTCTGTTGAATATTAATGCGACATTGTTATTGGCCACTAGTGCCCGCTGCTGCCCCAATCGCACATTTCCATAACTTACTATTCCCGATCCGTTGGGAATCAGCTCACTGTTGTAGGAATATGATCACTTGGACCCCTCATATCTAACTAGTAAATTCAGTTTTATCTCAAGACTCGGCTACGTATCTACAATTCTACATAACCTACAACTGCGAACATGTAAGCGAACACGAGCGCCGGCTTATTCTCGTAGGTACTCTGACGGCGTTACATTAATGAACGATGATTCACAAGATTACATTGATTGCCAAAGTCGAATAGGCGTTTGCTAGCCCTAAGATAATCAAAATAAATTTGGGTAAATGTACCGATTAAGTCTCGGTAAAAAAATTAAATTAAATTATTGCTTATTTCCCACTGTCCGCACTGGACCGAAGCCAGTGGAAGAATTTAATTCGAGCCCTACACCCCAGCAGTGGGTAAAAGGATGAAAAGAAAAAGAAGATTGCTTATTTCAGGCTTTCATCCCATATGTGAAAGTAAATGTGTGTGTGTGTGTGTGTGTGTGTGTGTGTGTGTGTGTGTAAAAGTAAGTAAAATAAGTTCAAAAATGTAAGGCAACGGATTTTTTAACAACGCCATTTAAACTAAGTATAACATAATGCTCATGGTAGTTATAAAATACACCGCGTTTAAGCACAACATGTACCTTATTGTACGAATGGTGTTAAAAAAAAGTGTTAGGATTTAAGTTTTGCCTAGTTGTATCTACTAACACTAAACGTATTGCCTAAAAAACGAAATGACTGCTGAAATAAATTAATAAATAGTACTCACTACTTTACTTATACTAATGTTATTGACAAGTGACGCATATTAAACATCATTTTGTATTTCTTAATACACTGGTCTCCGCCCACGACTTCGTCATCTTAGTAGTCGTTAAAATATTCCTACCCTTTATTAACTCCAATAAGTTATGATTTTCACAAATCCTTTCTTAGTGGAGCTTGAAGAATTTTTTTAAGAATATCTGTTCCAAATTTGCCACAGGCAAAGCTGTGATTTGTCTGTCTGTCTACATATTATCCAGTCAAGTTTTAAATATTTATAGATATCAATATCAGACTGGAATCCATTGTTACTTGTAAATATGTATGTATGAAACTATGAACATACCTCCTTATATCAAAGTTAGCTACACGGTTTGTAATATGATGAGAATTTCCTGCTTACTATTTTGTTCCGTTCAAGCAGACAAAAGATGAGTTGGCCGGCTTCCCACAAGCTTGTCTGTGAAAGTTTGCCAAAATTCTTTTATTGACTGAGTGAGTGAACGAGTGGCGAGGTTTACAGGCTGCGATGGGAATATTCGGGCACTAGCCGACCTGTGTCGATGTCGTACACTAGATGACAAATAAAGAGTTCCTCACATTACGTTTGTCATTTTCATTCAAGAAAACTTCAGATATAATTAATACGTTACAATCAAAGGTTAAAATAGCTTAAATTTATGTTCATTCAACTTAGTAAATAACAGAAGTTTCCAAGAACTTAGTTTTAATTAAATTTGTTTAAATTTAAACTGGACATTAACAATGTATTTAGCTTAATTTATGGGTTCGGTGTTGTTTCAGAAGTTCAGTGAACGCTGAGGATTGCCAGATCTCATGATCGGAACTATGTATAGCCTGGCTACCCTGCGGGAGGTGACAGTGGTGGATGGTGTATAACTAATAATAGCCTCCCCTCCAGCGCGCGAGCATCGGCACGCTGACGGGCGCGCACATGTGGCGCCCGTCGACGTCGCACTCGGCCTGCAGACGTTTATTTTCGAAGCGGTCGTCACGCGGCGCGGTAACGCGGGCCACGGCGTTCCTTACATAAGAACCTCCGACGAGCGCGCCCGCAACCACCCTCGGCTCGTGCACCTCGTCCAGTTACCGCATGTTGCAAGCCGGTGCACATTCGGGAAACCGATCCGACGAACGCCCGCCGCCGGGTCTATTTCGGGAAAATACAAATTTGGAATGGATGGTACTCGCCAGCCGTGAGCGAAAGCCGGCGGTTGACTCCATTTTTAGAGCTGGTCTGCGCGTGCGCAGCGCGCGCGCCGCCAGTGCTTCGCGAGCTGCCACCACGCTGCGTCGCGACCCTTCCTTCCGTCACCTCTGGGTGGGTCCTCGCGAGCGGCCGCCACTGCTTTTACCCGGGGATGTCGTCACGTGTTAAATATTTGTGTGTTGGTATATTGTCATCGAGGGCTAAAGATACAGCACGTGAAGAGTGAAGACGACTCAAGAACGAAAACAGGAAAGAAGCTTTGCGCGAGTTCCGTGCTTCCTTACTTCCCATAGTGCTTATTATCGTATGGAATGTAAAGAAGTATGGAGCTGCGCGGGCGTGCCCGCGGGTCCGGAAATCGCATCATCGCCGCTAACATGTGTCAAAGAAGCTTCTTAAAGGATTTATATTCTTGCCTAATGTGTTTCTGAGTGTATAATTATCTGTTTTGTCTTTAGTTTCAATAGCTTAAATTTGCGAGCAAGTGAAAATTATTATAAATTGTAAGTATAAATTGATCAAGAAACTACCAAATTTTTGGATCGGTGTGCCCCACTATGATATGTGTTTTAACGTACTATGTGTATGTAGTCTTATCACTTCGTTTGTCTATTCCTTGATTTTTTTCTAAGACGTGGGTGAATGAAATCGGTGATCAAATTTGATTACTGGTTCGGTGGCAAGTTGTCGTAAATGAACATGTGGTGTGTGGTGTACGAGTGGGTAGGTAACAGTCTTAGTAAAGCAACATAAATAAACGCGACTAACCACCGCACCGCAGCTAGCCGGGCTCCGCATCACATTCCAACTTATATTTAGATGTACCTACAGAAAAAGAGCGCCTAGGAAATATTTAGTCACGAAGATTCCTCAAAGCTTAACTACGAAGTTATTGTGTAGTCAAATTAGATTAAATGTATCTTGTTAAATTGAGAAGTTTCTTGAAACGTGAGACTCGAAAATACTTTTTCAACCGCTCTACTTATTTTAAGCTTGTTCAGGTACAAAATTTCAGTCTTAAAGATTGAATTCGCTTACTATGCCTTTAACGCGCTATTTAATTAATTTAATCTGTATTATCTGTGTTTTCTTATTAGTCCGACGTAAGTACATATTTATGTCGTTTGCTATTTCAACCATATATGTATTTTATTTGTGGATAAAAAAGACTTTATGGATTATCATACATCAGCAAAAAAACTTCAGGAATAGCTTTCGTTCATGTAGTCACGTAGCGCGTTAATATTTAGAAACGAGCCATCAGCTAAAAAAATACTGTACAGATTCGATATTTTCCATTAATGTATATGAGTGACACTTCTTGAGCAATAACTAATATTTATTGTTATTAATAGAGAGCTATCCCACGGCGTGGCAATAAGTAAGCCTACGGCATTATGTTGTTAACTAGTTTATTGAGGGATCAGTAATTTATGCTATCAATAATAGTTCGTAGCGTCCGCCTGTAAAGAAAAGGAATAGCAAAAAAGGGGGTTTGAAACAAAAAGCGGGTGTGTCGGGCCGCGCCTGCGCCTGCGCCACATCTGGAGGAACACTGCATCTCATTATGGCGGCGCGCGGTCGCGGCTGAATGGACCCATGCCCGTGCCGATGCCGTCCCGTGACGTGCCCATGACAATGCCGAACAATTAGGGAGTGCACTGATTCGTTGCACTTACACAATTTGTATATTGTCTAAGACTCATCATGTTCCTTCCTTGGGCTTTGTTTATGTTTAACCAGGATTACCGTTTGGATACAATGTAATATGAGCATAATGGGAATATTACATGCTACCAG
Source organism: Pammene fasciana (assembly GCA_911728535.1). Taxonomy (NCBI): domain Eukaryota; kingdom Metazoa; phylum Arthropoda; class Insecta; order Lepidoptera; family Tortricidae; genus Pammene; species Pammene fasciana. The sequence continues at coordinate 9,226,068 of OU452277.1, read as the reverse complement.
GGGGTGATTTTTTTAAATTCGAGCGCTCGAATCTGACATTAAAACTCTGTGATACGTTTTGCTTTTATCAAAATGTCTAGTAGCTATGCTCGTATGCGCCCGACTTACAGCATTTAAACCGGTAGTTTTTAAATTCAGAGTTAAGAAATATGTATAGGTTTCTAATATTATTTTTTTGGTCAATTATACTCGTAACTATATTCTTTTGTGACTGTAGCAATACGTAATTCGAGATAAAATAGTTCAATCGCCGATAATCACAGTTTCCGTACATTACTGAATAATATAAAAGTAAAGTCCTTTTATGTTTCAGAGCAGCACTCAGCGACTGGTACTGGTGCAGCACTACATAGATATTTGACAGGCAGCCAGAATAATTTATATGTTGTTTAATAGATAGCTGCCACCTAACCTAACCAGCTGTTAACCTGTGTGTGATTTTAAATTAAATAAATTATAGGTAACTTAGCATTAATTTTGCAAACGGTTAGAAATTGTATTAAACTTCATTTAATCCTTGAAATTTACTAGTTATGTACCTGAGTATTAAGAATTTATTTTAATGTCAAGGAGGTCTATTTTATTTATCAATTTCTTTTATATAAATAAAAAATATTGCCTTTTGATTGTATTTTGTAGTAAGTAGATGGTTTGCCTTATAATTTATAAAGCACTTAGAGCTCAATGATTTAATTTAATGGAATGATTCTTTTGTGTGGTGAATACCTATAATTGAGATGAAATGTTATAGATTTTGACTTAATTTGAGTGTTTATTTGTATACAAACGACGGTATTGTTACTTGAGTTTACACAAAAGACAAATAAATAGCCATGAATATTAAAGCCATTGAAGTGACCGTTAAAATCGTAAGGGCACGAAAGAGCAAATGATTAGGTACTCGTCCATTGTTTTAAAAGACAGCGAATACTGAGACAGAATAGCGCGGGAGTCGTTACTGAATTTACAATATTTTGTCTCGATAGTGAGCTTGTCGCTAGTATAACTTGAACTAAGCAACATGAGGAATCAGAGATCACAGTAATGCTGGTGCTCATACGCGAAGCGATCAGTGAGTGCTGTGAGTAGAGGCGCAGTGGCGGCGGGCGATGACAGTGCGCACGCACTCCCATTACTCGCCGACAACAAATAAAGATACGAGGCGTGACCGTGCCGCCGACCAACCGATTTGTTTCTATATGCACCTAACCAAACCTATACGTAAGAAAGATTATTTTAATATTAGATTAATAACTTTTAAGACGGTGATTTTAAATTAATTCGGGCGTGGCCTGTTTTATATTATGTATAATAAAAAACTCATAGAAAAATATTTATTAACAAACTCTCAACTTTCATATTTATGCAAACAACGTACTTACATACTTATAGATAGTTTAATTTAAGGTTTAAACAGTTTGGTTAAAAAAACTCCAAACCTTAAACAATAGTCATCATTTAACAACATGTGTGGTAACGTAAGTATGATCTGTAATAGTAAGTTGGCCTTGACTGGTTTTACTCCGAACTTTTATGACGGAGCTGGGGTCGCGTAGCGTATAAAGTAACTATTTAGGATGAGCATAAGTAGCATAACTAACTAAAACTGTCATTACAATTTGCATCATCTTACCGAGATAATAAGGTCTGTATTTGACAAACTGTTTCGTTAAAGAGGGACAACTTGGTTAGTGCCGACCATATCGCCATCGCCCACTGCACCGGCTACCGTGCACTATCACATACAACAGACCTGATTCGCGCCCTTTAATAGTCCGCCTTTTACTATACCTAATACAAAAGGTTTTCTATGAGAAAGGGATCTTGATCTACCAGTTTTTTACCACTCTTAAATCAGAAACAATTTATTCATGCATCCATGCAACGACCATTGCCAACAAAAGAATTGGAAACTAGACAGGGGTATAATGAATGCTAGACCGACCATTTTAATAAAGTTGCTTGCGTGCGATTTTGTTCAATACATGAATGGCTCTTATTCTTTCCTGTCATGTCCATGCTGTGTACTTTTTGATTGGGCTTTGCTTTAAATAAAAGGAAATCAGACCGTCAGCTATAAACGTCGTCTTTAATACGCGTCATTATAGAAAATAATACCTCTCTGAAATTCTATTCTATTACACGTTGACACGTCACAGGTTCTCATAATTTGGTTGCGGTTTTAAATACAAAACCGGTCAAGTGCGAGTCGGACTCGCGCACGAAGGGTTCCGTACCATTATCTATAAAAACGACGAGAAAACTACGTCTATTGTATGGGAGCAACCTTAAATTTTAATTTTATATTTTTTTTTGTATTTGTTGTTATAGCGGTAACAGAAATACATCATCTGTGAAAATGTCTGTTGTCTAACTATCACAAATTATGAGATACAGCCTGGTGACAGACGGACAGACAGACAGACGGACGGACAGTTGAGTCTTAGTAATATGTAGGTTCTCGTTTTTACCCTTTGGGTACGGAACCCTAAAATGTGTGAGGAACTGAGGACATAATTATGTAGAAACTTTGTTTTAAAATAAATAAATAAAACATTTTTTGTAACAACTTGGTTAGAAGGTACCTACTCGTACGTTAAATGCATTGATGTATGTACATAATTTGTAACAAATGGAGAGTCGGAGACTGTTGTTTCTACTTATGTACATACTGCTCAATCTGATCTATCTGATGTAAGTAAATGTTTGCCCTGGACCTGGACAAGAGGCCACGGATCATGAACCTAGTAAGGGATTTTAAAATGTACTTTACAAATCCGTCATTCCTCGTTTGGACTAGCAGCCAGTACGCTACATATGTATGTAAACACAACATTATTTATTATTTAAGAATTTTAAGCGTGTGAGTACATCTTGGCTCGTTTTAGACCTAAGTATGCTAGTTTTCTGGTACACGTCAAATGCATCAAATTACTTGGCTGACGTGCGTGGTTCATGTACCCCTAGTTGTAAAACGCCTAATAAGCAAGCACGGGGACGTTGATAAACGATACTCTAAAGATAAATTAAGGATTTTAAAATGTATATTCATGAATCTTATGCACTGTTTGTTAATACTGAAATATCTAAGAGAATTTGGAAAGGCGACATTATTAAGAGTCCGGTAACGATACGAAAACGAAAATCGCTAATAATGACATTATGCACATGAATTGCATTTGGTAATATAGCTTGAGGTCTTTTTATTGCAAAAAAGTACTTTAGGTCTATATATTACTCAATTCTGACAGAGCTTTTTTAGTAAGGACGTTGATTCATGCAATTTTGTCGTATGATTTTTCATTATTTTTGTTATGGACCCTAATATGTTTTGTACTAACTGAATAAAGCATGAAGTGACGTTTATTATTGTATTTTTTTATTTGTAAAATATTTTAAGAGTCCGGTTAACTTTTTTTTGATGCCATTGTTTCGGACGCTGGCGCATGAGCAGCGATCAGTAACACGTTAGGAGTCCGCAACAGCCATTTTGCAGTAACTAACATAACTTTTATAATTTTGTATACATATTATGAAAGATCGTTTCTTTTTGGATGGAATAAATACAACGATTTTTTAAAATAAATAATTCACCCTAATCTATCGTAACACCTGTTTCGCGATTTTTGCTTGGAGTGGTGAAAAAAGTAAGATTTTTATAGATTTCGATAAAATTAAGTTATACAAGTACGTAAAATATATAAATACATTGTAAAATGAGTCGCCTGAGGAAAAAGTGTGACAGTTTTTTTCATTTTCATCATATATATATTTTTAAGGGAGAGTAGGTATGTTTTGCTAGAGCAATTTAACTAAAAATTGCCGAAGTTTACCTATGATCATATATTATGAATACTGGAACTATTATTAAATATAATGAATTTATTTAAATATAACAAATATAATTTGGATCTAAATATAACATTACACAACAATACTTTTAAGTTTTAAGTTTTATTTTCACTTATTGATGACAATATCAGTGAATGCACCAATTGTGAGACTGATGATAGTTAAAAATAACTACATAAAAATTGTTAACTTATGAGTACTGTTTTATAAATTTTCAAACATTATCATTATCATACAGGTTTTTAACAACCCTAATATCTTAAAGTTGGTTGTATGAAAACCATCGTAAGTTGGCGGGCAAGTTTGCCCAACTCTTTTTAGACCAATCTATCGTTATTTCTATATCGGTTGTAATTGATTGAAGCCAATTTTCCCCAAAACTATATATTGTCCTTACGCATAAGTACTCTAAGTGCTATAGTTTGGCGAATACCGAGCTTGGGCAAACATGGACGAAAGTGAAGGTAATTTTGCCCGCCATGAAAATATCAAATTGCTCGAAAACCTTTATAAAAATGGACTTTTTCTTTGTTGCAACACAATCCCATGACAAGATAGATTGTATTTGCACATTAAAAAGTATACCGAACCTTATTTTTTTTAAAGAAAATGTTAAAAAAACGGGCAAAATTGGACGGTTTCACGGTATTTAATAGATATTCGATGAGTGTAGACATTGTGTATGTGCACTTTAACGAGCGAAGTAGGTCCCTATTTAGTATACTACCACATCCACATTCATGATTTTATTTAATCTTGGCATTTTTATTGGCAACATTACTATGAAAAAAAATTGCAAGAGAATTATAGTTTTTTAAACTTTAACTTCTAGCGACCCTGATACAAGAAAGATTGGTAGTGAAATTTGAATCAAAAGCGTTAGAAAATAGAATTGAATTACTTATGTTTCGAAATCGAACGAAACAAAACAAAAGTAACTCTGTATCAATTAAAATGTAATCGAATTTTCATTGAAGATATTTTGTACTAATATTAGCACTTTGAACTTCAGGAGGTTAAGGATAGTTGAAAAACCATTAAAAGGTAATCAATAAATCCCTATTTGATTGCGGTACACATAATTAAGATTATGTATATAGATCAGCTTCTAAAATATTATACCTTAAGCGAAATCACACTGATGGAAGTGTTTTAAACGCGGGCGCACACTGCGCACAGGCACAGCACAGGGTCAGCACGGTGAGTCATGAATGTAACGCTGTTGCCTACTGCGTTCAATTAAGCATATAAAAACCGTAATCACTCAATATGGGACTTTACATGCCGACGGGATATTATGGAATAAGGAACCATTTCATATCTTTTGCTGTTCACCTTAAACATATTTTTAAGTTGTTTTGTAAAAGGCCTTAAACAGTTTGACGAAATATAGCAATGTCAGCAACTACCATGCTATATAAGTAATTACTTATTAAGTCAGGTTATCATAGGCTTATTTCATTATAATCTGCAGGTAATCATAGCTTACTTTACGTTGATAGCTTAAAATAACAGAATGACGCGCAAATATAGCCACCAGACTTAATACTTGGCAGAGTTCCAAAGAGAGCCCACGGAGTCTGTCCAGAATGTAGCCTATGATGCTGATTTTAATAAATATGGAGTTGAATGAATTCACAATTAAAGTAGGTAAGTAATATGTGTACGAGATCTATATACAAATTATAAGCCACAGGTTACGAATAAATGACTAATGCTTTCGTATTATTTTGCTGCAGGATGATATATCATAACTTAATATCAGAAAATCCAAAAACGTGGAATATATCAGTATGCACAGTCAGCATCAAATATGTATATTTAACAGCTAGAGTAGCCAAAAAGTTCGTCACACCATATATTTTGTATGGAGTGACGAATCTACTAGAATGGCCTCCACATTAATCAAATTATTTATTTTATTTTAGAGTGATTTTGTCTACTGGCAATATCTCAGAAAAAATGTTACTGTAAGAGCGAGTTGATTTAGTAGCAGCAGGGCTTGTTTTTAGTGTAACTACAAAAGCAATGCAAGTGTACCTTGTAACTACAAATTTCGCTCATGCACTATAGCGGACATGCAATGCAAGTGCAACAAATTCGATTTCTCCATTTTGACTGCCACGTCTGACGTCAATGGTAAATAGTAAATAAACAAATATTTAAATAACTTTTGGCATAACGTAAATTGGATCAGAATGTGATTTGAAACGTGTGTAATCAGCGCTAGCGCCGTTCGTCAGCGCCCCCCAGCGAGATAGAGCTGCAATTGTTCCAGGAACGCTGTAACATCCCGCTTGCTGTGAATGTTACGGCACGCTGCGGGATATCACCACGTTATCTCGATTGGCAACGATAGATGGCGTTGTAAAGCATTGGATTGGATCTACTTTTAGCGTGTAAACATTACAATGTACAATACGAAATCTTTCGATCGATTGGTTACATTTGAATGTAATGCTACGGTATTATTCATAAGTTCGCAAACCTATCAATTCTGTCATAATTATTTCAACTGGTAGCACGAAAAAAGCAAAAAATTACCACTTAAAAAATTTAAACATAAAAAGTAGATTAAGTAGTATATAAATATTATAAAATGGATACCTTTGTGATATTTCAGATATAAAAGTGATTTTTATGATAAACCGTTATTTTAAACTTCAAACCTCCTTCTATATTTAAAGTCAGTTAGTAATCATATTAACGACAACCTAAAGTAGTAGTAGTAGTAGTAGTAGTAGTAAAACACTTTATTGCACAAAACAAGTAAAGTGTGCAAGTGTTCAAGAGTGCTGAGGAACAAACAAATATTTGACCATAACTCTTATGGCAAACTTTAATGGTACGCAAATATTTCATTTGGCAACATGCCATTTTTCAGAAACCTTTATTTTTACAGTATGCCATAAAATTTATGAATAGAGGGGGTAATCGCCCCTAGAATTCTGCCCGTAGAGCACTGTAAGGATTACAGTCGAGTGCAAAAACACTTCATTCATGAATTTATATTTCAATATTCCATGATTCAATACTTATTATCTATGGGCCCTGTGAGTATTATCTATGGGCCCAGGCCCTGGTGAGTGGCACCGTAATTACATACAACAGATAGGGTTAATCGCTAGTACCTAATGAGAACTAACGCGTATGAAATTTCCATTAGAGGCGCTAGTACAGACGGTGGTCTTCGAAATGACAAATTCCATAGTAATTAGGTGGGGCGAATTATTTCCAATTTCTCAATGTTGTGAATATTTTGCCAGACCAGGATATTTATTATGGGAAATACGAGTAAATAACGAGTCATTGAATAGGAATGTTTTAAAAGCGGAATTAAGAAAATTCTCCTTGTTTTCCAAATAAAGCGGAACTGCGCATTACTGCGGCGTCGTCGATATTTTTACAGTACGGTATATTGTATTGAATATTGATTTAAGCATAAATTTGGTTTTTACAAACGTAATAAAAAACTACAGTTGTATTTCCAGACCTGCGTCTACAGTGGCGCCAAAACGGTAGCCCTCATTGGCCACCGTTGACCTATGAACAGAATCATTTTTGTTTAAGGTTTTAATTACTGTACCCTTAATCGTTTCACTAACGTATCGTAACGATTGTGTTTGCGTTAGGTCTTAATTTGTATGGGATTTTAACACAGCACACCAAGCGGAACGTATCGTAACTATACCACCGAGTATCTATAGAAGTATCTACTCGGTGATTTAGTTTGCCGTAGAGACTTTGGGACCCTGGGGACCGGAGGCCCTAAAGCTTTTCCAAAAGCTATCCTATATGCTCACCCGCTCCACCGGTGACCGTAGGGCTGGCTGGTTCCTCGCTCAGCGTATTGGAATCGCCATTCAGCGAGGTAACGCAGCCAGCCTTATGGGCACCCTACCAGGTGGCAGCGGGATTGGGGATATTTGCAGTTTTGGTTTAGGGCCTCTGGTTTAAGTTAGGTATAGGTTTATTTAGTTTTTATTTATTTAATTAGTAATGTATTAGAAACAATTGAAATTTTTGAAATTTTGAAACATTTGTAATTTTTGAAATATTTCAAATTTTTTAAATTTTGGAAACTAGAAATTTTTGAAATTTCGGAATTTTTGACCCTTTTGAAATTTTTTGACTATTTTTAACTGAATAAGAGAGGAGGAGCTTCGTTTGAAAACATTGTAATCACATTGATTAGAAAGAAACTAGTGCCTGCGCCAAATCTTGTGATTAGGTTTCCAAGCTAATTTAGTGTTCATCGGGGTTCTGCTATTCAAAAAGCGACGTTATGACGTTTGAAATATTAGTTTCTCTTTTTTTTACTGCAGAATTTTCAAGGTCATTTTGTCTCACTCTGTGAGCAAATCGAACTTTACTCACTGAATTTAGGCGGCAAAGAACCCTTGTTTGAGCTGCTGAGGTGAAAAATTAATAATGTTTGTAGGTGAATATAGTTAATTATTAGTATGAGGTGGCCAATTACTAGCGATTTACCTTCATGTAAATGATCGCCACGGTAAGGCATAATCTGCCATTCTGATAGTTGAATAACTAGTAAAACGCGCTACTATAACAAAAACCTCTAAAGTGTTCAGAGACTTCCGAGGCCAACTGTACGCATAAAATAACCTTTAGGCAATGGTCAAATGAATGGAGGACGGAACGGTTGCCGGTTTTACGTGACCCAAAAATATTTAAGTGTATAACCTTTTCCGTAGTGCGTGGATGGGGTAAAGGCAGACATTGCCTTATTTACGATAATTTTCACTAGGAACGTGATATTAGCAAAGAATAATAAAAAGTACTGATTTAAACTCACGCGATTTTCACTCATTATTTTCACAAACACGGGAATGAATACTTACTTTTAATTTTCCTGACGTTTCGAGCGTGTCATAACCATAACGCTCGTGATCGCAGGCAGGCTGGCGAGGAATCGTATCAACATCTCCTAGCCGCGCGGGTTTTCCGAACTACCCGCACTTGGTCTTGATTATTTACATTTACGCTAGGGTTGTCACTTTGCCTACACACAACACTCACAACATCCGATGGTTTGGAAATGCACGTATTTCCACGCTTACATTTGCTGATCACGGGATTCCATGAAAAAAAGTAAGTGTACGCGATTAAGTCCCGTGTTTGGCAATAGTATTTTGTGCAACAGTTACATAATAAGGGTTCTTAAGATTCGAGGGTCGAAGTTACAAAATGAGACGAAGCCGAATTTTGTAAAAACAGACCCGAGAATTTTAAGACCTAATTATGTACCGTTGCACACAATAGTTTTTCTACGAGTACAAGGCAAGCCAGTAAGCATTGAGTTCGACGAATGACCTGCTGCCTCTATACAATTGTCTTCAATCTCCCGGCGGATTGCATCGGCGCCCGCCTCATCTACAGCGGCGGGCGGCGCCGGTGCGGGGCCCGCCTCGGTAACAGACCCATTATATCCCAAAGAATCGACTTTTGAGTCATATTATGACAACGTTCATAAAGTATATGCTTTGAATTTACATGTCAGTCATTTTATTGGCAAATTAGAATGCAGGAGTAGAAAAAATAATAAAAAGTCTCTTATGGTAAGTTTAAACAATAATAGTAGATTGTACAACAAGGGCATAAAGCGATCATTTTTATCCGAAGCAAGTTATTGGTCCGAGCGCAGCGAGGATCAATATAGTTGAGGATAAAAATGGTCAATTATGCCCGAGGTATACATTCTGCTTTTCACTTCGATTGCGAGGAAAATTTAAGTTGAGAGCAAATAAATAATTACATTCACATATAAAAGAATATTGATTTCGGCGGCAATATTATATTATTTTTCTACTACTTTTTGCTCACTCTGTTCGATTAATGTATTACGACACTGCAATTTCAACGTCACTCGACTTAATTATGTTCAATCGTTCTATAAATCTAATAAATAATAATATTTTCACTTCAATTTCAACAATAAAACCGCTGTAAAGTAAAAGAACATCAAAAATAACCAATCTACCACCACCAACTACTTCTTAATGCTTTTTTTTAATTTTCATCATCTGAATTTATACTTTTCACGCCACCTGCTCGGAAATGTGGCAAAAGAAGATCAAAATCCAAGCTGGAAAGTAAGCAATTGCTGTAGCATCTGAACAACCACTACAAGAATTGCTATTTTGCAGCAATGAAATGTCATAGTAGAAAAGTAAAATCCAGATGTCATTGCATTGGACCCGCCAATGAGAATCATTTAAAACATTAAAAAGGTCTTTTTTTGGCACCACTTTTTCATTCTAAAATAAAATAAGGTTGTTTATCGAACCAATTTACTTATTTAAAAAAAAGAAACGTCAAAATCATTCAGATCACCCTTAAGGCGTTTTTACCTTTTTAACCGTTTGTGGTTTTCTATCAAAAAGTGGGTAAGGAGTGAACCGGCTATTAGACATGGCAACTTGCAGGGCCCAATCTGTTGTGTACCCTGCCTCTCCCTCCTTCAGCTCCCTACGGGCCCTACCTTTAATTATACCTACCAACCTGACAGATTGGACCCTGCAGGTTGCAATGTCTAATAGCCGTTTGAGTCGGATTGAAGCAAACATCGTAAAACGCTTCTTAAAAGTGAAAAAAAAAGTAATTAAGTTGGAGCGAGAAAAATACATATTGAATTGGATAATATTTGACTGAAAAACAAGAAAGTTGTATTTATGCAGTAAAAATTAGTTCAATAAGTGTAGAAAATGTTATTAATACGCTGGCGCCCACCGAAATTCAAGAAACTGCACAGGCGTAGAAATTTGTTACCAGTGAAATCGCGTCCTAAATGAGAAGGCCCATGAACAGTGATATTTTGTATACAATATAATATCCGACGAACAATTCATATTATGGAAGGATGGCGAAAAGAAGCATTTATTTGCAGAAAGTTACATGCTCGTTTACTTTATCGTGCTTGTGAAAAGCATATGAACCGTCAATATACCTATAAATAGTAACTATTAAAGTTTTTGTATATGCCAATTAATTTTTTATTTTATTTCCTCACAGTAGTCGTGAAAAGCACTATGTAATGTCTCGGCCGAAAGCGCTATAGGTGGACTCGTATCTTCGAGGGCCTCCCCTGGCGGGTCGGCCCTCGAACTAACTCGATCCACCTATAGCTTACTTTCCAGCCTCTACAACAATGTACTATAGATACTTGTTTTCTGCCAAGTCATAAAACATTTCAGGGCATTTTGTAACAATAATCAAGTCCAATTTATCTAATTTAATTATAGAAAACACGGAATTCAAACATAATAGCAAGAATAAAATAAAACAACAAGTTTCAGTAGTCTACGCAATTTTACTGCTTGATTACATTGTGCAATATATTTTGACTGTGCTTGGCTGTTGAGCCTCATTGTCTTAGTTTTAGAAGAAAATTTTACTTTATGCACTAGAGCACAAAGAGCGATTTTATGTCGTCTACGCACGACTTAAAGTCGAACTTTACGAGCATGAGAAGTGAAAAAACTTTTTTTTGTTATGAATATATTTTAATGTAAGGACGAACCTTGACGGATTACGAACCTCCTGTATTAAAAAAACCGGCCAAGTGGGAGTCGAACTCGCGCACGAAGGGTTCCGTAGCATTATCTATAAAAACGGCAAAAAAAATCATGTCTGTTATATGGGAGCCCTCTTAAAAAGGTATCCTGCCTTTTCGCCGAAAATTGCATTGCCGAATTTCACTTGCCAACCAACTTTTCGCAGAAGCTTCATTTGGCCGAACAACTTTTACCAAATAATCATTTCGCAACCATTTCATTTCCCAACCCCACAGTTGGGAAATGAAAATTACCTACTAAGTTGGATTATGTAAAGTTGGGAAATGAAATTCGGCCAAATGAAACTTCTGCTAAAAGTTGGTTGGCAAGTGAAATTCGGCAATACAATTTTCGGCGAAAAGGCAGAGAACCTCTTAAATATATATTTTATTCTGTTTTTTAGTATTACATCACTTGTGAAATTTACAACTGTTTAACTATCACAGATAGAGGCAGCCTGATGACAGATCGACAAACAGACCGTTTTTAGCCTTTGGTTTCGGATCATTAAAAAAATTGGCGATTGACAATAAGGCATCGCTGGTATAATATTATAAAATTGCACCTAGGAATCGTCCTTATGGACCTTTATCCAAAAACATCAGAAATAATTGATGCTTGGTAAATGTCCTAACATGGTCAATTTACCCAACAAGGTGTTTGTTAAGGCGATGTAGGTCCGAGAGATTAATAGGACACTTTTAGTGAGGAGTCTTAAATGAGTAATTAGTAGCATGTGTGGTCGGGCCGGAGAGCCCCGTGCCATCAGTAATGCGCCGCCTGGCCCGGACTGGACTGCTATTGCCAATGCTAACTGGGCGCTGGCTTCAAGTAAAATAAAATAAACCATTTTCAACCGACTTCAAGATTTCGAAGGATGAGGTTTTCAATTCGTGGGGTCTTTGTTTTTGCTGTTTTTTATGAATGTTCTCCGATTATTCGAAGACGACTGCACCGATTTGGAAAATTATTTTTTGGTATGAAAGAGAGTTGGTCCCGTTGTCATCATCATCAGGTCAGGATCTGGGAACTCTGCAGCTATTATAGGTACACCTATAGCGATTTGAGTATTACAGTCTCGGGCATTTATTTTCGGAAAGGTGGAAGCTAAGTGAAGTCGGTGTTTTTTTTTTGTTTAAAATTATTAAATATAAATGTGTACTTTATTCATGTATAAAGACTTAGGGTGGGTTGCACCACGCACAATTAACAGACTCATCAACGTTAAATATGGCGACGGAGCTGTCATCCCATAGAAAACTGTCAAACTTTTCATACAAGATTTTTTTTTACGGTTACGGTTCACAGACAGGTTGGTGCAACCGGCCCTTATATATAAATACCAAAAATTAAAACTTGATTCAACTGTATACTTGCAAAACTAACACGCATTTCTACATTCAAGCTCGCTGCCGGATTGGGTCATAACTACATTTTAGAAATTTGCAAAGGAGCTATACGTAGACCTACTTATATTGTGGTGTGGCCATCGACTGATGCGAACGAAAGGGTCGCCACGAGAACATCAGCCCTGCTCCGGGTGCCGGACGGATAATAAACCGACACCCAAAATTATCTTTTCAAACAATTAGCCAAGACTTATTGCCCAACAAAATGCTTCCTTTATACACTCATTAGGCTTTTATTTTATGGCACACAAAATTGCAGTAATTTTTAATGTGTCTTCCGAGCAATTAGATGCTTTAATGGAATGATATTTATATACGTTATTTACGAAACAAATCAGCGAATTTTCTATATTGTCATTGTCTATTAAAATGATGGAAATAACAACACTACGCGACAAAATAATTAACAGGCAGAGTATGTATACAGCGTGCCTCTGACAAAGGGGCTTTAAAAGTAACGATCGATTTTGCTCATAAAACAACTACAATTGAACTAGAACTTATGAAAATACCTAGATTATTTAGTTTGTATGAAAAAAAAACATTAAATAATCCTTATTCAAATTGTTGTCGCCTAAAAGTTATGAACAAAATCGACCCTTACTTTTCAAGCCCCATGGTCAGTTTTGCGTAATGAATGCAATGCTTAAAACATCAGAAAACTTCGTTACGCGAATAAAAAGTTTCATTATACAATTGTTATAATGACTTTACTTACCCGTTCAGCAGGTATTCTTCTTATAATTTATTTAAAAATATTTAAAATAGATCACTATTCTTATTGATATTTAAAAAATCCGTCACCGCAGGGGGAACGCACAGGTAGATTTCGCATCTTGTCCTTGTGGATGAATGGATAAGAGCGCTACCGCATGGGATACCAGTTCAAAGTTCTTTTTACAATTTTTTTTTAGTACGACCTATGTGATATTTAACATAAATTTAACAGTAAAAGTCGGGCACAAGAATTTTGACCTGCTAAACAAGGCCAAAATCCGCACTATCAGTTTTTATTTTCTTTTTTTTTCCAAAACCATGCATTTTTCCGACAGACATAGTTTTTGAATATTTTAAAGAAATAAGAAATTTATTTGCTAGAAATGTGGTACAGAGATAAGGTGTAAACATACAATTTTGTGAGTTCAGCACATTTCGCCAGTAAAATAGGCATGCAAAATTTTTTTTTTTTTACATTACATTGTAACATTATTTACAAACTATTTACATATTATCATATCTACGTCATTGTATAACAGTAATAACAATTAAATAAAACACAGGTAGTGACTAAATTTAAAGATGTCAGAATGTATAAAAATATTAAGTAAATGTCAAAATGAGTTCTTAAGTTTCTGTTTTGTCAAAAAATTCCCGAACTGAATAGAAAACTTTTCCCAATAACCACTTATGCAATTTTGGTACAAACTATAAGTTAGTTCTCTAATTTCATTCGGTAAGTTGTTGTACATTTTTATAGCCATCAGATAACAATTGTTTTTATAAAGTTTACTATTAATTTTACTTGTCGCTACAAGCCTGTTGGGATATCTCGTGTTGAATTTACACACACTCTTCAACTTTACAAACAATTCAGGATGCAACTTAACGAATTTACATGCTTCTAAAATGTATAAAGATGGCAATGTTAAAACTTTTAGACTCTTGAATAATTCTTTACAAGGTGTTAGTGGTGGTACGTTACATACTATACATACAGAAAAAAAATAACCTTTCAATAAAAAATATTGCTGACATAAAATTATTCACCGTTTGGGAGTTATGAATTTTTTCCAGAAAAAATTAGGTATTTTTTAAAATTTCGACTAAAATTAACGATATTTTCTTGAAATTTGATTTAGGGAGTTATATTCAGGTCCCACGCCATATAAAAGAAAAACGGATGGTATATTTTCCATTGGAAAAAAGTTAAATATTTCCGAAAAACTGATTTCATAAAAAGTGAGGCCCTAGCCGTCCCTTTGGCCCTATTCCGTTCAGGAACTTGTCCTAGGTATCAACCAGGGCAATTTTTGTACAAATTTTGAAAGCAATCGGAGCAAAGATGCGACCGCTATCGTGATGACAAAATCGGGCTGCGGATATCTCTTAAATATATGTATAAACTTTTGAACCAGTGGCCATTTTCGAATCTGGGGGTCATAACTAGACCTTCTGTAAAGAAATTTACAAAATTCGATTGTGTCGAAGAAATGAATAGGTAGATCGATTTTCGAAATCTACCTAAAAACATAAGTTAGGCAAAATCGGTCTTAAATACAAATTTCCCTCTGGATACCGGCCACCCTAGAACGATTACGTTAGCAGTCTTTTTATTGCCACTCGGCCATCCCAAATAATAGCATAATACTTGCCGTCCTGCTTAACCTCTTTACGAACACTAAACACTTTATTCGAGATTAATACGACTTATAAACTTGTTAGCAAGTTAATATAAAGACTCTTGGACGCTATTGCTCTAAAATGAGTTGGAAATAACTAGTACAATAATACTCCTGAGACTGGGGAGAAAGAGTTTTCGATAATAGAGTCGACCACAATACAGTTGGCTGGAATTGCTTAAAATGGGGGATTTTATTGTTGTCGAATACTAGATACTATACACTAAAAACAACTATTAAAAGCATTTGAAAATACACGACAAAAACATATATCTCAACGTGAAACGTCTTACATATGACGTCAGTTAATAATTCGTACAAATTTCAAACTAAAGGATTGTTTTGATATTAGTCATTGAGAAGGCTGTTGATTAGTCTTTACAAAAACGTGAACAGACAACAAAAACATATAAATGGTTAATGATGAACAATATCTATAAATCATTGTGTACCGTCTATAGGATACCGGATATACTTCTACCTTTTTAACTCAGTCTCCTGTTCAATGTCCATTTTTATTTTTAAATTGAGCTTTAACAGTAAATGTCGCAAGTCAACTTTTAAGCTACCCCGTCCCACTGTGTGGCCAGGGAAGGTGTCACATTTTATTTTTGGTCCACTTTAGGATCACCTCCTTTGAGCCGTTTCCATAATGATAGTGGCACATACATATGCGCATATGTTCGAGTTAATTAAACCAGCAACTCCGGCATCGTACGTAAAGTAACCCGCTACATGAATAGTTACTCGGTGCCCGGCATTTGCGACGCTACACAATGCATCTAACTACTTCTAATTTGCTTTAACATTTTGTGTTCAGTTAGCGAGGCATCGAGACAATGTTTGAATAACTGCAAACTTCAATCTACTTGCATTGCTGAGAAACTTAGTACTTGAAGTTAAATAGGGGCAAAAGAGTTAACAAACAAGTTTTTGAAGCATTAGATGTTTTATCTTCGTTAAAATATTCGGTTGAACAACGATAGCACAAAATAACCCATTTATGTATATTTCTTACTAGCCATGGTTCAACGAACAATTTGATAAATTGTATAGAAAAATCAGAGCAACAGCCTGTGCACAGCTTTACCGTAACAAAAAGGGCCACTACATCGTTTCGTATTTAAAGAGACATCTTGATGAATTGAAACAGACAGAAAAGGTTCTCGAGAAACTCTATGTTGGTAATATTCCCGAAAGCGGCCGACACAATTCTTCATTTCATTCACGTTCCCCTGCGATGAAACTTTTTCTTTGCAATTTTTCCGTGGAGGTCGGGGGGGCGAGGCGGTTGAAGAGAGGGGGGACGATCAGGTGGAGTTGCGAGTCGCAGCACGTAGCGCGCCCCGCGCGGCCCGGCGCCCGCGCCGCCCGAGCCCGCCCGCTGAATACAAACTTCATTAGCCGTTTGATAATTAGCCCGTTAAACGCCCCTCACTCACCCGACGATCTTCTAAACCACCTCTATCTACAGATAAACCCACGTAACCCTTATTACGACTTCGAAAGAAGTTTGTAGACACCGCGGGCAATCCATTTCGCGATTCCGTTTTACGCTACTTCATATTCCTCATTCAATATAAGATTATCCAGACTTGGTTAATATTTATAATGAAGTTTCGAAATTGATAGAAGGTGTTTCTTAGATGTTGATTGGTTACATTTTATTACAAGCTTTTAAAAGACACATGTAAGACTAATTCAAGCTTTTTAACTCAATTCGTGCTTATTTTGCTGATAAACCAAGAATAACATATCAATAATAATTTTAAACAGAAAAAAAGAACCGACTTCACTTAGGATCCGCTATTCCAAGAGGAAATGGCCGAGTTGCCGTAAAAAATAGTGAAATCACTAAAGGTGCCTATAATAGTTGAAGAGTGCTCTCGATTCCTCGAGGATCCCATCATCAGACCCCGACTTGGTGACAATGGGACCATGTAGGTGTTATATCCGTTCGATTAAAAAAATATATTTGAAAATCGGTTCACGATTCACGGAGATATCGAGTACACACAAAAAAATTATAATGATAAAAAAAAAACTGTCGAATTGAGAACCTCCTCCTTTTTTGAAGTCGGTTAAAAACAAAGAAATAAATTATTTGTACATGTTGTAATGTAACAATACCGGGTGTTTCCTGTAATAGGAGCAATAAAGTAAAACGTAGATTCTACTCCCCAAACCAGACAACGTTTGTTCAGCAACTTTTAAAAATAACCTATGGTTTGATTTTCATTTCACTTTAAAGATTATTCGAACACGCAATGTACTCGTATTCCAAAATTGATTATGTCTGTAGGGTGACAAGGCTGACAAGCAATGTCAATTGGACGGATTTTAACGTACATTGAAAATACTATTTAGTTTGTATGAAAAAGAGACAATCTAACAAATAGATTTTTTTTTAAAGTTGTTGAACAAAAGTTTTATTGTTTGAGGAGTAGAATCTACGTTTTAATTTATTGCTCATGTTACAGGAAACACACTGTATTTATATAACAAACAACAATATATATGTAAATATCATCTTGTTTAGAATTTAAATTTCATTTTGTATGCCAATAATATAGTGGTCAATTGTGTTGATCTGTAAATAAATTGTATAATATACGTCATCTCATCTACAGTGTAACCAACATGATTCGAGCCAACTGTGACTATGACTATTAACATGTAGAACTACTCTTCGTAGCCTACATCTGAAATTGAACTTGCAAAGAAAACCTGTCGCATTGTGTATTAAATAAAAGACTTCCTGTAGACAGTTTTATTGCCCACAGGACAGATTCCACGCCGGCAGCGTGTCACGGCACCGATAGAGTTGACAGGTTGAACATGTCACAGCCATTGGCACTTGGGAGTTTTCCCAACTTTTTCGACACCGTTATATTACGGAAATAGGAAACAATGCACTCGAAACAAAAGTAGCGACAAAATCATATGAGCGATAGTAGTTTAGCGGTAATAAGTGAGACGCATGATTTAATACACACGCATGGCTTATGACTTGGCAGACACATAATCAGACACATAATAAATACCTATGAAACTTATTATTTTTGGACAAACTAACATTATAAAATATAACGGTTTCATTTACATAATGTATATTTAGTCACTTCGCGCGATATATTGCGGAGAGTCTGCCGTGTCGGCAGTGCGCCTCCCAGTTGCAAGTTACGGACCGGTTCGAGCAGCACTCTTAATGCTTGTAGATGGAGACCTAGGCTCTCCAAAAGATGTCGCGCGAAGTGACTAAGGATACGTTACACCGAAACCGTTATATTTCATAGTGAAATAAATACTTAAGAATCCGTATACTTAGTCACAACAAGGTCTGTAGTTGTACTTTCCTTTAAAGATGAAAATAAGATAACAGATCGGCAGTAAAAATATTTTCAACACACTTGCTTGTAACGAGGTACTTATTCCACCGCTTTTAGGCTCATAATCCTAGATATTAAACACGCGTGCTTTTCACGATAATTATATAACTAGTGCTATAATGTAATAAATCCCATCAAGTGACGTTGATATTCTAGTACCAAATCTTATGTGCGCAGACAGAGGCGATTAAATTTAGACGGGTATTATTTTTATTTTTTCTAAACTGATTAGGAGTTTGCATGGCAAAAAAGTAAAAATAGTACACATTTACGAGAAAATACAAATTATAAAATCCTAATTGTGAAAAATAATCATTTCTAGTAATTATTTTACTCATAAATCTCATAATACACAATAGATTATGTATTAAACACAAATTATGTTTTAGTATTGGCTGTTTGTCATAAACCTTTGCCTCAAGGTGCGCGTGAATGCAAAAAAATGGGCGCCATATTAAAAGTTTACTTGAAGTTACAGTTTATTTGTTAGATTTTTCTAGTTGTGTTTTATTATTATTAATTTAAACAATTTATACTTTAAATGAGTAAAAAACCAACTTTAGTGTTCATTTAACCTCCGGGTCCGGATATGTTTTCAAAATGTCATTCCTACAGACTAGTAAAATGTTGTCATAAAAATCGAGTGAGAAATACATGTAAGGAAACATTCTAACTTATTTGACAATAAATGTGAAGTGTTGGATTTTATGAAATGCTTCGAAAAAGAGTTCCAGAGAAATAGATCCAGTCAATAACATCAAAAAACAGGTTAGTTAATTTAATTAACAAAGTCAGTAGGTACCGCTATCCTGTAAGCATTCTGAAAATCAATGTATTTATCAAAAGTTATTACTTACAGTTTTCTGTTTTTTCCTCGCAAGTGTGTTGAAAAACGTCGTATGAAACGCGTGTGCCTGATCATTACATAGCTCGGCTTCCTTGTGCACACTCACTTCGTTCGTGCGCACAATAGCGCCTCATATGTAATGATCAATTTAGCACACTTGTATCATAAGTTACTATTACAAGAAATCGAGAGTTGGTGGCCTTCACTAGGCCCGTTTTGAGATGCAACGTAAAACGGTAAAATGGAAGCACAAGCAAGAAACTTGACTGAATAGCGGTTGGTGCGGTGCGGTCAGGTTCGCGGTCATATTATGTGAGCAATATTAGCGTGGCCTAAAGTCAGAGCGTGTCATCCAGTCCAATCCGTTCCCGCTCGACCGCAGCCTAATCCCACGATTAGGAAATGCTACCCGTTGCGGACGCATTCACTTGTGCAAGAGGGATGAAACTATTATGTTCGATTCAGTGACTATCGACTAGGTGGAATCAAAACGATGTGGACGATAAATCTGTCGCGGCCGCGGTCATATCGCCAATACGTAGCAAGTGACTATGATAGCCGGTCGGTCTAATGCACAAGTTAGGTACTAGCGGATATCATATGAAATTCAAAGTTTTTATTTTAATTGGTTAAGTGCTGCTTCAATAAATAGTCAAGTTGAATATGGGTGTGCAACCGATTTATTTGAAATTATCCACTTATTTATGGAGATAATTGGAGTCACGGGAAAGGACATGGTATGGTTTTTATGACGAAAATCATCCTTTCAAGGGGTAAAACGACGGGAAAATTGGTATGTGATCTAATTGAATGTTTGGTAATACATTTTATTTAGGCGCGCACGAAGATGCAGGCAAGACATGTAAACCAAGAAGGCCATTTAAACCCAATTTAATATTGAAAATAGGAAAATAAGGAACATAACACAACTTAATATTGAAAATAAGATAAAAAAGGATAACATTATGTCAACATAACATACATATTATGTTCACTTAATCTTAACTGATGATACGAAATCCTCCGTTGGCGAGTATGACTGCCACTTGAAGAAGTTTTTTTACACAATTTGCATTTTAAAAATTTAAGATCGCATTTTTTTCCTTACAATGCTGGAGGTTTGAAAGTTACCTTGCCAAGCAAGTACTTATTTACATACAAATAATTTGCACACGTCTCGATCCAATCAGCATATTGGTTTTAATCAAGTCAGCAGTTCGTTAGATGGTTCTATACGTAGGTATTACATTTACCAATAGATGTAGATAACTATTGTTACTGGAAATACACGAGAAGATATACCTAATATTTATTAGTAGATTGCAAACATGTGGGTTTACAAATATTATTTTGGATGACAATTCGGTTTCTAATACGTGAAAATGTCTGTCGAGGGAGTTGTTGCGATATGTAACACATGTTCGAAGCATTGCCTCTCTTCAGTTGTGAACTAAGTATATAAATAAAGATTGTGATTAATTAATGGGTAGATTTAGTCATGTGATTAATTAATACTCGTATGAATTGTAGGAGGCTTCTAAAGGCGCCCCATTTCAAAGACCGATAATAAAAAGTGACAATTAAACCGGAACGCCTCCGGAAGGAAGAGACGAAACAAAAGAGGAAAAGCGGATGAGCGGAGTACAGAGAACTTAGAAAAATTAGGAAACAATGGGACAGGAAATGTGTTTTCTCGGCGAGTGGCGGGGAACGGTGGGCTAGCGCAACGTCAGCGCTGCGGCGGCGCCACGACTTCGCTAGGCGGACACAGCGGCGAGTGGCGGTCATACATAGGTAAAAGCGAGATACTGCGCTCCGGCCTCTCGTTTTCATATAAGGCTGTGCTGCCGCTCACCTCTATCGCCACCGCGCGATGTCATGGCGCTGTATGTACACACACACCGTTTCGAGCTTCACGGAGCAATTACTTTGGGAAAAAAAGCGCAGGTAGGTAGGTAGGAAGTTTAGGTTCATTAGGTAACTTCAGATGTCCGAAGGGCAAACCGCCTAGAAATAAGAGCCCGAACGTCTAGTTAAGTTGAGGATTCAACATTTTGAGAATTTTCTGGTTAAGAGATTTAGCGAGAAATGTACTATTCAGTTATATAGGCCAATAGCTAATTAGACGAGCTGCTACTTAAAAAATCGTGTAGACCAGTTGCTTTTAGGCAAGTTGATATGTAGACGAGCTGCGATTTAGACAACCTGCGTCTTGGACGAGCTGCCCCCATAGACGAGATGCTAATTAGACCCCGTGCTACTAACCCAGGATAATATACATATATGGTACTTATGCCATATATCCCAATATAAGGTAGATTTAAAGCGCCTGCAGCAAGGTGACTGTGATGCGTTGAACATAAGAATATAACTCTAATAAAAACTACAGGAACTTGAAACGGAATGAACTAATTAAATACTAGTACCAGTTCTTGGTGGTAGGTTGTATCCAGCATCCAGGTAGGTATCGATGTTTTAAATTTAAATCCGTATCTTCAAATAAACACGGTACAGTTACAAAATATATGGCGACTAAGACTTATGGCTGCGTCTCTATTTCGAATGAATTTCGACATGTCAGTAAAAGTTTTCCTGCAGAAGAGAACTATTGTTCAAATTGTTAATACCTACTTAATTATAACATAAATTTATTAATAATATGTTTTATGATATAAATAACTTTATACGTAGTAGTTTTAAACATGAGATTGCGTTATATGCAATCTAAAAGGATGTGCATTTATATCATATTTAAGAGGCCTTTATTTTTCATCCCCTCAATTTCCAGTATGTATATGTTATCAAGGCCATTAACACCGGCTGGTAGGTTATCAATCCGTCTGAATTGGGCTTCGGGCTGAAAAAAAAAGTCCAACGTGGGTCAATTCGGGTTCGGGCGAGCCATCCGGTTACCTCTTGGACACTGTATCTAGGCGTTGCTTTAACTATTACGATTTATTGTATGTTAACTACCGGAACTATATCGCGCATAATACAATCAACCAAAAGCAAACAGATGTTTGAAGGTATTGAAAATATCGTCAACTTATAGTAACTGAACCTTTGATTACTGTGCTATTTTATAAAACATTTAACTTGTAGTGTAAAAGTGTCCCGCTGCTGGGCAAAAGCATTCCCTCCTTCGCACCATTTGCAATAATCGCGTGCACACTCCCATCACCCTTCACGATATAAGTCCATTATCCAGGTCATATCTCCATTTTATTTTTAGACTGTATGTCTGTACTTAGATAGCTTTACAATGACTATGATTTATCGACTAGTATGGGTATACTAATTCTGCATAAATTCGGCAGACGTTCCCTGACCCGCATTTCCTAATGTACCTATTATTTATTCTGTGATACATGTAACACGCTTCCTCCAGTTAAAACTGGTTTTGCGCATGCAGTGCTGTCCACGTAAAACAAGTGAAACTTCTTAAAAGCCTTAGTTTTAGCTCTCATACTTTATGATCGCCTACGTGAGCTAGTTTTAACGATCTTCAAAACAGAAGGTTTCGTGTGTACTTCTTATCTCAGTACTATATAAATCATTCTGTTTCCGAGGTATCATTACTCTTACTTTAAATAGTAGGTATCGTAAGATCCTCTTCTGCGAACATTTTTTTGTAACATTATCATTTCAGCACTTTCAGCCATTTACGAGTTATTTCCACAAAAACTGGCCATGTGCGCGTCAAACCACGTCAATAATGAAGGGTTTCGTACCTTCATGCAATAATTTCAACTCGTTTTCAACTTCCTATCAATTATTTGCTAATTATTGCCTAACACGTTAAACATTACCTGTAATGATACTAATGATACCATTACGTGCCATAGTAAAATAATTTATAATGATTCCTTTGCAGCTTTGGTATAGTTTGTACAGGTACAAAGTGGTTCGTTTGATAGATTTTGAGTGTATTAAAGCTAGACGTAATAAAAATTGCCCTCTATGTGACTTTAATAAAACAACGCCAGTTCGTTATACAAATATTGTATGCAAGAATAACAATATTTAACAAGGATTTAGCAAGAGCGTGCGGGCTTAACGTGAGTGTGAGGAGGAAGTTCGCTCGCTCCGTCTGCCGATACCGTGCAAGCAAAAAGTGGCTCGTGTACAAGTTGCACCGTGTGGGTACGGCAGCGTCGTTAATATTAGATCCTTCTCGGCGAACTAAGTACGGAAACTTGCTATGTTTTCTGGACAATTTTAATTATTTGTGTTATAAAATGTAAATCTTGACACGCCTATCACCGATCTTTACGACGATAAATTTTAACTATTTGGAGGCCGGCGCTTATATACTTCACGTCGCACGTGTACAGATTCAATACTCGTATGGTATTGAAGGTATAAATGCATAAGCGCCTTTAAATGGCACCTTTACCAGAATAATGACACATTTTATATTTTTAACAAAAATAATTAATAATAATATTTTCTCCAATGGGACTCCAACTCATCGTTGCAGTCTTATTCATTCAGCAACTTGGAAATATTCTGAATAGGCAAGTCGTCATAGCTCAGTTAAGATCGTTGGCAGATATCGGAAAAATGTGGTTGCCAAGTATGTCAACGAGAATACTTAAACATGGTTACCAGTTAGCATACCTGATATCTACAAAATACGCTACGCTTGCTACGAAACTCCCGCTACGCCGTAGAGGCATATTGTGAAGTACAGCCAGGTAAATACTTTCTAGGTTGTAGGAAGTGTAGGAACACAGTAAACATCAGGCGGGCCGTATGCTTGTTTGCTGCCGTCGCAGTACAAAAAAAAACATACCGGTCATAAATTAAGAATTACGTTGGTGAATACACGTAGGATAAATAGAATCAAGCAGCGAGTCGTATAATCGTATATTTCTATCGCAAGGCAGTGCTGCCATCACCTCTATTATTTGATTCGCGGGAGCAAACATTTGTCTTGGCGGTGCAGGAGTGCAACCCCAACCCACGGGCAGTTAGCCAACAAACAGCAGCACCGAATGTCTCCTAAAATCTTAACTTATTTAGACTCACATCACCATTTTACTAAACTCTATACAGGATGATTCAGTAGACGTCAGCAGGATTAAAACTACAGATGAAGTTAATAAACAAGCTATTGTTTGATAATAGTGCGTAATAAAATAACTTAGAGACTTAAAAACTTTTCTATTATTTAGCACTTAATCTAGGAACTAATCTAGGTATTGTATGGAAGCCTATGACATTCGAAATTTTATTTTACCTACTTATTTAAAAAAGTTCCGGATTTTACAATAACAATTTACGGGAAATTCCGCGAAAGGGAAGTTTTTGTCCTCGAAATCATTTTAAAACATGACCTTTTGTGAATTTTGGGGCACTTTGTTGACAGGAAATCTCAGTCATTTGAAGATTATAAAAAAAATTAAGACTAGAACATTTAAGAGTACAAATACACAGTCCAATCTGTTAAAATTGAATAGAAACCTTTGAAACCGAACAGTTTTTTCGCCTTGGAACCTGCTTTACCTTACCTTGGGGCCTGACTACATAATAGAATATATATAACTCTTTTAAATTATTATTAATTGCGATCCTGTCAAAGTAAGCCAGCGTGGCGTGGGTGCTATATTTGATTGTGTTTCGACAGCGGATCGGTTTGTTTTTTATCATTAATAGGATTTGCAATTTGCAATGAAAGTGGATCGAGCGCCGGGCAGGCGGGGCTCGGGCTCGGGGCTTGGGCCGCTGCGGGTATTTCGACGTAATTAAAACAAACAGGAGGAGACTCGCACTCCTCTCTAATTGCGTTCGCGTGGAAATAATCACGAGAATTGTGACAGCGGATAGTGCCCATTCGGCCGTATTCATCTCGCACGTTACATATGTCATCGGCTCTGACGAGTGCGACGCTTACTGACGAAATTGTTCTTTCTTACATAGGTATACTCGTTAATTCTGTTAACTATGAAAATGAAGATATTAAAAATTATTTAATTTAGTTATAAATACCGTCAACTGTTACAACTTTGCCTAACTTGAAAACCATGGTTTTCTTCATCAAACAGCTTATATCTAATTCCTGAGGCCATTTCAGTGGTTTAACTGCCGTTTCTAAAACAGTATATTGATAAATTTTAGCTAAGAATTTTTCTAGTTTTTCGCAAAAAATGGACATCAGAGACGCCTTGAAACTACACACATACCCCGCAAACCTCATCAAGTCCCTTTGTATTCTTCGAGAGTTGCGTATACATTAATCATCTTTTATTTTGTAATCCTGATCGATAGTAAAAATCTTTGAAGGCAACTTAAGCCAAATTCCAAATAAAAATAGTACGTATTCAATAGACAAAATTCAGATAGTTAGAAGGCATGTATTAAAGCCAAATCAAATCAAATTCGGTCGATTAAATCACATTACAAATGTATTATTTAAAAACGATATTAACTCACCTATAAATAAACATTTTTTTTACAAAAAAACCGGCCAAGTGCGAGTCGGACTCGCGCATGAAGGGTTCCGTACCATTATCTATAATAAAAACTAGCTACTATCGAATAAATTAATATCGCAAGGGCGTATCTGCCTAAGTACCTACGTAGTTTTTTGGAGATAACTCAAAAACGCCTAAACCGATAATGTTCAAAATAATTTTCAAATAACTGATATACTTTTATTTTATTACACAGTGAATATTTTAAGCCAAATGTCGAATATTAAGATGAAATGGTAATGGAAACGGAAACATTTCGAAGAAAGAGGCTTTATTCTTTCAAATCTTCTAAAACAAAGCTCCACTAATAATGTTTGTAAAGAAGCATCTTAGTGACTTTAATAGCAGCGTTACAGCACTTTCAGTTCAAACCAATGGTACAGATGTAGTGAATAATCCTTTCCTTTCGTATTTTCTCGAAAATGTTCGTTTTTGTCTTACACTGAGATGTAAGACAAAAACGAACATTTCCGAGAAAATACGAAAGGAAAGGATTATTCACTACATCTGTAGTATAACTTGATTCACGATAATTCCAGTTTCAAAATTAAACTAATACCTGTTAAATGTAGTTATAACGACTTCTCTCTTAATAGACCTCTAAAGAGTTCCGAAACGGGTCTAATTAGTGTTGGCGACTATAACGAAGCTAGTTGTGCATGGTAAGTTAAATGTATGACTACACTTGACTGTATTTGTCTTCATGTGCATTCCCTCAAGGGGTATAATCACAGAGTAAATAATAGTATAACAGAGAGACCTCTGTAATGTCACGTAACGTCACGAATCATGTTGTCCCTTCTTAACGCATGACAAGTTCTTTTTCGCACTTATGCAAACGTATCGGATACGTCGTGTCAAACTCAAATTTTTTGACAGATTTACTTTGAGTTGTACCCCCCTGGTATAATTAGAGTTGTCAATGGATTTGCCGTTGAAGCTAACTTCGGCCTTCTTCGTCGAGGCTAGCTGCGGATGTCGTTCGGCGCAAACAGTTTTCAACTGTGAAGTATGGGTTTGATTGGCCGCGGTAGGTAAGTGATGCCTCCCTGTTAATAGGTATTCTCGAGTATTTTGCATCGGCATTTTTTGGAGTTGCCTTGAATCGGTATAAAAGGTTGTAAGTAAAGGTCCCCTTTTTTGGTTTTTTCGTAAATGACTCAGTAGCGATGGCTCATACGAAAAAATGTGGAAAACAAGAACCATTAGCATTTTTTAAATTATTACTTCTTCACTTTGTTGTCTATCTGTCTGGCAAAACCTTTATTCTCCGAAAGGCGCGGACGTTTCAAGTTGAATTTAACATCAAATACGAATAGTAATTGATGTCTGTGACCGTTTGAAGCTGTAAAAGGATCAAGCTTCTAAGTCAATTTCGGTGGTTGTTAAAATTGTGTGACGTACAGAAGCCTTAGGCCGCGAGTCCGACTCGCACTTGGCCGGTTTTTTGTAAAATAAGCGTACTCCTGCAATATTGCCTGGCTTGACACACATGATGTTGTTCACGAAACAAATATTTATATCTTATTTCCGAGATGGGAGAAAGAGGGCCAAATTTAAGAATAATTACAATCATTATTAGAGAAGCACTGTTTTTCAAGACAGGTCAGGTTAGGCATGTTGGTATTTTGATGGTCCAGTTTAAGAAATCAAACGTGCCTCGAGTTGACAGATATCCAGCTGTCAAACTATGACGCTAGGAGTCCTTGTGGTAATTCTGGTGTTAGAAGTTTACTTTTGACAATTCAGTTACCACAAAAGTCAAGTCTAAAAAGCTATCAAATTCGGTGCACGGTTATTTCATAAACTTTACACATCTTCTCACCTATAGCTTTACTTAAGTGATCTCTAAATACACGCCAAATGATATGACGAAAATATAGTATAATGATTATACATAGTACATACATTCGACCCATTCACAAGAGCTTATTACTAGTATGTGAGTATCAGTATCAGTACAAGAACAATAACTAACTAAAAAGATATCTTTTACAACTAAAAGCCCTCACGTCGGCTCCGATACCCCTCTTCAGATCGTGTGTGCAAATGGCGGTTATTTCAACAATTCAGACAGTTTGTTGGATCTAAATCTTCGGCCAGTGCTCGAGAGACGCTTTAAGTTCTTAGAGGTACTAACCGCACCAGGAGTGCCAAACTCTACAGACATCACGAATGGCCGCGTTAAGGTAGTTTTAGTGGGATTTCCGTATAATTCATGGCGTGTTCTGTGCTCGACGTGGCGATTTGTGAAACTACGTTCTGATTTTAAAGTAGGTAGATATGAGAGTACCTCTTTTATCTCAAGGATGAGAGAGCATTTTAATGAGTTTCAAAATTGCAGACTCTGAAAAGGTAGATATGTTATGCTATGACGTGTCTATATTAACTCGTAGAGGGACCGAATAAAGCACGATACTATGAATATTAGCAAAAATTGCATATTGTACTCGAAGATTTTCTTTGCGGTTGTTTTATATTTCCAGAATTGTTTTTTAATATAACATCAGATCTTTACAGTTATTTTCCTAGTAAGTTGTGTTATGGTAGTTATATGTAGTTCTGTAGTGGAACAAAAGTATCTTACAACCCATTTGCCTATGTAATCAAATAAACACACAAGTAAATACATACCTAAACATTTAAATTTTTAATAAGATATAGTACAACCTTTATATGTTGATACTTTTAAAACATAAATGTGATAGCAAATCATTGACATACTCGTAGTTATGGTTTGTTTACATTCTGTAAGTGTAATGTAACGTCACATGCAGGTACCTCAAAAAATCTGTTAAACTTAGGTATACTTATTTTTATGAGACCACAAGAATATGCGGTGTGCAGAACTGAAATCGTTTCATTCAAGCATTAATTAATTACGTGATATTACTATTAATCTCGGTCCAGTTTTGAAAACGATACCAACCCTTCCGTTGCTTATCAAAGTTAATATTTTGAATGAAATGATTGTCGTATATGTGAGAGGTGTGTCATGCGCATCGTATGCCGATCGGCAACCGTGGAGCGGATTAGCGCCGAGCAAAGGGCTGGAGCATGGCGAAGAGAGCATAAACCGTAGAGGTGCGGGCGTCGGTCGAGCCTGCAGACGGCGCAGACAGTGCGGCTCGCGGCGACGGCGGCGGCGACGCCTGCGGCGCGGGGGGCCGGCCGGCGCGCCGCCGCGATGCTGCGCGCCTCTCAGTCGAGACGCGAGTCCCGCCCGCCCTAGCCGCCCGTAGTGTCGCCCGCCCGATCGCCCACCGCTCATCCCGCGACATAAACCACGCGATAGAATACGCCTTCAAATTCTTATCAGACTTCAGTTAGAGCCTTCTTTTACAATTAAATAAATACTTTTTTTATCATCGTCCTAAACTCTTTAAGATTATCCCCGCCGCCGTAGCGCCACGCGTCTCTATAGACGTTAAGTATTTTCGAAGCTTTCAGATGGACCGGAAGGGGGGCGGGAGGGCTGACGGATTCGGAGGGTCGCGGGGCGCAGGGCCCCTCGCGACGCGGGGTTAGTAGGTTCGCGATGTCGCGTCGTTGTCGGTCGGAATGCATTCGCGGACGTAAAGCAGTGACCTAAGGTGCCGTCGCGTTTCTCACCTGGGTCTCATCCTTAACTTAAAGGAATAGTTTTACACTATTTCCTATTTTACTTTGAGTTGAATATTACCGTTCCGAAAGTTTTATAGAATTGTTATTGGGTCAGGCGAAACTAGATGCAAGGTCAAACCTGCCTAGGTGTCAACGAACCCTTTATCAGGTGCTTACGTCAGGTCGATGACGTCGGGGTCATCTGTTTAATGACGTCTTAAAAATAAACTTGAATCAAGTACATCAAAACAATTTAAATATTAATTCGGCCCGATCTCAATGTGTTTACGAAAGGAAGCAATTGGTCACTGTTTTATACCGGATTTTTTCGAGTGTCTTCATAAAGTACAGAGACGGAAGTGTGCAACGAGTGGCAGAGAACAGCGAGGCCGCGGCGTTAACCCTGCCCGAATTAGTGCAGCGGACGAGACTAAAATAGCGGTAGTCGGCGTGTACGGTTACATTCGCTGCCGCGCGTCAATGTCGGCGCTCGGCGCGCTGTGCCGCGGCTGGTCAGCGGCGGCTCTGGGGTAAGCTTACACTACGTCTGATTGTAGCGAGCTGAGCCCGGTCCTATATGTGGAGTAGAGGCGCTCCACCGCCGCCCGACGCGGCCCTCGATGCCGTCGCGCGCGCCGAGCCGCGTCGCCTCATGCCGCGCGCGTCCGCCCTCGCACCTCTAACGAAAAGCTATTTTCGGGCTCATCTGTTTCACAGTATACACGCTAAATTTTATTCGTTTCTAATTATACCGAGCACGGCGTGTCTATGATGCCAACAAAACATATTTATAATTAAATTACAGTCATTTTTATTATGGCAAATCTCTATTAGAGAGGTTGCATAATTTCTTTTTAAGAACATTGTGAATTTTGTACAGACTAGCTCAAGATGAAGATTAAAATGATCTGCAGAATGGAAGATATTAATTGATAGATAAACTATCTGAAGACGAAGAGGTTGAGAGGAGAGTCCGAAAGTGTTAGCGTTGTTCGCTTTAGCTGGTTGACTTCGGGTCAAATTGTAATTATTATATCATTTGGTCCCCTTCAACCAGCTGTAGTTGACATCTGCTTCGCTTTCCCGTTGCTGTGGAGAAGATGTCAATGCTCTTGCGCCTCCTGGTCGGTAGGTATGTTACTACAGGAAGAGATCAAACTGATGGTGCGGACGCAATGTGACTGACGTGTTGTTTGTTACGAATGTTTTCGGTTTACGCGTTGTGTCTTGTTTACTTTAGCATCGACTGAAAAATATAACTTGCCTATTTTGATTGAAAGAAGGTGTATTATTTGTCAGCTAAATACTTGAACGAATGTACAGTTAAAACTAGTATGACATCACATAATAGGTTTGATATTGAATTACAAACTTTTTCTAATTAAAGCCTATCTAGTAATTACACGAAAATATTCCAACTATACCAATAATAATATTTTTAACCAACTAGGTAATCCGTACATCTAACTACTAAATATCAATGATAACATAATGTTGTCTTTTTTTACTTAAAGGTACCTATTAAGCCTAAATTAACTTCCCCAACAGAAAATTTATTTATTTCAATGTAGTTTTATCATGATTCACGATAAACGGTCTAAAACAACCATTTCTTCTTTATTACCACAACGCCGGGTTCCGCACCTTGCTTCTGATTCAGATTGAAACAAATAAGTAAAATATTTGTTTCACCACACTTAGGAAAAAAGGTCCACAATAAGAAAATGTTTTAATATAACTTCCGATTTTGAAGGGCGACGCGACGGCTGAGTAAGTAAGTAAAATGCCATTTCGAAATAATTATCCTTAAATAGCTAGGAGAGTGATTTTACGGTAATATAATGGTAGTTCAGGTATTTGAACTTTAATAGTAAGTAAAAAAATAAGCTATTCTGGATAACTTATTTTAGACCAGGAACCAGTGCACGCATTCACGAGCCGGTCGAAATTAACATTTAGTTTGGATTCAGAAAAAAATAGGTAATTTTTAGAATCGTGAGCAGAATTTACGATATTATACATATTAGGTACTACACAATAATTTCCTAATATATAATATATCTTTTATTTTAGACTTCCCATTACACTACATGATGAGACAGTTTTTATGTCCTAGTTACAATCAGTAGAATCAATTCTCCTTCTACTACTCGCGATACTAAGCAGAAATAACTAAACATTTCAAAGAAACCGAACAATCCGAACAAATTGTTCTTACAACCATTAGCTGAAAATGTCCACTTATAAGATATTTAAGTATTACGAAATAACAAAACACAATTAGGCCAATCGCGATATTCCCTACAGACTGGAAATCATTTTAATACCTTCATTTGGTCCTAAATACATGTAATCTGAGTTTGACCAATCTCAGGAGGTGTTTATAACTTTAGGCAACAAAATAATTGCGAAATGTTTCAAAAACAACATTTTTACTTTTGAACATATTGTAGGTGATAACTGTATCTTATATTTTTGTGTCATTCAATATTTTTCGACATTGTAAGGGATAGAATTTGTTTTAGTGCCTACCTAACGTTTATAAAAACCCTAACCTAAGGTGCCGCCGGCAACGGAGCAAGGCCGACCCTGGGCTATCGGTGGTCAGGGCCGCAGCTGACCAGGATTACTGCCTTCTAAACCTCACCGTCGATCCAACCACGACCTCGTAGTGAAAGTCTGTCAAGATTTTGGTCAAGAGTCTTCGCTAATATGTGACCGTTTGCATAATCAAGTATCGGTTCAATGTTCGTCGAATCAACCTTCCCCATGGTGGTTACCTCGTGAGCCAACTTAAGCCACGGTACTTGCTGGCCTCGTCCTCGGCCTTCACGAGCTTTTCGTCACATGGGACGGTGATGTTGACGAGAATGCCCGGCGTTAAGATCGACGTCGGAATCTAATAAACTATCACTAAGTGCAACTAAAATTATTTGCATATTCTTTCTCCCTAATGTAATGGGTAAAAAAAATATAGTTTGTTTTCCTAACTATTGTGTCTCCCAGGTCGTCGCGGTGCCGACTTTTGCGCCAACGGTTTGATGGCTTTGGCTGATATTTTTTAGCGAGACCCGGACTTGAGCTTGGCAAAACGAGCCTTCGGAGGTACGTGCTTAAAGTCGTTTGTGCCAGATATAGTGATATCGATTGAAGGCAGTGAAGCTTTCTGGAGCCCGCACGCGAGGGAAGGATCGTAACGCGCGGCGCACTTTGATATTATAACGAGATTATTCGAGGAACCGCTAACGGGCTGCCTGTTTGACTATTACTCGCTACCTACTAAACCACCTATCTCAAGTCAAAAGTCGTGTCAGTTTCGGATTTCGACGTTGTAAAGTCAAGCCAATGAAAACGCTCTTAAAATAGTGGAAATTAAATTATAAAATACCATCGGACTAGGCCAGCTTCACAGACAGTGGTCTAAGAGTATGACTAATACTATAAATGACTACTTGCAAATAAACGACGAAGAGTTGCTGTATTCTAATGTGCAATAAAGTTCAAATAAATAAATAATACTGCTCAAGAGTTTTAACATTAAGTCTTGTCGACAATTTATATTATTTGTATTTTTATACCTACAAATAATACTAATTTATAGTTTTACTGTAAGTTTACCACTTTTTATACAAAAATACCGGGAACACTTGTTGCAACTTCATCTTCAAAGTTCCGCACCTCAAGAGTGCCAAAATTGATTATGGATTTGGAGCCTTATTAATATTAACGATTATTTATAAACGAAAGGTTTTAAATAGGTTGGGAGTAGTTTACGTATTTGTATTATGTCATGTTACATACACACATAATTATTTTCTAGACGGTGAACCCTAATATGTTCAGAAGTTAATTTAATTTAATAAAATGTATAATTACGTAATACGTTTGTATTACAGACTATGCTGATATTTCGTATGTATGTAGGTCTACTTATAATTAATATAATTATCGTAGTTACCTTTGACAGTTGTATAGTACAATGTATTTTTTCTACTCCGGTACTTTTATCTGTCAATTACATATATGGTCCCGCCAACGAATATAAAAGCATGTCTTATGACATTTCAAAAAAGTCTATTTTGTCTATTCTTCATAAAGACCCTAGGGTTATTATGTGATAAAAAGCAACTGCTAACAGTGGTGCCCTGTGAACCCAACAGATAAAAAAGAAAAACAACATTAAATTTACAATGAAAATCAAAACTGCCAACTTAACAAACAACTGAACTTCATATGGATTGGAACAATAACAAAACTAAAGTCCATTAGAAGAAAAAAAAAACAAAACTAAAATAATTGCTGCCAATATAAGGAAAAAAGCAAGTAAGTTGATGACATTTGAAAAAAAATATATTACCGTGTCTATGATTACGTTCTCTCAACTGTCATTTGCCACCACTTTTCAACTTCTCGCTCTTTCTTAAAGCAAACTGCGTTTAATCTTGTGTATTATTTAATCACTAGTCGTAGAAAAAGTAATGTATGCAACGTTGTATAAGTAGGTCAAAAAAGGCTCATGGCGTCTGTATTAACACACACCACTACCTACAAATAATACTAACTAATTACACACGCCACTCACCTTTTTTGAACCCTCTTATACAACTATTGAATAAGATACTATACTGCTTTAATTAACTAAGACCCAATATTTTATTTCAATTATTAATGAAATCTATTTTAATGTTTATTTTGTGAATTATAAAAAGAGACCTTGGATACCGCGTGAAATCCAGACAAATAAAACAGGAAATTGAACACTCATGGACGATAAACGGTAAACGTTAATAATCCGACGCAACAAGGAAAGCCAAACCTAGGTTAATATAAGTAGATAGATGGATTACTGATGTATTACCAAAAATTATTTGCCAGATTTTCACTTCCCAAATAATGTTTCCCAAAGACATAAATACCAAATAATCATTTCCCAACTAAATATTACGCAAACCTTTTTTTGGCAACTCAACAATATGCAAATAAATGTTTCGGCAATTCCTTATTTTGACAATGTTCACTTCACCAATTCTTAATTAACCGAATGCATTAGTTGCCAAAACATACAAAACGCAAAACAAGTCATGGCAAACGTATCATTCAGCAAATATTTTTTTTGCAAATGACCCGTTTGGTAATTTTTTATTTCACAAAATTTCATATGCCAAATCATCATTCAGCAAACTAATTTATCCCAAATCGTCATTAGGCAAATTATTTTTTAAACCAAAAATCCGTTTGGTAGTTTTTTCATGTTTCGTTCAATTTATAATCATATCCCAAATTATGGCATTACCAAACAAATTATGGCAAATAATAAGACAGTTAATGTTATCGTTTACTAGGATTTATGACAGAAATTAATTTCCGTGGGGTCGCGGTTCTAACCTAACCTACTTTTCTGACAGAAGTTCATTTCCGTGGGGTCGTAGTTCTAACCTAACCTAACCTACTTTTCTGACAGAAGTTCATTTCCGTCGGGTCGCAGTTCTAACCTAACCTAACCTACTTTTGTGACAGAAATTCATTTCCGTGGGGTTGCGGTTCTAACTTAACCTAACCTACTTTTCTGACAGAAGTTCATTTCCGTGGGGTCGCAGTTCCAACCTAACCTAACCTACTTTTGTGACAGAAATTCATTTCCGTGTGGTCGCGGTTCTAACTTAACCTAACCTACTTTTCTGACAGAAGTTCATTTCCGTGGGGTCACGGTTCTAACCTAACCTTACCTACTTTTCTGACAGAAGTTCATTTCCGTGGGGTCGCAGTTCTAACCTAACCTAACCTACTTTTGTGACATAAATTCATTTCCGTGGGGTCGCAGTTCTAACCTAACCTAACCTACTTTTCAGACAGAAGTTTAATTCCGTGGGGTCGCGGTTCTAACCTAACCTAACCTACTTCTCTGGCAGAAGTTCGTTTCGATGGGAGGTCACAGTTCTAATCTAACCTAACCTACTTTTCTGGCAGAGGTTCGTTTCCGTGGGGGTCGAAGGTCTAACCTAACCTAACCTACTTTTCTGGCAGAAGTTCGCGGGCTTCTATTTCCGCTCTGAGAGGCAAAAGGTATCTAACAAATCTACATCGGTAATGGCAGGGACATTTTTCGTCTGCTTATGCCCGCCAAGATGTCGACGAAGCCCCGCTTCGCGGGGTTCTATTTTCGCACTGAGGAACATATTGCAACTAACACACCTACATCGGTAACTTAACTTAACCTACTATTCTGTGGGGGTCCTCTTCCTTTAACCTTAAGGAACAAAATATTACTTATGTGAGCATTGGTTTCGAATGTTTGGAGAGTGTTTGTTTTGTTAGGTACTGTCATTAATTTGCCAAAAAAAAAGTTGCTTGTTCAAGTACATTTGACAATCACTATTAGCTAGGGGATACACGCACAGATCTGCTCGCTGGATTTTCCCGGTAAATATGCTCGGTGGACAAATCCGTCCATGTTATTCAGATGCGTCCGCAGACAAATCCATGTCCAATTCGCTCCATACATGGACGGATCTGTGCGCCGAGCATATCCGCCAGACAAATCCGGCCGGCAGATCTGTGCGTATATCTCTAGCTAGGTATTTGACTAAACATTGCTTTGGATTTAAATCATTTGTCCAGTAATTTATTTGATAAAATAAAAGTTGAGTAAATATTTTCAGTCCAATTAAAACATTTAACAAACAATATTTGACTAAACTATGCTTTGGATATATATCATTTGTCCACTGATTTATTTGACAAAATGAGGGTCGAGGAAACATTTTTTGTCCAACTAATACTTTTGATAAACATTTTTTGTCTAAACATTTATTTGGATAAAAATAATTTGTGTAATCATCTATTTGACAAAATTAAAATTGTGAAACATTTTTTGTCCAAGTGAAACATTTGGCAAAACATCAGTTGGTCTATTGAAAGTTGCTTGAGTAATAATTTGGGAAATGATCATTTGTCGAAATTTTAAATTGACAAATAAGTATATGGGAAACATCGGGTTGACAAATGTGCGGTTGGGAAAGTTTGGTTGGGAAATGAAATTTGGTCAAAAATATTTTGGTCAAATGGCAGGATCCCGTAGATAGATATACGAATTAAGACCAAATATCATTATCATCATCATTCATCATATATACATAAAACCAAATAGGTACCTATACAAGATAAATAAATCCAGAGGTCTTTTATGCTTTAATTTCCACAGCATGCAGTTATTCTTCTGAGAAAAAAATTAGTTAGAACATACGGAGGTAGATTGACCGACGGACAGCGTAAGTATATTGCATGGTTTCATTTTTACTGGCTACGGTAACCTAAAAAATATTGACCTTCAAAATGAATATTCAAACCATCTTTGTAGCTTGATTTAATAAAAAAACTAAGTAAACTTATATCATATCATATACAAAAGTGACCTAGGCTTACGGTGCCCAGGGCTGGAATGGAATCGAACCAACTGGGAAATTTATTGAAATAATTTGATTTGTTCTTCAGTTGTAAAAAACTATGTATTTGTAAAGAGCGGAAAACAGCCAGTGTAAACATTTGTTTCCGGATTTCTGCAAAAAATACATCGCGGAATTCTGTGAGGACTCTCTAATGTCAAGTCATGTGTCCTGGCAGTCTAGATAAATACATTTTTTAGGGTTCGTAGTTCGAAAGGAAAAACGGAACCGTTATAGAATCACTTGGTTGTCTGTCTTTCTGTTTGTATGTCTGTAAGTCAAGACCCGTTTTATCAGGAACGCGTGGAGATATCAAGTCGAAATTTATATGAAATACTTATTATTACTGTGGCCCATTGAATCTGAAAAAAAAATCAAACTACTAAGTCAACGCAATCCAACGGTACCGTCATTAGAGCCTTCTAACACTCCGCAGCGGACTCAACACTTACAGGTTACTTTCCATTGCCCTAGAATCATGAAATTTAGCAACAAGGAAGGTCTTATAGCACGTTACATCGAAGTGTCAAACCCAGTTGTTGACACTTGACATTTTGTCGTATAGCATATAAAGGAAAAAGTCTGAAAATCTGTACTTTCTTGTTCCATCACAAAAAAATTGCGATTATAAACTAAGGAGCAATCGTTAAACTAATCGCAACCGATGTCGATGAATGGAGAGATTTTTCAACGGCAAAGACAAAGTTTCTCCTTACATCCCCACAGCGATGTTCCGTGGTTGTTAAAATTGTGTGATGTACGGAACCCTCAGGGCACGAGTAGTTTATTTTGAAGTTCTACTCGCAATGCCGTGATTTTTGCACTGGAATCTGATTCGAAAACGTAAAACTGAATATTACATGTTTTTCATTGTGCACATTGTGCACATCGAGAGAAAGTTGTGAATTTTGACTGTGAAATTATTTTCTATCGAGCCGATTTCGTCCAATCGTGTATCCAGACGAGAGAGTAGAACATATTGAAAGGGACCCCCGATTTAGACGGACCTTCAATACTAAAAAATATTGATCGTAGGGCAATCTACCCATGGTAAACAATTCGTACCTAACCTTTTCTCGCTGCGCACATTTGTTAGATTTAAGATGTGCTATAATAACGTTAGTGTTGCAGTCAAAATCTACTGTAAGTAATCACCATACTCGTACTACAGAGACAAAGGATTACAGATCAAAGTAAACGTATCCCGACGAAAGCCTAAGTAAGTAGTTTTTGGCAGGTACCTCTTTCAAGAGACAAATAAATCTGAGACAAAGACGGCTGTCTTAAATATACGATTATGGGCAACCGTTACTTACCATGAGTTATGACATTGACGTTTTTGAGAACGAGTATCGATTGTTCTATCTTATCGATCTGTGCATCTTGCTTGTAATAATATTAGTGTAAACGAGATGCTCAGATAGAAAATTCGTTACTCGATAACGAAAAGTGACAATGTCAAACTCATGGTGTACTGGTTCACGTATTATTTTATTTTAATTTTCATCATCATCTCAGCCATAAGACGTCCACTGCTGAACATAGGCCTCCCCTTATTTTATTTACTCTCTGTTAATTACGAAACAAACGTAACCTCTTTATTACCTGGTCTCTTTTTATCATACCTATGTACTTACAACTCTTACAACCTTATGGTAGTAGAAACTACTTGAAGTAAACAATTCATACCTGTGAACAAAAAAATATGAAATCAGTTCCAGTACAATTTGTACAAATTTTAGCAGATTAGTTAAGCCGGTTAAGAAGTGTCAGACTTCTTCGGCAGATGTCGCTAGGCGTCACCCTAAGACGTGGATAAATTCGCAACCATCAGGTAAGTCTTAGTAGCTCAGTTGGTCAGAGCGATGGGCATGTTTCCCAGAGTCGCGTGTTTGAGTCTCGCCTTAGGCAGTGGCTTTTTTTACTTTTCCTTTATTTCTAAACATTATGGTATCGTTAGCTTAGACGTTCTGCTTAATACAAAATTAATTGGAGACCTATTAGTATTTTTAATTATGTCGGTATTTAAATAATGACGTTTCAAATGCACAAAACATGAATCCAAAAACTCTTATTATGAACGGTTAGAACAACAAAATAAATGTGCTTTATAGACCAAGCAAATAAGATATACAAAGCGTTTTGAGGAATGTATTTCCAGCAGGCTGGTAATGGATTTACGAGTAATACCTTCATGTGGCCCTAAATGTGTGTAAACTCAGTTGAAGAAGTGCATAACTTTTGGCAGCAAAATAACTGATAAATGTTTTCTTTTTTTCAGTTGTATGCATGTAGCTCAAAAACGATAGGTCCGTCGGAAAAAGTCAATCCATTATAGTACATTGTGCAACATGGGGGGTAAGAGGAATATTACTAACGAGAGTCTAGTTAAATCGCGACGGCTTGCCGGAGCGATTTAAAGACTCGAGTTTGTAATATTCTTACGCCCCGAGTTACACACAATGTTTTTCATCACACTTGCGAGGAAAAAACTAAAATTTAAGCGAAATAATTCTTAAATACGGTGACGTTTCAAATAGGTATTCGATCGCCATTTTGCTTGCGCCGTTGCTTAGCAACGCGGTACAAACATTCCGTGCGTTTTTTATTACGACATAGTTTTCGAACTAGATTTTGCAAAATTATTATAACAATATTTACCAAAATTAATGATAAATACTTTTAAATATTAAAAATAATGAAGAAATATACCGTATTAGTTTTATATACTTTAAAATTTGCTTGTAGTCAAGTTTGGGTGACATAACAAAAAACCCTGGCTGAATATAAATGTCCTGAGTCTGAAGTAATGCACGAGTGGGTCAACATTTTTAAAACTAAACCTATAACTCCACACTGTGGAGTTATAAGAATTCCTAACTCCCGCGGGATCAAAGTAGGCCTTTGTCCTTCAGTACACCCGCATGAAATAACACCATTTACGAGCAGGTGTGATGAAAAATGTAGAAGAGGCTTAAATTCGGCTGCATTTGTTGAGGATAGAGGGACTAGATGGAAAGTTGGCTTTATGAGGAATTTTGCGAATATCTCGTGGCGGATTTGTCCAAGGAGGTGTTATTGGGCTTTGGTGAATATAAAGCTGCCAGGAATTGCTGACATGCTGAAATGAGGTACTCAGAATCAACATAGGATAATCATTTCCTAAAAATAATGCACCCCTCCTGGGATACACAAATTTAGGACCAAATGAAGGTATTAAGACGATTTCCATCCTGCTGGGAATTAATTCTTCGAAAATGTTCAATTCGATTGGCGTATTATGGCGAACGCACGTCAAACTCCTTTTGTGTATGCATTACATAAATGTGTAGGTATGGCCTCGATGCACCGATGTAGTAGATAATCCATATATCCCCTTTTCCCATCCCCACTTATATAATAAATGTGAAAGTAACTTCATCTCTTTGTTCCTCTGCCTGTTATCCCATTACGGTGAGAATGCTAAACCGTTATAGATGAAAATGATGAAATTTGTTTGAAGATGAGGAAGGATATAAGATAGTTTTTATTATGAAGATCATCAAAGTAGGAGGTGAGAAGAGGGAGTGAACTGTGGATTTAATTTGTGTTCTAATGTTTGACATACATTTCAGTTAGGGGTCCAAACAAAAGTCTTAGGGAAAAGCAGGTTTTGAGTACAAGTAACTTAAATGTACCGGCCAACACTTTGAAAACACTTTATTCAGTGACGAATTCTAAGCTAACACAAATTATTTCCTAAGTGAAAGCAAATAAATCGTGATAATAATTGCAAATTGGAAATAAGATCGGGTTAAATAAATCCTTATAAAGTTATAGTGTATATATACCGTAAAGTCTAGTTAAATTCGGCGGGCTTGTCTGACCGCTGTGCGAGAGCTAGCAAAAACGCTAAAGGCAGTGGCTGCAGCCGGCGGCGGCGCGCGGCGGTGCGCGGCGCGCGGCGGCGCAGCGCGACTTAGTGCCATAAATCAAAAGCCCCCGCGGGACCCTCCCATCACATAAACTAAGTATAAAACACTGCGACATTTTTTACACAAGATAATATTCAAATGAATACTAAAGTATGAATCCGGAAACTAATCTCAACGTTTTGCGTTATGGATATTAGGAGTATTTTGGGAAAATAAGGAAAAGCTCAATACAGTTTGGGCGGTACGTAAACATTATGTTGTAAGGTTGACGTCAAAAATATGTTTACTCTTTTGAACTTTATTACAAAGGTGTAAGGTGAAAATGTGTAGACATATCTTTGACGTCGACTGTACATGTCTCGGTTTTTTAACCTTACATATAAGATAACGGCTCGGCTCATGAAATTTGATGGAAATCCTACTAGTGAAGAGCTCAAAGATTAATACCTAATCTTCTTTTAATTACAGCTTGTGATATTGTAGCGATGTTATCACTTCTTCATTATAGGAACGAAATTTAATCTATGTTTAAAATTTGTTCTTCCTAACTAACAGTAACATATAACTGTATATTTGACTAAGCAAGCAATTTTTATGGCGATCAGACCGCCTGTTGCTATATACCTGTTTTAAAATCATAAAAAAAAAAATATATTTTTTTGGTGCAATAAATTAGCTAGGTACCTAACTACGAATAATCCTATAAAACGCGGAGCAATTTCCAGCAATTAGGCTGACTACGTGAAACGAACAAATAAACCTAGAAATTCAACCATCGGTAATTTTCTTGTTCCGACTGAAGTTGTTTCAACGGCTTTTCAACGGTTTTGGCGTGCTGAGGTGGTCGCGCGTTACTCGAAATACGGCTTAGAAGGAAATCACCTGGCAGGCCATTAACCTAATTCACAGACGCGAAGACAGGGCGGAGACGCGGGCGGCAGCACCGGATTTAATATCACTCGCGCCAGTAATAAGATGGAAATAAGCCGACGAAGAAACCTCCCCAATCATTGCTGTTTGCACCTAGATCCATGGACAATTCTATTAAGTCTCCACACGGCAAAATGTCAGCCTAGATCGCAAAGCAAAAAAAAGCGACACATAACACAACGTGTTGGTTATTTTACACGAAACATTTCCAATAACTTCAAGGTAAAATGTTTTTCACCGTAGTAGATTACACAATTTTGTGAGTCTTGGTATTTTAAATATCGAATCCTTAATTTTATTAAATATCTCTGACCGTTCACGAAATTTTGACCTCTGAAAACTACTATTGTCACCATTGGCTGACTGACTAACTGACTGATTAATTAATTCATATCATTCTATTATAGAATCTTTCGCTTGCTCAGGACCCAAAATTAGCACTCGAAGTGATGAACTAGCTTTCTTCTCTTGTTGTACAAATATCTATTGTCACCCGGCAAAGGAATTTTATGATAAAATTATGCTCAGTTGAATTTGGGTGGGTTATAATTGTATTATACCTCGTATCGTATATAATAAAGAGCCCGCCCGCTTTCAAGTCTGCGATAGCGGTGCATTATTAGTATAGGTACTTTCATGAAAGACGTTAGGTGGCGTAAACTACAAAATGACTTCAATAAAAACTTTTGACAGTACAGAGACGCACGAGGAATGCATTCTTGTTCAATAAATCATTCCCAGGCTCAGAACATACGTCTCTGTCAGACCCAGCGCTGCCGCCCGTCTTCAAGACAATAAGACCCTGATATTAAAAGAAAGACTTATTGGGATACTGCACGTTTATGCATTATATTGTCAGTATTTATTAGGCTTGATGTTAAATTCACTTAATGCTATAACATTTTTGACTATAACACATTAAATGTTACAATTAAATAAATTGATAATAAGGCTTATTATGAATGGCTTGATATTATTTAAAGACGGAATTTATTAAATAAGGTCAAATAATTATTGCTTCAAAACTCTTGCTGCTATATAAAAAAAAAAAGATTTTGATGAAGAATAAGCCCCGGTTAAAATATTTTTTACACAATTAACAATTTTTCTTTTATTTAATATGAGTAGATAACCACATTTTACTAAAGTCCAATTTATTTTCACCCAAAGTAAATGCAAGCCAGTATGTTAGTTACACTACTGTAAACTTGAAACAGAAAGTAAAAAAAAACTCAGCTGACATAAGCAAATATCGGTACCTATCAGACGGAAGTTAGAAATTATGACTTATAAGGTAGGTAGTGTCGTTGCCAAGAAATATTTGTTACGTGAATGAAATATTTCCAGATCGGTAGAAATCAATTTGCAGCGTTAACACTATAATAAAAGACAAATCCAGGCGAAGTGAAATCTGATATAACTGATTATGAGTTGGATAAAATTGTCACAAGAGCTGTACAATTGGCATTATTTAAAAAATTGTGTTATGTTCACTCAGTTTATTTATAGATAATACTACTATTTTATTGTTATTGTTATTTATTATACGAGAGAGCTAAGTTGTTGTTTAATTGAGCTCCGTGCATATATTGAGCCCAGAACTAGAGAAAGATTCTTAAATTGAGTTACGAATGTAGCGAGTGGGTCAACAAGTGTAATTTGAGTGTGCGCGGGTATCAAGGTACGAAAGGTAAGCAAACTTTCCTGCCGGCTGTAAAATATTACAAATAAATGAATAATATAGAACAAACCTACAAAAATCAACCTAGTCCCAGAGTACGCTCAATAAGGCTTGTTTATGGGTACTAGGTGAATGCAGAGGATATATATAATAGATAGAAACTTAAATATAAAGAAAACATCAATAACTCAACAACAAATATTCGTGACAAACACAAATAAAACTAACCAGGATTCGAACCCGGGACCTCCTGCTTCATAGGCAGGGTCACTATCGACTAGGCTAGGAGACCGTTAAATCAAACAAATGTAATCAATATTAATGGTATTCAATATTTGTCATTTAAAACCATCGCATACAGGTATTTCCAACTATAGCTAACCTATTTTAGTAATAGTAAGCAATCACAATGCGAGACTATGCCATGACGGACGATAATAGAGCCTTCTCTGTCATACTTATTGAAAGGTACATAATAAATAATAAAAATTTGGGGTCAATCTTATACATATCAACCTAGTCCCTAATAACTAAGCAAAGCTTGTACTACACAGATAAAATGATATCTTAATCCAAGATATTTCATTCTTGTATATAAGGAAAATCGATAATTTCTTAAATCAAGTAAAAAATATCTTGAACCAA
This sequence comes from Pammene fasciana, assembly GCA_911728535.1. NCBI lineage: Eukaryota > Metazoa > Arthropoda > Insecta > Lepidoptera > Tortricidae > Pammene > Pammene fasciana. The sequence continues at coordinate 9,181,907 of OU452277.1, read as the reverse complement.
GTAAGTTCTATCTTGGATCAACAAAATCATACTTGGTTCAACAAAATCATACTTGGTTCAAGAAATTATCGATTTTCCTTATATACAAGAATGAAATATCTTGGATTAAGATTTCCTTTTATCTGTGTATGGATACTAGGCGACGATATACTTTGTATGTAGTAAAAACTTTATTTCCACAATTTTTATTGCTTGTTAATTATATTAAAAAAATTTACTGTAATGCGATACAGCGTGTAAATTTACATTTAAATGAAATAGGACAAACAGGCGACTTTATCGAGTCCCAATGAAAATAATTTCTATTCGGTAAGCTTTAGTTATGGAAATTGTACAGCGTAATTGCACGAGACTTCAGTGCGCCGGGGACTATTATGACCGCCTTTATAGTAACTTCTATTATTATTAGTCTTCTTCGTTTTTTCTAACTTAACGAGATTCTGCTTCTCTGTGTAATTTCAACAACGTGATTTAGTTCTTCCAGTTTATTAATGATTTTAATATAATTTGTATACATTACTAATTGAAACTGCCCACAATTACAATCATTGTCACAATCACAACTATATTAATAATAGTTACAGTCAGCAACGAAAGTTGTTGAACTGAAACAAGCGTCTGAGATGCTGTTCAGTAGTTTATGTAATATTTATGTATCTACTTACTTGTGTAATCTTATTTCGTTCGGCAACTTTCGTTGATTATTGTACTTGCCCTAATTAGAAATTATTTTCGATAACTTATTGATTATATTGTATCGTTCAATTATAAACGAGAGTTATAATATATAAATTTATTTTAATTTAAGGTACCTAGTATTTTTTTGGGCGCTTGGTTTCGCACAAATCACGCTATGCGAGTTTCGTTTTTGCTCTAGTATAACTATTGTAGGGTTACTGGGATACTAAAGTTAGCTTATCATAGTTATCATTTCGTATAACATGCTATGTATCGTAGCAGGTTGAGTGTTAACGCGATATTTTTATTATGTTTCATAGTCATCTGATGTTTCGCAAGAGCTGCCATAAAATAGTGAGGAGATTTAATTTCCGTTAGATTACAGGCGGCACAATGGCAGGTCTGGATTAAATATTTCAGGTGGTGCGCAGTTCTCGCGAGTTAGTGCGAGCTTGATGAAACGACATACTCTGCACTCGGCGGGGAAAATTTAATTATTGTTCCACAGCTACAGTTCAACACACTTTTAAATGGCAAAGTACATTTCTGTGACATTAAATGAATTTTCATGCCGAGTTACCATAATTATCAACTTAAACACGGTCCGACCCGCTCCGCTAATAGCATCACATTCATAAAATACTATGACACAACGCTCCGTTAAAGTTATGCTCATTGAATTTTGATAGCTGTTGGTACATCATACTGAAATAATGAAAATATTGAAGAGTCGAATAACTGAATAAACAATTGATACCAGCTCTGGAATTGTGCTGAATCAGTTTAACTCCACGATTAACATGTTACAAAAGTTGTGCACACTTCAATGTTTAACTGCTTACGTCGCATTGATGGCATTTGTTTGATGGCATATGTACTACCTAGGTACTTTTAATTACAACCAACGCAGAATGTTAATAATTCGTGTAGGTATATGCACATAAAGAAAAGAAAACCAATCAAGAAGTTTTAAGTATGGTAAAAGAGAAGAGAAGTTTGTTGAGAACCATAGATAACAGAAGAGGGAAGATGCTTGGACACCTGCTGCGGCACGATGAGTTTATAAGAAATATCATAGAAGGTAGAGTTGAGGCAGAAAGGAAGCCAGGAAAGCCAAGGAGAGCATACATGGATCAAGTAAAGGAAAAAATAAACGTCGTGTCCTATCAGGCTGTAAAGGAGAAGGCAAATGACAGACAGGCATGGAAATTGCTCCACTGACGAGAGCCTAGCTCTTAAATATATGATGATGATGAGGTATATGCGGTGTGTGTTTAATCGGCTTTTATACAATGTGAAACTACATGTGAACCGATGTATTTTAGGAGTAGATAGCTATTTTAGGAGAATCGATCTGCTAATGGGATATGAATAAAGCGCGAATAGGGCTTGAGGCTGTGGCGACGGTACACAGGCTGGATCTAATGGAATTCACTTGTATGTAAACAAGCCGCAGCCCCCGTCCCACCTGAGCGTACCGCGCGAGGTAAGTGGGTAACGATACTCCCGGACGGAATGTTATCTCTGTGCTCTGGCTTAATCGATTACGTACACACTAAACTACCTTTACTTGCACTAACGTTCAGTCGGGTTTTAACAGTATGATTAAGCTGCAGTTCATATAGGAATAGTAAAAATCTGCCGCAGTTACAGCGCCTCACGGATGTGGACGAAATTCGATTATTTTTTTACTTATAAAGTGTTCAAAGTAAACGAAACGTTATCGGCCAAATCTATCTGTAATACGACTGTGTGTATTGTGTCGTGTGTAATACGATTATGAATTCGTGGTTCATAGAATATTAAGTACTCAATATGACATTATGTTATAGTCATTATGAATATAAATTTCGCAATTGACAGTATACTTATGAGAGTGTGAGAGAGAGAATGGGAGTAATTGTAATGCATACGTAGCTTTAAATGAACATTTCGCGAATACAATATTTAAAAGAGGATAATATAAGTATGCAAAATAATGTTAATATCACGAAACATTTACTTTATAATGAGTAATTATAAAATAGAGCAAATATATATCAAATTATCCAAAACATACTGGCGGAATGTTGGCCTTAAACCAGATTGAAGCGCTTAGAATTCCTTACATAAGCGCTTTGCTATAATATCGGAAAAGAGATCAGAAGTTAATCTATCGGCAACATTCCTCGCGTTTCGCCGGAAGGCAGAGCCGCGCTGCGCCCGGCCCGCCGCGCCGCTATGGCCCTTGTACACGCGACCTCATCTGCAAACTAATCGATCCCCTTTCCTTTGTAGCTAAATATGCAACCGATGGAGAAATTGCACACTTGCCATCTCTAAGTGAGAATGCTTCTGGCAGTGGAATATGATTGCACTTACAGTTAGTAAACTTTAAGAATGATCGCTACACCAATTCAGATATGTCTGAATTGGTGTAGCGATCATTCTTAAAGTTTACGACTGTACAATCCGTCCGTACTAACGTTAAATAAAATACGTGATTAAAAAGTAACTGTTATAAAAATATAGAGTTACTATCATTATATAACCCTATAAAATAACGTTAGTGTTATCAGCTTATCAATCGTCTAGCCGTTGTAGGTAGGTAATTTTATGGTTTATAGCAACAGTTCAGAAACTTTTGTCACAACTTCCTAAAGCATAATACGCGTACATTATACTTTTGAATATTGTCTCGATTTGTGCCTCAACTTACACTATTGTAGTGCTTCAGTTTGTAAGTTGTGAGAAGAACTTTCTAAATTGTAGACGAGTTTAGAGAATAGGCCTCCTTTGCTTACTTATGTGAATACTTACAGTCCGTGAGCTCTAAAAAGAACCTTCGGGTTTTAGAAAAAGACGTCGGGTATCAATCAACAGTGACACATAAAAAAGCAGAACAGCAATATTAACTTAGTTTGTCATCGCCGATTCCCGAAGGTTCTTCTTAAAGCTCACGGACTGTAATTCGTAATGCTTTTACTAATAGTTTAAAGAAGAACTAATAACTCCATATATACAAAGTGGGACCTTTTTCCTCGGACTGACACAAACACGCTCTAGGTAGGTATAGGGCAGATGCCCCGGTTTTGGGCACTTTAAGAAGAGTTTGCCTGTTCAGACGTTCGTCATTTTGTGTCAATAAGGAATTATTACACTCTTTTTGCACTAAGTCAGTGAAAATATATTACTATATTTATATGAATCTCCGCTTGTAAGATTCTGACATTAAATCTTCTCTCTCTAGAATGGGTAAGTAATAAAAGATATAAGCACTTATTGTATAATATTCATATTCTATACGCTCATATTGCATAAGCTTGTTTTGTATACCGTTCAAAGTCTATAATGAACGTTTGATATAACATCAAAATATCTAATTTTGTTAAGTATAACGTTGTTTAAGTATAATATCGTTGTATATAACGGTCATAATGTATAACGTTCATAATACCTTAGATTTATAATGTATAATATTCAATACATCTAACACCAAAATACATAATGCTCGTAACGGGTTGTCTAAATCGCAGCTCGTGTACATATATCAACTCGCCTAAAAGCAACTGGTCTACACGATTTTTTAAGTAGCAGTTCGTCTAATTAGCTATTCTAAAATTCTCAAAATGTTGAATCCTCAACTTAACTAGACAGAGCCCCGCGTCGCGGGGCTCCTATTTCCGGGCGGTTTGCCCTTCGGGCATCTGAAGCTACCTAACGAACCTAACCTACCTATTGATTTAGTTTGATATCCGTGAAAACATTACACTTTGGGGAAAAAGGTTGGAATGGAGTTATAACCTATTTAGTATATCATACGCTATTCTATTTTACAATTATTATATTAAAAGATAGTATATATTATGATCGATATACGTTATGTATGTTATATTAACTAAATTTAGTGTATTTGAGTGTTATATGATAAGTTATTATACAAAATGAGTATTATATTAATTGACCGTTATTCCTAATAAAAATATTGATTTTGTTGTTATAGCAAACGTTCATTATATCTTGTGAACGTTATTAATATGAAATTATATATTTTGTAGTTATATCTTATGGGACGCACCCCTCTAGAATCTAAAGAAAAAAAAATTCTTTAATGAAATGTCAAAAAGGGGTCCAGGAGCCAGTTTTGGCCACTCCTTTCCATGGTCCCTGATAGCTAAATGACAACTTATACATGACAGATGACAGTGCCATCTGTACTGCCATATTTTACTCTTATATTAACCATAAACCATAGACTCGTAAATTTGTCTATACCTTAATAAAGTTGAAAATGGCCAAAACCGGCACAGTGGCCACAACCGGGGCATCTGCCCTATGATGGAATTAAAGCATAGTCCTTAACCTTATTCAGACCACACTTGAGACGAAAACTCGCACTGTATCTAGGTAGTGTTATTTTATCTGGCTAACATTCTTTGTTTAGTGCTTTTTCTTTTATTAACCGACTTCAAAAGAGGAGGAGGTTCTCAATTCGACTGAATTTTACTCGATATTTCCGTGAATCGTGACCTGATTTACAAAATATTTTTTAATCGAACGGGTATAAGATGGTCCCCTAGATGGTCCCATTGTCACCAAGTCGGGGTCTGATGATGGGATCCTGGAGAAATCGAGGGAACTCTTCAACTATTATAGGCACACCTATAGTGATTTTACTATTTTTTACAGCAACTCGGCCACTTCCTCTTGGAATAGCGGATCCTAAGTAAAGTCGGTTCTTTTTTTGTTTAAAATTATTTGTCTTTAATTTTCAAAATATAAGAGCTTGTAGGTATGAAAGTTATGTACATAAAATTACTTATCTGAAGCACAAATTAACAGGCATTATAGTAAATCTAGACCGCAAGCCTAAAGCTTAGGAAAGTAAATCGCTGTGTGAGGGGATATAAATTTGATGTTTATCTACATTCCCATTACGCTCGCTTCAATGCTAGTATAAATGAAAATGTATAAATTGCTTTTCAACGGTTTCTAAATTCACTATCATTAAGTAATATTTAAGATGTAAATAATTACTTTATAAATATTACTAACACAAAGTTATATCAAGATCGAATGGATTGAAAATCCTCACATATCATACATAAGGAGTTATCGTCTGCGGGTTAAGGAACCTAATCCACCACTAGTCTGGAATCTCTCACGAGTTGTACGTTTCCCAAGGCGCCCTCTTTCTAAACAACTAGCACCGTTCATGAAAAATCACGAAGAACGCTAACCGCACACTCCGAGATAACAAATAATGCGGCGCCGGCGGAGAGCGGTCGGCGGGTGTCTCTCTTCGAAAACTTGACATTTGTTGGTGTCGTAAAAATATAATGGTATAACTTGTATTTTACGAGCGCTAGAGCCTCAGCTCAGAGCTGAGCGGACGGGATAAGTGAGGGAAACTCGACCGTGTAACGATACATTTAGCTTCAATCAAAACAAGGGGATCCTTCGGTATTACTTATTAGTTTTCTATATTTTCCGCGACTTTATTGAAGTGGAAAAATATTTTGCTTATCTTGTAATCGATATTAGTTATTTATGATGAGTCCAGCATTTCGAAACCATGCTACGTAAGTTGTTACAGCCAAGCATCTTAGATTCATATGTTACACGTTCTTTTTAACTTTAACTCTAAGTAGGTAATCTATATAAATACCCTAAAAATAATTGCGCCTCGTCATTATACTTATTTCATTAATGGGATACATTTACGATATAATATGCATGCATGGGCCAGCAGTGTATTTGTCTAGGTACTTTTATGGTCATATTACAAAATATACAAATTTTGCAAATATTATGGACAATACTCGGTTTGAATTCAAAGCTATTTCAGCACGGGTATTTTTCACATAGATACCTGTTATTAAAATCGTTTCAGTTGCATGTCGGCCGTAAGCTGGAAATGTGAAACGGATACCGCTCCTATAGGGGAATTTAGGGCAATATGAGAACCCGGAACCCGGAAAATACCCAATGAAAAAAAACGTAGAAAAACATAATTTGAAATGTTATGTTCCTGTTTTGATTTTTCTGGGAGTATGTATGTTTGTTATAATTCAAATAAAGAGAGGAGGGTTAGAGTTAGCAAGGCACTGGAAAAAAATAATATCGTTTAAGTTTTTTATCTATTCATACGAAAAGAAGAAGAATTACAATAATATTTTTGTTTAGACTAGTTTCATAAAAATATGCTTGAAGGTTACCTACACCTACATCTCCCAGCCCAATAGTGCCCTAGCGTACAAAAATACCATCTGACGTAGATGTGAAAATGATAACAATTATGATTGTTTTATGCTCACAATGCTCCAGTCCGGAGGCCGTATTCTAACTTTAAGAAACACGAAGTTGGATCGCGTCTAAACGTGTTTGAGTTTTGATAATAATATTAAATCATTTATTGTAATAGTTTTTGAATTATTCCTTTGGTGATGCACATGATACCTAATATGTATTTCGAACGTCACTAATCAAATAATCAGACATGGTAGGTATATTTATGTTTATGTTCAAGTTATCACAGATCCCGTATTGCCCGGTGTTCCCCTAGCTCTTAATACTGGATAGATTCGATTTGTACCGGCGGCGGAATGGACTTCGAATAAAATCTAATCAAACGGAATTTGTGACGGATAAAATAATTGAGATTAAACCTGCTTGTTCTACTGGATCCTCTTTTACTAGCGAAAGAAATACGTGATTGACCTCTGAGAGAAATGCATACACATACTCAATTTCGTCCCAGAGGCCGTTCATCTACTTCTTCATTAGAGAAATTATTTTACTTGGAATCACTCGCTGCTGCGAATAATAAACTAACACATCAATAAGAAATAGCCGATTTTAAAGTTACGAATGCTGCTCTCAGCCGCTACGCCGTAGCGCGTAGCACCGTTTTACAGCTAATAGTTTGCTTGCAGTTAATCAGGGTTATAAGCGTTAAATGTATCACCATTAAACTGTTATCTGAATATTAATTGAGAAGAGCTAAAATAATAATTTTATTAAAACTATAGTTAATGTAAAAAGATGTAACCGTCAACGTAGAGACGCAAACTTTTTTGTCATTTGCTGGTTTTCATTTTGAACATAATAGACGCAGTTGTGTAGCTAAGCTATTCATGCTCGGGCTCGGGAGGCGCAGAGGCGGTTCGTAACAGGGAATAGATTCCTTTAGTCACATTTATGGCTAATATATTCATGAAACTTTCACAAAAATATTTCTGAGCGCACACGCGTCTGCTTTGTTATGTTACAACGCCGAGTCGTACTTATATGCATACATAGCGACAAAGCGAAATTGAGGCAAACTTGCTAACCGTGGTTATCCCAAGCCGTAAAGTAAATGTGCACGGCTATTTAATCAATCCCATTTTTTTTGTTCCTAAGTTATGGATGTAGAATTGTATACATACAAAGTTGGTCTTTTCATTTCTCGTGAGTGTACCTAGTCGTTTTTCTTACACGATTTTGCATAATTGTGAATAGGTCGATCCATGTATGATTTGTTCTCAAATATTTATAAATATATTGACATCTTATCCCTTCTATTTAAATTCATATTTTTGGTTTCCTGGTACACTTTTGTGTTTTACTAGAAATTCAAGATGTTGCGCGTTGGAAAAAATCTATAGTAAAACTAGAAATGTTTACTCCGAAATAGAAAAGCAAAGTAAATTCAAAGAGGAAGAAGTAAATTGCGGTGTGAAAGATTTCGGCGATGCAGCGAGAAGCGGAGCGAAATAAAATAGCGAACGAATAGAGTGCACGTCACGTACACGCGCTCCGCGCACGCGACGCCGCGCAATTTCCGCTGTCGTACTATCAGATGCGAGAGGCGACGCCCGCGCCGAGGCCGGCCCGTGAGCGCCGTGTGAATTCGACCGAACGCACTGTTACAGCTCACCGCATGGAAAAGACAGATGTTTCGTAAAACATATTATTTTCTACGATTCCGCGCGTTGAAAGGAACAGTTTAACCTATGCTGGCATAATTTTGTCTCCACTAAGGTTGTCGATGGGTTGAAATTTGAAATCAATCCGACTGGAACACTTATTTTTTTATAAGGACACTCTCACACCGACGCTCAAAAGATGTTAAAGGCGCACCATATACACAAAAACACAATGACATATCTTCAGCATATATCATATAGGTGCCTTACGTGCTGGCTTAAGTTTATTTGATGATTTTGAAGCTACTCTTGGCCTAGTCGGTAGCGACTCTGCCGAGCCGACGCGCGACGTAGCACTATGACCCGGGTTAGAATGCTGGTAATGATTTATGTTTTTGTGTTTATCTTATAATATTTGTACATGAGTTATAAATGTTTTCAATGTATTAAGGTATTCATCTATATATGAACACGTATATCGTTGACTTGTACCCACGATACAAGCCTTCTTGACCTTAGCGTGGGACTAGATCGGTTTGTGTAAATTGTCCCAAAATATTTATTTATTTGATAGGAATATGTACCCATAAATTGATATAATATAGGACATTATTTTGTCCCTCAAGTCTTATTTATCTTCTCCTTGTTAATTATTTGTTTTGTCTCTTTCGGGTTCTGTGCATCGTACCTCTCACAAACAGAATTAGCAGTACGGCTACCATGAGTTTGACATTGTCATTTTTCGTTAACGAGTAACAAATTTTCTATCTGTGCATCTTGATTACACTAATATGTTACAAGCAAGATTCACAGATAGAACACTCGGTACTCGTTCTCGAAAACGTCAATGTCATAACTCATGGTAAGCGTACTGAATACAACTTATTTAGTAGAGGGCGAGGTGGAAAAACCGTCAGCTAATGTCCTGAACGAGCGTATGTTCACGTGACAAGGTGATGGTCTTCTCATTTCGATACAGCCGGCTGACGAGTTTTCATGTTTTTAAGAGCAGTTTATGCGATGCGATGAACATTTTTTTAAAGTGATTAAATGTCTGCCGTTCCTCAACCCAGCAACGCAGCGGTAGCCGACGTTTAAGAAACTTCATTTCACATCACTTTTAACCACCTCACTCACAAAATGATGCGTGGTCCGACGAAATTCGCGTCTGGTCCCGGGCTTAATAGAAAGGTATTTTAAATCTAATACTTAGCGTCACCATCCCATTCCGCTATTAGACACAATTAGGCCTCCTCACTTAGATGACTATTCCCCAAGTTAGTTTAGTATGCACATGTTTTCTTTGGCTGGAAAATTACGTGTATGCGGTTATCCATACCTATCCAAGACCTTCACGTTCCAGTTTGAAAGTCGTGTGTCTACTCCTTTGGAAGTCACTGCTCACTGCTTATTCTTATAAGAGTCATACATACCTGCTAAGAAAAGAGTATTCACTGAAGTAGAAATCGGATACAGATGGCAGAAAGGTAAAAAGTATCCACAGCCGGGAGTGCCCCTTTCTTGGTGAACTCGGAATGGATTTAATAATTATGCGGCAAAGTAGCGAAGCGTGTGGGGTCTAGGCGGAAGAAGGGAGTGGGGCAGGGCACGATTAAATCGCGGGCGTTTCGGCATGTAACAGGAAGTGGGTCAAGCGCCGCCGCCCGAGCTATTTATTGCGTTTCCGACCAAACTGCAACCGTTATCCAAGATTTTTTTGCAAAATTATATTGTTAAATTTAGAATGTCTTAAAACAGAGAGGTATGAACATTTTAGGCGGTGTCCAAGGTACCTGAATATTTCATGACTGTCTCTAACGATTGAATTAATATTGGCCGGGTGCAAAGACTGGGCGGGAAAAGCTAAAACGATCGCAGCGCTTGACGTGACCAAAAGTGGCAACTGCGACGGCTGTATTTTTTGAAACGTCATACGTTTTAGTTATTTTGCTTACGCTTTCTACTTAAATTTGCTATTAAATAATAAATTGTGGTAAAATAGGTAACGTTATAATACAGGATACACGTAGAAAGAAATATGTAAAGACTAGCTTCTGTCCGCAACTCCGTCTGCGTAGAGTAACACTTACAATAAGTATATAAAACGCCTGCATACAATTTACTGCACACATTTTCAATTAGAGCACATACTATTATGTGCCATAAAATTGTATGCAGGCGTTTTATATACTTACTGTAAGTGTTATTCTACGCAGACGGAGTTGCGGACAGAAGCTAGTCTTTACATATTTCTTTCTACGTGTATCCTATATTATAACGTTACCTATTTTACCTCAATTTATTATTATGTAGGTACTCTTTGTGGACTAGTAAGGATAAGGATTGAGGCTTTATCAGATTCTACATAAAAATCCTACGGAATTTTTTCATACATGCATTACGTGCTCCGTTTTGGTAAAGGATTTCGGGCCACTTTATATGGATCGTGGTCCAAAAACTATCAGAGAAGAGGTCATTAAATATGTAAGTATCTCTATCGACTTTAGTTCTATGAGCACCAAGTTGAATTCCACAGCAAAACTGAGATTTTCATATTTTAGTCACAGCACATATTAACTGCCTAAATAAAGCATTGCAGCTGGGCTGCGTTCACAACCGCTCGACGGACGTGTTGGCCACTGAGGTCTAACAGTAACCAGTCCGTCTAGGCATAGGCGCACTTCCTAGTAATTACTGTGACTGACTAAATCATGAATATCTTAGTTATGCAATGGAATTCAACTTGGTGTCTCCATAAGGAAATTAAGTATATAAAACGAACGAACTTTTAAATGAGATAATTCATAGCTCTGTTTGTTTTTGGATCCCTTTACGCATGATCCTTTACGGACTTCTAAATTTTCAAAAGAAATAAAACCTCACAAGATTTTCTCAATTTGTTTCTATCATTTAAAACAGAGTACAACAATTTTGAGATTTCAGAAGAGACGTTTGAAATAACACAAAAAATTTGTTATAACTTTTGTTTGTATTTAACAAATTTTCCCCGCTGCTGCTCCTGCTTGTTTAAGTCTGTCTTTCACTGGTCTTTCATCATTTTCGATTTATATAATATATTAAGGCGGCCACATACGAAGGTACATTTGCCACTATGGACGCACACAGGTATCTGTAAAAAAAACAGAAATCTAGTATTATAAAAAACTAACCAAGTGCGAGTCGGACTTTATTTGTAGGTTTTGTTTCCCTGCGAAGTGTTAGAAAATAAGACTCAAATGACCGTATCTTTGGGTTGCGTCGAGTTAAAAGATTCAAGGAGCGGCGCCGCAGATATATATATAATATATGTATTTGATGTTATATTTCAACTTTATACCTCCACGCGTTCCTGATAAAAAGGGTTTTGACAGACAGACCAAATTAAATTGCTTAAAACAAGAGTGGCGATTCAAAACCAAAATTTTTTTCTAGTAAAATGAATGAATTGTTTTTGCACTATTTCTAAAGACACTTACACTGGGGCTCCCGTTGCTTCAGGCCAACCAAGAAGCTTGTCTAATTATGTCCGACTGTTGCAATTCCATATTTCTAACGTGATGTGCCAAAACTAACAGCTTCCCTTTACTTTCGATTTAAGACCGGTGTTTAAAAAAGTAGTAATTTTTCAATTATCTGGAAGCAAACATAATAAAACATTATTTTTTCCTTTAAATTGTAAGAAAACAACAATGAAGTAACTTGACGTAATTATACTTAATACACGCACAATAGTTACTTTTATCAATAAAGCACAAAACCAAATGTGTTTCACATTAAAAACAAACAGTTTTTGCATTTGTTAACTGCTCCACAATCAATATTTTAAAATAATTACCTTTATTCGGTTGTATCCATTAGTCGACACTTTTGACAGAGCCGTCAAAGTTGCGAACGCTAGGTGGCGCTGCGTCGTGCACCCGGCCAATATAATTAAATACGAATAAGTAAGAGTTGAAACTATCAATATGCCTAAAATGAAATATTATAAGTTAATGTACGTATATTAAAATTTAAAGTCTATTTATAAAAAAAAACCATAATACTGTAAATAACTATTTGTATGCGCTTGACGCAATATAGCGGCAAAGTGCTATAGCGCTTCAAGAAAATGAACGGGCTACTTGGAAGCAAGTAAGGCTATAGATTATACAGAGAAAGAGTTAAATTTTATAGTTATCATATTAAGAGAAATTAGTGACAATTTATTATTCATGATACGTGTAATACATGTTACTAGTTTTGAATGCTATACATATTTTAGCGGCTCCTTACTGTTTGGTACAAATTCCTCTCTCTCAACATCCCAATGCATAAACGGAAAAAAATTGCACGGCGAGGATGATGTTAGCGGCGAGCGGCAAGTAAGTTAGTAAAACGAACGCCCGTAGAGGCCCGACAAAGGGCATTAAAACTTCTTTTTGTTCGGTAACGCCCGCCGCCCGCCGCCGCCGCCGCTCAGGCGACAGGTCTTGGAGGTAGACGTAGACGGGCGCTGCAATTACAGACAAGTGCCTTTAAATGAAGCGAGCTCTCGAGCACGGCGCATCGCGCACCCGACTGCGCCCTCTCCGCCGCGCCGCGCTGCGCCGCGTCGTCATGCCACTTCCACACTCTGTTAATTTGATTCAAAGCGATTATTCCACTTAGAAATCACAAAACTTTTTAATTGAATATTAATATGAACGCCGCGATAAAGATGTGGCCGTGGGTCTGGGGTGTGCTTTTCATAAGCTTGGAACTATAACAATCACTCATTATTTTAAACCTTCTGTTTAAATATTTTTTTGATATTTTTTAAATCCTTGGTTTCAATACTTAGCTTGTCTGCAGGTCTAACTCTTATACCCACATACAGGTTTAGGTTATGCCGTTTGTTAGCAAGAGCTAGATGGCGTGAACAGTTTTTAAAAGCAGTACACCATACTCTTTTAAAGGCTTCATGAAAAATTACGTTGCCCTTATATAATTACATTAGGTATGTTAATGTGTTTGATGAAAAGTAAAGTATGTAATATTTGCTAGCTGTAAATTTTACTGGTTAAAAGAAGCGCCTGCGAAGAGATTTATTTTTCATGTTTTATTCATTCACGTGTCTTGGAGCATTCTCATTTCAACGTGATATTTTGGCAGTGCGATAATGATATTTGTCGTAAAACCGAAGTGCGATATGATATGTGAAGCAAGAAAACCTTTTTGACAGTAGATATATTAAAAAGTATATGTAAAAGAAACCATCAGTATCTGTACATAATTCATGCTAACTTTTAAAGCTGTATGAAACTTTGTTACCTATGTTTTCTGTTCACTATTTTAAACTAAATTCTAATTAATCATAGAAGGATAGCAAATACCTTTGAGAATCCAACGTTTATATTAAACAATCCTTTAATTGTGTACCCTGGAAATATATATTTGGCCCATAAAGATATAATTTTGGTAAATTAAAGACGTTGTTTATTTGCGCGCTGGGATTTAATTACATATACAACACTGTTAAGGGAAGCAATTTTATCTCGTTTGGGTAACAGATACTGCGTTTATTAGGTCGAGGGAAACTCGAGCCAAAATGAAAACCAAAATGCTACTAATCAGAATCAAGCGAGGGTAAACATCCCGGTTGAGTAATTGTGAAATTACGAATGTGCCCTAGCCTGAACAAAAGCTGAAACAATATCAGTCGGTTCGGACTGCGAATCATGTACAGAAAATGGGCATAGTTAGATATGAGCGCTGCACGGTGCTTTTTCGGGCAGATTAGTGCACAATGCGCGACGGCCAGTGTATCCGAAGATATTGATTTTGGAAAGTAGCCAAAAAAAGTCCTAGAGCCGGCACGCGTCAACTGCCGCGCTGCCTGGGCCAATCCTGACGTCAACCCTTTTACGAATATTACATTCTGTTTTGCCACTTCGCGATTCCACATTTTCTCGGAAAAAATATGATCTGTTTCGTAAGCCTCTGCATTATTCACCATTTTCGGCTGCGCGCCGTACCGCCGCCGCTCTAGTGTTTGTTACTTCACAGCTTGGCTTGTTTTACAAACTTTTATTTCGTAATACTGATGCCGGAGAAAGATTTCAGTTAAAAGTAAATTACGTCAAAATGAAGTTGTTTTTACTTTTTCGCTGAAATAAAGAAACACTTATGAAACGAATATTTCGCAAATAAAGAAGGCAATTTATAAGTAGGCACCGGTTTAGCTTTAATTTGTTAACGAAAAGTAAGTATGTACCAGTAAATTCAATGCACCCTAGAATAGTAGGAATGCTCGTAATTATAGCAAGAACTAGCTTCTAAAACTTTTGTTATTAGAATTTACCACATCAGCATTTTACCACTGATCAATGTACTATACCAATAATTTAGGGACCTACGTAAAAAGTTTCTTTTAAATCGTAACTTAATACGATGTTTGTCGGGTAACTGACAGAATGAGTGGCACATCTTCCCAACACTCACAACGGCGCGGCGCGCGGCGCTGAGACGGACGGGACGGCTGTCATGACGCGATCGCGAGTATGTTTACCTTGCACTGGCTAGCTTCATGTTAACCCTTGAACTTGAAAACATGTAGGCTTTTGGTATTTTTGATGCGTTTTCTTCTTCAATATTGAACACTTACTTTTTTTGCAGATATCCTTAATTGTTTGAGAATTAATTACAGGATTAAACGAACTTACCTGAAGTGAAGTTCTATCCTGATTATATGAAGTACTTGGTCCATGGTAGATTTGTAGTACCCTTAGTTCTGCCTAGAACGACGCGTATTTCAAAGACTAAAAAAAAAAATTCAAAATCCTGGCAACATAAATACCAATTGTCAGTAAGTTTAGAGCTAAATAAAACAAGTAATAGGGGAAGAAGTTAACAATAATAAATTATTATTATTAATGTTAACTTGGGAGGGAGGGAAGCTCCTACCATGGACCAAGTACTTCATATAATCAGGATAGAACTTCACTTCAGGTAAGTTCGTTTAATCCTGTAATTATATTCGTACTTGGTCCATGGTAGATTTGTAGATGTTTAGAGAGATCAACATCAAAAACCACTAACTATCCTTTTTAATTTACCTCCATGAGAAACTTGTAAGTATGTAAAGTTTAGCCTATAGTCACAGATTTGTAACAGTTGTGACCCGTATTCTTGGCAAACATTTAATGGCTTTCATCTTCAAAAATGAATATAAGTTAATAATATTCACATTGGAAATAGACGATTCAAATGCGGGCTTATGATTGACTAAAATTGACAATAGACTGATTTTTGTATTATAAATAAGATAACCAATATTTAATATATCATTCTTATAATAATATGGCTTCTTTAGGCTCTAGGCACCTTCCTAAAACAGACTTATGTTGTTTGATAGGCCAAGTAGATAATGAGTAGGTTATATGTTTAGTATAGTATTATAGTAGGTACTTAATCAGGCAATTAGCATGATGTGCATAAATCCTAATCTGTGTGCACACGCTAAGAGAAGGTAAAAGAGTTCTGGAATAGTTGATTTACCTATATGTCCTATATCATTAGTAAGGTACGTCATAGGTAAGACCTTTTAATAAATGAAGTAGGTGGTCGGTACCTATGATTATTTTTTGGTGCTCAATTGAGTCTTTATATTTATTATATGACTTGTGAGCTAAAAACTATGCTTTTACTTTTAAAAAAGTCAATATTTTTGTGTCACAAGTTTCTTAGAAATAATTCTTATTATTATGGTATGGTAGCCTTACATCTAAGAAAATCTAAATATATTTATTATTTACTAAAATTGTTTCAATTTGAACTGTAAATATCATACACTATGCGATAGCCGCTCATTAATTTTGTTACAAGCATATCAATAATTTGGATGCGTAGATGTGACAGAACCGTTGAATAAATAACTCTTAGCCCTTTACCGCATGAATATTAAAAAGATTCTTTCAAATTTGAACTCTGATACATGTCGATAGAGTTGAAAATAATAACGGCCATATATGATTTCGTTTCGTATTCGGTAAAGGGTTAAGCTGCGTTAGACGCAATACCGGTATAAGTAAATTTTGTCCGTCTTGGCGGTGGCACTACCATGTGAAATGCTACTAGCACAGTAGGTACCTACAAGTTGTTATGTGTATGGTAAAAATATATTATTTAAGCTAGAGTCAGGGTCGACTATTAGCTTATCTAACCTACCTATAAATAGATCAGTCAATATACAACATATATTTATTTTGATATACTTTATATTCAATTCTTAATATATGGACATCATTAAAAACGATAAATAAGTAAAGTATTACATTAAGATACTTATAGGTATGGCCACTTTCTTTTACAGTATACCTTCATCCTAGTTGGTATATTATTTTAATGATACCTATAGTTATGAGTTATGATAGTATATATCCATTTATCATAAAAAAAAAAATTGAAAAAATAATTGAAAAAACCTTCTATCAATCTTTAATGATTATTCATATTCACTCTCCAGGTGGTTACCGCCACTAATATATGTTTACCAGTTTAACAACTATCCTTAAAGAAGAGACGAAAGTCTAAACCAATCACAGTGATGGATTTTCGATTTTGATTTTCGGTCAGATCAGCGATGATTTTGTAGACCATATTTATAATATGATCAGGCTTGAGTGCATCTATTTTAAAATGAGAGAGTATATTAAAAGAAAAAACCATGTTCTCACTGTCTATAAGGTCATTTTTACATTTTACATATTAGTGGGGTGGCCAAGTTGAAGCGGAGAATTCTTCGTAGGACTGAAAAGGTTTATACCTACAAGTGGTATCGTTGGAATCAGCATAAGCTACTGATTATTAAACTATCTCTTGTCACTTCATAAAGTGGTGGAATGAGTTTTTATGACGTTACAAATATGGCGCGCGACTTAGAGTTAGATTTTGTCGATTATTTCAAAAACTATTTAGTCGATTTAAGCAAACAAGGTGTCATATGATTGATATTTTCATGCTTAATAAAATATGTAAATCTACCTTCAACCAAAAAGTTAAATCAAAGCCAAATTTAATTTTATTTAAATTTCTACCACGCATTAATTTACATTATTAATTATGTTAAACTTTATTGCACAATAATAAAAAAATAAGTCCAAAAGGCGCACTTAATGCTTTAAGGCATTCTGTTCCAGTCAACCAGAGGGCGAAACAGAAATTTGCTATGGTTTGTGCAGTGAGATAAAAGGATTGTGTAATTATTAGTCTCATATTTAAGTCCTAATTTCTAACTCTACACATTGTAAAGAAATATTTGTAGCTAATATATATGTATATGTAGTATATGTGTAGGTATATGTAATAATCTTTACCTTTATTTAGCCTTATCATTATACATTTTATCATTAAGTAGTGTATTTTACAGTGTGTTTTTAACATACTGTTTAAGCTGTTGGGGCAGCTCTTGTAAAACAGTTATCATCGAGGCCGAAAGAGCACAGCGTGCTGTCCTTAAAACAATGTTAAAGAAACTCTTCCGGTATTCCACACTTTTACCATATAAAAAGTCCGAAGTGTTGACGGTTCGTCAATTTACCTACTCAAAATTGTTGTTGATAAGCACAAGCAAATACTTGAAACGAAGAGTATATCGAACACAGTTTCCGTCCGTGAATACTGCCCTTGCAAAACGATTTGAACCGTATATATCTAGTTTAGTTTATAATTCCGTGACTAGACACTTAGACATTAAAGATAAACCCGTTTTTAAAGCCAAACAAGTCATTACAAAAGCAAAAGCAATGGCTAGCCAGCTTAACCTATGAATATACTGAAGATATTATCCAAATCAGAAAAAGTTAGACCTTCGTGATAGTCAAAATAAGCTTAGAGTTAATTTGATGCACTTTTTTCTTAAGTATACTTATAATAAATTAGCTTAAGTAATATGTATACTTATGTATTGTGTTGGTTGTAGACAAAATCATACTTTAAAAAATAAATCTTTAATTTGTCAACCGGTTATAGCATATATTGTCATAACATGTGATATTGGTCTCCGCGATATAGGAATGCCTAGTGCGAGTATCAAGGTTAACTTATTTATTTATTTAAATTTAAGGAGTTCCAACAACCAACATACAAGCAGAGAAGTTCGGAGTGAACGAATTATTCTTTTGCATTATGTCGAGCACACAAAGGTTAGGTTAGGTAAATTAGGTACATAATCCGATATCGTTAGATATACTTTATTGCGTTTCTATTTAATTGTCCTGTGCAACTGCGAAATCATTTTATTTATTATAAAAATATGGACATCTAATATTGAAACGGCCACAATGAACTGTTGTTAGTAAACTCCAGTGGGGATTGAGTTCTAAGGACACCGGCTTGGTTTTCTTTAGATATCGATCGACTTTTTGCAGTCTAAGAACAGTAAGTATTGCCAGTCTTGTGTTTTTTTCACATGTAATGTTTTTAATGGGATCTCATTCCTTTTTGTAAGTAGGGCTCCTTTTTCTCCTTCCACGTTCTTGCCGTGCACATTCCCATATTTATAACCATATTAAAACTAGGCAACTCGGCTGATATATGTTAAGATTTACAGAGGCTTTATAGCTCTAATACTAGATGTATTCAAAATTTGGAGCTCGTGGATTAGCAAGAGTTAGAATTCGTATGATCTGTCATATAATAGTCAGTCAGTAACAAAACTTTGACTTGCAATAATTCTTAAATTATAAGTTAAAATTAAATGATTTTGAGAATATGTCTTCCTTATGTAATGACTTCTTTTTCACTGAAAATTTAGACTTCTAGCTACCACCAAACACCGGAATACCAGAATTAGCGGGCGGAGGGAATGGCTATGGGAAAAGGATAGTACGGCCGTGAGAGAGACTAATAATTTCACAATCCTTTTATCTGACTGCACACACCATAGCAAATTTCTGTTTTGCCCTATGGCTGACTGGAACAGAATGCCTTAAAGCATTAAGTGCGCCTTTTGGACTTATTTTTTTATTATTGTGCAATAAAGTTTAACATAAGTAATAATGTAAATTAATGCGTGTTAGAAATGTAAATAAAAACAAATTCAGCTTTTATTTAACTTTTTGGTTGAAGGTAGATTTACATATTTCATTAAGCATGAAAATATCAATCATGACAATCATATGACACCTTGTTTGCTTAAATCGACTAAATAGTTTTTGAAATAATCGACAAAATCTAACGCTAAGTCGCGCGTCATCTTTGTGACGTCATAAAAACTCATTCCACCACTTTATGAAGTGACAAGAGATATTTTCATAATCAGTAGCTCATGCTGATTCCAACGATACCACTTGTTGGTATAAACCTTTTGGGTCCTACGAACATCGAAAATAAGATAGTTCCTACGAATTGGCCTTTCCTCTATATGTAGAATATCTATCATCATATCATCTGCTTATTATTTTACCATTTTTTCATTTTTATATCCATGTTATTTTAATGACAATTTTAAAATCCAGACAGTATGTAGAGGTTTTAGTCAGATTAAGGTTTATTATATTTTTCCAGTTTGTTATATTGTTGATATATCAACTTAATACAACCTGCTCATGATTGTGTAGGTACCTAGATCATTAATGTTAAGTAGGTACTTTTCTCAAGCCATTTTGACAACAGTTTTGGTAATGATAATATGACACTCATTCATAATATATTTATGACAAAAATAGATAGTGAAGTTCGTAAGTAACTTGCCCTCCGTCAGCAATTCATTGTCCTTTCATAAGGTAGGTATAGGTAAATTATTTTTGAGTTAAGCAAGATACTTCTTATGTCAATTACTGAATCTAAATTTTAACTGGCCTTATCATCTGGGACCCGACCCCTCGCTGTAAGGGAGTGAGATTATTTAGGAATTCTAAGATTCTTTTACTAGGACAGTTATAAGGTTTCAATCCTCTTCCTCGTGTAACATGATAAAAATAAATAAATAGTGGATACACACTATTGATAGTTACCTACACTAGGTATTATATCCACACAACACCTCTCTTAGAAAAAAGCTTGATGACTTAAAATTTCCTTAGCATCTAAATATGTATGATATTTACACATATATTTAAAAATGTTTCTGTTACATAAAAAATAATGAACATAAAATTTTTTGGTACAATGTTGATTAAAAATGAACTGATAAAGTACATCAAATGGATATTTCTGTGTCTTGTAACAATAAAGGATAAACATTTTTTAATTTACCCACTTGTCAGTCATTATGGTTGTATATATTTTTGGATACCTGTGTATACCCACCTATGGATATAATTTATACCATTAAAGTTGATAAAGCTTTTAGATCCTCAATCCATACAAATCTCTAAAATCAGTGTAACTAAATAAATATATTGGATCTATCATTTTTTGATGACTATTGGAGTATTGACCACCATAATTATGTAAATTTAGCAAGTAGGTACAGGTACACATATTATAAAATTGCTATTAAAATGTAGTTCTGTGATTACTTCAAGTTGATCAGTCATCAATCTTGTTTGCATTAAAAACTACCACATATTTCACCTGTTCTGTGACTGCTTCGGAATGTATTATTCATGTGAAATTGTTACAAGAGCTTGTTTTAATATTTCTCCTAACTTTCTTTAAAAAGTGGTGAAACAATTAGTTCTAAACTAATCTTGGTAGAAGAAGCTCATCAGAAGTCAGCATTTTTAAATAAAAAAGGCCAGAACAGGAGTAATCTCCATTTGACTTATTATTATTGACTTCCAAATAGTATAAACATGTATGGATTTATTTATGAAGATATGATTATAAAGATAATATGAATGTATGCATGTATTGCACAACTTTTGTGACTTCACTGAAGTTGGTTCCGCTAGCGTCCATAGGCTAGGTCGTGATAGTTTTGCACCACCAAATGGGTCAAGACCATTTAAAAATCAAGTAAGTACTTACCAAAAGAATGTACTATTCCATTTATTGTATAAACCACTTACATCAGTCCATATTTGAATAATATTAGGAATGTTTAAAAACAAGAGATCTTTTAACTCTCTTGAGCATTCATTTTACTTGTAGTTCACAATAGGGTATATACTGTAGTTCATACAAGAACATTAAGTACCTGTTCAAGGTCATTGACCTCAATATCCAAGAGTATAAAAAGTATAAAAACTACTCATATGAGGGACGGTAATGTTTATCTGTGGAACTTCCTGTTGTGGTAAACACTTCAAAAAGGCTCATTATAATTCCAAGTCAATATAAGCTATGCTTACCTGACTGTCTTCTTGGATTAAATATAAATATATGTTACACATAGTGTAAAAGAGTCTAGGTAGTTATTCGGGCCTCCTTATTTCTTCCTCTTCCATTCTCTTCTGCGTGTTCTTCTGGAGTAAACTTTCTTATGCACTTATAAGTCTGAAGTTCATTTCAGATCATAATAAGTAATTTTGAAAATCAAATTTATTCACATTAGTGAAAAGTAAGGTAATCCGGGATCCTCCAAATATGAGTGTTCATTCCAACCCAACTGTTTAGAGTTTCAACAACAATATTAAAATTGTTGGCATGGTATCACCTTGATTTAAACATATGTGTTGAAATATAAGTCTCCTTGCCCAACGGGAGGAAGTCAAAAAACAAGTGATGAAAAGGTAATATATAGGTACCCCTGTAGTGATAATTTCCTTCTTTTAAGTCGAATCCTCATGACTGAGGGCTGTGTGGCCGATTTCTTGCTTGCTTGGGTGAAGCTTTCTCGATAATAATTTATAGGTAATATGTGGAAACCTTTCATTCTCTCCCAACGGGAGGAAAAACATAATATAACATATTATGTTATACAATTACACTTTTAGAAATTGTGTTATAGTTTCACACAAACAGGTAGTTCCCAACGGGAAAAAGGAAAAACATAATATAACATATTATGTTATACGATTACACTTTTAGAAATTGTGTTATAGTTTCACACAAACGGGTAGTTCCCAACGGGAAAAAGATGAGATGTGTCTCACCATAACCCATTACGACACATAAATATGTGATAATGCTAATCTTCGTAATATTGAAAATTTTGGGTTATTTTCTCGTAAATATTGCCTTTCCAACGGGAAGGCTGACCAGTATAACATAAGTGATCGTAAGTGACAGTGTTTAAAATTGCAAAGTACTGCAACGCAGGTTTAGTGAGGTTATGATAAAATTTATTCTTATCACCTTTTAAGTCCCTGTTATCTAGGTAACGTTTGTTTTTCTATCATTGAGTTATAATATAATAGAGGCGCAGACACAAACAAGATTTTCCGAAAATATAGCCCAAAAAAATGTGTAGCCGGCCAGTGCGAATTATTTAACATCGTTAAGGTTGTATTACAAATTAGAAGAAAGATATGATAAAATTTCACCTGTCATTCATCTGGCGTTCAAAAATCACATGGCACATAAGAGCAATGGAGTCGCTCTTGTATTAATTAATTTGTTATTTATAATAAAAAAAATTATGAAACTTTTGTAATAAATATTGATAACTTCATAATTATACCTATTTCGCGTATTAGTTCGTTTTAATAGATTTGTATAGTGTGTATTGTATTATATTGCCTTCATATTGTTGATAAAAATAGGAAATTATTAACTATATCTATATTTATGTATGTTTGTGCTTTCCAAAGCTAAGGGTTCATATATCTCCATAATAGTTATTTTCGCGTAGGTTGACAACATCAGCATAAAAATAAAACTATTTGTGATTATGTATTAGTGTTTAATTCTGAACAAATAATAATCGATTAAAGATCGACATAATATTTATAATAACATATTTAAAATGACGTATCGGACGGATTTTCTACCTAAGTTTGTGAGGCGAATGTTAAAAGTTGGAGGCAAACGTCAGGTACCTAGACCGGTTGCCTGATTCGACTCCAGAATGGAATGAAAACTGCACACGGTCGGTTATGTTTACTTGTTTGCATTCTGACCTAACGTATTCCTGACGGTGTAAACCGTACGGGCACAATGGGTGGCGGGTGAGGGTTGAGTTTTTTGGCCGCCGAGCGAGCAGAAAGGGAAGCAGGCATGCGGCCCATGCGGGGGCGAAGTACATGCTCAAGACAAATTTAGAATCAAAAGCAACACAATAGCTCGGTAAAAATAGTATTTCATGCTTTCTTTTTAAATCTTTAATTCCAAAATTGATAGATCACACTTTGAAATAATGAAAAAATAATAAACGAAAATATTTTATAATTGCTTTCTTGGGATTAGATATGAGGATATTACGGTATCATTTGAGGTATATTTTACAAAAACCGGCTAAAGTTCGTGTCGGACCACGCATAACAGAGAATTATTTAAAAAAATCACAAGTCACAAGGTCGTATCTGCCTATGTACGTAGTTTTTTGGAGATCACTCGAAAACTCCTTAACCGATAATGTTCAAATATTTTTTTTAGCAATTTCACTAGTGGCGCATTAAATACACCTTGTGTTAAAATGTTATAAGGATACGTCTCAAAATGTCTGTGACATACTTACGGAGGGACGGAATATGACGAAACTATAAGGGTTCCGTTTTTGCCAATTGAGCCACGGAACCATAAAAAACTATTCAACATTATAAAATATAATATAATAATAAAATTTATTATTAAGTTTTAATTATTTTCTGAGTTTCGTAATTTAAAAAAAACAACAACTACTCCACTAGCCTTATGCCTCAATGCTGTCAGTTCGGTTGAAATTTACGAAACCTTTACTTCCTATCGCCAATTGTGCCTATAGTACGTTGACCTTCATGCTGTAGCATTTAAGCTTAATCCCTAGTCTCACTTACACTGGTAATATTTTAACGAAACGTTTGTTAGTCCTTTGTAAATATACTCGTCGGGACGATCGGGCTTCGCTCGGCTCGGGCTCGGCTCTCTTCGGCAAAATCTGTCGCGTTGCACCCGCTTTTACTGTGCCACATTTGGAGTGCTGATTTCTTATCTAGTATATATAAAATCATTGTTTTCTATCGAAAGCGCAGTATATAATGGGACGCAATAATATTATACGAGAAATAGCAATTTAAGTAAGTGATATTAACTTTGTTTTGATGACACAAGCACGTCGTAGAATCACATAAACATTTCATTGTTTTTCGATTTTCATGATACGTATTCTTTTCGAAGTAAATCAAGGAGCTTCCATTTATTATTTTAGACATAATTCCTGGTCTAAATTCCTGAAATTCACTAAAAAACTGATATTTTCGGATTTCGCGTGACGTTCGTGACGGCGCGAAACTAAAGACTGACAATTGGTATTTATGTTGCCAGGATTTTGAATTTTTTTTTTAGTCTTTGAAATACGCGTCGTTCTAGGCAGAACTAAGGGTACTACAAATCTACCATGGACCAAGTACGAATATAATAGAGGAATATATTATTTAAAGCAGACCCAATACCAAAATTTTTTATAAAACAATAAATGATTTTGAAGCCGTGGTTGGTACCTATAGGTAAATATATATATGTTTAAGTAACCACACAGTCAGTATAAAAATAATATATTTATATGAATATGGCTAGAGGCAGCACTCTTATAATAAGTTAGTTTGTTATTAATACCAAGTAATAAATAAATTTGGTAATTATACAAATGTATGTATGTAATAGGCTTGATACGCCTACTTGGATATTCGATTCCATGGACCACCCAAATACAGATTATGAATTTTGATTACGGAGTTGAAATTGCTTCGACCTTTAATTACTTTAGGGAAAGTTGGACAAACGTGTTCTCGTTAAAAGGGTTAATCCTATCTTTTCTAACGAAATAGACACAGCATTTGCTTGATTAAAGACGAGACGGCGGCGTCTTTCATAAAAGGTCGGTACATCTCCAAAGGCGTCTACCATTCGTACTGTACAAGTTCTAATGTCTATAAAATTACTCTAGTGTTCGTTTGTAAGTCTACTTTAGAGCACGTTATACATTTACCAAATATAAGTAGTATAGACCCTCTGTAGAGTTTAACAAAGAACAACGTACCGTAAAGAGTATTGGACGAATGATTGCCGCGAAGTTTTCTTTCACATGCGCGTTCCTTATTTTTCTCTGTGAGCGAGTCCGTTTCCGTTTATCTTCAGTTGTTTTTTGTTAGTGTCAGTTTTGTTCGTTTCTTTTCTCATGTTCCGCCGTTGCATTTGTCGCATTCTAAGAACAGTGTAGCTTTTGCTCTACCTATCGTATATCTCAATTTTACTATATGAGTGCAAACCCATAATACGATTACTTAGAATAGCGAATATAAAATGGTTTTCTCAATGTTTAAGTATTTAAAATCAAAATATTATATTGATAACAGTCCAACTATACTCTGGTAAGCAGAGGTGATCAATTGACGTAAATGTCTTTAAAAATAAATGAAATGCATTTCGGAGCGACAACTCCAAGATCGTGCAAACAGCAATAAACGCGAATGAATCCTTAATTAATTGCAGCTTTAAATTGCTGTAGATTCATCTTTTATTCGTTTTACCTGTACTTGCTTGTAGTCAAATGGCTAATTAACGAATCATTAGTATTCGAGGGCGCAATACCACATTGTTTTTTGATAGTTCCTGACATCGTTAACTTGGCAAAATACTGATACTATTAGATGAAACTTTTCCCTATCTACTTCAAAGCTCTTTAATCAAATGCATTTCATATTATTTTCAAATTTCGTTTCTGCTGGTTGTCGGTGTCCGCTCGGCAACCTTATTCGAAGGATGAAAGTGGACGGTTACCGGCTGCTTTCTCATTTTCCAACAAGGCATAGGCCAGGCATAGGAGGATTGTTAAAGGGCAGTTAGGATAGCTGACTTATAGTTATTATTATATTTTTTCTCAGTATTAGCATGAGTATAGCAAGGCTTGGCGACAGCTGTGGTAGGAAACAACCAAGATTAACGGCATAACATGCCCTCTAAAGCACGATAGCTCAGCTAGTACCATTCTAAACGACCACCCATCCATTTGGTGGCCAGGTTGCTTAACCTGGGTATTCGATGAGAATATTGATGAAGCATTAGAGAAGTAGGGCACGGTGAAAAGTTACCTAAATATTTCCCTAGAATCTGGAGCAGCTCAACTGTGTAAGTAGTACCTGCATATGTAGGTATAGTTACAGCGCTGTTGTACATATTGGTGGGTAAGCTCATGTTGTAGAGCTCCTAATTATACATTGTTGTAACGCTGTCACATGTAGTTGTTTATAAGCTCAATGACATGATAAGTGCATTTACAGAATTAGCGTCATTATCATGTGTCAGTTTACCACCAGGCCGTACGGTGTAGGCTATTGTCATGGCAAAAAAAAACATCGGAGCTACGAACGCTCACACCAGGTTTACATCATAGTACGTCGTTATTAATTACTAATACTACTGTGACCGTAGCGTAGATTAGCATAGCATTTTTAATTAGGCATTCGCCCTGCGCGGGTGGTAGTGGTAGCGGAGTTTGCGTCCTCGCACTTGACTGCGCATCAATGGCGCTCGCGTCGCATTATCAGCCGTCACTTCGCTCGACAGGTGTCGCCTTCAGCCAACTCGGGAGTAAATTACTTGCTTCGAAGTCGCTGAATCAGCCCGACTCCCTAATCGATTTTCCTAGCATTCTCTCTTAAAGTTCGAAACACAGATGAGTATGAAAGAGTACGCGGGAGCTACACATAGAAGATACTGAAACGTTTTGTAATTACGACTGTTGGAGCGGGCCCCACCTTGACTTTTAATATTACGAATTTTGTTATATATCAATGATAATGCATAATAAATATAGTCCTACTTTGCTTCTAGGGTGTCAACTACAGTTTTTTTAGTCTCATTGCTTTTTGAGTTAAATAAATAATTGGTATACTCTTTAATCTAATATAAAAAAATAAAAAGCTTTAACTAGATAACTTTTTTCTGTCCTTAACTCAATAACACTTTTTGTCATATAGGCACAGAACTTTGTCAAAAAAACCGGCTAAGAGCATGTCGGGTGAAGGACAGTAGGATTCCGTAGATTAGACGTAAATCCCAAAATTTAAAGTTTGAGAATAAAAGTGGGGTCTGTCACGTAGTGATGGCTATACCTAATTTTATTCTAAGTACTATGATATTTATCAGATATAAAACAAGTGAACTTGAATCCTTTAACAAACGAAATAAACGTACAAACATAATAGAATTAGAAGCGTACAAAGTATACATATGTAGGTACATCGGTATATGAGCAAAGCTTTGTAACACACGCGTACACAACACGAACCTTAAATGAGATAACATAAGCTGCTAATACCGAAATTTGATAATAATTAGAATAGAGTATGTTACAGTTGGTAGACAGATATCAGTTGATGTAGAACTGAATAACGACATTTTGCACCTAAGCACAACTTATGGTGCTGTTTTTGGAATAGATACTTTAATGCCAACATTAATAACAATTCAATATTTATATTAGTGTTATCTATTCGCACACACGTGGCTGTACATTAGTGCACACAACAAATACATTGTCCATAACGTTGTGGTATTTCAAATATGTTGCGGAGAATGAGTCCCATGAGCTCGTTTTCGTATTTAAATAGGGAAATGGGAAACAGACGCGGTGAGTCGACGTAGCACTGGTGCCGTGGTATTGTTTTAATTAAAGTAATTGGAGGAGGCACGTTGAGTGCCGGCGCTCGGTTGGCATGATCTGCGCCTTGAGGATTTACACCAATTTAAGACCGAGGCATCAATTAATGGCAGCAGGAGAAACCAGATCTATCATGCAACTGTGTCCTTATATATGCTAAGTACGAGCAACGCACTTCAGTATTAAATGTTTAATTAACACAGTGAATCCTTTAATTTTTTATGAGTCGTGTAGTAGCTGAACCACCTTAAAATATGTCACCTAAAAGTCAACTTACTGGCCCTTGTACATCGTGACATTTACCTAACCAATAAAGGTTTTGTATTGTAGTTGTGTTTCTTCACTACAAATTTAAAAGATCAGATCACCAGCAAGGGGGCTGACCATAAATTACGTCATCGATTTTTGACGATTTTTGACAGGGGGGAGGTCAAATATCATCCAAAGATTATGCTTCGAATGGCCCCGTTTCCTCCTACGTTATGCTACCATCATCCGATGTCCAAACCCCCCCCCCCCTATTTTGAAATGACGTAATTTATGAATAGCCCCAAGGATGCTAATTTGACTTGTAGGTATATAACATACTTAGAGATGTCACCGGCGAACTACCAGCTGTGCTAAGATTCTCCTCGGTTGCACTAAAAACAAATTACTTCAAATTAGGTACTCCATGTCGCCCTTGTAACCTTAACTTAATCTATAACAGCCTTGGCGTTAAAGCACCTTGCTGATTGATCCTGTCGGTGCGTATCTTTTACTGTTAAATACAACATTTATCAAGAACTTTCGCTGAAGGTAATATAAAGCTGCTAAATCCTAGTATCATCTGTGGGGATTACAGTTTACACGAGGTCGGGAACGTCGCGGGGCGGCACCGACACAACACATCTCTGAGCGGAGGCAACTTTGCCAACTTTCTTAAGGGCGGTTAGCGAAGTTTGACGTGCTCGCGCTGGCACCGTAAGCCCAGGATTCGATACTTGGTAACAACATCCAATAGAGGAGCGGAGACGCGTGCTTCGAAAATCTTATAAGTTGCATGTGGATGCAAGCGATAAGCATGCATAATGAATCATTACACGAACAAAAGCCTTTTTGAAAACGATTTAACGTCAACACTTTACTCAATACATATATTAGATTTATTATAGTCATCAAAAGTGAATTCTAATTATATCAACTGAACCAATTTTCATTGCTGTACTAGAAATATTAACTAAGTATATGTTCATTAGATTGAACGAAAAGGTCGTTATGAGGTATTAACAAGCATTTACCCGCTCAAGGGGGAGCCGCCACGAATAGATAATATTATTAAAATATACGTTCATAGCAGGGTCCAAAATGCTCATTTATAAACGTTCTTTAAAACATTTCCTTTGAATTACCTACCTGCTAGTGATATAGTAGCAAATAGGAAAGTTATTTTAGGCCTAGTCGCAGGAGCACCAGACTGTGTTATTAAAAGTTGATGGCGGACTGCGAACTCGCAGCACGCGCGGCAAGCGACGGGCGGATGGCATCGTAGCCAGGGCACAGGGCCGCAGGGGTAGGGCGCCATATAACTTGTACTTTCTGTCGCCCGCGCCGCGCCGCTCCCGCTGGCAGCGCGCCGGTAGCACCTACCTCGAGTTTTATGACTTTAATCAAATCGTTTTAGGGGTGTCACGGTGTGCCCTAACGGCTGATTGTATGTGCGGATCACGTGTGCTGACCCGCACATTTTCTATCCACTAGATACAAATGCCTACAGGCTAAAATCGGATCGTTACAAATATTGCCTTTTATTATACCCATTGTATGCGAACACGCGAAACATGTATTAGAGTTACATCGTTTTATTGGTACAACGACTTTTATGCGTATCAGAGGTTTAGGGGTTTCCCTCGCGCGCGACTATTTCGTTAAGATCCAATCAGTTATAACGTGAGCTCTGACCCCATTAAAGAATTTTATTTTAATCTGGGACTACTACAGAAGTACGTATGTTTGTGATGTGACCAGACTAAAAATAGAATATAACATTAATCACAGACAACTGCTATTTAAAGTTATTCATAATAAACAGTAAAATATACTACTATTAGAATAACATATTTTATGATGTCGTAAGCTTATCTCCACGAGACCGGAAGGTAGTAATTCTTTTCTAAAGCAGCGCGTAAAGTTATTCAAAATATGTATAAGTTACGTCCTAAGCTGGTCGTAAAACGGTATTACAGACGTTATGAAGAGCAGGGTTCGGCCGGATCTCATCACTTAGGGGTGTGCAGGCCTAGAATACCTTTCAATAAGCCCATAAAATTCCCTTATCCAACGCGAATTTGGAGCCCAAATCGGCCTTCTCGGATGCTTATTAACAACAATGCACACGTCAATATAAGATAAATTTTGTAGGAGATAACAATATGTCGAGCGTTCGGTTCAGGTACAAGAGTAATATCATAGAGGTTTGGCGTTCATCTCGGGATGAAAAATGTTTTCTCACTAACCGTCGTCGAATATTCATGCACCGGCAGCGGGGTCGTAAATTTTACGACATCGATGTTACATACCGGAAAATTGTTTGCAGATTTAGGATTTAGACGCCTCGTGTAACTACTAACAAATATGTTTAGTAGTTTGATGGCATAATAAAACTCGTATTCCATACTTGGCAGCAGAAACTTTAAGGAGCTTTTAATACAGTGAGAGATGGACAAGGGTCATCTCGCTGGTAGTTATAAGTAGGTAGTTACGAATATACTGCTACTGAGGCGGCTATCAAACTGCTACAGTTTCTGCATGCGGCGACGGTATGTGAGCGAGATAGAGCTCTGCATAAGTATAGCGCTGTCTTCACCCATCCGGTTGGAGCACCAGTGAGTGTGATAACAGCGTAAATGCTTCCGAATACTCCTTCGCAGCGCAGACGCGCAGTATATGTCTTTTGATGGATTTATGCTACAGTGGATGATGGTAAGTACAAACTTATGTTGAAAATAACATACAAGGTGCCCGTGAGCATTGCGAGAGGTTTTACTCATGAATTCATGAGGTCATAACTAGTCATAAGGAGTAAAAAATGTTATATAAAGTCAGTTCGATTTCGCCAAACATATTTCTTATTGCTTTTTTTTCGATTTTTTCAATGCTTTGAAACATACAAAAATAAATGTTATTGATAAAACTAACGACTAAAATAAATTGGTATTCGTAAAAAATGGTTTACGCAAAGTATTCCTTGGCCTTTTGATATCTGTCAGTAAGGATGCCTAGACTAGACCCCATAAAAGGTGAAATCGCCATCAAAAAAGCGGTTTGCACTGAGTTAAAATAATCAATATTTTTTTTGTTTAATTGTCAGTAACTCTGAAACTAGGCGAAATCCAGAAAAGTTTATACGACATTTAAATCTCCAATTATGATCAGTTGTTGTTAAAACTGTTAAAATCTCTCGCAATCCTCACGGGCACCGTGTATATCAATGTGTGTATTTGAAATAATCTTCATTAATATTGCCTGAATCCTATCCGCCTGGTGCCAAAGCCTGTAATTCTGTCGTGCTAATAATTATAGTTTCCGCATGATTGAGCCGACGTCTATGGCGCGTCATTCATCAAAATCAGCGGCGCCCCAGGGGCTTTCGGTATTAAACAAAGCGACTTTCTTAAGTGTCTAAGCAGGCGAACTTAATCATAAAGTTGAGCTCATTTTCAAATAAATTGTTTTATTTGTTAAAGATTACGTGCCCGTTGTTACCCGAGTTCTTGTAATTATTCTGAATTTATTTTCGGGGTTCGTACTTACAAAAGTAAGTAGAATAGTATCCAGAAACTTTGGAAGCCATTGCGACTGCAATTAGGAGCAGCAAGTAGTTTTCCAAGGATGCAAGGAAGTGCATACGTTTTTATGTAAGTAACAGTAGTGCAATACCGTAAAGGCGGGCATAAAAGAAAATAGCCCCGTGTCAACCGATGCAGTCTGGGGCGTCATTCTCATGGATCATCTTGTTGTACCCAAAATGTATTGAGAATCTAATGCTATCGTGCGCATCCTCGGCACAGCTACATACGTATAAGCGAGATACACTTATATTGATATACAATTGGAATTACATTGGAAATGAGTTTTAGTATCTGCATGAGCTTTGGTAGTGGAGTAAGTTCTCATACCTGGGATTGTGCCGCATTTTGAATTCATAGTCTTCCTTCTCTAATCGGTTCAGATCTTTGGCAAACAATCTTTAGTTTTCAGTACTAAAATAAGCCTGAATGATAAAGGTTATGATTAATGATTTTAAACAGTGTTAATTGTATTAAAACATTATACAGCTAGTACTTATATTTTTTATCACAATCATCACATTAAAGCGGCAGATTTGTAAAGAAAATATATTTTTGAATTAAAATTGTTAAAATTGTACTTATGAATAAATAAGTAGTAGAAAAACGTGGGCACATTTAGTTAAACATTACAAATGTATACTTTTTTATGATATATGTACCACAAAATTTTGAATTTTTGGAACCCTTCAAATCCATTAAAGTTCCATCAAATTCAGAATAATTTTCAGGTAAATAATAGTACATAGCTAGAGAATTCTTAATTTTCGAGTTAGAGTGAGTCTGATTTGAGATGACGTATCGCTACTCTCGGCCGCCATAATGAGATGCTGCGCGCGGCGCGGCCGGGCTGGCGCAGTGGGCGCGCATGCATGTTGGATGAGCCGCGCCGCGCGGCGCTGTACAGGTGTCGCCTTATTTTTAATGCACTGCACCTACTGCAATTCCGCTGTGATATAGAGCATGGCAATCTTCTGCGATTACCTAATTTTAAAATGAGGTGAGCTTGTTGGGTAGTGCTGGAAGCTTAAGTTTACAACTGAATTATTGGTTGATTTATTAACCTGGGAAAGCCAAATACGTACAAGATATATTTAACAGAAATATAATCTTCAAAATGTGTTGTTCCTGTGTACAGACATAAGACACTTTTAAAATATCAAGATAACTATTTTTTTATAAAGCAATGACACAATAAGAAGCATGAAATTTAGGAAGCATTTGTGTTGCGTATTAAGCAAGTAATTATAAATGAAAAAATATATAAGTACATAAAACACTTCACATCATGCTCACATGCCTCTGATTCAAATATAAAATACAATTGTTAAAGAAAATCTAATTTCCAAAAGTAAAATGTTTTAGCTACAGCTAGTTATTACTCTTATTACGCCTATTTTAGCATGAATTGCACACAAATGCAACAGAATGCAGCGTGGAACGCGTGTAGCGCAGACTTAAGTCCGATCGTAGCAATTCTGAACTGAACAGACTTGATTGCTACGGGCGTAGCGCTACACTACGCGCGGAGCTACGATAGGCATTGTTTACTATGAAAAGGAGATTGGTTAAAATAGTACCTAACCTTAAAAACTACATATTTAGTTAGCCATAATTGACATTATTTATTTATTTTAAATGAAGTACCCTATTGGTTAAGAATTATTTGCGCCGAGTGGTTTCATTTTTTAATTCATTTACAGTAAGAACTAAGTCTAGGCTAATATTCATTAAACACAAGAACAGGATACAAATTAAAAAAAGGACTTTAGGTAGCTAATTCCATTACGATTCGATGGGCGGCAAACGTTGCCTTGGGTGAAGTCAAAGCCGGCACAACGTAATTGCGACTTCACTAAGCCGGGTTCCGCGCGGTCCGATACGGACGAAAGGGGACCTCTCTGTAACTGCTGATATAAAAGCGGCAATAAATTTAACAGGATGAACGCACTACTTACACAAAACGAGCGCGGACGCCGGTGGTCGTAACGAGGGGCCGCGGCCGCGACTCGCTACCCGCGCCTGCCCGCGCCGCGCCGGCGGCCATGCCAGTTAACCCTCACAAACATTGCGACCCGCATATCGTTAGCATACCGACCATTACTGTTAACACTAACACGAACATATCTAACTATTACCAACACTAACAAACGGTGTGAGAGCACACCTCATGTGTGTTCTAACTATGTATAACATATTCTCCGAATAAAACACACATTATCGTCGAACCTAAAATTCCCCCAACAAAGCGAACGCGAATACCGTCGTAATATCATTTGGAAATACTGGCGAAGTATTTTGCTCTTTGTTGCGACAAAAACAGCAGTAACAATGCTAGAGGAAAACAATAGTCACGTGAAATAAAAACACACTGAAAGAAAATAGTTAATGTCCTTACTTTGGATACACATGTTTATTGCTATGAAACATGGCAGCCTCATAACAATCCCTTTCACTCTCCACAAATTGGAAGGAGCGCGTAAAGGAAAACATGGCTATAAATAAAACTGGCAGATCAACTAGATAGACGGCCATTACCCGAGATAACCACGACTTATGTATATAGGCGATACGTTCGCTCGGCAGATTAACGGAAAGGGATTGCGTTTGTTTGCAGATATCGACGTGGAAGCATTTTGGCAAGTCACAGCTGGGAAATTTATTGTGTAAGATATCTTCTTACGGACTCATTAAAAAGGAGACACGTCGTACATAAATCAGGGGGTCGGGCTCGGGGCACGGCCGCGCGCGGGCTGGTTCGGCGCGAGCGCGAGCGCTGCACGCTGCGCGGCCGCTCTTATCGCCTCAGAGTGCCGGCAATAGGTGTTATCCGGTTCCGTCGTCGCGGCGCCCGGCGCCCTGCCTCCTATTGTACCTATACCTCCGGCTTAACTCGCTCCACCACCTCGTCGCCGAGTCTTACTATACTGAATCTCTATCTTAAGTAGGTACTCACCTACTAAATAGTAATATCATTCAGACCCTGGATATTTATTATGTATTATTGGTCAACAAAAGTCCAATTAGTATCATTTGTATTAAAGCGTATACAGAGTGTTTCCTGTAACATGAGCAATAAATTAAAACGTAGATTCTACTCCTCAAACAATAAAACTTTTGTTTAACAACTTTTAAAAAATATGTATTTTTTAGATTCTCTCTTTTTCATACAAACTAAATAGTATTTTCAATGTACGTTGAAATCCGTCCAATTGACATTGCTTGTCAGCCTTGTCACCCTACAGACATAATCAATTTCGGAATACATTGCGTGTTCGAATAATCTTTAAAGTGAAATAAAAATCGAACCATAAGTTATTTTTAAAAGTTGCTGAACAAATGTTGTCTGGTTTGAGGAGCAGAATCTACGTTTTAATTTATTGCTCCTATTACAGGAAACACCCGGTATGCATAAGAAAGAAGGTAAGGTACATACGGTGTTCTTAGAAGTAAAGATACAAGCAATGTATATGGTAACTCCGTGTTTAAGTGGGAGAGATGTTAGGTATAATCATATGTAGTAATGGGTAGGTTTATACATATCACCGTTTCGGGTAGTTAACTAATAAATCAGTCAACTAGCAACCGGCCTTTCATTCATTACACATATGCATAAGTACTATAAGTTTGCCCGGTGTGTCCTAGGTTTGACATCACACTTTTTATTTATTTATATCCATACTTACGAATTACTAGTAGCATTAGACCGCAACTTTTTCTTTGTGGAATTAGTAAACTTAAACCTCTTAAGGGATAACTTCGGGGATAAAACTTTTTAATATCCTTAAGTACTCAAAATCTAAAAAAATCTAAATCATCAATCACAAATAATCTAAATCGTTTCAGGTTATTTATTTCCTATACAAATTTCCACCGCCCTTTTTCATCCTCTTAGGGATAATTTCTGGGATAAAAGTTTCCTATGTCTTTTGTCGGGACTCAGATTCTCTTCAACCAAATTTCATTCTAATGAATGCAGCGGTTTAAGCGTGAAGAGGTCACAGTCAGACACACTTTAGCATTAATAATATTAGTATGGATATTAATTTATTCAACAGATACCGGTTAGATTAAACAAGCCGCGAAGACAGGATAATACTAGCAAACTTAATACCATATATTCAACAAATGCCCACTACATTTAAAATCACAAAGAGCAGGTTATAGCGCAGATAATAATTTACGAACAGAACGGCTTTGTTCAATTTAAACTGATCGCGCAATAAATCACCAATTCAAAACCAATAAATGAATCACACGTGGGTATAAAATTCATATTTCTACTATATTATTTAGTACATGGTGGTTTATTAATGATTTTGTTACAATAGGTTTCGTATTTAACCTGAAAATAATTTAAAATAAACCTGATACATAATGCTTGCAGCTTAGGAATAGATAATATAAGCAGGTTTGTATAAATTGCATTACTTCCACCCACATAGGACACCTGAGGAAACGGGTAACAGAGAACACTCTAATGGCATATCATAAATTTGAATGGTTAGAAGTTTGCCAGTACATTTACGACACTTTACACACAGTTAAACTTGATAAAGAGAAGAAACTGCCAGGCCTGAATCTGGAGAGTGTCTTCAAGAATAGCAAAAGGATATTAAATTCGGTTTATTGCAAATATTCTCTGCAAAAATGCGGCAGTGAGTAAGCTTTGTTAATGTTTAGTTTGGTAAACGTATCAATATTTGTATTGTAGTCTCAAAAACTCTTGAAAATTTTACAGCGGGCGATTAACGAGAAATGCGTCCATTAAATTCTTTCAGATGATTTTATTAAAACAGGACTAATAATCAAAACCTTAATAATCTTATTTTCTTTGAAAATACATAAATATGTAAAGCTTGGTTCTTTATAAGCTCATTGGATATACTCGTACTGCTACTATGCTATGATTTTGAATGATACATATTGAATAACAATTTTATTTCATTTACAGCTTGTATTTTCCTCGCATCGGAATGTTGAAAAATGTTGTACGTTACACTTGGCAGAAAAATTTGTTCAACCTCTCGTGCCTTAAGGCCTTCGCACGCTCACCTTCCACTTTTTGAAAACCTCGCTACGCTCATGGCTCAATTTTAAATTTTCCGCTAGCTTGAATCTCAAAATAAGCACGAGATTGTTTCCTTGTATACTAAATAACTATTCATGTATGGGTCCGGCCATAATAAATCTACAGTAGACATATTATTAAATATATCATCAAACGAATATTATGATTTGTGTATTACCGACGCGAGCAAATACACGTATTTGTGTAGCAATGGCCACAACACAATTTAGTAAGGGTCGCTAGCTAGTTTGCCGGACCCATGAGAGCCCAACTTTGCGAGGCGTACTCTGCTGGAAATTTCTAACATTATGACCACCCGCTCCCTTAAATTATTGGACTTACGCACCCACTTATTCCTCGACGTAAGTGCTAAGTTTAGTTTCTTGTTTGCATGGCACAGTGAAGCTAGTGTGAATAACGAATTGTTTTTGTCAAAGGATTCCGAAAGGTTCGTTGTCTGTTCGGTCTGGCTATAAACCCGAGTGACGTGACAGGTGGTTGTGTGAACAAATGACATCAAATTGGCGTGTAGACGTGCGCTTGGACGCGTAGCGCGCCACGGTGCTCCGCAGAGGCTTGCGCTTCGACACTGACTTTAATTGACCAGCGATTTCAATTAAAGTGCAACGGCGAGTTCACGAACGTCACGATTGGAAGTAGGTACTGGTCGCTAGTATACTTAATGACACCAGACATTCACTCAAAATGTCGTTGGCAGATCGCTCGCCGTGAATTTACGACACTGTGGACGACCAATAAATGCAAATTTTATTGTTTATGGCAGATTTAACGGCAGTGAACTCTTTTACCGATGCCGTAAAGTGGTCCTTGCACCATGAGGACAAATCCGCTTCATTTAATGCGCTTAAGTTACAAAACGATGAGACGATGACCCTACAAGTAAAGACGTGGCAATGTGTTTTATATGGACACCCCTAAATTGGAATTGATTATTCAAAATCGAAATACCTTTTCGAAAATATTTAATTAGGGTTAAATAATAAATAAATGCGATAAAAAATAAAGCTAAGAAGGTTGACCTGCCTATCTTTGTAGCCGTTAATAAAGGTTGAGGGAGGTACGGCGCGGCATCTGGAGCACGGGAGAGGGAGATCGAGCGCGGCGCGGTCTGCCCGAGTACTGATAAGGCTATTAAAAGTTACGCTCACAGACCACCGGCTGGATTATACAGATACCTCCTACCGATACTAAAGGAAACCGTTCGTGGAGAAACAACGCGGAGGAAAAGATGCCGGGATTGCAATAACACAAGCGCATCTAAAACGTTTATTGTGGCTAAAATGTTGCTAACTCAAAGGAACAACTTATAACGATTCACTTGTGCTTTTTTATAGTTACCACGACGGTGGCAAGCGAGCATTGCGGTCCGCTTGATGGTAAGCAGTTACCGTAGCCTATGGACGCCTGCAACCCCAGAGGGTTCACATCCGCGTTGCCTACCATTTAAGAAACCTGCCTACACGAAAAAAAAGATATCTTCAGCCAAGAATACCAATGCGAAAATATTACTGTTTAAACATAACTAAATATTTTCTTGGTCTAATTTTATATTTTTGGCCCAAGATATATTTTACTGCAATAAAGACATTTTAATTGAATAAAAATTACTTTCTAGGCAAATTGTTTTCGTTATATACAAAACAATATTGTTTTGACGAATAGGATTTGTCTTCTATGGAAATCCTTTTTTTTGTGCACTTATACACTCCTTTTTTAAATAGCCTCATACTGTAGCCAGCTGGGAAAACCTCGGCACGGAGTATCCAGGAGGAGAGGAGGAGGAGGCAGGGAGTATTGTGTATCTACAGGATTGCATCAAATTCTTTCATAGAGTTTATTACTTTATGAAGTGGCTTTTTGTGTACCGTACACAAATGAATAAAGATATTTGCAAGTGATAAGAAAATATCGTGGAGGAAATCAGTAGGAAACCAGTTTGTGAAACTATACTCCATGGACAGTGTGAGCGTGAACAAAAGGAAACGAGGGAGGGAATTTTGTTCAAAGCAATTATTGTGAATAGTGTTCACTTTAGCGATGGTAGAAATTCTCGTATAAATCGCGTCACAGACCACAAACAAAAACGTGCATGTGGACCGGCGCCCATTATTTTCGACTGCATAATCGCTTCGTCCGACGCCCGCATCGCTTCCCTTGCTATTTTATTTCCTCCCGGCATAGTTGTGTTTCGACTAGACGGTGCCTCACCGACCCGACTTGTGTAGGGAAATTTAACCATGTTTAATTCTGTTAAGGTTTGGTTCCAGTTTTTGTAGTCGCAACAAGCCGATGAGATCGGTGACAGACCGAAGCCACCGCTACAATTCTGGGACAATGTGCAGTGGCAGCAACAGGATTAAACTCATTGTTAGAGTTTAAAATAAGCTCCTGTTAAATTAAATTGATTATAAAATCATACCACAACGAAATGAAAACATAGTAGTGTGTTTTTATTTCTTTATTGAAATACCCGACCCTGACCCGAGCGAACTTCGTACCGCCAACAGTTTTTTTTGTTTCCCGGGACGAAAAAAAAATCGAAAGTCATTGCCAGCCATTTGTTAGTTATAAATGATGTAACCGACACGACTTCGTTTTATATAAGTAATATGCTTATAGATTAAAAGTTCGGGCATTCAACTAGGTAAACTAACGCAAAAACGGTATGTGGAAATATTGCAGACTGAGACGAAATTTTAAAACTTTATCTCTTAAATCGCACCCCCCCTATTCTCTCTACACACAGATTCACATCTCGTTATACTATTCGGCGGTTTCGTCAACTGTGCTAATTCAGTAAATTGATTAGGTCGCGAAGTTGCCCGCAGTCTGAAGCTTACGTCCCTAGTTCTATTCGCTTCGGATGCGGATTAATTGCTCACTTAATGCGGCTCGTAATAAACCAAATCCGGGGTCCTGACCCGTCTACTTAGACATTTTAGCTGGTGGATTGTTAAGCAAGTATCTGAAATTGAATTAGAAGCGTCTATAGCGAGCGGTGCGGCGTCGTCGGTGCGAGTTGCTGCTCCCTCATTTAGTATGCGCTCCGCAACACGCGCAGATGAACCACGGTATTTGCACTTACGATATTGTAGCTCAGTTGCGGTAATTTTAGATAATCATAATTTTGTGGATACATTAGTTCCGTTGAGTTCATTTGATATACGCTTAGGTATCGCGATAGAGCGTAGCACGCGCCATAACCCATAGAACGCTAATTCAGTATGGAATAAAGATTCGTTGTAGAAACATGTCTTTCGTTATTAGCATTATAAATTAGTTTAAATCAGGTTTTGATGCATTGGCAGCAGAAATAGGTAAGCGGGCGATGTATTCAAAATTATCATAATATACATATAACACATACTTTTTCAACGAAAACAATTTAATACACAGGACACATAAACTATTTTGTTCAATGTTTATGGAATGAGTTAGCAACATTGAGTTTGGCGCTTTACCAGGCGACGGTAGTTACTGTATCTATAAACTATATTGAAAGCATATAGTTCAGTCATTATGTCCAAAAAATCGACCCTAGCCGTGAATAATTAGTTCTTGGATTTTTTTTCGTAGGTCCATCGGGGGGGTCACTGGGAGTGTAAATTCAATTTATCATTAATTTTAAACAAAAAAAGAACCGACTTCACTTAGGATCCGCTATTCCAAGAGGAAGTGGCCGAGTTGCTGTAAAAAAGAGTGAAATCACTATAGGTGTGCCTATAATAGTTGCAGAGTTCCCTCGATTTCTCCAGGATCCCATCATCAGATCCCGACTTGGTGACAATGGGACCATCTAGGGGTTATACCTGTTCGATAAAAAAAATATTTGAAAATCGGTTCACGATTCACGGAGATATGGAGTAAGATACATAAAAAAAAAGGAAAATAATAATGATAAAAAAAAATATTCAGTCGAATTGAGAACCTCCTCCTTTTTTGAAGTCGGTTAAAAAAAGAACCGACTTCACTTAGGATCCGCTATTCCAAGAGGAAGTGGCCGAGTTGCTGTAAAAAATAGTGAAATCACTATAGGTGTGCCTATAATAGTTGAAGAGTTCCCTCGATTTCTCCAGGATCCCATCATCAGATCCCGACTTGGTGACAATGGGACCATCTAGGGGTTATACCTGTTCGATTAAAAAAAAATGATAAAAAAAATATTCAGTCGAATTGAGAACCTCCTCCTTTTTTGAAGTCGGTTAAAAAGTAGACTGAATCAGACTCCTGCGTATATTATTTCTTGAATAACTCGGGCATTTTTGATTTGACAGTAAAACCGTGAGGACAATAAGTGTAGGAAATTTGATTATCTACATGCTTGGTCCTTACAATTTTTCTTCTAGGATCGATATTTTGGAAATTAAATTTGAAAAAAGCGACAAATTCAAAATATGTTCATCTCGTTTATTTTCAACTTTATGGCATAAATGAATCTTGGTTCTCGCCTTACCAAAGTTTTTCCCCCAAAATATCGATTCTAGAAGAAAAATTGTGAGCAGCAAACTTGTAGAGAATCAAATTTCCTACTATTGATGTCCTCACGGTTTTACTGTAAAATCAAAGATGGCCGAGTTATTCAAGAAAAACCGTTTTTCGAATATACGCAGGAGCCTGATTCCGTCTACTTTTTGAATTTACACTCCCAGTGGCACCCCGAGGGACCTACGAAAAAAAATTCCAAGAACTAATTATTCACGGGTCAAAATCTATAATAACTGAACTAATAGCTATAGAACTTGATTTCAACGAGAGTGTACGGCCAAGAGCATGTCGGCCCATGATCAGTGTAGAGTTCCGTAGTTACCGCCCGTCACAAAACAACCACTCAAAAGGTTGTTTTTATATGATATTTTGCGGTACTTACGTCATTTTAGTACGCGGCGCTTACATCCTTTTTACTAGGCTTTTTTGAGTTATAACTCAAAAACGACTCAACTCATTTTATTAAACATAGTTTTCGTTGAAAGTAAGTTGAAATGGTCACACTTTTGTGAATTTTTAGAATTTTTTTGGACCCACTGTTCAGGAACTTCAGAAGTTAGATGGGTGGGACGCCCTGTTTTAAACTTTCGGAACTAATATTTACGAAAGTACTTATTCTTTTTGAAAGTCTTATCTAACGATACCGCACACGATAGAGTCGGAGCGAAAAAAAATCAGCCCCCACTTCATGTGTATGGAAGGTACCCCAATAAAAAATATTTTTCCAGTTTTTATTTTACCACTTTGTCGGCGTGATTAATGCACATACTCATAGGGTGCGTTGGGGTAAGATAGAAAGGTATTTTTTATGGGGTAAGACAAAAAATCGTCCATATTCCGGAGCACTACAGACTACTTTTTATCTTACCCCTAAAAAAATACCTTTCTATCTTACCCCAACGCACCTTACCAAATTTCAGCTTTCTAGTGCTAACGATTACTGAGCTAAGCCGCGGACAGACAGACGGACAGATAGACGGACATGGCGAAAGTGTAATGACTACGAAACCCTAAAAAGGCATGTTTTTCTTGAAAATGTCCTCGAATTTAGTATAAAAATTAAAACAAATGATTAGGGCGTTATGGGCCCGTTTTAAGCGGACAGTAAATAATAAGCAAGTGTAAGCGAATGAAGAGAAGTCGCGGCCTGGGAGCCGGAGCAGAATGGAGCAATCAGGGCGAGAACACTCTGACACAGCAATTTGGACGGCGCGCCGCCGATGTGTTATTTTGATTGCGCCGCTTTTGTGCGGTGGCTGTTTGTACGGCCGCTTCCTCGGCGCTTATAAAAAATATTTATGACTCCGATGAGAACCGAATATTGCCTCCCCACTGCCTTAATAACTTCCTCCGTGACGGAGAACCACCGTCTCCTGAGAGAGTATAATAACGTATCTTGTTGCGTAAATAAGCATAGCCCATTTACAGTTATGTCACTGTTGTGAAACTCGAGAACGGTGACACAAACGAGGGGATTTTTAGTGCAGCTAGAATGTCTCTGTGAGAATAGAGTTTACATGAGCCTAATATTGTCGTAGATAATAGGCCGAGTTGTCTCATCGGGAGTGATCCCTCCTCCGGAAATTAAACCGTGCACGGAATGAGCTGCCACTCTTGGAAGCATATAGCCTTGATGCTGTGATACTTGACAATATTACGTTTTACGTACATGCAAATGAAATCCCTGATTGTTTGTACACTGTTTTTGTTGAATCCACGGATTTTATGATGCTAAAGAAATTTAATGGTAATTTATATGAATGAAAATAAATGTTCACAAAAATACTTTATTGTTATAGGTTGTCCTTATTTTATGGGCTCAACAGTGGTTGACAATGAAATATACTATGAATCATGACTTTCAACTATTGACAATATCAAAGATCAGGTTCATCTTTACTGGAAAAAAAATCTAATAAAAAAATCAAAATTAACTTCACTTTTGCTAGGATGCTGTTTAAAATAAAAACTTTTTCTCAAACATGCAATGAAATGTCTTCGTTATGTGCGTCATAATACGCTTCAAAGTGTCACGTTTAGGGCGGATCAACTCCAGAGAACAGGTAACGATTTTCATATAAAATTGACGGCCGGAAGCCGGGAAATAATTTTTTTTTAATTTCCATTTCACATATGTTTGTGGCACAGGATCATGGCATTCAGCCATTTAAGGTTATAGGCGATATTTACTTTTTGGTTCATTTGACATTCTGCCACTACTTATGCATATTAAAAAAAAAACAATAATCGTCATAGTATTAGTTTTCTTTGTTATTTTTTTTGAATTTTTTTTGTTGAATTTTTTTTTTCCTTTTTTTTGAAAATTTTTTTTTTGCAAAAAATTTTTTTTGTTATTTTTTGTTTTTTTCCTTTTTTTTTTTTTTATTTTTTTTCGAAAAAAAAATTTTTTTTTTTGTATTTTTTTATATTTATTTCATTGCATGTTTGAGAAAAGCACTATACATACCTCGGCGTGAAAAGGGGTTGCCAGCCTCGTAACTATCCGGCCTCGCTACGCTCAGCCGGCAACCCCCTACTTTCCAGCCTCTGTAGTAATGTACTATTGCTTAAAATAAAAATAAAACGGAGGATTCCTCTGTCAAAACTTAAATCTCATCATACAAAATATTGACCGGTTGCATTCCCTAACTTTAACTAAGCATATTACTTAGGAAGCAAATTATAAAAGAGTAAAAAGTAGGTCGGGTCACTCTGTGTAAACTATATCCATGCAAATCACGTCAATTTTTTGCTCCATTGTTGCATGAAAAAGGGCAAACTAGCAGAGATATCGCATTTACATATTATAAATTAAGGAAGGATAATATAGCTAAAAGAGATGAGCCGTTCTCGAGAACGTTGTCCGTTTACTATGGGAAATATTTTCGAGCGAGAACGTTTTCCATACAAAACGGGAAACGTTCTCAAGAACTCTTGAGAACGGCACAACTCTCAGAAATATTTCGTGCCTTGATCTACTTGGAAGTACCATGTTTATTACACAAATTTTGATTGCATTTAGAAATTACGGATAATGTACTTCAATCCTTAAATTTATCAGGGACATTTAACATGTCGCAAGACGTGACTAAAGTGCCGTGAGTGTAACCGAGTTATTTTATAATGTTATCAGGGAAACTTTTATGTTAGCTATAGGCAGATTTTGGACAAGATTAAATTAGTTAAGTACACTATCTGGGCATTATGAACCTCTGCATTTACAGGCTCGACTGGACAGGAATAAT
Source organism: Pammene fasciana (assembly GCA_911728535.1). Classification (NCBI taxonomy): domain Eukaryota; kingdom Metazoa; phylum Arthropoda; class Insecta; order Lepidoptera; family Tortricidae; genus Pammene; species Pammene fasciana. The sequence goes on along the minus strand of OU452277.1, from coordinate 9,137,049 downwards.
TATTTTCTCCAATGTGCTCGGAAATTTTCAGCTTACTGTAGCAAAATGAGTACGTGAAGTTCTTCATTTTTTACCAAAACGTATTAAAAAAAATTAAAATCATTATTTACCTGTCTTAGCGGCCGTGAAGTAATTTGTCAACGCCATAAATATGTATACACTTTTGCACCTTACTCCATTGTAATAAGGTTCAAAGTGTATACATATTTTAGGCGTTGACTAGTAAAATCCATTACTGTATTGTTTTTTAGCTTTTAAACTTTTCATCCGACTAAGAAATATCATTTCAAACAGCCAATACTTAAGCGACGTCTATACACCTGAACGGCAATCCCTTCAAACTGTAGGATAGAGCGAGATAGTTAGATCAAAAACCTTGGTTGTCTCGTTCTTTGTCATAGCACCGCGTCTGATCGTGCGAATGAGGATTAATACAATCATAGACAAAACAACTATTTTTAAGGTTTAATCTTGTATCTGTTGCATAAAAGGAGCATATTTAATACTGTCTTAAATAGCTTTCGACGAAAATTTCTTTTTAAATATTATTTGAATGAAAATTGGCAGTATAACATAGTTCTTAATACTTTAAAAAAAAATTATAGAGGGAAGCTAATTCATGACATTGAACGCTAATAACGTAACCAAAATCTGTAATTTATTTCATTTACTTTACTTTATTTCCTCGCACTTTTAGAGAAAAGCACTATATATGCCTCGGCGGGAATAGAAATTCGTGGACTCGTCTTATTTTTTCGCTCATCCACGAATTTCCCTTTCCCGTCCTCTGCAATAATGTACTAATAATTACTCCATATCGCCGTATTTATTTTAGTAGCGCTTTATTTTGACACAGCTAGGAACGTTTAAATAATAGGATAATTAAAATAATGGGTACGTGAAATTCTATTTGGAGATTTCATGTGATATTTGCAGTATTGATTGGTTCGCATCAATCGCGATATGCAAATATTTGTTCGCTCGCTGACCGGCAGCCGAGCCGGTGATTTAACGCGTGTTGCGACACTACGTTATGCAATTACGATCGCTTATTAAAAATTAACAGCAGCCTGGAAAACGATGAGCGTGAGTAAATTAAATTATATTAATTATAACTATTATTTGTTTTGATACGAGGACTGCAATTCGGGGCTTTGCGATGGTTTCCGTAAGCATAGAGTAAACAATGTTAAAATTACAGACATTTCATAAACCTACATTAATTACATTATGTTATTAATGTAAGAAACCTTTTCGAATTCTAATGGTTACGCTTTTTTTTATGGTTCCTGATCCAAAGGGTAAAAACGGGACCCTATCACTAAGACTCCGCTGGCTGTCCGTCTGTCTTTCCTTTTGTCACCAGGCTGTACGTATCTCATGAACCGTGATAGTAAGACACTTGAAATTTTCTCAGATGATTTGTGTAAATTGATGATTTTTGTTGCCGCTATAAGAACAAATAATAAAAAAAACAGAATAAAATATAATATATAGGGGCTCTATACAACAGACACGATTTTTTTGCCGTTTTATATATAATGGTACGGAACCCTTTGTGCGCGAGTACGACTCGCACTTGGCCGGATTTTTTTTCCTAAATAACCCCTTGTAAACTTAGTTTAAGCATGTCAGGTATTTTATGTGGTGAATTAAAACTATCATGTTTTATCTAAGTCATTAGCGGAAGTTTCGTGAATGAGTTCTAGTGACAGACGCAATGGTATACGTATAATAACACATATATGTGTCGGCGGAGCGACGCTGCAGGTATCGCGCGAGGAGACCGTCTCGTAAATCAGCACGCCGCGGGGGAGCGCTGCGCTCGACGCACGTAGGCTGCGCTGCCTCTATACGACACGCACTTCATTCGCGGCATTACATATGGTAAAATATATATTTTTTTAACCTACCCAATTAAAAACACAACAAGGCCGAAGGTACGGTACGGGTAAAATATGTACCGGCAACACTGTCCCAGCACGGGTGTATCATCAAAAACATCGCAAAAAGCCACAAGCGGCGCTGGGCGTAATGGCGAATATAATGTATGCTAATGAGGGCGGGTGGTACTGGCGGACGTGACGTCACGCGCCGGACCGCAGCCTCCGCCGGCCGCGCCTAACGAGCGGGTGTGCATTTTCAATACACAGGCCACTACCCCATCATTTGACTAGTTCACAAAGCGAACGCACATCCAGAGCACACAACGATTAAAAAAACTGGTGGCAATTGATTACCAAGTTCAAATAAGGGGTGATTTTTCGTAAAACACGAAAATTGTATTGTGATGTTGGCATCTCCTGATGTCATAAATGATGAAAATATTAATCCTTGAACACAGTGAATACTTGCAACACGTTTGTGACACTATTAAAGCTACCATCCGGCGGTACTCCTGTCTACCATCATCGAGGCATGAAAAACGCTAACGCAACACAATAGATCAAGAGTAGGCCATAGGCAACCCTCTACCTCATCCAGTAGCAGAATCCGGACGGTGTAAAGTTATGTATTTTAGTACTTGGTAGCCTGAGCTAAACTTGGGACATTTTGTACACATAATATTTTTCCGTACCCTACAAAAGCCTAATGAAATGAAATGAAATGAAATGAAAAACGTTTATTTTCAGGCAACTAGTGGCCCATAGCTAAATACCTTATAGACTAGCATACATATTACATTATAAATTAAAACTATTATTTTGGTGACACGACGGTTTTCTGTTGTGCCACCTTCTCTGGGTCTGGCTAATTCTGCTATTCGATGAGGTAGGGTTGCCTACGGCCTTTTCTTGATCTATAAGAGATTGTAAACATAATATGTACCTACCCAATGTAAAGAAGTGTATATACGCTGTGCCTACGTCACCACCATTAAATGTATACGTAATTTAAAAGAATTGAGTTTTCTACAATAGGTAAATGAGAGCTTTTTTATAATTTACTTGCACACAGGTCAGCTATTTGGATAAAGTCTCGTACCTATAGCGAACTAGGATACTATACATATATAAAACCAACAATTCAAAAAAACAATTGCACTAAAAGCCTACAATTGGTAACAGGCATGAACGCACGGTTTGATTGGAGCTGCGCGTCGTGTTCGTTCTGCAATGCTATCACTTCTAGGGTAATGTTTATTGGTTTTCTTTTTCACTCGATTTATCATTACAATAGGTATAGACTTGCAACCTTGCAACTATAGTTTTGCATACGTTACAACCTAAAGGCAATCATTAGTCTTTTTTATTATTGTGTTACAGTTAATCAAAATATGAAAGATCACCTATTTTTGCAAATATTCCCGACGTAGATTGTAGGGATAATATGAGATAAAGTCAGCTCCTAGCTACTGTTTTTTCGAGGTAGATGCATCATCCATCACATGGTGTCGACTGATTTATGGCAGGAGCGAACCGGAGCGACACGGGCGTAGCCTTCTCGCGATGACGACGCGATTAAGAGCAGGGCCGAGGCGGGTTCAGGCGGGGGTCGCGAGACGTGACGTGACGTGCGACTCGGAATCGCATCTTTAAGTTACGCGCTTACATCACGGCTTTGAGTAATCGCGGGGGTGGATAGTTGCACACTTACACAATAAGCCACTACACAGTACGAGTCTCCCGTATGATACCAACGTTAATAAAACATGATACGAATGTTTTATGAATGCACGGTCATTCCATAATGTGCAGATATAAAAGCGCTGGCGTGAGTCGTACGCAGTTAACCATATGTATATTGTACATACATACGGTTATCAGGCCGTGCTCCCGCGAGAAAATTGCAAGTATACATCATAAATGCGTGACGTTTTAAATTACGAACCGGCACCGGCTCGGCAGCCAAGCATAAATCAACACAAATATAAGTTTTGGTCAGTTTCGAGTTTAACACATTCATGATAACACTGTGCATATGTGCGATTTAATCGCATACTGTTCGATCAATTAATTAACTGTAACAAACTTCCACTCCTACGGCTGCAGAAACCTCTTTTAGAATAAATATAACTCTTTTACGCGCAATTCTCACGTGTGCAATATTTTAGGAGCTGGTTTGGCTGATATTTATGGCTGGTGAGTCCTGGATTTATAAAGGGGCGCAACACGGTAACTAATTTTATACAAGTGTAAACGATTTATTCCTATAATATTACTATTAGATACTAATACTTTCGATTCCTGTATATTTAGCATTTACGTATGCCGTAAACATTAGTAAGTGCGTTGTGTGTTATTAAACTATTTAGCGGTATAATTACTCTACATAGTGCTACAACGCAGCTACGGTGTAGTAAATATATCATATTTAGCGTTCATTGGCAATTAGTGTACTGCAAATAAATTTACCTGCATTATTTTTTGAAGGAGCGAACGCAGCGAAGCGAAGATCTTACAGAAAACTACCGGACATAACAGAACTGTCAGTTCGCTACCGCATTCCGACGGCTTTTTGACTTTAAAGTATTAATTACTTTATTAATTACCGTCTTGTACAGTTAGGTATGTCTACCAGTTCTAATTCTCCTTCAACTGCTCAAAGGTTAACCGGAAGAGGTCCAGTATAATTGTTTTATTACTATCTATGTCTACAATATCGAATAAAGATTGACATAGAATAATAACATGAATGTTAGATAAATAACGGGTATATAATTAGACACCTAAGGATAATAAAAACCGGTGACCTTGTAAATAAATTACTACACTAACGAGACATTTAGGCAATACTGTAAATTAAGCGATTAACACGTAATAAAGGATGCATGTGCATATTGTGCATACGCGTAAAAAATAAATAAGCCCTGCGCGATCGACATAACAAACGTAGATGGATATGATTTGTAGGCAACACACGTGGTATTCGACCGGGCCCGAGCACCGAGCACTGGTCCGATGTAAAGAAAATTAACGAAGCGTCGAGATTTGAAACGCGGCGCGGTTCCGGCAGCGGGCTGCAGCTGCAGTCGTCACAAGAGCCCTAACGAGTGCCGAGGCGGGCTGCTCTCGCTCCTCGTGCTCCGTAGACCACCCTCTTGCATTTATTCATGTCGTTACCGCTAACGATAATTTTATCGTGTGCTCATTTGCCGGCGCCAGACTCGCGGCCATCCGTCAGCGAGTCCAAATCGACAATTTGTGCAACACTAAAAACTTTATTGCGGCGTAATTGACCCCGCGATAAATAACTTGCGGAGGCCGCTATTTATAGTTGTGATATTGTTACTAGGGGGGCTCTTTGTAGGATTACTTACAAATGGGCCTTAATATTTGATTACATCAATTTGATGCTTTATAGTACCAGATAATATAGATAAGTCATAGACGGCCACAGTCTAAGAACTTTTTGAGGCTCCAATACTGAAAAAGATACATGATTTGTTACCAGCAATCAAACTTCGTCTACTAGTAACTTAAGTTTTGGGACTTCAGAACTAAGGCTTATTTATTACTTACCAAAATGTTTTGTTTTTTATACGTAAACTTTGAGTTATAAGCAAGTAAACTTTACTAGCTTCTTACCGAATTTTGGTTATTAATGAAATCGCCGAAGTAGTTCGTTTGTCCTTGTGAAGTCTCTAGCGCCATCTGGATGAAAGCAAACTAAAGATACTGTTGATATTTATAAAATGTAAGAGGAAATGTTGACCTGCGCTGCTACTCCATTTAGTAACGAAAAGCGGAGTAGCCATTTCCTCTTAAATATTGGGTACGTACGTCTTTAGGTTGCTCTCATCCAGATGGCGCTTCACTTGGAGCCACAAAAAGTTCTTAGACTCCGTCGATTATTGTATATAACCTCTGTTAGTATACACTGTAATGTAATCGAGTGGTTTTAGCGTTTGAATTTCAAGTTGGACGTAGTAGGTTTAAATCCTGGGTCGTACTAATGAGTTCCCCGGAATCAAATATTATTTCATATTCACCACCAGCTTTTCGTCTTATCGTTTAATTGAATTTGTGGGTATTGAATTAACGCTTATTATTCAGTGCTTTAGCCCATTTTATATAATAAGGTAAAACTTGAATACACATGGCAATATTTACACTGCTTTACACATTGATACTAGTAAAAAGTAAACGGTATGCCATCTAATTAATATTCAACAAATATAATAAAAGGTTTAAACGGGCACGTGTACTGAAATAAACTGTAGCAAGTCTATCTTTAAATTTCCTAGAGGTTGCGGGAGGGAGGTAATTGAATGGCATGGTAGACGGCAGTGTGCGGTAGTTAAGGACGCGGTCGGCCACTGCACGTCGCCGGGCACGGCGGCTACGGCATAATTGCACAAACTTTCATGTGCTTCGCATACATTTTCATAATTAAAGGGGCAGTTCGCACCAACTGGCGAAACTGGTAGAACTTATTTATAATCACCGCATCAATTACATTAAATTTAACTATTACTAGTTTTGGGACAACTATTTCTCATTAAAGTTTGACTGCCGCCGTTGCAGTAGTGTGACATTATGTTTTTACGATAAGATTGTTGTAGGAACATTACTTTTAGTCAGATACGAAAAAATTATACTCGCTGGTCCGATATGAAAAATAACTATTGGGGAAGACTGAAAACGTGGTCCAGGCTGGTTGCAGCCCAGACGGATACACCAACTACTTAAAGGACTTGTCATGAACAGACCCCGATTGAAGTTTACTTATAGCAAATATGTATATCAAATCACAAACCTGAATCCTAGCTTTTTGGTAGGATTCTAGTTTGGGATTTGATTTATTTGCTTTGTAGAAAAAGGACTAATCGCTGAAAAAACCCGTTGGCAAAGTGGAAATCTCCCATATCTAGTTCAAAGTAAACTTCATTTTATTAATCCGCTTATGACGTATCCGAATCCAGTACATTTCAAAATACCTACCTATACTTTCAATATTTATGGGTGGAAAGCTATCGGCAACATTGTAGGTACATTGCAAGCTTTATTTTTAGCTGTTATTCTTCTGGTAATAGAACGAAATTGTTTACTAGATTTATTCAATTGAAACTGTTCTCTCCGCAAAGTTAAAGGGTTGATTTAAAATAAACAATGAGTGGATTCGCTAACGAACTTGTAGAAAATTTGTAGGTACGTGGGTAGCTTATTAGAGATTCCCGGTTCGTGACGGCGGGAGGCACGTGGGACCAGCGGCGTGGCCTGTGGAGGAGTGTCGCCGATGGGCTAATGAAATAACGACGCCGAGACGCGCAGGCTGCACTCGTCTCAACAACCGACATAATCTTCTTAAAAAGAGGACCGAGCACCCTGCCCTACCCCCTGCCTGCCCTGGCTTTTGCGGAACTAATTATAAATATCAACAGCATCAGTCATCATGTGGAAGTTATACGATACTCATTACGTAAAGAGTAAAGTATTTGCTGCGTGGCCCCGGCTTTAGAATAGTGCCACCCCGTCTCTTCCCGCGGGTGTCGTAAGAGGCGACTGAAGGATCCTACTGCTCGTGAGAACGCTGTGGTGATTTATTTAATTAATAATCATCCGCATGGCGGCGATGCCGTTCCCCACCCATCACATCTAGTTCTTCGCGGGGGCGAGAAGTGGCTCACGGAGGGCCGTTTTGCTGCATTGATCGTAGCAAATGGAAATCCGTGATCTCTGCCTACCCCTTTTGGGATATAGGCGTGATTGTATGTATGTATGTATGTAAAGTATTTAATAAAATGTTTCTTAAGTATTTTCAACTACAGCCGTAACACCGTGAGTGACGTAGAAATCGCCTTGCAGAATTGTCAGGTAGCAAGTTATTTCATTGCCCTTTTTTACGTTATATAAGCACTTTATTAGAATTTTATGATCCCGTATATATGTTTAAATATATGTTATAGATTAAGGCTTAAAGTACTCATTCATACCATTAAAGTTATTCATAATCAATTGCAGCTGAAAATAGGTTCGAGTTTCAGAAAAGTTACAATATAACATTTACGATATCGAGACATAAATATGAAATAAAAAAACGCTCAAATATCTCAGAGTACCGATACCGTCAAGTCTGGCGACTTTGCCAAGGGTTACTAACTTTGCCACCAGCAGAGTGCATAAAGTAATCCTTTCATACCACCGACAACGTATATTTTTTAGTGTTGTGCCTACTTTTAGTAGAAAATATGGTTATCAATTGGCAAAATTATTATGAATGAGACAACACCACGGCAACCATTTTCTTACCATTTCAGTTCCAAATTCGTCACTCACATAATCATAAAAGTTAGTGCTCAAGAACTTTAAAAAGTTTAGAGTATAAACATCGCATCCAGGTACGTAAATTTTAGATATTCTTCTTCTTCCTAGCGTTTATCCCGGCTTGGGGTCCGCTTGACAACCTAATCCCATGAATTGGCATAGACACTAGTTTTTACGAAAGCGACTGCCATCAGACCTTCCAACCCAGAGGGGAAACTAGGCCTTTTTGGGATTAGGTCCGGTTTCCTTACGATGTTTTCCTTCACCGAAAAGCGACTGGTAAATATCAAATGATATTCCGTACATAAGTTCCGAAAAACTCAGTGGTACGAGCCGGGGTTTGAACCCGAGACCTCCGGATTGAAAGTCGGACGTCTTACCGCAAGGCTACCAGCGCTTATTATATTATTAGCGCAGTAAATTTTAGATATTATGTTATTTAAATGGTAAGGAATGAATTGATTACCTTATAAATGCCGTAGTGTTTGAGTTGAGTCCCATAATTGTTTTGGCAAAGTTACCAGACCACGCCGACTAATATGGGAGGGCATCTTTGCCATGTTTTGTAGCGGCCTAGGGTTGGTACACAAGCATAAAATTTAAATTACATTTTTCATAAGATAGATACTTTTTAGGGTTCCGTAGCCAAATGGCAAAAAACGGAACCCTTATAGATTCGTCATGTCTGTCTGTCCGTCCGTATGTCACAGCCATTTTACTCGGAAACTATAAGATGTATCATTATCAAATTTTTACATAAAGTGTATTGTGTGTGCAGCTACTTAGTTTTGTAGAGAAATTGCTAAAAAAATATTTTTAGGGGGGCACTTCATATGTGTAAGTAATTTTCAAAAAAAAATTTTTTTGACAAATATCAAAATGATGCACATCAATCGATAGGTCTCTAAAAATAACAATGTTCAAATAACTGAGGTTTCTTTGAACATTTTTTGATTGAGTGGATATTTTCAGAAATAATCGCTCCGAAAGTCATAAAAATTGTGTCCCCTCCCCCTGTAACTTTTGAACCGTAAGTCCAAAAATTATGAAAAAAATCAAGAAGATACACCCTTTAATATTCTTTCAACCAAAATTATTTTGAGCATTATCGGTATAGGCGTTTTTGAGTTATCTCCAAAAAACTACAAACTTAGGCAGATACGACCTTGCGATAATAATTTATTCGATATGGTCTAAGAGCTGGCCACGTCAGATGTGACACAATAATGAGAGTTTTGTAACCAGTCCAATCAGATTGCATAACAATCCCTATTGCTAGATCCGGGCATCTGGCAGCTTTTAATGGGTGGAGCACAGAGTGACAGACCAACAAAGTTTTTAAGTTGGAAAAAAGTTATACCGAAACAGGTAAAAACTGCTGAAGTTGTATCATTTATAGAGAACAGGGCCTATATTTTAACATTAGAATCACAATTATTTGTGATTGGTTTTGTTGTTAACAATTGTATACAGAGTGTATGTTTTGTTTAAGTAAAAAAACGCAAAGTTAACTGTGACATACTTATTTTATTGGTAATAATTACTACATATAAGTGTTTTGTTTCGTTAATACTTTTGTTAAGAGGCGACGAGGCAGTTTGTGACGAAACCCTTTTTTAAATATCTATCGTCAAGTTTAAATAGGTACCTAAGTAATCACAATTATTTACGAGTGGACCTGTGATAGGCCTCTTAAAGAGTTTTCTATGTTTCGTTTTTGATAATATTTTAATTAAGGTGTCTTTTATGTTTTTCCTGAGTACTTATGTAACCTGATTATTCGTATGTAACAAAATAAATAAGTACTTAAATAATTAATATTTTTTCATTTGTGTCAACCCTGACCACATTCACTGACTTTCTATGAAATTTTCTTAAATGGGTGATCAACTTTGCCACTTTTGCTGTATCTTTTTTTGTAATAATATATCATTAAGGATCAAATTCCGAAACTATTGTATCCTAAATACTGAATATTCTTTACTAATATTGTAAATACAACTAAATTACTATACAACGTAAAAATGCAGTTGGCAAAGTTGCCACATGGTAACTTTGCCAGTTTTTTTTTTACTCGTAAAAGCTTATTATCCGTCATTTAATTTATAAACCATCTTATTTATGCACTCGTTGATAAATATATTATGTGTCGCGTCATTCATACTTCAGTGGTTTCATATGAATTCTGGTTAAAAATGTACTAGTACCGTCAAGTATGCAAAGTTGCCAGACTTGACGGTACTATGAGATATCGGTGACACGACTAAGGCGCACCACATACTTAGCAGAATTCAGCTCGGAATTCATCGATCATAAACAAAAATCTGCTGGAAATCGTAACAACCCCAACTCCCGGCTAATTTTTATCTATGTGACTGAGTTTCTACTTGGAGCCACAGATAAAATTCAGCTGGAAGTTGGTTTTTTTTTCATACCGCGCCTTCACAAACTTCTTATTGTACAAGTACAACCAATTTATAAACAGTCAGTAAAAATATTAAACAAGAAGGCATCTATTGAAATCGTATAATTTTGTCATATTTTATACAAATGCAGATATAACAATCAAACGTAAAAGGAACGTTTTTTCCAACCCGAAATAAATATCTCACTTTTCCATTAAGGACATAAAAGCAATTTCGCGAGAGTTGAATAATAACGAGGGGCAGCGTTGTCCGTCCGCGGGCTTCTCAAAATGTTATTTGCATCACGGGGCGGTCCGATTGCCCCAATAACCGCTATTGTGTCCTCGTGGCGAGCAGCGAGCACGCGAAGCCCGGGGACGACGTTACGCAGTAGAAGCTTCAGCCCGCGGCCCGCTCGTGCCGCGCGCTCTCTCCGGGCGGCCCCTTGTGCAACTTTGAAATTGCATGCGCCCGAGAAAACTTCTACCTTTGAGAAAATTCCGAACGCTCCAACGTGCTCTCGATGTAAACTCGCAATAACCAGATACGTAACCACCGGAATTGCCAATCTATTCCTATATTGTTGCCGAACAGTATGCTGTATGTATGTATCATAATATAAACAGTATGTTGCTTGTGCACAAGAGAGTAAAAGTAGGATGCTAAGTACGACGTCTTGCTTGCTACATATACCTACAATATCTACATCTTAGCCAGATCGTAGAATTGATCATTTCATGAAATGTCAATCTACGATTGGCCGTATCGTCCAAGTAGGGTTTCCATGATATGAGAAGTTTAATAAAAATATCAAATGTAAAGGATTTATATAGGTATTTTTTTTAATCAATAAAATTTACATAGTCTGACGTCGCTGTTTGTTCGCAGTTCACCTATCAGTAAAGCGCTCCTCCTCACTTCTCTGCTCTTCGCACTTATCTTGCCTGTATCAAATGACGGTCTTCCGTGATTATAATTAAAATCTTATTTTTGTTTTTGTTAAATAGTTAAAACATTTCCATGTTCAATCACTAATGTTTGGCCATATCATGAAATAGCCGAACGTTTACTTGTCCATATCGTTAAACGCCGCTTGTTCATTGATCTGGCCAGACCAGGGCGCGGAAACCGGAATTTGCTCCATAGTAAAAACCGTTCGTTCTTTTGTTTCTGTTTCATATTTAATCGAAAAACCTATACTATGAAGTGGAAACCTAAATACAAAATTGGGTTTTACGTAAAAACCATAAAATAATTAAATATATTGGGTTATTTCGGGAGCTGAAACGTACCCTTTGGTTGATTTAGTAATTTAAACCATTTCATGAAATTATTGGCTACATCATGAAGTGATATATTTTTTAAATCTTGCCACGAAACCTAAATAACACACTTATGCACAGTATTTGTTTATGAAAAATCTTAATAGAATATGTCTATTCCATGATTGCTAATGTGTAAAAGTCATGTGAATGCCACTATCGAATGGTCTGACGACGTAAAGACTACTGGTACTGGTTCTGATAGTTGTATTGTGTCGTGATGTCGATAGCCAAATTGATGCCAATTAGATATGGACTCATGAATGTTAAGTACTTGTGTTATCAAGTTAATTATCCGACTTCAAAAAAAGGAGGTTCTCAGTTTGACCCGTATGTTTGAATGTATGTATGTATGTTTGTTCGCGATTATCTCGCGTTTGGCTCAAAAGATTTTGATGCGGTTTCATAATAAAACAACTACATACTTAAATAAGAAATTTTTTGCATTTTCTGTGTACGAGAAAGACATAAGTTAATCTGATGCCTCCCTCTGATAACTGATAAAAAGCATTAAAACTTCCTGATGTATGGTTTTCTACAGCTAATGTAACAGTTTCAATGGCTTACTTGCTGCGAAGTGGATCGGAATTTGCAGGGAGGGTTTCACTTTCAAACTTGCAAATTCCTTGTAAAATAAACGGATTCCTGGTATAAACAGTAAAGCGAAAAAAAATGTGTTTAGACAACACCACACCGCCACAACTAAAACGTTATTTTTTGCCGGGGAATATTTTAATAAGCCAAGAGCTGCACGATGTGGTTAGTGGTTAATTGTAGGAGACCGTGTTTGTCCCCCCCGGCTGTTACCACTTTAGCTTGGAAAAACTCACCGTAACACTAACACCCCTGTGAATCCTCCAGTTGTACTTTCACACTTAATTTTCTTGGAACACGGTAGCGGTAAGAAATAAAGTTAAAATTAAGACGCGAGTTTATGGGGCGTTACGGGGTGGAGGGCGCAAGGTGGGCGCGGAGAGCGGGAGGGGCGGCGGTGTGAGAAGCCATTCGAATTCACCGCGCGAGCTGCGCCGTAGATAGCGGCAGGCGGAACACGTACTTCACTTCCACTAACTCCAACTATTGACAATATTAATGCACGCTTAGCAGGGCCAAGCGACGCCGTGCAGCGCCTATCCAATATTGCAAAAATAAAACAATTTCACAGCATGCAGAACTCGATGCGTGTGAACACTCACAATCAATATCCGAGTGAACGTGCTACACCCTCTGCACGTCCTCCGATTTTTGATTCATTGTAGCGCACGATTCTCTCGCTGATTGGCACTAATTTATTCCATTCCTATGAGAAGTCTCCGGAAGTAACGCAAATATTAGACGAGCTCCGGCCCACGACGGCAGCCATTAATTCCAGAATTGAAATCTGGAATTGCGGCGGCGGCGGTGGCGAATTTACATTCATCGCGGTAAGAACTTAAATCAGGTTCTCCGTTACGATTCAGTTGCGATATTATTTTATTAAAATATGTAAATGACGCCGTTCTATTGCGCACTCAGGTAGGGCGCTACAATTGCCAGGGAGAATCTCTCTAACGACACAATATTTTCATTATGGATATTATTACGCCTATAACAAAATTTGGGTGGTTTCACTAAATACTGTAAGAGGTAATACTACCGGCAGTTTAAACGAACCCAGAAGGTTAATTAATGGTAACTGCATGAGTCTGCGAATGCTTTAACTTAATAGTGAAATGTTTTCTTAAAGTTTTGTTCAATAAAAATGTAATTATGTATTACTAAATTTCACGTGGTTTTTAATAAGGGATACATTTTGAATTAATCTTAAAATACGTATGCTTAGACCATATTGTGCCTTGTGTTTTTAATAACTGTTATGTTACAAGGTGGCCGGCCCTTTAAATTTAATTAAGTACGATGATAAACCGGATAAATCTTCGATAGATGAGGTTCAAATGTGCGTGCTGCATACCTACAGCCATCAAAAATAAATTCAATCAAAAGTCAGCCGATTGCAAACCTCTATCATCTAATGGAAAATCGAAAGAAAACGCCACCCCCAAGTAATACATGTGGTTCAGTCTGATCACGTGGACTTTCTATAAAGTTTGAAAAACGCCGCCGGCATCTTCGAGTGATTCCAGGCACAAAGCAGTTTTCAATTTATCGGGAATAAATGCTTCGGTTGGCAGCTCAGACACCCAATTACCGCGCACAAAAGCTGATTACCACGCGGTGCGGGCTCGGCGCCGGGAGCCCGAGCGCGCTCGTTGCAGCGCTCGCAGCGCCCTCTGTGTCTCAACTACGAAGGCACTCTTCATTTAACCAGCTCCGCAAGACGCGACAGACACACAAACACTTTCCATCTGATTACATTGTTCTATGCTAAACTAATATCCAATATCATCTTTGACAATTCGAGTTTTCTTTACAAGCCGAGTTAAACAATCATAATCTTTCGGTGCCGACGACGGTAAAGTTTTTTTGGATGCGATCCAAAATACTAACCTATTAAATAAGAAGGCAACATGAAAACTATCTATTCCGTAGAGCTTTTAAGAAAGCAGGAAACTTTGGCAAAACTTTTATCTTACACGTAACAAAATTGCGTACAATATATTGCATGTAAAGAATAAAGCATTTTGTATATATATATATTAAAGATGCAGCGAAACGTACACTCAAGAAGGTTAAGAACCATAAACACTAGTTACTTTTAATAGAGACTTCCAACAAAAATTTGATTCTAATTGTTTATGACTGTTATATTAAGTACTACTGCGAGCTTTAATCATTGTCCTTGTTTTAGTTAATTTAATTTTAATAAAAAAAATGTTTGTTTATAAATTAGGTACTCATACAAAAATGAAAATAATCTGATAAAGATAAATTTATACAATTCTAATTAAAAAGTCCGTAGTGTAGCTTAAAGTATCAAAGTTAAAATGATATTTTATAAGTTATAAATATGTTATAAGAGGTAATACAATTTAAAGGGTTTATTTTACTAAATAAAATATTCATGTTAATCAAAATGATATTAAATTATTTCTACATCGCACTGAGCCTGTTTTATATACGTTCCTAAAGTATGTACTTTAAATTAACATAATCTTCTCTTACATCAGAGAACCAACTACATACACAATCACTAGATCACACCTGTACATTCTGTACGAGGTGTCTCTGTCGCGACGCTCGGTATTGTAAGAAGGCGCGTCCTGAGGCGACGGGCCCGTGCAGATGAACTCGCGACATCTACCCTGGGAAATCACTGGCGCTGTCGCTTCTCTACCTGAATAAAAGGAATGACTGAACAACTAGGTAACCACTATAACGCAAAAGTCGAACAGTACGTATGTACTACACACACCTAAGTATGCACTTTCTTTGAGTCAAGTATGTGACTAGTTTTCTTTGTAGGTATTATGTATTTTTTATTACTTTACAGCGGTTGACTTTAGTTTTAATTGATAATGAATGACCACAGGAAGCCAAATAATAATCTTAAAATATTAATTTGTTTATAAATACAGTATCTAATCATCAAAATAACATCCAAATAAATTGCAATCCTAATTAATTTCACTATTGTCACTTAACGTTTGACTTATCGTATTGGTGTTGATCAGTCTTATTTGACATGAACTTGATAACCAATCGGTAACAAGAACATTTATATCAGAGAGGTCAATCCCTTTCTATATCAAATTAAAATCAAACCAATATAATATTATATTTTTCGAATATTCCTCGGGGTCTAAAATGAAGGTAATGTTTTACACCCATAACTTCGTAAAAGTAAATAACTAGACGGGTGATGTCGCCCCTGTCGTTAAAGCAATAAGGCCCAGCATCTTGACGACGACGACGGACATCACGGGCAACCGTTGGCAGATGAAGTCGCGACACCGAACGCCCTGGGAAATCACTAGCGTCTCTTCAACCTAAATAGAAACGTGGCGGGAACGCGACTGGGTAATCGTTGGCACAAATTTTAGTTTTTATTGATATTTTATATATATATGGTTTAAAAGTAGATCCGGCGGGTTGGATTTTACTAGTATCAAAACGGAATCAGATATTTCATGGGACCGTAATGTCATGTTTCTGAAATTCTTTTACTTATTCGTGCAAAGGCATCAAAATTAAGGTTAAACGTAAGGTTAACTTTCTGAAATAGAAAATACGGATCGAAGGCGCTTATAGTCGGAAGGTCAAACGCTTATAAAAAAAAAACACAACAAATCTTAATGTATTTAATACAAAGGTAGGATTAAATATCGAGTACATTATTATTTATGCAGTTTAACTTATAAAACAGTAAATGCTATTTAATCAGGTAAAGTATAACTACTATTAATCTATATGCAATGAGGTGTCGTTTTACACAAAAGAGTACGAATATGTCTTCAAAACCTTCGACTAAAACCGAGTTTAATGCACCCTCTCCGTCTACCAGCTATTGTAGTCGGCCTTCATTAGCAGTGTAAACCTACGCGCTTTGGTTGAGTTATGGCGTCGTGTCATACGCTTAAGACGTATGCAAACAAGATTTATGTAATTAATTTAGGAGAATTACTGATAAGAGCCGGCTCGAGAACACACATACGTTATGGAACACAAAGGCTAGTATATGGTTCCTGTAAATTTCTGCAATGCCTGGATTATTTGAGATGTAAGTGCGGTTATCTTGTTATCTCTAGAGATTAAAAAGATAATTTAATATATTTGGTCGAGAACCATTTGATATACCTAAAAGTGAAAGTGAATTTACAATCTCGGACATTTCTGAAACAGTCGAACAGTTAAATGGATTTTGATGAAAATGGGCATCAAGATAACTATACTTCACCTGGGAAGAGGCATAGCAGACTTTTCATCCCCGTTCCCCATACGAGTATACACTAATCACGTTATACTTCCTGGACAGCGAATTTAGAAGTTTAAATTACGGGAGAAGTAATCATGAGGGGTGACGCGGGAGCGGGTTTGGTATTTTAACAAATTCTACGCCGACAAAGTTGCGGGCTAAGGATATGAATGTAGTCCTTATTAAAACACTCGACCTTGACTCTACTTGTACTTGAAGAAACCTACGTGAACTTATTATTGAAAATCTTATTCCCGCTTCTTTAAATATCATAAAATTTCTTACCACGCGTTTATGGTGTAAATGCCGACTATCCTTCTTTTTTATACATGGTGTAAGTATTATAGTTTATTAAGTCATTAGGGAGCGTCCATTATTTACGTGAGGTCTAAGTACGGTACGATTTCGAGGAAAATCTCATCAAATCATCGAATACTGTAAAATAAAAAATAATAAAAAATTGAATACAGACTGATAGTGATAATGCATATGTAAAACTAAATATAAGCTTGTTCAAAGGTAAATGATATTTGTGTAAACTAAGGAGACAATGGCGGCGACTCGGAGATGCCTATCGTTTAGGCAGGGGTGAGCGTGTAGCGGGCGCAGCGCGGCCAGCCGACAGCTACGGTCGGAGATATTTACGTTTATCTTCGGGTAACGGCTTCATCGCAAGCTTTATTACGACATCCACTCACGTAATCCGCCGCAGCCGTCATAACTCCTCGTTTGCCGCCGCCGCGCGCCGCTACAATGTTCTACACCGCTTTTCCACTAGCACTACACGGACGATGCATTCACCCCTCCACCTCTGGACCGTTCAAACGCTTAGTTTTTATAGTTTACGAGCGCATCTTTTGGAAAGATAGGTGGAATTAAGTAAAAAGGATAGAGAAAATACTTTAAGTGAGCTCTAAAAACTTTTTTGACTGTTTGAAAAAATGCATTGGTTTTATATGTATACATATATTGGTAAATCAAAATGTAATTTATGTATTTTGATAATCCGGAAATTAAAACTTCCTTAGTCAAGGTCCCGTCCACAAGTATATTAGTATCAACTTTATACGTCTATTTAAAAAAAAAAAAAAATAAGAAGAAATATTATGGGACAATCTTACACAAATCAACCTAGTCCCACGATAAGCTCAATAAGGCTTGTGTTGTGGGTACTAGGCGACGATATATATAATAGATAGATATAGATAAATACTTAAATACATAGAAAACATCCATAACTCAGGAACAAATATCTGTGATTAGCACACAAATAAATGCACTGACCAGGATTCGAACCCGGGACCTCCTGCTTCATAGGCAGGGTCACTACCAATCTCAATCCTATATGTATAGGGTCTATTTGGACCGACAAACAAACAACACGATAAAATAATGTAGGAGCAGGGGCACCCAAAACTAGTGAAACAAAAATATTATTCTGATTACTGCACGGATCTACCCTTAGCTTAAATAAATTTAATTTCTCTAAAGCATTGGTATTGTTATTTAAGAGTAGGGTTTTCAGTAAAACCCCAAACAAATTATGTTGCTCCGTCCCCAAAACTGTTCACGCCTAAATTCTAAGATTGACTGAAGCCAACCTAAACGCTCCATAAAATGTGAGAATACAATTCCATCGTGACAATTCTGTCCATTTGCACCAATGTTTTGAAATCATTCCACATTTTAAATGCATAAAACATCTTTCAATCTAAATTCTTCCATTTTCTACACAGTCGTAAAATACAGAAGGGTAATCCGCAATCGGCTTACGGCCGAGGGAGTTTTTAAACATTTTCACCTCCAAAGCAATTTCCTAAACCGGTTCATCAAACGGATTCAATCAATTTTTGCTTATTCCATTCTGTTTAAATAAGGTCCCCGTGGTTAATAAAGAGGTTCATTTTAGTATAGACGGAAAGGGTAAGGGCAGGGATGATTCGAAACTTCTAAAGTGTCAATCCTATTCGGAAGGAAAGTTCAAGCGAAATAATGCTGATCGCCAAATGTGGTTACATCAACTAAATGTGCAAAAGCTGAACAGCGTTTCAGAAAGGCCGAGATCGAGCGGGTGGATTTGGTACAGGGCAGCTTAGTGCAGCCGCCGGAAGTAGGCCTCTAACCGCCCCTGTATAATAGCTTCCAAATTGACCCTTCCACTTCAGCCTGCAACCGCTACGTCGCCGCTGCTGGCGTCAGCATTATCGTAATACGTATCTACGAGTACCTATATTTGAGTAGTTCTAACTTTGGTAGCTTAGCAATACTCAAACACTTTCTAAGAGCCTCATTCTAAATGACTTCCTGACTCAATCTCGCCCGTGTATCTACTCAATTATGTTGTCACTGTCGAGTGGCACAAATTAATTTTCATACAAAGGCATTAACACGGCGTCGCATCGGAAGTTTCGGAAGTGTTATTTCCTTTTATAGCAAAGGCAAACGTCAACCGACCGACGGGCCGGGTATGAGGATAGTCAAATACATAAAAGGGACGAGTTGCGCGAAATACTGGCATTGTAGGATCCTAAGCCCCGTTTAGATTAGATCAGACCTTCGAAATAACAGTGAATGAGGACGTGGATTAACTACGGTCCGGAGCACTCCGGCCCGTGCGCCTAATGGGGCACCGTTACGGGTAATGAGGGGCGCGGAGGGGGAAGAGGCGCTTCGAGTACCCCGGCCTCGAGCCGGACATATTTTGTGATTAGGTATTCAAATCACTACCATCGGCTGAGATGCAATGATTGACTGGTAAATAAAAAAATCAAAAGTGACATTATTAATTGTCATAACATCCACTTTAACTATTAGAGGAGAGGTGAGCGTAAGATTAAGAAACAGCATTCAGGATTTCAGAATCGATATCAGTTTGTCGTTTTGTCATAAAACGCAAAACGCCAAATAGCCTTAGGAAATGGAAAATGAAGTACCTATAAAATTGGTTTGTACAGTCGCCATCAGATATATTGGAGTAGCCAACGCCTCTATTGTCACGGCTATAAAGTGCATGTTCAGATATTACTGATTACCCTGGTCGTTCTGATCGCTAATTGATGGTTACTGTATATAGGATACACGTTTCATTCAACATAACTTTATTATTTTTATCGTGTTTTCTTTTTATGATTTTAGTGGTGAAAACGGCAAAGCATGGCAAGAAGCAAAAATAACGATTACAAAATACGTGTACCCGCCGTGTGTAGTTAAATGAGTTGAATTGAGGGAACCACTGATCAATTCGGTTTTTTTTGCAATGGGACTCAGCAGAAGTAAAGGTTAAATTCATTTTTCAATGTCAGAGAAGAAAATTCATTAAAACTTTGAAATTACTAATGGCCAAACGGACGGAGTGAAATTCGCTCTTAATTTGTACCGAAACTTTTTTCACGAATTTTAAGAAACGAAATGACTTTTGAAGTGGGGAAGTCAGGAAAGTGTTAATGATAATTGTTTGATTTGTTATTATAGGAAACATTAGTTTTTCAGATTACTGTTGTTTTTCACAACATTTTTGCGGTATGATAAACTTTTTCTATTAAGAAGTAGGCTACCATAATTCCTACCTTGAAAGTAATTCATAGAAAGTAAAAGGCAAGTAGAGTGCTCATATTAAAAGTAATAAATCTGTGGAAAAGATGACGTCTCGACGGCGCTCACCAGCGGCCACCGGCGCCGGGCCCGCAGAACCATCCGATATTAGTTTACTTTTCCTCTCCAACTTACTTTATTAGCTATCCACCCGCAAGAACTGCCAATGATAGTTTTTCAAGTTATTGAGAAAACGTCCTCATGCCTTATTTTGTTTACTTATCTGGATAAATATCTTACAAGATATATAAATAATTGCTTGCTGATGGGCACTATTAGTGTCAATACCTAAGTAAAATAGTACATTTCGATACTAGGTCGGAAAGGATGTCATTATTCAACGAGTTCCGAGACATTTGGTCACGAGCCGCAGGCGAGTGGCAAAACTCGGGACGAGTGAAGAATGATATTCCGTCCGTGTATCGAACGACGTTTTTTAATAAAGTTGCGAAAAAATTATAAAAATGGACAATATGTATGTCACTTTGAGGTTACTTCATCCGAACACTCGCGCCGTGCGATGCGGGGCGGTGATCATGAATCCTGAGCTGTGATTAGCTGGAAAAGTAAAACGCGCTAGTGCGAGAAATCCAACTTCTCGCATTATAAACTACTACTAGATTTGAGCAACTGTGTTAAAAAGTAATTTAAGATTTTCATGTAAAATCGAAGCCAAAACGGGGTGATAATTGAGTTAAGTTCAGTAAGTGAGTAATACAGAAACGTGAAGATGTAAGACAAGGGGAATAATAAACGGGCGAGTTATTAACATAGATGCAAATGCGTCGTTACGGTGCAATAGTACGCGCGGGACCCGCCCGAGGGTTCGCGAGGCGGCGAAGCGGCAGGCGGCACGCGGCCCCAACTCCCAAAGCACTCTCCGGCTAAGATACAAGACTCACCAACTTTGCAGAACAATGATATCTCCTAACCTAACTGGCACACTCCTTCCAGTGAACTAGGTGCCTAGTGCGATGTGCATTGTGCACTTACAAATTACCGCGGAGCACGGAGCCACATAAGTAGAACTTTAGTTATTTAAACGCTGAAGCGTCGTAGATTTTAGGTGCTTTTAGGTTTTTGTAGATTATAAACGTAAACGTATACATTTGACACTTGATCTGATAAACAATAAATAAATACAAATACTTCTGTATATACATGAAACTAGTCAACTATATTTAAAGCTTCTAATGGATTGGTGAGTAACTGAGTTTTTATGCAAAGAGGATTAGCTTGTTTGCCTGTCAGCTGGGAAAAAAATACTTTGGAATCGTGTTTATCGAGATCCGAACACGACGCTGGCAAATCCGTGACAGACTAAAACAGGTCAAGCGGCTTTCCGTTGACAACAACAGCTTTGTTAGGGAGGATTTTATTGGCACAAATATTGTCCAAGTCGAGTCGCGGCGCACACTCCTCGTGATTTACCGAGCTGTTTACGCGAGCCTCCCTATCCCGAGCTACTGACATTTTTACAGCGCCACTTGCCCGAAAAGCAGACATTTCATACAACACAAATCATCTTAACTATATTTTTATGAAAATTTTACCACCAGCTAGAACGCTAACGGAAACGTAAATGTTTTTTCTAACTTAATGAATTCCACAATTTCCACAATGGGTCTCGCCACTCTCGCTTTAGTAATTATTAAAAATAAGTATCTACACTTATTTTTACGAGGCTCATTTTTCCTGAAATAATGCCGTACTTTGTCTTAAGCCACTAACAATAAGTATATGAGATTTTTAATAACAAAAAACTTATTTCGACAATTATTAATCCGGTAATCTTCTTACTTAAAATCCCAAATTCAATAGCCCTTAAGCCATCGAGATGTTAACGGAGTTTACACGTTAACTTTTCTATTTAAGTAGAAAAGTTGTGGAAGCGTTTTCATCTTTGGGCGAAGGCCGTCAGCCCCAGCGAGGCGGGTTGTCATTACGCCGCGCCGAGTTGTCGGGGAAACAATCTCACCTCGTCGGCATATCAGGACAACACACACTGTCAAACAATAACGACAACACTTTTCAATTACACCCATGTGGAAGCAAAGGTGTTACGACACCCTATTTGTTTTAATGGCCGAGTTTTTATGTCATTAACGTGTTTTTGACATACACGTGTAAAGTTTTAACATAAAAAGTTAAATCATGTATATAAGAATGAAGAGCATATTCCGATTCGTAAAATATGATAAATAAATACATTGATATAATCTTATCTTATTGCTTCGCGCTTGGACTTATTTATGTTTGTAGATATACAAGTATATTAATATAAGTAACAAAATAATTTTAAACAAAAAAAGAACCGACTTCACTTAGGATCCAGTTTTTCCAAGAGGAAATGCCCGAGCTGTATTAAAAAATACTTAAATCACTATAGGTGTGCCTATAATAGTTGAAAATTTACTTCGATATCTCCATGATCCCATCATCAGATGCGGACCTGGAGACAATGGGATCTTTCAAACAAAAAAATAATTTTCCAAATCGGTCCAGTGGCCTAATTAATAAAGCTACAATTTACAAGCGGTAGTCTCTTTCTAATACATAGAATTAGAAAGAGACTTCCGCTTGTAAATTGTCACTTGTAGCTTTATTAAATAGGCCCCAGCCGTCTTCAAATAATCGGTGAACATACATTAAAAAAAAGAAGCAAAAGAACAAAGATCCCGACGAATTGAGAACCTCCTTTCGAAATCTTGAAGTCGGTTGAAATGCGATTGATCATTTTTTGCGTTGTTATTCCCTACTTCAGTTTAACTGAAGTCTGGTAAAGGACATATATATAGAGGTTGGCCTTTGTCTTTTATAGCTGCACTTACGTTGTACATACATATTATGTACATACAACTGTGCCAAAAAATATGTAGCCACGATTCTATTACCAAGGCGTAAAGTTTTGGTAATATCTTTTTGTCACATACCATATATCCATATTTTGAGACGTGACCGTACGTTAGATTAAGGTTAAGAGGGCCAAAGTAAACGAAGTTATCCCATTAGTGAGCCTATTTCAAGACGCAATAAATTAAAGACAAACAAGGATGCGCCGAAATCCGATCCACGGGCAAACGTCCCCAATAAATTGGAAATTTACCTGGAAAGGAATCTACGGTGATAAATTTTACGGGAAGCGAATTCAGAAATGAAAGTTGGGTAGCTTGCTTTCGCTATAACAAAAAGTTTCTGATGACTCCGCGCATTCCGAAATGCCTGTTTCATTTTATGACTATTGGAAAACAGCTGTTGCAAAAAAGAGCCATATTGAAACTTGTTCAAATTACTTCGAGCTCCATTACTGGAAATCGAAAATAAAACACTAATGCTTCTAAAGAGCCTTTAATGATGTAGCGTATTTGTAGATGCGCGGAATCAAGTTGGAAAGAGAGTAATTGTAGTGTGATACAAAGGCGAGTGGGAAGGGTTTTTGCTAATCCTTTTATCTTAGCTCAGCACGCGGTGAGGCGAGCGTGCCTGAAGCCTGTAGCTTAGGGCGCGGGGCGCACCTGTTCGGCCATGCTCCGTTTTGCTCTAATTTGCCCCTTTTCTTTTATCGCTAACGTGTCTTACAGGCTTACGACATCAAGGATTTTATTATTATTATAAATTGATGTTAACAAAATTATTTAATATATACAAATGTAAATAAAATAATCAAAGAGGTTGTCAGAGTTTAAAAAATACTCAAATATTTACGGGCAATACCTATGCCTACCTCATATCTTAAAGGTTCGACCTTACTTACACCGCGACATTTTAAATCAAATAAACAGCTGTACATAAACATAATGGGTACTTGTACTGTCACCAGCATAAGTAGCTAAGAGGGTAAGGTGTTCAAAATGACCTACACACGCTCTTATTCTTTCAACAATAAAGTCGAGTTCAGGTCATTTTGAACAACCTACCCGCTTAGCTACTTCTGCTGCAAACTGTATATGTAATTTTAATTTTACTAAATTTTTAAGTAGGTATTTTATAATGATTAATTATAAAATACCTACTTAAACCTTAAAAAAGCCACAAAACTAATCGTTCAGTATTAAAGGAAAAAACTTAAATTCCAATGTTAACAATGAAACAAAAAAAAACTATCGAGGCGTAAATAATTTACACTGAAATCACTCGGGTAGGTAAATAACAAAACAAGTTTCTTCTTAATCACGGTGCGATAAGGAAGGTAGGTACATTAAAAAGGTCTGGCGTGACAACAAATCTAAAGGAAAAATCTCCGCCTCTGAGAGCCCAACGGTGATAAACGAGAAAAACTTTGGAACTAAATGGAGCATTCGAGATGGCGAAGCAGCGCTGCTCTCGCAGAATAATACTTCTCTCTGAGAAATAACACTTATAGTCCGCGAGGCTTAAAATCAAATGTCCCCGCTCTCTTTACGACTTTCATGCGAACGGCGGAGGCGTGTCTTGAGGAATTGCGACATGAACTAATGCCAATTTTATAACTTTGAAATTTATATGGCCCCGCTTTTACCCAAGAGGAATGATTCAACTTAACACCACCAGTGAAATAATTAATTATAAACTGATGAATTTACTTGGGTAACTATAGGTTTGACTTTATTCTCTGTTGTAAATTCAATTAGAATACTGGGACTTTACGATAAATTAACATTGACAAATGCCTTTGAGAAATTAATTTTCATAATTGTATTTGCAATCGTGCGACTTACATACCTTATTAATTAATTCTTAGGAAACTGCAAGTGACATGTACCTGTTTAAAAGGAAAAATAAATTACGAAAACAAATGGAAATACAATATCAGTAAAAAAGTAAACAAAGCTAGCAAGATTAAAACGTATTTGTTTTTTTCTATTAAGATAATCTTAAAACACCTAGTGATAAAGGGCGAAGGGTAGCGGGCGCTTTGTTTCGGGCAGACGTGCAGACTGCGCGGGACGGACGGCAACGACGGAAAGGGTAACGGCAGATTACTCCAATTTACATTAATACGAGTTTTCCGGGCACAGTGTGACGAGGCGAGCGCTCAGCGAGGTGTCCGGAGCGCCGACCGGACCAAATCACGTGTCCCCCGAGAGTATCTACCTCGGAACACAAGGATTATGTTATAAGGAAATAATTGTCGTGCCGCGCTAAAGGACCGCCCCCGACATATCGCGCGATACAAGGGTCGACGCGTTGTTTTTGTTGGTACTAACTTTCTCAATTTGAATAATTTTATTGTTGGGTACTTTCATAATTCATGGTAATTGGACTAACATGACTCTGCGGCACAGGAGCTGGAGTAAGTTATTGTAAATAATAACTATTCGTTAACAAAGTTTCACTTCAGTTTACAGGAACTATTAACATTTCACAGGAGTTTGTAAAATAAAAGATTATCAAGGGTTTATTAAAGTTAGAACATTATTTTTCATTTATTTGTTATAGTAAAGCTTATGTTTAGGTGTTGGTATTAATACGAATGCTTTTGAATCGCATGCAGCTATTTATGTAAGCGGAACGATAAGTAAGTATATGATTAATAAGATTTTAAAGTGAAACTTTTATTCCATTGCCTCAAATATTTAAGCCTACCTTCTGCATGTCGCTCGTTACGCGATGTAACGTAGATTCTCGTTTATAGGTGAGGCTTATTTCATAAGCAATAAGGTTCATGTCATGTTTTGGCATGACTGGTAGTCAACCGCGGTATACAAATCTATATTTCGCATCTTAGCGTAACAGCAGCGGTGGCATTGTGGTATGGCATGAGACTAACGATCGAATGGGCGAGGGTTCAAACCCCGTGGGACGAATTATTTTTTCTAAATTTTAGAAACATTTTTAGAAAATGAGAATTAAATAAAGGCCGCTTATTGTTTCAATGATGGATTGGCACAAACCAAGTGGGCACCAATTTCTAAGCGCCATGCTAACATAGTAAAGTTTCACTTGCATCGTGGTTCCATAAAACCACACAATGTTTTTTATTTCTTGATCAGTGTTCTGATTCATTCAAATATTTCTAACAAAGTGAGCAATAAACGTACAACTATTTATGTTTGATGATGATGACTTTTAATTATCTCACCTTTAGGTATTCATGCAAACCTTTAATATCTATGAAGTACAAGCAACCAAAGTATTTTAATGGCACAATATTCCATAATCGGTACGATAATAGAGTAAAAAACGTTTCTAATTCTGATACATATTTGGTTATTTCTCAGTTAAATTTTATCACAAAGAGATTGAAGAATGAAAATTGAAACCTTGAATATGTATGCGCACTTGGAATGCGGTAATACGGAATGAATCTCTTCTTTGAAGTCGCGTTAAAAATGGAAAATTGAAAATTGAAATGGTGCAATATTACATTTATTTCATGTATACGCTGCAATAAAAAAACGTACTCTACGGGCTACAAAAGGTACTAGATATCCATGGTTAATATGTATATGTACACATTATTTGGTTATCATGTTTTTTTTTACTTATGTCAGCGTCGGTTGTTATAATGTTTCTAACGAGTGTTTATTTATTTAAACAGGTAAAGTATTTTTATATACCACAACGGTGGCAAATAAGCATACGGGCCACCTGATGGTAAGCAGTCATCGTAGACTATGGACGCCTGCAACCCCAGAGGATTCATATGCGCGTTGCCTACCCTTTAAGAACCTATACACTCCTTTTTCGAATACCTCATATTGTAGCCCTCTGGGATAACCTCAGCATCCCGTTCAATCTACAGCCGCAGCGTTCGTGTGAGGAAATTCCTTTTAAACCGTATACCGTCAAGTCTGGCAGCTTTGCCAAGGGTTACTGACTTTGCCACCAGCAGAGTGCATAAGGTAATCCTTTCATACCATCGACAACGTATATTTTTTAGTGTTGTGCCTACTTTTAGTAGAAAATATGGTTATCAATTGGCAAAATTATTATGAATGAGACAACACCACGGTAACCATTTTCTTACCATTTCAGTTCCAAATTCGTCACTCACATAATCATAAAAGTTAGTGCTCAAGAACTTTAAAAAGTTTAGAGTATAAACAACGCATCCAGGTACGTAAATATTAGATATTATGTTATTTAAATGGTAAGGAATGAATTGATTACCTTATAAATGCCGTAGTGTTTGAATTGAGTCCGATAATTGTTTTGGCAAAGTCACCAGACCACGCCGACTAATATGGGGGGGGGCAGCTTTGCCATGTTTTGTAGCGGCCTAGGGTTGGTACACAAGCAAAAAATTTAAATTACATTTTTCATAAGATAGATACTTTTTAGGGTTCCGTAGCCAAATGGCAAAAAACGGAACCCTTATAGATTCATCATGTCCGTCTGTCTGTCTGTCCGTCCGTATGTCACAGCTATTTTACTCGGAAACTATAACACGTATCATTATCAAATTTTTACATAAAGTGTATTGTGTGTGCAGCTTCTTAGTTTTGTAGAGAAATTGCAAAAAAAAATTTTTTAGGGGGGCACTCCATATGTGTAAGTAATTGTCAAAAAAGGAGTGTATAGGTTCTTAAAGGGTAGGCAACGCGCATGTGAATCCTCTGGAGTTACAGGCATCCATAGGCTACGGTAGCTGCCTACCAACAGGCAGACCGTATGATTGTTTACCAGCGTCGTGGTATAAAAAATTACCCCTATTTTCACGACGTTGTAGGTTGATTTTGTGAAATTTTTATGTTTTTTATTACTTTGCCCATAGTTGTTGGATATTATGTATAAAGCCCGAACAATTTCATTGTTTGAATAGTTATTATCGAAGGTTTATTACTCTGCCGAATAGGCGATGGGCATTATTTATAATGCCCGGGCAATTTAATTATTTGAATAGTTATTGTCAAATTGCCTACTCATATTGCATCGGGCATTATGTATAATGACCTATTTATCACATGGTCCATAACATATACAGAGTGTATGTTTTGTTTAAGTAAAAAAGAAAACTCAAAGTTAACTGTGACATACTTATTTTATTGGTAATAATTACTACATATACCTAAGTGTTTTGTTTCGATAATACTTTTGTTAAGAGGCGACGAGGCAGTTCGTGACGAAGCCCTTTTATAAATGTCTATCGTCAAGTTTAAATAGGTACCTAGGTAATCACAATTATTTACGAGTGGACCTGTGATAGGCCTCTTAAAGAGTTTTCTATGTTTCGTTTTTGATAATATTTTAATTAAGGTGTCTTTTATGTTTTTCCTGAGTACTTATGTAACCTGATTACTCGTATGTAACAAAATAAATAAGTACTAAAATAATTAATATTTTTTCATTTGTGTCAACCCTGACCACTTCACCTGACATTATACTGACTTTCTATGAAATTTTCTTAAATGGGTGATCGACTTTGCCACTTTTGCTGTATTTCTTTATGGAATAATATATCATTAAGGATCAAATTCCAAAATATTGTATCCTAAATACTGAATATTCTTTACTAATATTGTAAATACAACTAAATTACTATACAACGTAAAAATGCAGTTGGCAAAGTTGCCACACGGTATAGGTAACTTTGCCAGTTTTCTTTTTACTCGTAAAACCTTATTATCCGTCATTTAATTTATAAACCATCTTATGTACTGCACTCGTTGATAAATATATTATGTGTCGCGTCATTCATACTTCAGTGGTTTCATATGAATTCTGGTTAAAAATGTACTATGACTTTTCAACACCTGTGAAAATTGGCAAAGTTGCCAGACTTGACGGTACAGTATGCGCAACCCTATAGGCTCCAGGGTATTTTCGGTAGCTCTAATATACTTAATACAAGTAAATTTGGCAGTGTGAGCTATGTCAAAAGTATGAAGTTATAAATTATTGTTTCTTCTTGTCGACTTTAATCTGTGTATTAGGACTTTATAGTAATTAAGACTACGCGTCGCGAAACTAAAATAAATTTGAAAAGAGAATTTCACATCTCGGTAAAATGTGTACTAGTTTAAGGAGACGCGATTTAATGCAATTTTGGTAATGCTTTTGGCTTGACACCTCCCTAATTTAAGCCTTTTCGATTTCGACAGTGGTGCCGCAATGCGTTACGCATTGTTCCGTCCCTGTAGATTGGGCCTAATTTAGGGTGGTGTAATATCGGTTTTACGCTGGCGTTTCCAAGAGTAACAAAATCACAATCTGTTAAGTTTTCTTCTACTTAAACTCGCTTTTGCGTTGTGTTTGGATTATAACTTTTTATCAGTGGTAAAATAATTGTGATCGGTGTTTACCAATCACAAGTATTTTAACACTGATACAGTTATTTCCGATTTCAAAACTAGTGTTAACGTTTGATTGATTAAAATTTAGAAAGAAAGAATTGAAGAAAATTATTCGTCGAACTCAATTCTTACTTAATACTCGTAGAAAAAGTATTGTATACAATTGTGACATAATTAAGCTTTTCAATCTCGTACCTTACTTAGACCACTCAGCAATCTTCTTGGCCTAAACACGGTAATCGACCGGAAAGCTCTTGATTATGTCACGATTGTATAAAAATACTATTATGGACTAGAACATAATTATAGGCTGTGGTGTCATCAATGTAACGGCGATATGATCGTGGTGTAGTAGCTGTGATCGGCACGTACGCGTCGAGTGCGCCGACCACGTCAGCGAGCCGCTGAATGGCTGTGACGCCGCCTGAGTGTCACACCATCAATTATGTACCTGATTGACGACTTAACCGAACGCTTCTAGCACAAAGGAACAATGTTCCCTGCAGATTTTATAGAACAATAGGAGGTGTCGAGCTTTGCAGCGATTTGCTCCTGTCGATGAATTATTGTAGTATTACATGTCACGATGTGTCGTTACCGGAAGCGTTATGAAATATCAAGTCAAATACGAAAGTTGTCATTCACAGGGTATGTCATCGGGAATTCGAACCCGAATCGTGTACTCACACGACTATGCTATGATCGCTCTGGAGAATTCATCCGTCGTTAGAGTCGATGTCGATGCAGCAGTAAAGATAATTGACATAATTGCCCGTAAGTATGTGCATGCCCTCAGGACACGTTTCACTGAATAATGCATGCATAGTATCGAGAAACAAAAAGTAAAGCAAAGAAACGCTCTTCGAAAGTCTCGGGTTCAAGCCCCGGCTTGTACCACTGAGTTGTTCGTAAGTTCTGTACAAAATATCTTTTGATATTTACCAGTCGCTTTCCGGTGAAGGAAAACATCGTATGGAAACCAGAACTAACCCCAACAAGGCCTAGTTTCCCCTCTGGGTTGGAAGGTCAGATGGCAGTCACTTTCGTGAAAACGAGTGCCTACGCCAATTCCTGGGATTAGGTTGCCGAATGGACCTCAATAAAACAAAAAATTGACAAACGTTAGGAGGAAGAAGAGCACCGAGAAACACAAAAATATTTATACGATGCCGATAAGACAAATAAATCCCAAAATGTATGTTTAATTACATTAGAACAACCCAGAAACAAAACATTAAAATGAATTAGGGTCGAGAGAGGGAGAGCATTGAAAATGCACGTGTAACATTACGTACTTTTCACGCTTCGTAAATCGCTGTGGAAAAAATCCTCTTTTATATAGAAATGAAAACAAACTTCACTCAAAGAGCAATTCCATAATGGAACCAGTTGGCTTCAGATGTGAGTGCGAGTAGGTGCATTACATTCACGTAGTGGAGGCTTGGTGCTAACCGCCAGATAGCTTTCTATTACGCTGAACGATTGGTAAAGAGCTCTATTACTATAACTAGACCCCTGAGTTATCTCGCAGCAAAACAACGTTACATTTTGTTTGGATTACATCTTGTATTTAAGTAAATATTCCATATAAAATGTTGAGTTATTTCGGTGGAATAACCTAGACATTGTCAATCAATCACATCTTGATATTTGGCTACATTGCCGAGATGTTCGTGACATCACCGACATGTACAGTGACGTATACAATTTCCAATAATAAAATAAATAAATAAATAAAATACTCTTTATTGCACACCTCGATACATGAATTTTGACAGAAAAAGTTACAAAAACTTCTCAATCTCATTTCTTCTTCTTCAATAAATTCTTATCTCTAACGAATAATGAAACAAATATAGGAAGCATTAAATAGCCGCTCAACAACTTTTGTCCGAAAACATAAAGTGAAATAGGGAAATTGCCATAAAGACCGTTGAAGTGATCTCATTTGAACAAAGTTTGTCTATCACCAAAATTCGGGGTGTAATTTGGGAACAGGGGAAACTTTCACCTTATCACAAAATTCCACGTGGAGTGTTTTGTTGAAAATCCTAATTTCATTCACTGACTAACAAACTTTTTAGCTGTTGCTAAGGCAAAAGGTAATTTTATATTATTACATTACATCTAACAACAAAAACTATTTCAATAGACATTATTTTTAGATTATATTTACACAAGAGATGTTTTTTTAATCGACCAATTACTTGGGTATTTTTCTGACATCTGGGGATAATTATGACATGTCGCTGTATCATAATCGCACTTTCTAGGACTTTATGATACTTCGATCTGTGATAACGGTGGAACACTTTTCACAAAATAGCCCTGTAGTTTGGGCGCCACCATTGGTACGTAATTGTATTAAAACAAGTCAAAACAGCCTGCTGCAGATGAGCTCTCCAGACGTTTTCGAATTTTCAGGAAACGATTAGAAATAAAAATGAGATAATTGTTAGAGTTGGAAGCAAGAAGTTGTCACAGGCGGGTAGGTCCAGATGTTGGCGGCACGTGACGGTAACGAGCGAAACGCAGCGTGACTCCGTTGCCGGCCGCCGCCGCCTGCTCGGTCAGCGAGCGTAATTGGAAAGACGCTCAGCCCGTGCAACTGCTGAGCGTGCTATCATTAGCGTCACTCACGATTTCGTAGCTCACGGCTCCACATTGCCGATATGAATTTCAGTGTTCATTAACTGAATTAATCATACTCGTACTCGTGGCAGTATTGTGGTGAGCTTTGCTCCAAGCGGGAGTGCTTATTTAAAATTTTGCAATCTGCAGCAGGTGGGATATCACGAAATTGGCTTGAACTTTTTAACTCATATTTCATACAAAGACAGTTAAAAACGACTAAGTATTTTATGGGATAGAAATGCCTAGTAGTTGTATTTGATTTAAAATCGGGTAACTATAGTCCCACCAGTTTTTAAACATTGCTATAGAATATCTACAACTACATACAAGCACCCAGTCTCGCAGATTACTGCATTTTGGTTGACCGTAACCGCTGCTCGTAACATAATTTACATAAATGGTTATTTCGTTTAATCATAATAAATCACTGAAACATAAATTAAATTCGCTGCGGACTATAAAAGTGTCAGGGATTTATAAGCTTTAATCACTATTTGGATCGTTAACCTCGTAATCTCTCCTCGGGGCTTTAGGTGAACATTTTGAAGAATGTTTTTATCAAATTGCTGCAGCTGAAAAAATCAAATATGTAAATACATCTAGGTATGTATTACAGTACTTGCATATTACACATTGCTCGAAATAGGTACGAAGCGCAAACTTGCCTGGTGCATTAACTACTTGAATTACTTTTAATGATCGAAAAGAAACCGTGTCGCGTAAGTAAACGTTTGGGTAGCGGCAGTTTATGTGGCGATTAGTGAGCATAGCGTAGAAGGCTCGGCCGTTCAATTTGCCGCTTCACTTGACACAATTCGACGCCTGACTCGGGGACAATCGCACTCGAAGCCCCGTCGACCTCCTTATCTCCCGGCGAGGTAATCTTTCCTTCCCTCGGCGGCAATAACTCCAAGTGGGCAGGATTACCTGCGAAGGGGCTTCGTAAGGAAACCACCTCTACAAAGGTTATCGATTCCGACATTGTGTGCACGCGTCAGATCAGACCTTTTTTTATTGCGGTTTGTCTTTGGCACACTTCACATCAAAAGTAACTCATTGCACAGACTTTGAACTAGATTTATAATATATATAGGACGAAAGACAACAGTAGGTAGGTAGGTAGGTAGGTAGTAAATTGACACAAGAAGTGTATTTAAGCTTTACATATGTAAAGGAGTATTTTTAATTCGAGGTACTAATCTGACCACTCCTGCCATACATTCTAATCCACTTTGTATGGCAAGAGCTGACACCTTACAGTCTTGAAAAAAAAAGAAACTACTTTATGTTTCTTTGACAATTTCAGATTTCAAACATAGTAATAGCAAATTAACGATTCTCTCATTTTTGTGTCATATCTGACGTGGCTAGATCTGCGTCTAAAAGAGACACTAGACACTTCGGAACTACACTTAGGTAGGTAGTTTAAATTAGCCTCTCGTAATAAAGATTTTTTTTTAACTTCTTGTCCATAATTCAGATATTCTAAAATAAAACACGAGACTATAATGCCATTTCGAATTGAAACCTTAAAGTGCGAATCACGAAATAAATCGCTTGAGAAGGTACGTTTGCCAATAATTTCGTTGGTATGTAAATGTGAACACGTAAATTCCAGTCCTGTCTACGCGCGGAAATTGAATCGTTCGAGAACTATGCCAATACATATAATTTTTAGGATAACACGGACCCACTGCTACCTTAATAAATTCATAATCGGAACGTCTATGCAATGAAAATTAAATGATGCAAGAGCGCGGTTACTGAACGTTCATGCAAGTTAGAGTTTATGATATCTATCTAGATTTATAGTAGGTAATCACGCCTAAAAATATGGATACATTTGTTTAATGTGACAAAAAAATGTAGCCACGACCCTATTACCGAGGCGTAAAGTAAATGTATCCATATTTTCCGAAGTGACCGTGAGGAGTTAAAGATTTTTCTCGTCTTCTAAGAATAAAGCAGAAATAAGACTTAATCAACCTTCACCGAAGGTATGTATCTATCTGCTAAGTCAACTTAGAAATAAACCTGTGATTGGTATGAGCGACCGACTATGAAAAGGCGCGGCTGTGTACTAGAGCATCGGAGGTCATGGCAGCAGGGACGCAGGGATATTTCAATTTGGCCGGAGACGCGACCCGAGAGGCCGCGCGGCCGCTGCACGGCTCGCTGAACCGGAAGCCCGCTGCGGGCTTCGCCAAAGAGCAAACACCGCCTCCGCAATCTTGTGCCACGTGGACCATGCCGAACAATCGACCACGACAATCTACTAGTACAATTACCTACTCCACTACAGATACCTACATCTAAACGTCGAGCTCTTGGGCTCGAATCCGTCCAATCTATGCATTTGGTATCCACATTCGATTCGAATTTCACCGACATTTATGCTTTAGTACTAACCGAGAATTACTACATGCACGTTTCGGCTCGAATGAGAGCATAATCGTCTAAAATTTACGCTTTGTTTGAGATCCGAGTATAGTAAGTCAACATTCCTGGCGCCGTATAATATATTGTTAGCGATGAAAATGCGGATTAGAGGTGAAGGCCCACGTTGCATATTGAACTTTTAAATTTTCACCATCGTTTGATACATTATTTATAGCAATTAAAAAGTGATCTGTAAAATACTATGTTTCTATTGGGAATTTTCAGATGAAACACTACAAAAGATCAGAGATCTTATTTTCGTTCATCAGCCAACTTCCTGTGTTCGGGGGAGAATGAGGAAAAAGAAATAAACCCGGCAGGGCAGCCTACAGTCTTAACTTTGAAATTACATTGAACCGGTTCAGAGTACCTATGTCAGCAAGCTATTCTAACTCACGAAAGTGAATGAAGACTTTGGCACGAATCGTGAAACTACAGCTTAAGTAATAATACGGTACTGGTGATTTAAAGTTTTACAGTGATAGTTGCTCTGACTTCTCGGAGATAGTATAAATGTAGTCGTAATACGTAGGTAGGAGTAAAGGCACATCGCTGTGGTATCGCTAACGAGCGTCTCTTAATTACATCTTCGGTTACGTGTAAGAGGAAGCTTGTGCATCTCAGAACAGAATATTTTCATATACATACCTATATGGTTTGAAATATATATCACTTTACGGCTAGCCGTGTTGAAGAACCTATGGCATCGAATACATTCCGGCGGATTTTCATTTAGCCGCATTCAAGCCGACTTATTGTTGAACCGCCGCATTTCCAAACGGCCCTGTTTTTGATAAGGGCTAGGCGTAATTTAATTCGGCGGATTATACGATCCGTTTGCGACATACAATATATTGAAATTAATTTCAAAACATATATCTCCATGTCATTCCATTGTGGTAAAAACAAATGACAGCTTTTTTAAAGCAATAAATGCCTACCAACCTATTAGGTACCTGTACGTCTAGCATGACTTACGTTGTCGCGCGACTCATAGTATGGACAACGCATGTCATGCTAAGCCGCCTGGTCTATAATACGGTCTCTAAAGTCAAGCCGCGGGCATATAGCCATATACATCAAATAGACAGACGAGCCAATACAGCAAAACTACAAGAGGATTCTGCCACATACGGAGCGATGAAAACAAAAACAATTTCTAGTTATTAGATTTTCCCGCTTTGAAAAACTTGAGTACAAGAATATTTTTCTAAAGTTTTGCTGTTTTAAGTAAGACGGAGTCTTGCAATTGCAACTTAAAAAAATTAAGTGTTTACTTCATCGCTTCTTCATTATTTATTTATAAGCTCAAAGTATTTATTGAAAGATTTGTTAGTAAGTAAATTTTGTGTACTCTTATATAAACATCATAAACAAAGGAAAGCTGTAAGAAATAAAAACCTATTTCATAAATTCATGACGTAGCGCAGGCAGCAATAGTTGCAATTTCTATACCTTAGATAGTTGCAATTACAAGACTCCACCTTATTTATATAAAATTCTCTTCAACGTTGAATCCGTTATTTCACGGCGTATTTTAATCTCGAAACACGGTGTTCATTTTAAACAAATATTATATTCCTGATTTTTTGTACAAAAAATTTACAGAGTTGGTGGGTCACGCCCTGCGGCCACCCATCGCGCTAGTATTTTCCTCTCATTTTCTTTCTTTCGGAAAGTAACGAACTGTGTAATTACATTACAGACTCTGGAAACAGGGGCCCGGCCGGGCGCTGACGACTGTGCGCATTATGCCCGCTCATCCAATTCCTTGCTTTCTAAACTCGGAGTGTCCATATAAATATGACGTGATCTTTTTTTGTAGTAAGTACCTACGTTCAAACTCGTATACATTGTCATGAGATATGAAGGTCAATTACGAAGTCACGAACCGCCGCAATACTTAATACTTTCCTATGAAATACAGATAAATGTGCGTTCGTAAAACTACAATAAATCTCCAAGTAATATAAACGCGCTGTCGACATCGGCGAGCGAGGCGCGGGGGTGCGCGGGTTGAAGGATGCGGGGGGAGGGAAAGGGCGGCAATTTTTCTCTCCGCTGACAACATGATGTAACGCCAATATCGCACGCTGAGCGATTAAGCCGCGCACGCCGATATTTCAGACTTGCCCCTACTAACTGTCAAAGTGTCGACGAGAGCTATGAATGCTGGTGTCTGCGAAGCAAAAGCTACAATCACAACATTTTATATATCAACGAGGTAACCTTGAAAGATTATATATTTCAATTTAATATATTTCAAAGTTTATATACTATTCAACAACTGTGAATATTGTAATAGACAAATATTTAGGCAAACACCACCTGGTTAGTGTCCCTGTTTGGTAAGAACGTAAAAAAATAAGTAAGGTATGTTTAGGCTTTAGCTTACCGGGGAGTTTTATATTTAATTAATGTCGCCTAAATACGAGTATACATACGAGTATATTTAAGCATATATGTATTTAACAATCCGACACAACGCAGCATATTTTATGAAAAAATACAACAACAGCCCATTATTTAGTTACGGCAGGTATGGAAAAAGCCGGTTCTTCACACAGTACAACAGCAAGGCGCTACGAAGTTTTCTCTACAGCGAATTCAGCTTAACGCCAATAAAAGTAAATATGTAACACAGAAAAGTTTTGAAAGATCGGACAGTAAGTACACGAAAAAAAAAGCTTCCGGGATATTCTCAATCCAAGACATTATTATTTTCTTGAAAATATTTCCTCGTGACAAGTATTTATTTCCTTTACCAAAAATATGATTCTTCGCTTAATAAATAAAACCACGTTTTCTTTAAATAGAAATACAAAATGTATTGTTTCAAGAGTATATTGAGTAAATAAGAGAGATTGTACTTTAATCAAACAAGTATTATGTTAGGTAAAAGAAAACTAGATAATCTGTAAGAATATATTCGCTTCGTTATATTTAAAACTTTAATTTATTTTCGTAATAAAGGAAATAAATGCTTGTCACGAGGAAATATTTTCAACATAATATAATAATGTCTTAGATTGAGAATATCCCGAAAGCTTTTTTTCCATATATGTAAAGGCCATAGTCGGCTATCCATAGTGAATCGGACCTTACATTAAATGGACTCTGGATTTTTTTTGGGAAGACCTCTTATAGGGGAGCATATTTATGCTGAGCTTCAATATCCTAACTGTGCCACTTTTTAATTTATGATTTTTTTGCTGTTATTTTTAATTATTAATTTTCGGGATCTCGATTCGAGCGATTTAATTCTAATTTCGAAATTAGTTTAATATTTCGATTTGCATTACCATTAAAAAAAACGATTACCGGTTGTCATTAGAAATACGGAACCCTAAAAAATATGAATATACAAAAGAGTATTGATGTGGTTATAAAGTAGTGACACCACAAGACTTTTTTCTCGTAAGACTCGTCTCTTAAATATCAAAATTTTGTCATTTAATGTCTATCAAAAATAAGCAATTTGTATCGGCGGTACAGTATTCAATCGGTGTTTTTCAATGACATGATATAAAATGCTTTGTATGTATTTATTTAGCACTTTCCATGCCACAGTTCGCCACGCGCTACGCTCGTAGTAATCTACAGTTTTCCTCGCTTGTTGATAGGATTATTTATATCAATAATAAAAAGTTCAAACATAAATTGTGATTCATGTCTTTTCCTACACTAAGTTAATATTTATTTTGGGATTTTATTATCTTTCGTTTTTTAATGACTTCACGGAGAGAAATTTTTACTAGAAACAAGTAAAAAATAGTAATTCCCAGGACAAGTAAATAATTTACTAAAAACAAGTAAACGTTTACTAAAAACAAGTAGACGCTTCCCTGTTTTTAGTAAAGTTTACTTGTTTTTAGTAAACGTGTACTTGTTTTTAGTAAAAGTTTCCTTGTTTTTAGTAAACGTTTACTTGTCCTGGGAATGACTATTTTTTACTTATTTCTAGTAAATTTTTTCTCTCCGTGTTGGGAACAAAAGTCTTGTAGGTGATGATTCATTCTTCACTTTTAAAAGTCCCACCTTCAAATCGATTCTCTTGCTGGCACGCCCGACTCGGCCCGATAAAATAAAACCTGAGCTAATCTGTCCCAAGTTTTCTGTCGCAGTAGAAGCTAGTTGTCAAGTCGCATCACGCAGGCAGGCAATCACTCGATAATAAACGCGGCGCGCCGAGTGCGCTGTACGGACGCACGTACTGCTGACGCCGACTGCAACCTCCTCTAATACTGAGACGGATACGGGCTGTAAACCAATCGCCTACAATGTATCCCAAGCGCCTCGTACTCGTATACGTTTTAGCAGAACACCCTAATCAATCAAGGTACTTCGGTATGGTATGCAAAACAATTTCTGGAAATTTTATGGTCGGGTGTTCTATTCTGATTATTTTTGAGGTTAAATAACTTAATCGATTTTTTTCAATCTTTAATAAAATATAAATTTCTAGTTCCGTCTTTACTTGTTAACTAAATGTTTAACCGCCGACACTCGTAGGCGTCTTGCTCAGAATTAATACGATCGTTTTGTATACATTCGATACATGCATATCTGTGTGAACCACTAATCATAAACTATAAACCTGAAGTTTTTTAATTAAGACCGACTCACGAGGAAGCACTTAAATTAATGACTTTATTTTTTCTATCCTGTATTCATAAATAACCAGCGTTTTGGGGCGATATTCACATGCGACACAAACCTGAGGATAACCAATATAAGTCTGGATTTTAAGATTATCAATGTATAATCGAAGATTATGCTTATACTGGTTGGTTTCTAAGCTTACCAACTTGGAATAACATTATTGGGTACTGGTGGTAGAGTCGATGATAAACGACAGTGAGGCGCCTGAGCGTCGGCCGTTGGTCGCGAAAAATACAACTGTCATCTTGACTGATGGTAAAATAACGCCTGCGTCACGCTCCGCTCTGCATGCCAAGAGCTATTGTAAGTCTTTTCATAGGCTGACCCTTATTACCCGGATTACATAAAGGCCTCTGAAGGTGCGGGTATCAAATCCCAGCATCGCGCGACATTAAATAGTTTCACGAACAATATACATTGATGCCTACGTATACTGTAATATTATCTATGTTACTTACCTACACATAAATTATTATTACGGTTAAGGTAAGCCTTAACCTATAGTGGGACTATAGGTCAATTTGTGTAACAATGCCCCATATTTTTTTTACCATTAAAATAGCAGCCATCAGTCTACAACCAATGGCCAGAACAACCAAAATAACATCTCCTCCCGGGATTACGTATAATTTTATTGTTTCGGCTCACTTTCTAAGTAAGTGCCAAACTGCCAAACTTTGCTGTCTTCCTCTTGTTATATCATTCTCAATAATGATATCGTCATATTCATTAATTTTATATAGGTGATGCTTGTCATGAAAAAGTTCTCTTGTGGTCTACTTACTAAATGATTAATATCATTATTTTTAACAAACTTATATAGATGTCACATACAAAAGAAAAAGTTATCTAGGCCTCCGGTGCCCAAGGCTGGGACACCATCTATATAAGTTCAGTTATATCATTACTTTTAATTTTATTTTGATCGGCTGAACGTCGGCTACTGCTGAAAATTATCATTCGAAAATTGCTTGATGTAACTTTCAGTCAGTCAAAACCCGTACTCGTTAAATAATAATATAAAAAGGCTCGTATCTGCTAATGACTTCGTAATAGCTTGACATGTGACAGCGCTTGTAATTCAATAAACGACTGGCGAAAACATGTGAAATGTTTTTGGTACCTACTAGGAAAACAGACGGCAACACTGAGGCGGTTTTTACACTGCTGCGCTTTCCGTATGCCGCGACGGTGTGCGAGCGAGATAGCGATCTGCATGTGTATAGCGCCGTCGCGTTCACCCATCCGATTGCGGTGCCAGTGTTATAACTGCTAAAGGACGAAACTCACCCACAGATGATGTGTCTTCGCATAAGTATGTGAGTGTCAGACAGTCTATTAATAGCAGTCTAGCTATCTGTGAAAAGTTATATAAATTTCAGTGGATATTATATAAAATATATAGTTATATAAATTTCAGGAAAGTGACTGCAACATATCAACAACCACTTTTAATTATTACAATTGAGAACATGCGAGAAAAATATTTTAATTTAGTTTGTTCACTAACACTAAATTAATGTAGGTAGTACAGTGAAAATCAGCAATTATTTTCCAAAATTTTTGTAAAGGTATTACGGTTTAGAGTCACTTTTTGTATGAGGCATGTAGACTCGTGGTGCAGACGCCCGACAAATATTCGCATTTTGACGTTATTGGCTACAATAAATAGTAGCTCGCGGGAAACAGAATCAAATGACGATGACGTCTTCCAAAAAAATCATGCATGTTGCTAATTACGAGAAGTACTCTTCATATTTTTCAGTTCGCAAAATTAGCCTTATCTTATTAAATAAATGTACACAATAAACTCGTATCTATGCTAAATTTTCCTTTAAGTTACACATAAATTAGTTGTGCCAACAGCCAGCTTAATATCGCAAATACATGTTTCGTTTCATAATCGAGGTAGTATATATATCATACCAAATTGAGTTAAGCCCCGTTATTACATTATCAATTGCGGCAGCAGGATCCCGTTAAGAAAATCAATGCTCAGAAGAAAACTATAGCGCTGCGAGTAATAAAACACAGGCCGATTGATTGTTGGTATTGCGGGCACGTTGCTCAGTTACTGTTTTCACGTCTGACGTAATAACGTTAGCTACAAAGTTATGGTATTTACGTGACCCGTTAGTCAGTAGCATACCGTTTATCCCTTGATCCCCTTTGTATCTTCGTAGCTTTGAGGTATTTATCAATCCGTAGAGTAATTATTATAGTGTTTTCTAGCGGGCGGAGTGTTATAAAAGATTTAGCAAAAAATCTTGTAACTATAATCAGCCAGGGCAACAGTAAAAAAAGAGTAGGAATTCAAAATAAACGAGTCAAACTCGTAATTATGCTTATTAAAGACTCATAATCCGAATAGAAGAAAACCCTATACCATATTCCCGACATGAGTGTTAAAGTCAGGAGCTAAGTAGTAATTACATTTATAGAATAAAGTCTAAAAAACCACAGAAAATTTACATTGAACTTTGCTATTGGGCTAATGAACAGAATTAATGTTTTGATTAGAGAATCATCCATCAACGCGGCTTGGTCAGTGCCGTAACTTCACCTGTGATTGAATGTGGAATATATTTCACCCGGCCGCGAATATTTCATTAAAAGAGCTTTATAAAGCCTCGCCATGCATCACGCGCCGTGTTAGAGAGAGCCATGTCGACGGCATGATCCACTCGGCTTAGTATAGATATTAATACGTAAAATGTGATGGCGTGTACCACGCGACAAAGGCCGGAGATAAAAAAATACATATTCATTAAATTCATTACAATACCCCGACCACACAGGATCGTCCGGACTCTGAATTATAAATTTTATGTGTTGGTAATCCACCTTGTCTGTAACGCGGTATACCTATTTATTACAAAGGCACCAATAAACAAACGTCAAAAGTGATGATGGTAAGTAAACTAAGAACCGTATTCAATTTTGCCGACGTATTTCACCCATTTGCAAACGTGCGGCTTGCCAAATACGAAAATCGAGAAGAGGTGAATTCTGC
Source organism: Pammene fasciana (assembly GCA_911728535.1). Taxonomy (NCBI): domain Eukaryota; kingdom Metazoa; phylum Arthropoda; class Insecta; order Lepidoptera; family Tortricidae; genus Pammene; species Pammene fasciana. The sequence continues at coordinate 9,094,709 of OU452277.1, read as the reverse complement.
GAAGCAACTTACATACGACGAGGATGAGGGTAGCTGATTCTAAGACGAAAACTTAGTATGTACGCGAGACATGAGAGGAAGGCGCGATGGGTTCTGGGGGGATGCACGTACACAACTTTAACAGGCAAATCCGAGTTCCTCGGGAGTTTATTACCCTAGTCATATTTGCACAATTGGAGTGGGTGTCGGCGGTCTAGGCGCGCCAGCCTCGAAGACACATTTCACAGGCAAGAAATACTTTCAATTCAATTTAAAATCTGATGACAAAGCGGCGACGGAAATGTTTCCTTTAGAAAAAAAACTGTGCAAATAAAGGAGTCATTACTGAATTTATTATATTTACATTAGATCATTTAGAAACATAGGGAAAGTAAGTAAACATCAGTGTAAATCATTAATTTAATTATATTATTTCACTGAATTAATAGGTTACCACGTAATTAATTGTTAAATAAAAGGGACGCTTTTACAAAACGCGAGGCCAACTCTGGTGATTAAGTGTCTCATTTAAATGCAGTCTCCCGGCGCGGACGCGGGCGTCTCAAACGCAAAGGGAGCGCCACTCGCGGAAAACGGAAGACGAGTCTCTTCACAAAAGGAAGGAGAGGTATTTAAATTAGCGTAGTCGCTGAAAAAGTGCACTAACAACATTAGCGAGTGGAACAATGGCTCAGCACACAAAGAACCGGAACATCCCGACTAACGTATCTGGCCGTCAGCGGAGCGCGGGGCCACCATTTGTACAGGGCACTACGTGCCCGTATTTACGTGCTATGCACACCTACACCCGCATACACTGACTAAAAGCTAATAACTGCTGAAATATTGTAACTTTAAGAAACTTTAAAAACTTCTCGGCTGCGCAGTTTAAAATTCATATAAACTTCCTGCAGAACGAAAAAAAAACAGTTTAAAGCACAAAGTATATTTCGTGATATAAAGGTAACTAAATAAATTTATTTACTGTGAATTCTAAAATTAAATAACCCAATGAATAGTAAGAACAAACACTGGAAAGTTAAAGAGGTGCTAAGCTTTATCTACAGTCTAGTAAATAACGCTTAAGGAGCAGAGCTCAACCTAATGAGCCAAGTGAATTCCAAGTTAAATGACCGTTTTAACTATTCGTTTGGAAAATAATGAGATTAAAGAAAATACATTCGAATTCACATATTTACACTTTATACCGCATATAGGGCCGGAACATATAATAAATGTTTGATATGGGCTAAAGGGATTATGTTAATGTTGAAAAGGCAACAATTATGCCCAAACAAATTAGTAACAACATTAATATATCCTCTGTATCCGGCAACTTCCCCGCAATAAGCAGAATGTATTAGTGTTATTTATCTTAGCTCGAGCGCCAACAAAGTTTTAATTGCAAGCGCCGATACAATTTGCGTACAAATGAATTTATTCGCTGAATCTGTAGTGCAATCGTGTGCGGTGTGTGGGCGGGCGGCGCGGCGCGCGCGATGCGGATTATCCGCGAGTGCAGAGCCGCTAATTGCGGGTAACGAGCATCCGCACCACCCGCGCCCGCCGCCGCCGCCGCCTCCTCTCTCGCGCTCGCGCCCGTGCCCGCCTCCGCACACGCCCCGCTTGTACTACATGCTTCACTACAAAATCAACAAGCGGTTTCCGATCAAAACTGTACAATAGTCCCGGATAAGCAGGGAGCCATAAAAGTAGAAGTCATCTAATCAATAGGGTTGGAGCGAAAAAGAAAGCACCCTCCACTTGGCTGGGGGGTTTTTGTTTTATATTTTGTCGGCGTGTAAATATTAATACACTTAGGTACCAAATTTCTGCCTTCTAGTACTAACGGACATGGCGGAACTGTACGGATTAAGGGTTTTTTGTTGACTACAGAACCCTACAAAGTGCCGCGGATAAGTGTGAGGTGAGGTGGTGTGAGAAGTACATATTTTGCGTCAATCAGGCATTATTTTGGTCCATATAAAGTACATTAAAATTAATGAATTAATTTATATTGTGGCCAATATGGGTATTCATTTTTACAGCGCACCGTATTTTTAAAGCCTTAAAATCGAAACTTGTAAATAGGTGCCATAAAGGTTACTTTCAAACAAATTGATTTATTAATAAACAAAAATGACTGAAATTACATAAGATGCAATTCCGTAAACTAGTAATAGCAGACCAGACACTGTCAGTAATAGTGACATTATTTATTACTCACAGTAGTCATAGTGTCTGGACCGTTAATAAGAATATTTTATGATTAAATTCCACTGGTTTACTGTCGTCACTTGGTCAACCCCTATGCAGTTACGAAACCAGACTTTTCGTAAAATAAGTTTTGATTTTGAGTCCCGAGTAAGCGAAAGATACTATAATTGAATCACTAGCGAAGCGGTTGATTCTAAGTTAGAATCTTGAGCATAGCGAGGAACTCAAAAACACGAAATGTAAAATAACTTTGTTCTCGTGTGACACATACAACTTTTCACCTCAACTTAGTGAGAAAATATCAAAGGTTAAATACATTCAACATCATGGAAAGTTAACCACATTTATTTTCACGTCAGCAGCTCGAACAAGCCTCCTTCCCTGCGAAAAAACTTTCGTCACTGTACTTTCCCAGGGAAGTAAGCTTGTCCGAGCTGCTGAGGTAAAAAACATTTTATGCTTTAATAATTGTCGAAAACTAAACAGAATAGTAGTTTATGTAACTGTTACGTAATAGGGGTCCTTAAAACACGAGTGTGGTTTTATGAAACGAACGAAGTGAGTTTCATAATTAGATCACACGAGTGTTTTAAGGCCTAATTACGTACAGTTGCATACACTGCTTTATCTACACACATATTATAAACCCGAAATGATGATTGAATGACTGGCATTGCACGGATTGCACTGCCATCGCCATGGCCAACTCGATTGTGCCGGCAGTCGGGAGGCGCGTGCCGGCAGGCGGGGCCCACCCGGATTTTCATAATGATATCGAATTTTTGCTTATTATTTGATAATAATAACATCGTTACAGATAAGACATTTGTTCTATCTACTAACGAAACAATCTATTTTTATGGTGGTTATAACGTGCGGTTTTTGAACGCATCATGGAGGGTTTATGATATGGGTGTAGATAAACATATATTTTGTTACTAGAAATAAAACTAAGCTTCAATGAGGTTGTATATTTTAAATCAGATATAGTACCGACAGGACAAAAATTAAACGATACTACATACATCAACCTGACTGCAACAAATCTACACTGATAAATTTGGACAAAATATGGTCCGTTTCCAGGAAAGTATAATTACACTCGTATCTAAATTTGACAACATTATAGTCACCACTACTATTTAGTAGCTGACATTAAGTGTATCTCTACGAGACCGAGGGGCAGCCCCTAAAGGTCATTGCCAAGGGTAAGTCAATGCGTTAGCTGTGAATGGTATTTTTATTATAGTACCAGAAAGGCGGGTTCCATTCACCCAATAAAGGGTAACTTTAACCCATGAGCAATTCCCATACAAAAGCTTAAGAAAAATCATAAAACTTTGGACGGTTAGCTAACACCAACGACATGGCAATGTGCCATAAAGTACCTACATTTGTACTTCAAGTGTTTCAATTTTACATTCTACAAAACTGTGTATGTTTGGCATGCAAGTATGAGTAGTATTACCAAGAAGGCTCATATAGAGACGCCCTTGTGTATGGTTTGTATGGGAATCGACCGTGTCAGTATATTTGACAACTAATTGTCTTAACTGTCAGATACCTGTGCTAATAGCGTTGGGGTACAGATCGATACTTTTATAGATATTTTCATGAAAAAATCTTAAAATTACTGAATAATCATTATAATCAAGCAGTAATATTACGCAGAAACTAACTGTTTGTAACAAAGACTTGTATACTAATGAGTATTCATTGACCTTTTGTCATGATATACCTACTTCAGCCATTTATATCAAATAATACTGTTACTTAGAAACTAAAAGCCAACCCTTAGCTTAAACCGAAAATAGAACCTAGAAACATGACACGAGTTTCATGGGATTCGCCTCTGAATCGTACATATCATATCGACATGCCGCCAATCAATTAGTAGGGTTTTGTCTCAGTACAAATGCGAAAAAAATTGTGCGCATCGAGAAAAAGTTGTGAATTTTTGACCATAGATAGAGTGAGCAAAGATGAATATTTTTTAGTATTGGAGGTCTGTAAAATTTTTGGACCTTCACGTCAAAATCAGGGGTCCAGTGCAATATATTATTACTCTCTGGTTAAGACTGCTAGGGGTTGTTTGGTATCGTTTCCGTGTAAAATAGACATGCAGAATTCATTTCTGATATTACAAAAGTAAAAATCCGTATTAAAAAAAAAGAACTGGGGAGAGGAAAAACACGAAAAAATATTTTATTTATTAGAACGTTATATAACTAATAAATATCATTTATTTTTTAATAAAAAAATATCATAAGGAAGCATATTTAATGCAGTTTCTAAATATATACAGTTTAAAAGCGTTTACCATATACAAACTACGCAAAAAAAATCATTCACGTCATGGTATATATGTTTTCTCATTTTCTCCATAGTAAGCATCGAAAATCAATGTGAAACGTGAGCATCCGTCGCATATTGACCTTCAAATGTATGTATTGCTTATTATTTGACAATCTTGCTCAGAGTAGGTACCTTCTACAAAATGCAGAAACTAAAAAAAAAAGTAAAAACACTTGCTCGCAATTAATACTTAATTTAGTAAGGAAATATGTGTTTTTAATTATTATTTTTTTCATTTCGTAGAAGGTATTCTGAGCAAAATTGATTAATAATACGCAATACATACATTTTAAGGTCAATACGCTACGGATGTTCACGTTTCACATTGATTTTCGATACTTACTATGGAGAAAACATATACACCATGACGAGAATGATTTTTTTTCGCGTAGTTTTTGTATGGTAAATGCTTTAAAATTTTATATATTTACAAACTGCATTAAATATGCTTCCTTATGATATTTCTTTTATTGAAATTTAAATAATATTTATTAGTTATATAACGTTCTAAAAAATAATATTTTTTTTGAGTGATTTTCCTCTCCGCAAAACTTTTTTTTTAATACGGATTTTTTTTAATATCAATAATGAATTCTGCATGTCTGTTTTATACGGAAATGACACCACTCAACCCCTAGCAGCTTTAACCAGAAAGTAATAACTTATTGCACGTGGCCCCTGATTTTGACGTGAAGGTCCAAAAAATTTTCGGACCTCCACTACTAAAAAATATTTATCGTGGGCCATTCTATCCGTGGTCAAAAAATCACAACTTTTTCTCGATGCGCACAATTTTTACAAATTCGAGCTCAGGTAGATCTCCCCCGCAAAAATCGGCAGACTTTTTTGTATAAAATATGACAGACATGACCACTCCGAGTTAAATGCTCTAAGTAGTAGGTAGATCGTAAAGTATTCTGGCATCTGTCAAGTTAATGTTCTTCAGCACGTACAGCACGTACAGCTTCAAATATACTGTAACAGCTAGAGTAGCCAAATAGTTCGTCACACCATACAAAATATATGGTGTGACGAACTATTTGATCTGACCACTGTACAAAATGCTCCAACTTTGGCTCAGGCTACCAGATACTACATTTGACCGTGCATTACCCTACATAAGCCGAATTCTGCTACTCAATGAGGTATGGTTACCTACCACCTACTCTTAATCTATTATAGTCTTACACGTTACAACCTCATTTAAGATACAAGAGTATTTTGGCTCAACAATTTTACTGATTGTAAGTGCTTGAACAAGTTTTTAAAATATTTCGATAAAACTCATATTTCTCTTGATTTCTATGGCATTTTAAGTGACGATCTTCTAGTACATGCATTTTATTTTATGATGTAAAATAGGTACTATTTTCGTTTTTTAAAAGAAATACATACGAGTACGCTTAATGTTTAAAAACTGCAATACATACCTATTTGTTTACAAACAAGCGAAAGAGGATATCAAGATTTCGTTCAAGCACCTGAGTGTTATTTTAAGTGAGCTGGTCCACTATCAGATAAACTGACATGGTGACTTCTTTTAAAATAGAAGCTGGTCAAAGTACCATAAGTATTAAAAAAAACCGGCCAAGTGCAAGTCGGACTCGCGCACGAAGGGTTCCGTACCATTACTACCATTATCAGTGATCGGCGAAAAGGATTCCACACGGGGTGAATGACGTCAATCATTATGCTAGTATGGATATGCCGTGGCATTTGCGGGATAGAAAAATAAAATTACAGTAATTTTCACAAACATTTGTAATTAAGTATTTTAATGAAATTATTTATTTCGCATATTATTTCTTGTTTTTTTTTCATCTCTATAAAATTAAAATAACAAACCACTATTTTACTGGTCAACGAGCGAGTTCTTACTTCGGGGCGGACTACTAGTTACCGACACCGATTCATTGTATTAAACGTAATACAAACACGTATATTTTCGAGCAGTTTAATTGGTATCGCGAGCGAAACGGCCCATCCATAATACTATGTCTAGTTGAATTCCCGCGGTGTGGAATCCTGTTCGCCGATCACTGATAAAAACAGCAAAAAAAAAATTTTTTGTTGTATGGGAGCCCTCTTAAATATTTATTTAATTCTGTTTTTCTTGTATTTGTTCTTATAGCAGCAACAGAAATACATCATTTTTGAAAGTTTCAACTGTCTAACTATCACGGTTAAGCCTGGCGACAGTCAAAAACGGCAAAAAAAATATGTCTGCCGTATGGGAGCCCCCTTAAATATTCAAGTATTTTATTATGCTATTTAGTATTTGTTTTGTTGGTATAGCGGCAACAGAAATACATCATATGTGAGAATTTCAACTGTCTAACTATCACGGCTCATGAGATACAGCCTGGTGACAGACGGACAGACAGACGGACGGACAGCGGAGTCTTAGTATTAGGGTCCTGTTTTTACCCTTTGGGTACGGAACCCTAATAATGGTTCGTAAAGCATCACCGCCGTGGCCTAGATTGCCAATGTCAATATAAAATAAATGTAACCCATGCAGAATCGGCAAATTCAGTGTATATCCTTCCCTTTACGGGCAAAATCGAACGTGCAGTAATAACAAGCGAGTTTGCAGGGAAACAAAAATAACCAAACGAACAAGCTGAACGCATGCACGAAGTCTCACAGGCAACACAACAGTTAAGAGACAGTGCATTCGGGGCAGCGGAACTGGCACAGCAGTCGGTATCCGGCCTAACAAAAGGGTGATAGCGTTACGTGCGTAAATCAAACGTCGCACAATAACAGACCCTCCCGGACCCCTCCCCCTCTCCTGACCACTGCCCCCTTCTCTCTACCCATCCGTTCACATAAATCTGCCATACAGAAATGTACTTCGCTCCAGCCACTATCCCGGCGTCCTCGATATCTATGCCAATAGGTTTCCAATGTCAATCCTGTTTCTAATCTGCTTAAAAACTAGATATCGTTCTTTAGGGATCCAGCTAGCTGTTTCGCGTTGGATACAACAAACACTCTTTATAGCAGACCATTAATAATTCGCGGAACACAGCCTACGGCAACGTAACGGAAATGTATCAATTTTAGTACACGTGCCGGTATTTGTTCGCCAGGATTATCGAAAACGGTTCTTTATGATACAGCGTGTTAGATAGTAATTAAGATAGAGAAACCTTTGCAGAACGTATATCTGTTTAGCTGAGAATTAATCTATGGTGGTAAGTAGGTTTACCGAGAAGTATTTAGCACCAGAACCGTAGTAGTCAGTGCGGGAAATAACATTTGTCGTCCGGACGGTGCGATACCATCGTGCTTCGCTCTATTCGCTGCAATTAACGCTGCACAATGACCATATAAATCTTCTCTGATTGCTCCGTTCGTTCTCACATTCTACATAACTACATAGGTATTCGTTGAATAAACCGAGCAGATTATGCTGCCTCAGCGAAGTCGTTTTGTATCGCAGGCTATGATGTTGTCAGACGGATGAAAAGAGATTGCGATGTCGGCTCAAAGGAAACAAAACGAAGACAATTAATAACTGTAACTGATGATGTCGGTAAGGAAAAGAGTAATGTCCGGGAGAGACGGCGGGGCCGGGGGGTGCGACGCCGCTGCCTAATCTCACCTATACGTCTCGAGCCGGAGAACAAACAAGCCGCGAGTCGAGATTACGCTCCGAATAAATCAATGTTACGACGCGTTAAAATATTTAAGCTCACGATTAATGCGGATCGCGGATACCCGTCTTATCTGAGCAGCCGCGCGCCGCAGCGGGCGCAGCTGCGCACGCTGCCGATCATCGCTGGATCCCGCAACTAATTAATCACGGCGCAATACAAAGCATCGCTAAGCAAACAAGTATCTGCGAATTAATCAATGTGTTTATCCATTATATTGCCTTTCTTCTACAAATTAAATAGATAATTACAAAAAAAACCATTCGAATGGCGAAAGCAATCAGTTATTTCAGACTGATTGCATTCGCCACGGCTCACGATTAGACAAATATTTACTTTTTAATCAAATAAGTTAGTCTACAAAGAAAAAAAAAAGAAAATCTTTTTACCTAACAGAAAATATAGCAAAGTGAAACTAGTCTTACAATATTTAACTTTGCAATATCATTTAAAATGCGATACTAAAAGAAATTCGAAGTTTTTGATACGTAAACAGATACGAGATACCTATTTAACACTACTATTACGTACAGCAGCCGCCGACTCCCAATACAAGAAGGCTAAAATGAGTTTCACGCAGATGCTACGCGGGTAATATTGGGTATTGCTACGCCGTAGACACTCTACGTTCTACGAAAACTTATAATTGTGCTATACCATCTGCATGTTTGCCGCCAAAACATTACATAGACTTATTCAATAATTTCGGCGCTAATTATTAATATTTAATATTACAATTACAAGCATTCGACGTACTTCTGCAGATTTAATAAATTTTTATCTTATTTTAATATCATTATAGGCGTAATTATCATTTACCGTACAAAATTATCGAGACTGGAGGATTTTAACTAACGATTAAGCCAAATTAGCAACTCTCTCCCCTCACACCAGTGCCACAAGCAAATCAAGCAGTGAAAGTTTACGTAATCAATGGAGGGTATTCGTATGGTTAGATACGAAGCTAATTTACGAGGATACTTAACCGGAAGCTTATCGTATTCCGGTAATGTATCGCGAAATTGCCATAGAAGTTTTACAAGGGCTCGTTAGGGGAGCTGTAACGATAACCGCACGAGATAACTGTTTCTAATCAGACGTAATGACGCAGGAAGCTCCGCCGCGAGGCTCTCGCTCCCTCGGATGATGTCGCCTGCGCCTTATCCTTTATTTGATTTCATTAATCGCCCACCCTATGTACCCTGCGTATTTCTCAGCAAAACTTCTCATTTCATCTTTACTAAAAATAAATTTACTCCAGTAAAAACCAACAGGCGTCTTAAACTCCGTCATAAGGAACTTCTTGTTATAGGAAGATTCCTAAGTCGTTGGATTAAATTCTTTCGACTTTTTTTACTATAAGAACTTTCCGAACCGAAGAGGATGGGCGCTCCTGATATAACGATATACTGCGGAAGTAATAAAATAAAACGATTTTACATCTCAAGGGGGAAACGAACGTTTTTGTCGAATGGGAAAAGTCGCGAGCGACTTCTCATTCCGCGATAAAATCTGGAACGTTTTACGGCAATCTTAAATTCGATTGCTGTTAAACAACAATCTAAAAATTTAAACGCTTTTTTGTAAATTTAGTTTTCATTTGTTCGGTGTTTGACATCCTTCCTAAGTAACGAAACGACTTAGGCCTAACTTAACTGAAAGTTACAATATCTTAACAACCCTACACGGAAAAAAAAGCTTCCGGGATATTCTCAATCCAAGACATTATTATTATGTTGAAAATATTTCCTCGTGACAATTATTTATTTCCTTTACCAAAAATATGATTCTTCGCTTAATAAAACCAAGTTTTCTTAAAATAGAAATACAAAAATGTATTGTTTCAAGAGTATATTGAGTAAATAAGAGAGATTGTACTTTAATCAAACAAGTATTATCTTAGGTAAAAGAAAACAAGAAAATCTGTAAGAATATATTCGCTTCGTTATATTTAAAACTTTAATTTATTTTTGTTAAAGGAAATAAATGCTTGTCGCGAGGAAATATTTTCAACATAATATAATAATTCTTAGATTGAGATTATCCCGGAAGCTTTTTTTTCCGTGTATGCAAAAATCTTGACGACTATTTGTGGAATAACTACAGTCAGTAGCAGTAGCCTAAGTAGCTAAGCGGGTGAGGTGTTCAAAATGAGCTTGACACGACTTTGTAAATGTACATATAATCTGTTAACTTAACACCCAAAAGTAAACAACAGTTACAGTATACTATTCCTATAAAAGAAAAGCATATTTCCATCAAAAACCCATCCCTTACGCCACTTGGTGCGAAGATATTTTTAAGTAGTTTCCAAGTGGCGGAGTAAATCCGGACCGGACGGGATCCAAGAGCATGAACTAATAGTGATTTAAAAAGGAATCCAGTAAGGTCCGCGTGCCGGGGCACGTTCGGCTGTTTGTAATATGCGGCTCGGGCGGACACATGAAAAAGTACCCGACGGCGACGGAGGTGACCACGATGCGTAGACTACCATCCCATAGAGTGCGTATTTACAAGTATTTATGTGTATCGCGATCGCCTTTAGTTGCTTTAGTTGTGAAAAGACGCGAATTTACTCTATTTTTCTCAAGACAGTCCACTTATTCCCTTTAAAATGTGGACGAACTTATTCTTTCACTAATACATACGGTGTATTGTGTAGGAAGTAGTAGTACCCCATATCGACAAAATGGGACTTTTATCCCTGGACTGCAAGAAAACAGATTTAATTTACATTTGTCCTAATACATTTTACTACGTACCTGAGATAGTAAGAGGCTAAACGACAATGAACTAATATGACACCAATAAGACGGGGACCGATCACCGTCTTGGTCCATCTCGTAGGTAACGTATCTGTGCCGCGAGGGTCCGCTCTGCCGCCGCATAATGAACCGGTCACGTAGCCACATTTCGTATTATTTCCCTGGGACGCGTCGCGTGACTTGAATAAATGCGGGCGGCCGGTGAGGCCGAGACGCGCCGCCAGCGGCTCGGGCGCCTCCGCCTCGCCTCCACACTTCCACAAATAAACCGCTTCACGCACGATTCACCAGCGGAGATTCATTACTCTTGCGTTTTTGAAACGCCTGTTAATGTATTTTTGAAACTAATTTTAAAATAACACATTCAATAAAACATGGTGCTTATTAATTCCTTAAAAATATGAAAATATTCCTAAACAACAGTGAGTTCACAATTACCTATTAAAGGCTTTCCTATACCTACTTTTTTTTTTTATTAAAACAAGTTTTCGATTTGTCTTAACGTATAAATTTCATTCGCTCGCTTCAGAGCGTAGCCAAATGTATGCGATCGCCACGGAATGATAATCATGCATATGAAATTTGCATTAAGTAAATTGTTGCTGAATTTTCGTGCTTGAACACGAAGAGAATATTTTAAAGTAAGGATATTGGATTGGACCTAAGTTAGAAAAAATAATGGAGTCCTCTTATCATCTTATTAAAGATCAATATTCCACATGCGAGAACTACTTTAAATGCCATTTTCTCTTGGCTTAGAGGAATCCATTATTGGGAAAATTAAAACTTTAGAAGTTAAAAGCAATTGGCTCGGCACGGGCTCCGATTCTATTTCCACTCCCTAGCGGTGAAGAGTATAAAAGGTGTTTAGTTTCATCGGGCAATCATAACATTTCAAAGTTATCTATACTTTCTTACTGGCCTTATAGAATGATGTACCTAAAATTATGTTATGCTTCCTCCATCAAAATCCTCTTGGTTTAAATGTTGAAATTATACCGGAACTTATCATTTTAAGGTGCGATTTAAATAGGTGAAATGAGGGGCAGTAATTTGAATAGAATTGCAATACCGATTAAGTCGCTAGTCTAGTGAGTTTGCTACTTCAGGCTGTGTTAGTTGTGCTACGGCATATTTCTGTAAAACTTACTTTCATCTACTTTATTTATTTACACATATTTCGTTCAGTACATGTCGGGCATATATTCTAGTATGTTATAATTTAATTTCATACCCAAGAAAGCCACTTACACAAAATGCCAACACCACAACCCTTTTCAGTAGTAAAATACATACTCATGTGACTAATTTAGTCCTCGCCTACTTTACGCATATGCTGCACAGCAATAAAGACATCACATAAGGCGCAGACCACACTCTCCGAGCTCGGTATTAGACCCGTTAAGCACTTTATTGTGCGGCAGGCTCGCTCATAACTACCCGCTCTCTCGGGGACGCGCTGGACAACAAGCGATGTTATGTTTATTTCAGATAAAGTCCAACTTATAAAGCTACCCGTCGATAAGTGCTGATGCCCCTACATAACTTTACCGATTAAAGCCGCTAAACATGAATTTAATATAAGTTTAAAGTTGCATAATGTTTCAGTTTTTATTTATTTAGTAGGTAGTTTATAAGATGATAAATAGTTTGTGCTACTGAACTACAGGAACAAAAAATCAGAAGATCCGGGGAAACATTTCAGCCACTATCTTAAACTTGCTTCTTATATGCCCTGCTTATTATTTGTAAATTTGCACTTTCTCAAGTCAATAAAAGCAGGAGGCTAATTTGCATTTTGCGACAGAGATTTGGGTGAAAATGAAACAATGTGCTTTATAAGTATACCATTCACCTACCTTGGATTGCCTCGAAGCGCTGCGTGATGAAGCGCGTTGAAACCGTTGTTGTTTGTGAGAGTCATATCAGCTCCATGCTCCAACAGCAGGGTCAGCATATCGTCCCGTTTCTTAGAAATTGCATCGTGTAAAGGGGTATCCCCTTCAGAGTCCTGAAACAATGAGAAAATATATCATTGCATTTTGTTAGACAAAATCGAAATGCTATTTAATTTCAGTACATTTACTCTTGCCCACATTTGACATCGCATTGTCAGTACGACTACGAATCTGTGGGCGCATTTTATGAGGATTTGTATGCTAATGCATTAAAAAACATTCGAGAATTTACCGCCAGTTCCACATAAATACAATTTTTCGTTGTTCATGCATTATCAACATACATAGATCTAAGTGGTACGAGCACAACGAACTCATCAATACTATCAATCTGGTGGCAGCTGCTATGACAGTATTTAGCTTCTGAATTATGGAGCATCGCCCGTTCCCAGCACCGCGACAATTTTCTAAAACATCAAACCGCCCGAATGAATAATTAAGGCGTCGGAGAAGACGTTTAGGGCGTGGATTATGGCGACTTGCATATTTTATAAGTATCCGAGACGGGAGTGGTTACGGCGAGCAGAGCAAGGCGTTCGCCGCTCGGCTGCAGCCAGCTGCTGGCGGGCGAGCGGGTGAAATCAGAAATGGTGTCGAGTTCCGTAATATAGGACGGCAGTGCAAAAAGCGCGGCCACCGCGTCATTATCATAATCACCGCTGCTGCGTACCGCGCTCGCTGCCTACGGTGCCGCCCAAGCCGTTTCGCTTTGTGAGTGAGCATTAAGAGAACCGAGCGTTGTGCTCTGTCATTCCGCTATTCATTTGCCAGGGGCTGATGAGTGATTTTCGTTTGCATATATATAACAATATGAAATACTTATAACCACACTGGAGAGGAAGAAAGAAATCTGGAACGTGAAAAATATATCTTACTAATGATCTCTATCACCAATAATAAGCTGTATAAAGTGGCTGTTAAGAAGAATAGGTACCTAAACGTTAATTATAACGCCTAACTACTAACTTACTCGTAAATGTATAATTTGCTGGCGTCTGGTTTGTATCACGAACTATAAGATGAATTAATGTTATAATCATTTGTCAACAAAGTATATCATATATATATATACCCATACAAATAAATACATTGTACACTCTACGACCTGACTCAACTACCTGACATACTTAAATATTTTAGATTTACCTTCGCCTGTAACTCAGCATATTGCATTATCATTGATTTAGCGGCATCAACTACTCAGCATCAAACAGCATCTCGTTTGCTTTCGTTTTTCGTTTACGATCTAAAAACGCCAACATGCCCGCATTTTTTGCGTTTGCAGAATGAGTCTGATATTGCCAGCTAATATTTGGGTAGTGAAGAATACGCTAAGGCCAGAAAAAGTGGAGGTCTCATATTAATAAAGTAAACAAACAGGACTCAATTCTCCACAGATGTGACATTGTAGCCATGCATCAGCTAGATGACAAAGCAGATGACACCCATTCACGTCACGCCGTAGGTAATTCAGTGCAAGCCCGACCGCAGACATGGAGTAATTCGGCGCAGAATGGCACCATTAAATATTAATCGTATTGGCTCATAGGTAGCCATTACAATCTGTAATTCACGAACACGCTACGTAATCTTCATAACATGCAGATGTTTATGATGTAACTGCTTGATACACAATGGTAACAAATAATGATATGCAGAAGACATGTTATTTGAGATCGAATTTATTTTGTCATGTTACCTAGTGTAGCGTTCTGTGTTTAACATATTATATTTATGTGTATTTTCTCAAATAAGTTGGCGCTTACGTTGCGAAACATCGCATTAGTATTGCAGCGTCTTTAGAAATAGCAGAATTTAAAAACGCTTAAATATGAGAACCGATTAACCGGACTGGGCAAATAAGAAGTATAACCCTATATTTAGGAAATTTTACTGTATAAAAAAAAGAATGATCAAAATATTTTTGCGAAAATAGAACACGGGCAGGGTTGGCCATTTCACATGGAGTATATGGTCTGCCAAATCAAACCCAATTGAATGCCTCCTGGCAAAAGTAAGCACTTTTCATCAAATTTTCGCCCATTTTCCATCATCTCAAATACTGTTTAAACTGTTAATAGTACATTATTGCAGAGGACGGGAAAGGGAAATTCGTGGACGAGCGATTTTTTATATAAGATTAAAATATAAGACGAGTCCACGAATTTCTATTCCCGCCGAGGCATATATAGTGCTTTTCTCCAAATGTGCGAGGAAATAAAGTAAAATAAATTAAATAAATTACAGATTTTGGTTACGTTATTAGCGTTCAATGTCATGATTTAGCTTCCCTCTATAACATATTTTTAACCGACTTGAAAAATGATGGGATCCTGGGAAGTTTCGTCAAAAGCTATTTAAGCCAGTATTAAATATGCTCCTTTCATACAATTGTAAAAGATTAAACCTTAAAAAAAGTGGTTTTGTCTATGATTGTATTAAGCCTTATTCGCACGATCAGATGCGGTGCCATGACAAAGAACGAGATAACCAAGGTTTTTGATATCACTATCTCGCTCTAACCCATGGATTGCCGTCCAGACGGTATAGAAGTCGCTTAAGTAATTGGCTGTTAGAAATGATATTTCTTAGTCGGATGAAAACTTTAAAAGGTAAAAAACAATACAGTAATGGATTTTAATAGTCAACGCCTAAAATATGTAAAAGTTTTGAACCTAATTACAATGTAGTAAGGTGCAAAAGTGTACAGATATTTATGGCGTTGACAAAACACTTCGCGTCCGCTAAAACAGGACACTAATGATTTTTATTTTTTTTAATTCGTTTTGGTAAAAAATGAAGAACTTCACGTACTCATTTTGCTACAGTATGGTGAACATTTCCGAGCACATTGGAGAAAAATCTACTGTGAGTGTTCACATTTCCCTGAGATAGCAATTTATTTAGATAGCAACAAAAACATCAGAAATTAAAAGTAAAAAAATATCAGCGGAGCTAAATATAGGTTGGGCATCTACCCAAAATTAGCAGCAATATTCTCAGTTTTCACAGTATGCTTGATTGATGGATTGTTTAGGTCATTTAAATAAGTACGGTGTGCAACCGAAAAATAATCCGTAACCTTAACCGATCTATGTAATTACGCTTTAACTGTTTTACTTTGTCGTCAAACCAATTGACGGCGAACACGGAAAGAAAAAATGACAACTACCTATACTACCAGAACGATTAGTACATTAGATTTTTGTAACCGAAACTACTTTTACTATATAGTAAACTTTTACGTTTACTATATCTTGAATTCAATAGAACTATTCAAAAATTAATACGCACATTGGTTTAGTTATTTATACTATGTGAACAATTGTCCCAGAATTTACTAGATTTTCTCGTTCAGATTACAGTATTTTTCTATAATGGACGAGATTTTTTTTCTCCGTGAAAAAGGATGTGCGAAAATCTGTAAGTACTAAAATAATTTCGTAATAGGTGTGGTAGGTTAATTAGCATGAAATACACATCGTGATACATGTTTATATATTAGTGCACGAGATGCCTATGAATTATGCTTACATTATCTAGCAATATTTATACGAGGGGCGGCTGGATAGCTCGCGTTCTAGGCCTGAAGGTGAAGGAGAATCTTTAAAAAAGTTTACTGCTATTTTCCCGCCTTTTTGGTCGTATAAATGAAGAAGTTATATTATAATTATAAAGATTCTTAGTATTTACCGAAGGGAATATTGACGAAATATTTATGCAAATGGATTGTATGTATTGTAATACAAACTTGGGTTCGCCAATATGATCCAGAATCAAAACAGTCTATGGAGTGGTTAAAAAAGGCAAGATAGACCGAAGAAATATAAAGCAGAAGTCAGCTTCGAAACTTATGGCGACCGTTTTTTGGGACTATATACTTATTCAGATTTGAAGATTTCTGGTTTAAGAGCTTTATTCTCAATAAGAATTTAGAAAATTCGCTTACTTGAGAACAATAAATATACAACTATATACAACTTAAAACTAACATGCAGATGATGCAAATATACAAACTATCGGTACCTAGTTTAAGCTACTAGTAATTTTAATATATTTATTCGAATAAGTTATGATATTTTACAACATAGTTCAAATTAATACAATGGATATTACATTATTAAACTAACTAAATTATAATACAAAATCAAACGGAAAAACAAGGTGTCACAAATAAACATAGCTACAAACACACATATTCCAAAATTTTAAAGAACAACCACAACCCTAGTCAAACAGCCCACCCCGAGTCATTCCAGGTGCAAAGGTGCCCAACACGCTCGCCGCGTTTCCACGTTGAACCGCGATGGACAACCTTTGCAACAAAAATGACCCGGAGCGGGGATCAAGGCCTCGCTCGAGCAACCGATTCCCGATCTCCTTAAAAAAGGTCCGTGCCTCTGAACACCAACAACCAGTGGTCTCAACCGCCAGCGGAACAAACAAATAGCCACCCAAACACGCGTACTTTTCCCGTTTTCTATGAGCAGCCACCTCCGCAGCTGCACCTGCCTCCCCAGAGGTCCGACCAATGTGCGACGCAGCAAAAGTGCTGACGCAAGTTGCATCCCAAATTAGGCACTTTCCTTTCTGCCAAGGCACCAACGTCATACCATCTGGTCTCCTGCCATCTGACCGGCTAAGGCCGGGGGGCTCAAGTACACATGGTACGTTTGCTGACACCAGCGCCCTGCGAACGATGTCGTTCAGAGAGTGATGGCGAGGGAATCTTCCTGCACATCGGCAACAACTCAGTGCGTGGTGACCGTTGCTCTCTACCATAGTGCCGCAGATGCATAAATGAGGAACACAAACATCCGAGCCCAAACGAAGAGCAACCGCCACCCGCATCGAATCGTTGTCGAGGAGGGTACCCAAATGTGGAGAGGAAAGGGCATGCAGCCATGCACCCGACTCCGACCTCGCCCCTGCAAGGAGCCTCGCCTTGTTCACTCCCGACGATCTCTCCACCAGGCCATCGAACACCCGTTACTAGTTAGTTTTAACCTTAGTTTATTGATTAACTTAATTTGTTGTATTATTTTATTTCTATGTATTTATTTTCCTTCTTTGTTCATTTATTAGCATACTGTGTCTTTTGATAGACTCAATGTTATTAAGTATATAAGTTTGTTTGTTTGTTTTTGTATTAATTTTGTGATATTTTCATTGTAGCTACTTAAATTCAAAATTGTGTTCATTATAAATATTGTAATTATTTAATTGTATAATTATATTATTGTATTATTAATATTTTATATAGGTATTAGTAATATTTACTTATCAAATATACTAACTTATTAAATTTTTATGTTATTAATTACGTGAACTTTAAGATGTCTTTTGAAACTGCCGATACATTTTGATTCTTTGATATCTCTTGGTAACTTGTTGTAGAGTTGAGCACCTTCATAAATGATACTTCTTTTGCCATATTTTGTTCTTGCTGGTCGCAAGATTAAGTGATCAGCGTTTCGTAGTTTAATAGGCTAGATGAATGTTTGTCATGCATGGTATCAATCGATTCGTTTTGTTGTGAGGATCAAATGTCTATATGGGGCCAATTGCCTTAAATCAACATAAAAGACAGGAAAAAGACTTAAAGTCTGAGATTTGCATTTGTTTCTCAAAACGCTCCTAACAAAACGATATAAAGCCTTGACGTCACGGCTTCATATTTGCCCTGTTTAAAGTATGGAAAAATTATGAAATTGCTATTTTTACAGTGAAATGTTGCGTTTATGTATATGGTTGCTTTACAATTTATTTCACAATAAAATGTTAGAAATCGAATGGTATCATTGGTTTCTTAAATTTCGTACTTTCAAAAAACTAAAAAATTTTAAACACTGAAGCCCGATATCTTTGAACCATTTCAATAGATTGTTTTAATGTTTACTTTATTTGGATATTTTGATCATTTTACATGCTATCAACTAAATTTCATTGCATAATTCAACATGTGTCATCACCCCTATTCTTTGTACGTGGTGTTTTTGTGTAAAGTTTATATGTGATTTTATGGTTTTATTGAATATTTTGCGGACTAATAAGCACGTGTAATATACGTATGATTGAGTAATGTTCATAATTTTTAGGTCTTTGTATATCTTTATAGTTGGCGTTAAGTAGTTGTAATTAAACAAGGCTTTTATCAGTTTGTTTTGTGCTCTCTGTAGTTTAAGTAGGTTACTATTGGCTGCTGAACCCCAGATTTCAACTAGATAGTCAATATGCGGTTTTATCAGAGAATTATATATTAGGTATTTTACTTTTTGGGGAAGGCAGCGAGAGACACCGCGTATGGCGCCCGTTAGTGAAGTAAGTTTTGAGATTATGTTTTGTATGTGAGGCTTCCAAGTTAGGTGACTGTCTAATATCAGACCTAAATACTTTTCATTGGTTTTCATATTGATATTTTTAGTATTTATTGTAGGTGGTATGTACTCATCAATTTTTTTATTTATCGCCGTGAATATTACATAGTTGGTTTTTTCAATATTTATGGTAAGCAAGTTCAGGCGAAACCATGCATTTAGAAGATCAAGATCGGTTTGAATATCTATAAGGATATGTTCGATTTTACGGCCATAGTAAAAGAGGCATGTGTCGTCTGCATACAATGTCAGTTCACCCTTGAGGCCTAGGTCTTGTATATCATTAATATAAACCAGAAATAATAGTGGTCCCAAGATGGAACCCTGTGGTACGCCATATGTGATGGGTCTTGAGCTACTCTGATATTTGTTAATATTAACTACTTGTTGGCGATAGATTTCCCGATGACAACACCATCAAAGCGGTGGGGATCCATTTAAAAAAAAGAAGACACGGAATGTATTAAAGCATTATGTGCGTGATACGAACAGTGCATATCACTTGCTGGATATCACTAATTGGAACATGAAAATATTTTTACAAAACTAATTTTAGAAAACATAACTCTTCTTTCCTAAACTTTGTGAGGATGGATAAATGTTTGTGTGTCTTTACAGTACATAAATTATTTTAGTTTATAAATAGTAGAAATGTTATTATCTATGATTCTATCCCTTATTGGTTTAAGGGTGTAAAATAGGGTTCGAAGTTTTTATGCAAAATCAATTAACGAATCCAACAACGATGAAGACACAGGAGAAAACTATAAAACTTTAGACATAATACTTGGAATAAAAATAGTTACATGTCCACCAAGATAATCATAAATAAAGGTTTTGGTACCTGTATGAAAAATCAGCACTGCTCTGTTAACAGCCCCCATAACCTAGTAGGTTAGTGAAAGTGACCCTGCCTACGAATCGAATTTAGATTCGTTCGAATCCCGGCATTTAATTATGTAAATCTAACAAATATTTGTGCTATAATAGGTACATATCGCTGTCTAGTACCCATATCATAAACCTTACTTACCTATTAAGCTTACTGTGAGTCCAGTACGATCTGTAGATAATCATTCATTTATTTGCCGCAGTTCCCGAGATATGAGTTTATGACGCTGAAGCCTGATTTCTTTCTTTGAATTTATAGGCCAAACCCCCTGTAGTTTTGGCCTGTACCATTGTGGGCATTTCACCAATATTCACAACATTTGGTAACCGAAAAGCCAAATTAGAACCGGAATCTGTGTATGACCCAGCTGTGCGCGCTCGCTATAAACAGAGACGAGGCAGTAACGAGTGCCGCGGCGAAATAAGAAATTTGATTTACGCCGAAGGCAATATCCGCAGGTGCATATAAGCTGCAGCCACTGCACCGCGCTGGCAACGGCGCCGCGAGAATTATGGCACTTTACGGTCTCATCATAACACATCGCGTTGAGGAAATTTTTTATTTACATTTATCACATATGCATATGGTAGTTCTAATCATACATATTTTAATATTTCCGCAAGCTAAATAAGTGCGTAGTGCATAATGGGAAAACCCCAATCAATTATCGTTTTCTTCAAGGCCAAAATGTGTCGTAGGTTCAACTGCTAAATGACTTATTCGATACATAATCTCCAGACGGACGCCACTGTCGCATTCCCATCCTTGATCAGTAAGTACGTCTAGCATGACTTACGTTATCGCGCGACTCTCCATACTTCAGGCGCGACTCGAAGTATGGAGTCGCGCGCGACAACGCATGTCATGCTAAGCGGTCAGGTGCTATTGCGAATAACAGTTTTAACGCAATGTGATGCTTATATAAATTATGGATAAGTATTGATACAGATACCTACCTACACCATGTATGGTGTTTAATGTATATGCAGACAGACTGAACCTCTAATACGTAGTGTCACATCCCGTACCGTATCTTTTCTCATAAACTTTGTCTGATATTTATATTTGAATATTTATTTTAGTCCTGCGTCGTATTCACTACGTGTATTGTACCTAAACAAAAATCGTACGCATAAAAAATCCAGAATTTTTACACAAAATTTCTACGCTCATTTTCCTCTGAAAAAACTTTTTTATGACATTTGCCACACTACTAAAAAAGTTGATGCTTGCCAACTTTCTCCATTACTATCAAAAACAAAACTGAGAGTCTACAAATACGAATGTCTAATGAAAACCGGAAAACATTCGGAGCTCACTGGGATACCTTATTCGTAGAAATATGTATTTAGAACAAAAGAATTTGTAAAATGGGGGAAGTGGCAGCGAGTTTATACGGTTACCACACACAAATATAAAAGGGCAAGCGGTTCGCTTCTCTGGAAATAACAAACACAAAACAACAAGGTAATTACTCAAAGATAAGAACAACGCGGCAGGCTGGGAAGTAAAGTGGGCGACCCTGCCGAGGCGAGGCGGGTGAGGGCGCTACGGGCTGATGGCGAGGCAGATATCGCCTCGCCTCGCGCGCCAAGGTACCTGCTGCCCGACCGACGTTAAAAATTCGTCAGCCTTGATTAAAATGCCAAGCAGTCGTCGCATTATTGTTGACGAACAAAGGGTGACTGGTTTATCAGCGGAATTAATGTAAGTACTAAAAGTAAGTGCTGCTCATGAAAAACGAGAGCAAAATGAACAGCAGGGTTTCCGGCGAATATGAAGATTTGATTACCAGCTATGCCTACTAATTTGCTCGGGAATTCCCGAATACGAGATAATCCGAGGAATAAACGCCTAATTTAATAACATGTACAGGCAGATATTTTATCAAATTACTGTACTTATATTTTATTAAAAACATAAAAATGTGATTCCGAACATAATATTACTCGTAAGGACTGTTCAATTTACTAAGCGGACATCAAAAAAAGGTTCATTTATGGATTTCTTAGAACAAATATATCTTTATTACGGTGAATACTTATGAACCATTTTAAAATAAAGTAATATATTACACAAGAACAATACATTTAATTAGAACAGTAAAATTTCCGGACTTTAGCGCGGATTCGTCGCATAAGTGTTTGCACATCGCTTTTTGACACTTTTCTACAAGGGGCAGACCACATCCGTTTCAATTCTGCCAATGTACTAGCTTCTCGGCCATCCTTCCGCAAGATTCTCTTTACAATGGCCCAGTATCGCTCGATGGGGCGGAGCTCCGGGCAGTTTGGTGGATTGTCGTCTTTTTTAACAAATGTATGTTTTTTGATTTTAGCAGCGTCACTGTCTGACCAGCATAAGTGAGCACTCGCCAGATCAGGCCAAAACAGAGGGCTGTGCTTTTTATATAGAGGAAAAATAACCGTTTTGTGATGTATTCCTTTCTATAAATTTCGCCACCAATAGTTCCGGTTGCAAAATAAGACGTGCTTTTGAGGCCACAGGATAAAATGGCCTGCCATACAAGGACTTCCTTCCCGAATTTATCCATTTTTATGGCTTTATCGGAATCCGGTACATTTTCTCCTACAACTGCATTATAATACTGAGGCCCCGGTAACGTACTGCTGTCATACTTCACGTACGTTTCGTCGTTTATAGGAATGCAACGAGATTTGTGTTGCAGCAAAATATCGTATAAATTGCGGTACCTTTTTTTGGAACGTATTTGCTGCTCGGCACTTCTCCTCGGCATTTTTTGCTTTTTATATGTCCGTATATTATTTCTTTCCTTGATATTTTGTACGGTGCCTACGTTTTTTGCAATATCACGAACGGACGTGTAATTTTTTTATTTTAACAGCCGCAAGACATTTTCTTCCACATGTGGGTTTGCCGGGCCACTTCTCCGCCGCGATTTTGGTAAATTGGCAAGCGTATGATGCTCCCCAAATTTATTTATGATTTGAAATACGGCTGACTTGGAACATTTAAACCTATTCGCAAATTTCCGCAGAAAAAAATGGCCTGTACACCATTTTTGCAAGATTAATTAGCGATTTACAATATTAATTCGCTCCATCGTGAAAAATTATTTTCCTACTAGAAAAATATATACAACAGTTGATAGACTTATGTATGTTTATTTTATAACCAGTCATTACATATCAGTCAGTTTTTAGTATAAGGATTAATATTGAATTGAGTATGTCCGCTTAGTAAATTGAACAGTCCTTACTAGGCTTCGCGGAGCCTGTGGGTTCCACAAGGTCTTCTCTAAAGGTATGCCCAAAATAGTTAATAGCAAGGTTTAATGACTATAAAATTGAAATAATTTCCAAAAGAGGTACCTATTTAATCGATATATATGTCGGCGACCGATCGTAAGATCAGGCATATCGTGAAACGTGAAAATCTTTGACTCGTGCCCTGAGTCGATGGCAGTTTGCCCTTCGGGCATCTGAAGCAACCTAACCTACCTATACTTTAATGTGACTATCGTTAAAACATTACACAGGAACATTACGATCTGCCTGATTTTACGATCGGCCGCTGACATATATATTTTGTTAAGCCACACTCGTAAATAAACCACTTGAAGCTCGACAGCATCCAGGCGAAGCTTCATCATTGACGAGGCAGAAAGAAAACAACTAATTGTTAAATTCCAACCCATTAAGTCGGGTATTACGGTAGGATTATTCACGGGCCATATACCGCGGCATCAGAGCTCGTTCATGTCGAGGCGCAGCTCACTGGTCTATTATTCCCTAACCTTACCAAATACATCGCCTCGGCCAAACTGGTATGATTGTGATCTCAGATTACATAATAGTTGTTACGGATCTCTAGATATTACTGTCCGGAAAAAATGTTTTTTTGAATTAGAGGTAGGTTCTCTTTACGGCGCTCTCGCGCAACTTAAGCTAAGCTATCGTACTTCCGTCCCTAACTAGATTTAAACAGAATCAAGTTTACGCGAGGACCTCCTAGTTCTCTCGAAATTTTTAACTGCAGATACGCATTCAATATAATATTTTTTAATACAGTTGCTCAAAAAAGTACTTTTCTTGTAGTGGTTTAACGTGCGGAAAGTTTGATATCGCGCATTAGTGCTTTTTACTTTTCCAGCCAATCGCAGCTAATGACAGTGACAGACAGCCAATGACAGCGCCGCACCGCACCGCGCGGAGCGTTTGGATACATGTACTAAAGTAACCTCAAAGTGAATAATTGACAATTTTATAATTTTTTCGCAACTGTATTAAAAAACGACGTTCGATACTCGTGCGTAAATACTTTCCGCACTAATATCGAAATGTACTATACTAGTGTTACTAAATGTAACCATTAAGGTAACATTTTTTTGCAATATTGAGCTCCTTCTATAGTCTTATTAGTCTTGTAATAAAGTTAGAGAATCCAAGCTTTCTTCCCACCAACCTAATAACTGCAAAAACATTATTAACCAATGAATTGTATGCTGCACTTACACTTAACTAGTCAAAATGTTTCATATTAGAGACGCCATAGCTATACCACGATAAAAGTCGTTACGTCGGCATATATCTGGCGATTTACATTTGAATCTGGCTCCGATACAATACATCACACGCAACGAACTAGAAGAACTCGCTGAACGCTACCCCTATTTATGACCACAGCGAAATATTTTCCTGTTTGAATAATAAAGCTACAGTATAACGATTTGTCTGCCCAAGTTATTTATCCACCAATACTGATGTGTAATTACTAGGTTGGGATTTTATTTTAAGATTACTACACCATGAACTTTGTGGTTTTTAAGCCAATACTTAAGTAAATTTATTCGCAATCAGATTTCATTATAACATTTATAACGCAGTAGTTAATACGTAGCGACGTCCATCGAAATTAAGAAAAAAATATATGAGATTTTTAGAGTTTACTATGTAGAGGTCATAGTCATAGTCATATCATAGTATTTTATTGATAAACAATACAAGATTGTGTTTGAAAAAAAATATGTTTTTTTAGAAAGTAACACTACTTAGTGAAATATACAATTGCAGCTAATTAAGAACTAAGTAAACATTTATCAATTATTGGAAACGTAAACGATAATAAAATGGACGCACTGTATAATTATAAGTAAGTTCCTGGCAATTAGGAAATGGATCTACCCGTCGTATTATTTCAAATATTGGATTGTAACGGATGCTCTATGATGAAACGTTCTTAGCTGTAATCACACAGCTGATGATTGATAATGCGGAATTAAGCCTCGCGGGTAACATTCTCGCAGTCCTTATTCAACCGAAATTCGAAGGACACTTATAAATATGTAAGTACGTAGCAGTGCGACAAAGCTTGTAGAAAGCTTCATAAATCCCGCAGTCCATTAGTGCTTCAATAGCCGTACTACGCAGTTCTTTGTTATTCAACTGGACCGCAGCCGCGGCGAGAGCTTGTGCTTTCGATATCGGAAAACGTTTAATGTACTCTGCGAGATTTAGCACCGAGAACTGCCAGCGTCGTGCCTCGCGTTCATCCGGCGCGCACCTCTATTCACATTTTAAATTCTTTTAGAACACTGATTTAGATTTAAAACCCGCATTCCTCCATTTGCTCCGCTTGCATTAAGACTCGGGCATAGTCGCCAAGACGTGTCAGAAATAATAAAGGTGAGGTAACCGTTACAAGAATTGCTTACGGACATTCAGGAAATGTGTCGGCGTTTGGGGAAAGTATTTATTAGAAGAATATTACAAAGGTGCGAGTTTGTCGATTACGACTATAGGACTTTTTCTATCGCTGCGGCTGACGCGCAGGTGCCGGTAATGTGCTACGAATCAGACTTCGGGTCAAACGTCAATATGCGAGTAAGAATCCATATTCCAATATAAACAATTTAGCAAACGTATTCAGTTTTCTGTATATGCTCTAGTTATTGAACCCGTAAAGAATGTATTACAATGTTATATCAATGCCTGGAATAAACATTAAGTAGTTCGGTCAGATTTCACAACGTCATTCCTCTAATGAAATTGCTTGCTCGGTTTAACATCAATGGCTACAGTTCATTTCAAATATCAGCAAGTGCCTTCGATTTCAAAAAAAGTCGATATAATTTATATTAAGCTATTATTAATGTCCAAAAATACTGTTTTTGTGACTACTAACAATAAACACAATAGGGAAGGCAAATATATATATCAAATCTCCTACAAAAAAAAGGACCATCGTACGCAGCGCCATCTATGACAACTTTTCACCGGCCTTTTCCTAATGGAAACAACAAACGCGATTAAGAATGGTGGAAAAGTGCATTCGATTTGTCGAATGTCTCTATAATGTCAATAATCAGTTCAGGTTCAGTATGCTATTATGCAGCAACGCGTTCATATTACATGTGAAATAATTTATTCAGAACCAAGCAAATAAATACTATGATTTTGGTCAATGCGGTGGAGGACGGAATTCTATAATTTCATAAATGTAAAAACTTGAATAGGCAGGTAATAAATATAAGAAGCGAGTGGCGAAGAAAGAAACCATAAAATTTCAGGTGACGCCGGCCCTTCCATAAATTTATCGACAGGTCGTGGTAACAGGCAATAAGGAAAATATTTATGAAGTAGAGAGGAGACGGGCCCGATTTTCATTAGCTAATTATTATTCTACGAGAAAATGTTGGCAGCGACTCATGTCTGTATGTTTTGGAGAGATTGTAAGATCAATCAGTTTTTATACTACATTGCGGATGTTTTTATATGGTGAAAAATAAGCGGATAAACCGACAGGGTAGTCACGAGCGCCCTCCCAACCCTTTAAATGAAACCAACACAAATTAATTTGAAAATTAATAATATTTTAGGAAACCTATACTTTAGATTTACTAAATTGGTAAAATATCTTCGATATACAAAGATATATCAGAAATATTGTAATATAAATTGGTACAGACCAATAAACAGTAATGTTGTTTACTCTTTCGCGATACCCATTATACTTGTTTCTATTGTATAGCGACGAAATGAGACAATTTCAGGCGAGTTCCTCATGCGTGGCGTTTAACAGAGCTATCTCGGCCCGAATTGGCACGTTTAATTGAACGCCTGTTTCACCCATTAGGGTACAGGACAACAGTTATTGGCAGTGGGCAGACGCCGGCCCCGAGCTCAGATCGCGCACTAGAGCATGACGAAAAGCGCTACGGCCTACGAGTAGCAGGCTACGATTACACGAAGCATTAATGTTCATTACTTACAGTATCACTACCAGTACTAACAACCAACACAAACATGAAATATATATCATTGTGTTTTTATGATTTCGTAGGTACTTCGAACCGTCATTAACAGGGTTCATTGTTACTAAGCCCGGAGAGCGCAAAAATCCTCATTTAAATAAACACGGCGCAAAGCGTTTTCTTTAGCTTTTGTTTCACCATGAAAGCCGATACCCTGATTGTCCTCGGCCGAAAGAGATATTTTAAATATTGCTTTCGGAAATAGTATTCCTTCTGAATGTGACAAGACCAATAAATCCCTTAATGGTGTCGTAAAATTTCAGCGGTATTATCTTGGGAAAACCGGGCTATTTTACATTCACCTGCGAGGTTTCCCTCCACGTCCAATTTATGTTAGTGGGCACAAAACGAACGCTGACAAATGTGAAAATAAAACGAACATACGTTTTATCTCTACGCTCCCGGAGTCGGCTTTCCTGCTCGCGGCAATGCGGGAGGACCCGGAGTGCCGCGGGGGAGGGGGGCTAGCGGCGAGGCTGGGCGCGGCTCATGAGCTGCCGCTGCCGCTGCCGTTGCTGTTGGCTAGGTCCCGTTTCAGGGAACTTCAAGAGTATTCAACTTACATTATTAGGAGCGTAAATCGAACTACTAAAATTTAAATGTGCCGTGAGGTTTTATGAAATAGTACATTACTACAGAGGCCGGGAAGTAGGGGGTTGCCGGCTGAGTTATATAGAATCTCGGATAGTTACGAGGCTGGCAACCCCTTTTCACGCCGAGGTATGTATAGTGCTTTTCTCAAACATGCAATGAAATACATATGAAAATTAACCAATTTTTTCCGATATACGTAAGGCAAAAGTCTACTCGTAAACTTATATTAATAATGTATATGGTGACTGAATAAATTCAGAACGTTACAAACAAATTTAAAAAAACAAAAATTAAAACAACAACAACAACAAAAACAACAAAAACAACAACAACAACAACAAAAACTAAAACAAAAACAAAGACTAAGACTAAGAAAGACTAAGAAAGACTAAGGCTAAGGCTAAGGCTAACGCTAAAGCTAAAGCTAACGCTACGCTAACGCTACGCTAACGCTAACGCTACGCTGACGCTGACGCTGACGCTGACGCTGACGCTGACGCTAACGCTAAAGCAAAAGCAAAAACAAAAACAAAAAAAAAGATAATGATAATGATGATTATTGTTTTTTTTAAAATATGCATAAATAGTGGCAGAATGTCAAATGAACCAAAAAGTCTACATCGCTTATATAACCTTAAATGGCTGAATGCCATGATCCTGTGCCACAAACGTGTGGAATGGAAATTAAAAAAAAATTACTTCCCGGCCTAGGCCTTCAATTTTATATGAAAATCGTTACCTGTTCTCTGGAGTTGATCCGCCCTAAACGTGATACTTTGAAGCCTATTATGACGTACATAACGAAGACATTTCATTGCATGTTTGAGAAAAATATCGTACAACACTGAGCAGCGGCTGGCGCGGCTGGGACCGGAATTGCGAGTATATCTTATTGAATTATTCCTTTTCAAATATTTTTATAATAAACACAGTGATCGCTTTAGATATAACTTCCATGTTGATACTGATGTACAAATATAGTTATTATTATTAATTATAAATATTGCGGTTTAGAAGTACGTTTGCGATATGTATCTATCGAGCGAAAACTGTCTAACTCATGTTCTGAATCGCATTAGACCAAGATTTTTGTCCTTATTTTTTGCAAACCATATTATTATTTATGACATGCTCCGATTTTTTGAAAAACTAATGTTAGCTGAACGCACTGTAACTTAAGTAGTTACTTACTGATTAGACAGTACTCGGAGCCAATAAAGTAAGATGCACTGAAAATGATGTCAAATCAATAGCAAATTCGCATGAAATTTATGAAGCTTGACTGCTGCTCCATTATGTTGTCATACTTGCATGTGACTATTTGAGGACAAGTAGGTTCCATTATAGTCTAAAATACCGTTCGTGGGGCCCTGACAATTAACCGTAAGAAACGTTCAATATTTATTACTTCTCTCAAAACAACTAAGCAACCAAACATTTTCAAATACAGAGCCGATAAATTGCATCAAAATTATACTCACAGGTTTATATTCGTAAATTATCAATATCATACAGTAAAACAGATATTTAAACAAATAAAGTTAATATGCAAATACGATTACCAATCCAAAGTGTTATGATGATAATAAGCTGTGTTCTGGTAATTGGAAACAGCTCCCGAACATATTGTAAGCAAAGTTCATTTACACAATTGATATGCGAGGCCGTTGTTGTTTGTTACTGTCCTGCCGTTGATTCACTGGTTAAGCTATAATTGTTTTCAAAAATCAATAGATAAGCCTATTTAATTAATTTACGTCACTCTGGGCGCTAAGTGAGATTTACCGCCCTATGGCGCAGCGGAAAATCTCACTTCACACCCAGGAGAAGACGTAAAATTATGTATGCACCACGGGCGGTAATAAAGAAGGCCTCAAATCGCTTGTTTATGGCCCTTACCTTCGGTGCGGGTCACAAATGCCAGCGATCTGAGCCCTTCTTTATTTTACCGCCCTATAGGTACGTAATGTACTATTAATTATCTCCTTTACTTAAGAATTGCATTAAAATTGTAACAAATACATGTTTAATTGTGACTGCATTATAAATAAAAGTTACCATCATGCTCACGTAACGAATTCATATAGTAAGCATGAACAACAGGGCTAAAAAAAAACAAAACACTGTCTTAAACATATCGCAAAAACTCAGAACAGGATATTTTTACCTAATTAGGGTGCTCCAATTTATTACAACATAATGAAAAAGGGTAAATACGCAACCCTACAAAGCCACAAGCGTATTAAAATAATAAATAATCATTTTAAACAAAAAAGAACCGACTTCACTTAGCCTCCACCTTTCCAAAAGCAAATGTTTGAGCTACTTTATAAATACTGAAATCACTTTAGGTGTGCTTATAATATCTGAACAGTTCCCTCGGTTCTCCAGGATCCCATCAACAGATCCTGACATGGTTACAGTGGGACCAACTGCGAAGTATACTCTTTCCGAATTTGTACAATTTTCCAAAGCCGTCTTCAATAAATCAGTTAACATATGTATTTAAAAAAATAGCATAAACAAAGATCCCGACGAATTGAGTATCTCCTCCTTCGAAATCTTGAAGTCGGTTAAAAACATTCCATCAATATGGTTACATAATTCTAGCCGCAAAGTTCTTCACGATGCAAAAAACCGCTTGCATCCAACATTCATTATGGAAACGTCTTAAAAGCGTCCCTGGACTGGTTCGCAACTCCTACTTAAGTAAAGCATAGTAAGTATGCATGTAGAATCTATAAAAATCTGTCTACTGCGAACTGCGATGGACGAAACTAAGTGGAACTTTTCCCAGGTTGACGTATGTAAAAGGAATTTTTAAGAGTATTCGATAAATAACTCTTTGACCTGTCAACCGTAAATAATAAGAGTAAACAAAAGTTTCAGTCATAGGTAAGTTTCTGTACCTGGGGATCACATGATGCTACATCAACATACGAATTGAGCGTTTCACAAATAAGTCCGTAAGTACGTCAAAAGCACAAATTTCTATCGCGCATCAAGTACAGTCTGCATCAAAGGTAGCTAAGCGGATGGGGTATTCAAAATGAGCTGGACACGACTTTATTGTTAAGAGAATAAGAGCGTGTGTAGGTCATTTTGAACACCCTACCCACTTAACTACTTCTGATGCTATCTGTACTTATACATATAAAACATTTGAATAGTCTCGAACATACTATTATGAAAAGCAAGGCAATCAATGTACGTCAAAGCTGTAATACCCAAGATAATAAAGGATCACTCAACATATTATCATGAGGTTAAAACCTAATTTGTCAAAATAAGGCTTCACGCGGAGAAAACACGAATTAGGTTTGCTTCATGATACCGCTTTTTAATAAAAGAAAAGAAGTACATGAAGTGTCTTCATTTATCAAAGATCACAAAACAAATGATATTTGATAAATGAAGACTTGTTTTTGTGTTGCTCAGATACGAAAAATATAGTTCTCTGAAGTTACGAGTATATGAAAAATATTATATTAATTTCTAATATAGGTACAGTAATGTTAAATTGGTATTTATTTTAAATATTGTTGAATACGTATTGAATCATATCATAACCATGACCATGCAAACATGCGATCATGTGACGCAAGTCTAACATAAATGAAATTCACGTTTAAATTAGTTAATCACCGAGTCCAATTGTGTAACAATTATTCATTGTCAAATACAGACAATAAAATGGCAGTTAACACATCGAGTGAAGTTTCTGTATTTAAAGTCAAGAAACAAGATAACAAATAGCGACAAATAACATTTGATGCAGGTGCGCGACAAATAATGCCACGGAGTAAGTAGACATAACGGCGTAGCTACAAGTTCGCCGCCGCCTCCAAGC
Organism: Pammene fasciana; assembly: GCA_911728535.1. Lineage (NCBI taxonomy): Eukaryota > Metazoa > Arthropoda > Insecta > Lepidoptera > Tortricidae > Pammene > Pammene fasciana. The sequence goes on along the minus strand of OU452277.1, from coordinate 9,062,766 downwards.
ACTTCTGATAACTGTGCATATCGTAAAACTTTCCTATTTACCGCCTCCATTTGTCTTTATAAAAGTTTTGTTATAGATTCGTTGACAGTTTTGAGAAAATACTGGTTTAAATGTATTATTTGTTATTACTTCTGTAAACTTGTAGGTAATTTATGTCTGAGACAAGAAATAATCTTTATAAATCCTTTATTTTGGTGAATCCTTAGACCGGAGCAAGGCGATCCCCGATTTGCAAAAAAGGTAATTTAGGCTACACCCTTATTTAAATGACCTAAATAATTTGATTATATAATTGCAGTGGTATTTTTATAGATTGTTTTTTTTTCTGACAACACTTTGTAAAATTAACAAACTGAATATTTCGTTACTTACCTACATTTTGTTTCAGCCTCGTAGCAAATCAACTCGTATAAGTTATTAATAAATAACATGATTAATTTCATTTCTTACCATATTTATACTAATTTCATTTGATGGTCTGAACTGAACTTTATTAGGATTGAAGAGGATTTTTTATCAGTATTAATTAAAAACAATAGTACAAAGGTACTTGAGCGCCGGGTGAGCTATTTCCCATAGTCCCAGAGTAATTACACGGCGCTGCTCACAAAGGGCGTGAGGTGGCGAGGTCGGAGAAAGCAGTCATTCATAATGCTTAGAGAGCGATAGTCCCAAAGCAAACCAGTATAGGTGCGAGCGAGATGTTTGTAACAATCGTGCATTTCGATTTTCGTCATATGTAATTTACATGAGTTCAAAAGACTTGATTAGACGTCAAAGCTCGGTCAGCAATGAGATTTAGAGCTGAGCGCGCGCGTCGTAAATAATGCATTGCCGATGTTCGTCTCAGGACTTAACGTAAGATCTCTCCAGTTAACGTTCAACACGTAACAATTTAGAGTTTAGACGTTCACTGAGTCCTGTTACCGCATTGCACAGACAGATATTAAAAACCGCCGAGTTACGAGTTAAATAGATGGTGGAGAAAATTTGTGCCGTCGAGCTTGGCGTGATAACGCAAATATCACAAGAAGCACCTTAACACGAGAGCCATGGACCAATAACATGACGTTAAGCCGGGATTTTGTAGATTGATAAATATTAAACTAAACAATCTATGTTGTTCCAATATCACACGGAGAAAAGTCTCCTCCATGATACCAAAATACTGTAATCTGAACGAGAAAATCTAGTAAATTCTGAGACAATTGCTCAAATAGTATAAATAACTAAACGAATGTACATACTAATGTTTGAATAGTTCTATTGAATTCAAGATGTAGTAAACAAAAAAAGAGCAGTTTTCCTAACAAGATTGTATCAATTGTTCTGGTAGTATATTTAGTTGTTATTTTTTCTTACCTTGCAACACTAATAACAGCAGAAGCAATTGTTTTATGATTTACTTGTCATATGTACCTTACAGTTAGCAGCATAAGTACGTTGCCTAGCTTGAAAAACATAGTACAGGTAGGTAGGTGTGGGTAGGGTGGTCGAAATGACACGACTTTGTTATTAAGAGAATAAGAGCGTGTGGATGTTACTTTGAACACCTCACCCGCTTAGCTACTTCTCCTGCTGACTGTACGATTCTGCATCACATCGTATTCGCAAGAAGTCGCAATAAATACCGACGCAAACATCATATAAAACTTCAGCATATATATACCGACGCAGGAAACAGATACGACCAGCTGGCACATAACCGTTGCATTTCAGATTTTTACAATGGGTTCTTTCTTTCTCTCAAGAAAATTATGTACTTTATGTTAAGGTTGTCTTAGTCAGGTTCTTCCCGCTTGCGTCTCCACGAGAATTAAAGTTTACCTCTGAGAGCTTTTTGTGATTTGATTCGAGAATCGTGCTATAAAACTGTCTAAAGCAGATCGTATATCTGGTTTAAAACTTTTCCTATAAGTACTATATAAGGTTTTAAAAAGCAAGTGAGTGGCACGATTAAAGTAGATCCGTATACGTGATTTGAAAGCGCTCCCTTACTACATACGAATTATTTTAACACATTTTCACATTATATCTCGACAATTTTAAAACTAAATTATACATCAAGAGTAGGCGGTAGGGAATCCTACCTCATCGAGTAGCAGAATTATCTATGAATGTGAACGCAATTTTTTTTTATCAGTACTTTTATTGTTTTGTTACTTGTATTTCCTGGGCAGTGGCGTAGCTAGGTGATCATGGGCCCTGGGGCAAAAAAAAATGGGACCACTAAACTATACACACACAAAGCTCTTTATATTCAATAAAAGGTTTGCTAATCAGGTTTTGGGGGCCCCGGGGCAGTGCCCCGCCTAGCCCTTTGGTAGCTACGCCAGTGAGTGTGTGTTTCATTATATTGAGGTGTGCAATATAGTCTTAAATTATGTTCTGTGATCTTACGGAAGAACCATTTTTTAGGTCAAGTTTACTGAAGTCGAATACGATAATTTCTTTCTAAATGATAATTCCATTCACATCTTTTAAACGCTGCAATAAGTCAATAAGGATCCAAATTGATTCCTGCTATTAACGGATGCAAATTAAGTAAATATGTACCAGAGATAACCGAAGTACGTTTACTCGAACGCATTTGTTATGCAAAATACGTCGGCGGTGTCCTCGCAAAGTAGGTGCGTATATTCTGTATAGAAAATATTCAGAATATCGGAAGAGTGGTAAAAACGACACAATAGGGAATTGGTAAAAAGCAGATTCAGATCACGGCTCTATGTAAAGCAGCGAACGAGTTAGATATTCGTTGATGGCCCCTGCGCTGCCTGAGTGCCGGCCCGGCCACCGCCGCCGCGGTCCGTACTTATAATCTAATATTCGCAATTTACGGGGATCGCAGCGGAGCTCCCAGCGGAGCCGTAGCACTGTCATCGCGCCAGCATACCTGCCGCTTGCATTTACCGTGCCGTTAACTTTGTCGTAGCTTTTTTTTATTTTTACGAGGGTAATTTAACACTTTAAAGCAGATTCCGTAACATCGTTAGAATTACTCTACACTATGATACAAGAGCAGATTGAATTTTATTTCAAAGGCTCGTACCTATCTGTTTTGACTAACCTAACGGATAGAAATGAAAAATTGAGATTTTAATAGATTTTTGTCCATTAACTCGGCCAGTTACAGGTACCGAATGAATGCCGAGTGTTTTCTAAGGGTATTAATTGGTAAAAGAAATGAATAAGCTACAGCTTAAAATAGCATTTTCATAATATGTCCGAAGGGTGGCGTGTTTCGGCGATCCGGGGCAATCTACCGAATCCTACGCCAGATCGCAGCGCTTTGGTTATTAGTGTAATGCTGTGTAACTAATTTGAATAATACTTAAATAAATGAACTTAAACTGTCGGTCGTTCTCGTTCGGATAAAAAGTCACTTACTTAAGGTATTAGACAGTTACAGAATGAATCGATTCCTTTCATTTCCAAATTAAATTGACCTATTTTTATACAATAAAGTACAGTAAAGTAATAGTATTTTATGCAACTGTTGTATAAGAGGGGTCAAAAAAGGTGAGTGGGGTGGGTAACAATTTGAGCCGTAGGCACAGCCGGAGGCGAAAATTGTTAAGAAAAACATCACGAACATTTTTTGACCTACTTATACGACGTTGCATACAATACTTTTTCTACGACTGCACTAACGTTTACATAAAATTCGAAATTCAACACAACATGGATATTGCACTTATATTGTCACATAATCAACAAATTCAACAATAATTTAAGTTTCACCTTTTAAAACACAGTATTTCAAGAAGAATACTAACACACACAGTCGTTATGTAACCAATTATCAAATCAGACTAACAGAGATTAGTTAAAAATATGTTAAAATACATTATTTTTCAAAGTTTGGAGTTTGCCCCCACAAACGAACGTAAAAACTACAAAGTATGTCAGTGGTTCTTTTCATTTTTTCTTTTTTAAAGTTTTTTCTAAAAACTCTGCGTTTATTTAGGTTTCTTAGGTTGGCATTAATTTATTTTCGTCATGCTCATGACAGCAAGCAGTGCTATTTTAGCGCTTTTATAGAACAAGTGCTATTTTGGGGAATAGACTAGATAGACTTTTCTTCGAGTATATTATCTATGTTGTTATATATGTGATAACTGATAACGAATGTATAAATGACGGATAAAAGAACGGGAGTAGAAAAAGTTATTAACGGAATCATAGTACTTACGTAACTACATACTTATACAGGGTGTAATCTAAAACGTGATACAAGATAATCAAACCTGGATCTATTCATGATATTGAACAACTTTTACTATGGGAGCAACTTTGTAAAAAAATAAAAAAATTGAGCTGCTCCATAGAAAAAGTCAAGGATAGGTAGACGAAAATGTATGAGAAGTTTAATTTTTTTTTGTAAATTTACAAAGTTGAGCCCATAGTAAAAGTTGTTCAATATCATGAATAGATTCAGGTTTGATTATCTTGTATCACGTTTTAGATTACACCCTGTATAGAAGTTGTCGGATGAGCTCAAAACTACTTAGTCGGTTCATAAGTTCTGTCACTCGGGTTTTGACTAGTAAAATAGATAATGTTAGCAAATGCTTAATATTTCCATATATGTTTAGAAAGCCTATTTAACAGTGATCAATTTAAGATATTATTAATGCAAATACTTGTGGCAGTTTTACACAATTCCTTGTAACATTTTAAAAAGCGCAATAAAAAATCACGTCAAAAACACGCGCCCTATTTGAGTTATTTTAGACCCTAATTATTTTTATTCTATTCTAAGAGACTAAAATCTTGCATGCTGTATTAGCTTGGTCTTTTACCTTCATTTTAATATATAATTAACATGGGTTTGACTGACAAGAGCTGGCATACACAATTTTGTTAGACTATCTTGATGTAATAGCAGCAGAATCTAAGCGTTTTGCTCAAAACTGAAAAATACAGTAAGGTTCAGGAGAAGAATAGCTGAAGCACAGACTTGTAAGTCAACTAAATATAGGTTTCGGAATATGATTTAATCTTCTACTTCCCTAAAAATAACAATTTGTAACTCCTGGACAACTACAACATGATCTTCACCAACTTTTGTGAAGTATACTTTTCACAAATCATCGGCGTGTTTTTGTCAGACAACAATCACCAAGTTTACAAAGATCTATAAAATACGCGATCGTGATTTTAAATTAATCATAGTATGTTTTAATCTGTATGAAATAAGCATTCTAATCATGTCTATATTTTTTGAATAAAAGCTTTGCATTTTGTTTTATCAGTCAAAACTCTTGTGACAGAACTTAAGGACCGACTAAGTATAGTCTAAAAGGGCGAATCAACTTTTTAATGTTGTTTACTCTGTCCCCGTTGTCCGAGAGACATTCTCATACTATTTCATAGAAAATCTTTGGTTGTCCAAGGGACGTAACCATAGCAACCAGGCGCTATAAAAAGTTGATTGACTCAAAAACAGTTTTTAGTGCTAAATACTGTTTTGTTCATTTTTGCAATTTTTATGTGATAATGAGAACTATAAATGCGCTGATATTTAATTAGCATTTACTTGTCATTAAAGTAAAAATACTAAATATAGTAACTACATACATAAATCTTAATAAGGCTTTACACAAAAAAAATTGAGATACAAACAAGATAATGCTAACATACATGTATGTATATGTATGGATAATTCCAATTATTATCTATCTTCACTATAAACTCTTGTATCTATTGAAAAGCATCTAAGGCAGGGTCTCAGCGCCGTCAGCACAAAAGTCTACTTCGGATCTCCTCACACTTAAGTAAATCTCCAATATCCGGCCCGATCGGATTCTGAAACTACATCCTCATACTTACGTATCAGTATTATTTAGGAAGGTATGTATCGTTTGGTGGAGGCTTTAACAAATTTTTCATGTATCAAAAGAACTTCTATATTTTCCTGGCCAGCATAGTATCTAATTATTTATACTAAACGTCATCTTTTATGTAGGTTTCAAAGTAATAAATAACTTCCGCTAATACTAGCGCAAAATGACTAGCCTTGTGTTGTGTAGGATTATCTAAGATTGTCATTGTCATCATATTTATCAATAAAAAGCGGGAATAAAGGAAAACACACGACTGCACGACTGGCTTCAGCTGAGCCGTTATTTTTGTAGAAAAGCGACAACTATTACTATAACTTAATGTATGGCCAATAATTTCGAATACTCTCATATCCTAGTTATAATATAAATGCCGTTTCACCTACAGCCGATTCCAACGCAACAACTATTGAAAATAACATCCAGTGTATCCCATTTTATTTCACATCAGTTACAAATTAGAGAACTACAATACATTGACTCTCGGCTTTCCCATCCCGAGCGTTGTGAAGTGCACTCTACCCTGCGGTGATAAGAGTTATTTATACTAATTATTTGCCAAAATTGCGTGGTCGAGCGCATATAGGTATAAAAGCTCGGGTTGAATTTGCTTTGCAACGGACTCATTAATCCTGCTGAATGACATTTATTTGTGCACGGTAACTAATTGCTAGCAGCGTTATCAAAATTATAATCTAAACCAAGGCGTATTGCGGACTATTTTTGGGCTTGTAACGTAACAGGATCATCATCTCAGCTAAATACACGCGTACAAATCTTACGTACGAGTTAGAATCTTATGAAAGTATGATACCTATAAGAACATTTTTTTTAATAATAATTTAAAACGATTCATTATTGATAGAGGAGATTGGCAAATATAACGTTTATATGATGACTTCCCGAATTCAGAAACCGCGACTATATTTTAAAAAGAATCATGACGAAATTTTAAATATTAAAATCCTGTAAACATAGAAATACAGAAACGTTAGCTATCCCAGCCGCTAAATTATTCGGGTTTTAGCAGTGGGCTGGCTCAACAGTAATATTTTCACGAAACATTTAAATTGGACTCTCTTATTATAGTGACCACAAAATAGTAGTTGTGCAGATATGTATCTACCTACATGTCATCGAAAAAATATATTTACCGTTAGATTATAATATAAGCTATCTCGCTAGATTGTTACCTTAAAGATCTGCGAATGATGAAAACTTAACATTTGGACATCCTTTAGCATAAATAAATATGACATAAATGAAAAACCCTGCATGCGTGAGACAATAACCTCGATGAATAGGTATTAGGAGTTTATATTAACAATACAAAACTAATCATTCCCTAAAACCGCTACAGAATAAACTCTTAAGTGCCTATGCCTCATTAAAATGGACCATAATCTTGTATATAACCGGTGTAGCAAACACCCCCATAAAAGACGGTTTGGGAGTCGTAAGATATAAATAAAGAAAAACAAAACAATAAAGTTCGCCAATAAAGGCCCTTATTCAAGTCCTGACAAATCGAAACGGAAAATAAATTCACTTAAATGAAACAAAGAGAGTCACTCATCTGTAACAAAACGTTGTTTTCATCGCAATCAAATTAAGTAACGCAACCCGGCGTGAACTTTTAAAAATGTTATTTTGTCACGTAGCGTTAAAACAGCGGAGAGACAATATTCGCCTACACATTCGGAACAACCCAAAGTGAATGTCAACACAACAGCACAATATAATGGGAGCCCGCGGCGACATATTTACTCAAATTTGGAACCGGGACGTGCGGAGTCAGCAGTCTATTACGTGACCGTTAATAGCATTCAGACAGACGGTCCCGAGGACGAGGCTGCTAAACTAAAATACCTACCACGACACAAATAAACTGCCCACAGTAAATCTAACTTAGATGAAGATTTCTCCACTTCAACAGAAACCTACTAAATTATAACTGTAAGCGATAGTTAATTAATTTGTAGATTTGGAACTGACAACCGATTTGGAAACTTTTTAAGGTTGTTAGTTCACAAAACATTCTAATCCAACTGAAGTTTCAATTTCTAAATGGTACAACTCTTTTGAACTGGTTTGTTTCAGGATTCGGTACCTCAAAAGGGAAAAAAACGGAGCCCTTATAGGATTCCTTTGTTGGCCGTCCATCTGTCTGTCTGTCAAAATCCTTTTACTCGGAAACGCGTAGAGGTATCACTTTGAAATTAACTTGAAATTCATTAATCTGCGAATCTGAAGCTGTAAAAAAAATCTTCTAAGTCAACTTAATCCAAAGATTCGGCCATTTGAGCCTTATTTCTAAGACTTTGGAGGGGAATCAAAACCTACCTATAGGGTATTTCCTATAGACCTAGAATCACGAAATTTGGTAAGAAGGATGCTCTCAGTTGGTAATCGACGAAAGTCGTTGTATGGAGACAACAGTTTTTAAACGGCGAAGTCAAAGTTTGTACCTCAACCCAATTTTTATTTTCGTTACAGCAATATTCAGCGATTTTTAAACATGCGTGATTGTACGTACGGAAACCTCAGCACGCGAGTTAAGTATTATTTACATAGAATTGAAGCGCTGGTAGCATGGCGGTATGACGTCTGATTTCCAACCCGGAGGTCCGGGTTCAAACTTCGTCTAACCGTCTCGTACCACTGACAAGGAAGGGTACCCAACTGTCCGACTCCGATTTGATTTATTTTGATATATGTTATAGAGTAGTCAATTCGTGGTCAAGTGGACCCCAAGCCGGGACAAACGCTTGGAGGAAGAAGATTATTCAATTAACGGGTAGCAAACCGATACCCTATCTATATGAAAAAGTTATAATATGTGAACAGGTGTCTCTAACTGTGCTTTAATATATATTTTTGCTTACAGGCTTTTATACTCGTAGCTGACTTGATCAGAAAATACGGTTACATGGTCCAATTACAACATTGTAATTTCTCTGAATAAGTTTTATTTCCATTTTAGTAGAGCAAGGGGTGAATAACACCACCAATACTTATGTAAATACAGTGATTCCGACCGGCAATATCTTCCGCGCGTTTCCGCGTCATCAAGAAAGTTTGCTTACTGTAGCAGTGTTCATTGTGCTGATGTTCCAGCCCGGGGCGGGGAAAGATCTATAAATTACTGGAACGAACTCGTTCTGTGCCAGATAAAGCTACGCCGCGAAACAATGCCGACGGACGAATGCCTGCGCAAAGAGAGCCGTACGTCTTTATGAACTATTCCCCCAACAAACCCGACGTCGTCCCGAAACTTCCCTATGCTCTAGTTTTATACGTGGGGTATTTTGATGACTCCTGTCCTATTTGCAATTTACTAAAGGTTTATGGTCTCCATGTATAAGAATACATTTCATACGTTATTTATCGTTATTACATATCGTTATTTATCCATTTATATTTTAATAATAATGATAAAAAAATTGCATCAATAACGGCAAACTGAATCATAACTTGCATTTTTACGAATCAACCATAGATCAAAGCAATATTTTGTTGAATATGTAATTTCATTTGAAAGTCACGACTACACTCAATTTGTTTCTAAATTCACGTTCAAAGGCGAACGTTTCTCAACTTCCAATAATTTAATAAAGAAAGTTTATTGGAGTTCGGGAAGCGTGCGTGGCTGGCACGCTCGCCACAAAAAGCCGAAAACTTTGATTCAATTAAAACAGAAAGTTGGAGGAAGAAGTTACGCGCGCGGGCAAAGTGTTCGATGCGGTGACGTTAAGAGTGGCGAGCGACGACGGCGCGGCCGGCGCAGGAGATGACGTAGCCATAGAGGTGCGAGGACCTGCTTCTTTGCTAGCCAGCATAAATGTAATACCAGATTACATGCAATCATAACAGACCTCCGGGCAAAGTCACAATGGTTCCGTAAGGCAACTTTTATGGAGAAATGAGAAATAGCAGCCCTGGGCTGGCGCGATGCCGGCCCCGCAGCTCCAAACCGCGGCGCCACATGCTTCCACCGCACTACAATCACTAAATCAAAAGTTAAAGCTAATGGTTTCACGACTCCAGTTTCAACTTTCCTCTGACAACCAAATGTACGTACCCGTTAACATAAATCACGAGCAAGTGTTGCGTTCATCTTTATGGCTAATAAAATTCTGTTAGGAAGTATATTCAACAGACCTTAATCGTTAAATGCCAATGAAACACTGGACACATTTCACAAGCAAAAAAGTTTCGGGTCCGGTGGGACACGGCCGCGCAGCCTGCGAAAGTCGCTGTAGGGAATAAGGGGTGACGAGCATTGTTATGCAAATTGAGGTCGTTATTTCGCTACGAGTGAGGAAAGAGCGCGACAGCAACGGCCCTGCCTGTGCTTGCATTTCTCGTTGCTTACCGTGCATAGGCCAGAGATAGAGTCAAGATCAACCAGCATATATAAGCCCAAGATCCACAACAACAACGCGTAATCTGATATCATGTGTATACCAGTTCGCTTAGGCCGATCGCTCGCCTGCGGTTAGCATGCAATGGGAATGACAGCGTGCGCCCGGAGCCCGCACCGCCCGCGCACCGCAGAAGACGTTTTGCATAATTGGTAATACAGTAGCTACACGGATAGAGAAGAATCAACCGTACTTGCTGTCTTACTTGCAGATTGCAAAAAGTGGCCATTGTCTATAATTAAGTTAAACAATGTTTGCATATATAACTGTGACCTACCGTGAAAATAATTTAATCCAAATGGAAGAATCAAGTTTCATTTTTTGTTGATTAACATCCAACCCTAAACAAAAAATGCAGCTTGCAAATAAAGAAAAAATAACAACCATCCTTTGGTACCTACTTTTCAGGTACTTACAGGTTATTCAAAAGTAATCAATTACAGCAGAGCTGATGAACGCATAAAGCACATTTGCGTTATACAACTTGGTTGAATTGCAATCCCAACAATGAAAACCAGACCTTATCCAATCAAAGCATTCGTCCGTTTCAAGAATCGGCTCAATTAAGGCCAAACCACCAAAGGAACTATTAGAAGGAAAATAATTAGAGATGCCTTTTTACCCTGAATATAAAATTATATGTGAAATTGTAACGTACCTACTCGTAGTTCTATCAACCTACAGAAACCGATTAAACAAATTAAAATTAGAGAATTTCCACGTGAAAGCTAAAAGATCCATCTAAGCTCTTTTTATACAACTTCTACATTGACCGTCTACGATATATTTTAAACTAGCAAGGAATAGAATCAAATTGCTGTGCATTTCGGAGGCACTGCAAGAAGACGTAAGCCTGGACCATAATACCTTTAAGCGGCCTGAATTTATCGGTCCTAACTTGCGATTCGATAACTAGCAGGATTCCGAATAAGACCCCTGTGCCTTACCAACTTTAATTGTATTTGGTAGCTGTGTGATAGTTCCGATGAACTCTCTTTATGTAATTTACGATAGAGTGTAATTGCGGGCGAACTATATGTTGTTTTTCGTACGAGTAACTACGGCTACTTTTTTCCCGATTGATAAAGGGGGGAAATTGTTTGACCATTTTGACTGCCCAACTTGTCGATGAAAAGTGCCCTACTCGCCATTACATGTGCCATAGGTATGATACTGTATGACGTCGTGGCATCTGGGACACACCTTTTCGTTGAAGTTATTAACTGCATTTGTCGCTTGGCGCTCTAAAATAAATGACTTTATGACTTCAGAATACTTTTTAATGGACAGTATTTAAAGACAAATGAATAAATCGGTTATTCGCATTGAACAAGCGTACATGTAAGTGAATTGGTTATTTTCGTTCATTTTTTCTTTTACCAAGACTGGCGTCCAAAAATTTGTAGTCTTATTTCTAACTAAATTAACTATGAACATGATTGAATATAAACTTACATTGAGATACAAGATGGTACATAAAACATGATAAATAATATATGATAATTCAGTTTGGACTACTAGAACTAATAATGGAGAACTAATAATGATCGCTCTATATCTAAATTATTTTTATATCCTACTAAACCTCTATCACAAATCACGTAATACATACACGCACACATATTTGTCTATAAATTAAATATAAACAAACTTCGGCTCCATTTATGATTCTGCTGATGCAGACAATAGTTTGACGTAAGTACTGGATTATAAATGTCCAACAAGCAACGTTATTTAACACCAATAATAATAGTCGTAAAATGATTACCTATTCTACTTTGATATTTAATACTTAAGAACCTACTTATTTTGTTAAGGTGGTAAGACTTTTATCGTGTACTACTTATAGTTTTTATTATAATTAAGTGAATACTTAAAAGTTAATTTATTACTATCGTCCTTCGCTGCCTGAAACACAGGGAATCCTGGTTGAGACATTTGTAAAGCACCTGTCGTTAAAAAATCTTTGCCTGTAAGAGCAACCACTGTACTATACTTTTCTCAAAAAAATATTTATATTTTGTATTTGCCTGACTGATTACTTAATAAAAACTACAGTGTATTAAACGAAAAGGCTTGCTGAGAGAATATGAAATATAGTTTTTATAATTTTAAGATAAATAGTTTTTAAGCACGCATGGGACGCAAGCCCGACACGCTCCTGGCCGGTTTTTATATTAATATCTTATCTCTATGTACTGTCTGTTAATATGAAATAATCAAATACGAAATTTTATACACATATGGCATCTTCCTCCAGCACTTAAAGCGATTGTTCTATTATGATGAAAGTTACCTCGGGTTATGACTAGTTAATTTCGCGGCCATTACTATTCCCGTTCCCGACGGAAGCAGCGAGAAATGATGTGACACTGTCACATGACAGTCGCAATATGTTTTACTTTACCAAGGCCTATATTTTTGGGTAACAATATAGTATCTCTTTAATATGAATAAAACAATCACTAACCATTTTTATTATGGATACTCACAGCATATCCTATCATCACACGGGTTTTGGTAGTTTTGTAGGTTTAGTTATTTTAGAAATAAAAACTTAGTAAAAGGCATGATGATTTTTTTGCTTTATGGTTTAATCGTTTCATTTTGTTGTGAGGAGCAAATCATAGACTATGCATTGAGGTTGACTGAAAACTAGATGCACCATATAAAATAATACCAATGTAACGTCTAGCCCGTTCCGGAATGAAGCTGGTAGATAGCTTAAGGAACCCCGTTCATCTCTCCGACATCACAGTGTTTTATGGCGCATGTAGGTAGATACTATTATACGTCGGAAAGCCTCTTTGTATTAACAGATAACATTGTACCCAAGAACATCCAGTTAATGTTTCGTATGGATGTATGTATACCTACCAAAAACCATCAGACCAGACATTCATGACTGTATTCCATTTTTACATCTGTTTCATGAATGAATCCTTCACAATTCAACCGACTTCAAAATTTCGAAGGAGGAGGTTCTCAATTCGTCGGGATCTTTATTTTGCTTTTTTTTTCATAAGACCAGTGACCTAAAAGTATGTTTTCTACACAGACTCCAATCCGGCACAATTTGAACTTGTTTTCGTCATAGGATTAGGATAATAACAAAATCGAAATAAATACAACTAAGTACTGTGCAGGTACCAGCGATATGTACCTACTAACTTGTACCCATAGAATATAGTAAAAGTATAAGTACATATAAAGGGTGGTCGCCGAATGCAGGCCCAGAGCTAATAACAAAGGCGATTTTCATAAAGCGCTAATCGGCCCCGGCCTTAACGCCGTAGGAGATCATTTTTCAAGACATAATCGACGGCCCTGCTAAAATTACTAAAGTTGCGGCCATCATATTCATATTTTCAGGCGAATTATCCAATATAATAAGTTTTAAAAGAGTAAGAGCCGACTTTTAAAAGGAAAAGTTCTTGGAAAAGCACGTAATGGCTCATCCCACGATTCCTGCGCCCGAGGCAGAGCAAGCGGACCGGCAGCGTCAAATAAGTTTCTAATTGCTTATATTACCAAGTTGTATTCGCTCTTAGAAGTAATTAAGACAGGAAGTTCAAACCGCATTCACGTATTTTAATAGTTAAAACCCACCAAGATTCTAACCTTCCGTACTCTCGACTCTTTCTACAAAATCGCTTTTAGAGTGCACGCTCGGAAACTAAAAGCACTTTGATATCTTTATAACCCACAAAGGTTTGTACCTTTAGTAGCGAAACCCATTGAACCGAAGTGTTGAAATGCAGCCGAGTGGAAAAGTCATGAAAAATAGCGTCCCTTCTTATTGCGGCGTAAGCCTCTCGAAGCGAGGTGACAAAACGTTCGCTCGCAGCGCTCGCTCGCTGCGCATAATAAAAGTGTCATACTCGCACGGCTCGCACGCCACGTGTGCAGTGCATGCCGCCGCCTATACCTGCCGTACACTGCGGCCATTGCCGCTTACCCTCCTGAGTGGTCAATTTTTGTATGAAAATAAGTATTATTAGAAGATTAGAATCGTATTAAATATTAACGCACGAGTGCGCAACATACTGATCGTCTTAATCGATTATATTTGGATTTGGATTATATTTGGGATTAGGTATCTACATTAAACTAGCTTTGGTCAGGATTTTGTACGCGTCTAAATATAGGTAAAGTGATTTTTTTATTCAAATTGGTTCAGCCGTTTATACGTACCTACATAAGTAAGTAACAGACAGACATATAACAGATATTATTTACTTTCGCATTTATTATAACTCGTATAGAAGCAACAGGATAGTTTATCCCGAAGTTTTACAATTTCAACGCATTTAAATGAAAGAAAATTCCTTTCCAATCCTCTTTGCGTCTACTTTTAAAAGAAAACTGTACGTCAAACTTTTAACAAATGCTCAGTTTGTGTATTTTCAACGAAACAAATATTGTAACGAAATGGAAATAACAATCGGGAAAGAAACGGGTAGACTCTTAAATTTAAAAGATGTGAAGAAAATGTGTCTGCTATTCTTGCTTTCAAGTTGGCAATAACGCCTTGGATATGGAGCGTGCTCGTGGCATTACCGGGGCCGTAAATTACGGAGGTACTGCCACCGAGCTTCAGCCGCGGTCGCTATCTCGCGCGGAAATCACTCACTGTCCGACACATCTCGACTACACTTATTTAAATTCTAAATAAATGATACCAGGATAGTAGAACGATACCTGCATTTCAAGCAGCGCGTGCCATCAAACGTATAATAAATCCAGATAATATTTTAAGTATAAGTACAAAAATTTAAATAATCATGTTGTAACTTAGTAGTGCGCAATATTTCTAACCAGTGAGACGTAACTACTTAAGTGAAAACTGATTATGACCACGTTTATACATAGGGCACACTGAATGTTTTGCACTACTGGCCACTCGCAAATAAATTGAATTGAAATTATAGAATAAAAAGACTTACAGATTTCTGTTTGGTGACAGTTACAGCATTTAATGATCACGTCGAAAACATGCAGTCAAGTGATTGGGCCTTGTGTTTTCAAAAATTGTTCGAGCGAATGAATAAGTGCGTAGAGTGTGAGGGGGAATATTTTGAGAAGCAGTAAATGTATTATTTTTGTTGTAAATTGTTTTATTTCAAAGTTGTGCAAAACTTTGAGTGTGGAACTCGTACCAATATCTTATTTATTTCATACTTGGAGTCCACATTGCAATACTCCTAAAATAGAACTACAACGCAACTCATAGTGTTGTCAAGGGATTATAGTAAAAGCGTTACATAACATTGCAAAAGAATATTTTGCAAGGAAAATACAAAAGGCCAACTAAAATTCAGTGCTAGAGTTTACGAGACAGGCGCCAGAAATAAACAAACCAACAGTAAAACACAAAGACCAGAGTTTTGGGAAATGGGTGCTCATTTTCTATTTCGTCACTGATGGTAGCAGATGAGACTTTAGGTGGCCGCATGGAACCCTAGTTATTGCAGAACGTTCCGCACTATGCACCATGCAGGAAACATGTTACATATTAATAGCTTTATCGTCGAGATACCAAGCGTCTTTACGGTTAGTGTTCCGTACAACAGACCTCGTACGGTGAACATTGAACAATATATTGAGTTGAGAGCGAGTGGTATTATTATCTTGCAATTACTTTTTCCGTTTACGTATCGTAATTGGATTCGGAAGCAGTTGTTGTGAATGCACTCAAGAAACACGCTACGAGAGCGATATTTTTGTGATAAGGTACGGCTTTAGTTTGCGTCGATCGATTTGTTACATACGTTGACTAAACATCGTTCGATCAATTTCGTTTCGTAGTTCAGTCGATACGACATCAATGATCAATCTACCTACGTATCGAAAAGAAATCGATCAATTGTATTCATGACATCATAAAATATCTCACATACGTCTAACCCACTATGGTGTAGCTATTGCGAAAAATGAATAAAAAGATACACTCTCGATTAAAGAGCTATCGAAAACCGCTTGTCTCTGTTATAATGTAAAGATATTCGAATAATATAAAGCTGACACCTGTGTAAAAACTAGCAGTAAAGGGTTGCAATGGACGCGGGAGTGTGTTGGGTGTGAGTTTGCGGCTAGAGGGGGACAGCGGCCGGCCGTGGCTTTCCGTGAGAACTCCTGCGAAAAGGCAAAGTTACGTGAGCCCGAAACCCTCGCCAACACATGCACACTACACACTACTTTACTATAATAATAAAAATGCGCTTAAATTTACTAAAGCGCCTTATTGCGCCGAAAAGAGGATTGCACTGAAAAAAATTATGTTGTTACCAGCAACCAGACTTCGTCTGCTATTATCTTAAGTTTTGGGACATGCAAACTAAGGCCTATTAACCAAAGTGTTTTGTTCTTTATAAGTAAACTTTAAGCGCCGTCTGTCCTAGAACCGACGGGCCTAGCGCGTGACGACGGCAAAAGACCAGACGGCATGACCCTGGTTCCCTGGAAGCTGGGACGGCCTTTGGTTTGGGATACCACGTGCGTCGACACCCTCGCGCCGCCGCCGTCCCACCTTCCAGGGACATCAGCCAGGGCTGGGGCTGCCACAGATACGGCTGAAAACCTCAAGCGGCGCAAATATGCAGCCATAGATACTGGTTGCATGTTTGAGCCGTTTGGGGTGGAAACACTGGGACCGTGGGGACCAGGAGCTCATGGTATCTACAAAGACCTAGCCAAGCGCCTAATTGACGCAACGGGTGACCAGAAGGCTGGGGCATACTTTGTCCAACGCATCGGCATTGCTGTCCAGCGCGGCAATGCCGCTAGCCTTCTGGGCACCCTTCCGTTTGGCACTGATTTGGAGCCCATTTTTTATTTGTAACTTTTATTTTGTAGGTTTTAGTTTAGTTTAGTATTAGTTTATTTTTAAGATTTGTTAGTTGTAATTTATTTTTAGGTTAAATATTAGTTTTTATTTTATGTAAATGGTTGTAATATTCAATAAAGTAAAATTCAGTAAACTTTAAGTTATATAAGCAAATAAACTTTATTAACTACTTACCGAATTTTAGTTATTAATGAAATAGCCTAAGTCGTTCACGTGTCCTTTTTTTCACTTATAAATCTTATAATCAATAAATAAGACAGTAAATAAAGAAAATCATTTCACATATATTATTTAGAATTCACACAGTGATATACTGTTTATAATTTTTACTAGTATGTGACAAATTAACAGTATAATTTTACAAATTTTACTTGAATTAACTTATTTAGATTCCGTAAAATCTTTGAAATTTAACATTAACTTCAAGCTGTTATGTATGTCATAAATATTCAAGCACAAGAAGAAAATGATGCGTAATTAAATAACGCTAACGCTGGTTACGAATATTTTAGATAATTTAGATGAGTAAATACACAACGCTACAATGTCGGTGCGGCGAGGCCGGATACAAATTAAAACATTAACAATAGGTAATTCCCTGAAGCTAACGAGCGGCTCGCGCCATTATCGCCCGCCTATGAAACTGGATTATTATATTATTATTATCGTTTTGTGACCACCTATACAATTATCGGAAAAGTAATTGCGTTTGTTCAGCCGAGTCATAGCCGAGTTTTATTACATTACATGCGTTGTGAGTAGGTAATCAATTACCTGACAAACAACGGTTTCGTCAAATTTAATTTTGGACAATTATAACCGACCTAAAAAACGTGTCACGGTGCTTGAAAGCCGAATTAAATTATAAATCCTGAATAAACATTCCAAGTTCGTTGTAACGTTAATTGAAGAAAAAGAAGAGAGCAGAATAAAATTACGTAGTTCGTAAAAATAAAGTGTGTTGGGAGGAAGGCACTATGAGAAGGCATAAAGCGTGACGCCGTAAAGGCAGCGCATTAGGCGGCCGCTGCCAGAAGCTGTCCATTATCTATTCGGAGCTATTTTAATTAGCATTGCAGTAATAACAAAGCGGGGGCGAAGTTTTTGTGGCCTCTCGGGCGACGTCTGCGAGTCGATGTCGGAGGCTGCCCCGCCTCGCCTCTCCCGCCAACAACAACTCGATAGGGAATACTTTAAACAACGCCTCTCTCACTTTACTTATAAAGTTATGCGTGCTGGAACTCTAAATATTACACGATTCTGGCAAAGGGCCTGAATGTTAAATCGCCTGAGTGTTTTCAAATGGTTGTTTCGAGTCTGCTTCACTCGTTTAGCGTCATAACATAAAGTTAGTGTTAAAATATTAAATTGCATATTGCGCTTCGATTGATTGTGTGAACTTAATCCCATTGTATATTAAATATCATTTACAATGAGTTAATAACTATTATAGGTTTCCAGTACCGAGAGATATAATAGTACCTAGTTTACTACTTCACTTTCTTTTTTAATTATTTAGAATACCACAAGTAAATAATTATTTTAAAAAAATCAAGTCAATTACAGACATTATTTGTCACCATGGTATGTTTTCCTTAATGTGTAGGATACATATCTTTAAACAGATTTCAGTTCGTTGCACACTTTGTAACTATGTACCTAGATCTTACAATTAAAGCAACTGTTACGATTGTAGTTCAGAACAATAATACTCAGAGTATCGGTATTAATCAGTCCATACCAAGTTGGATCACTCAGAAACACAATAGGTTCAACATTTAGATCCGGTGCTACGCCGTGTTCTACGCCGTAGCTCGTAGCAGGCAAATCTTCGTGTGGTTTCGAAGCTTAAAGTCCACATACATGTATCTGTGACGTAAGGGTAATTCGAGAATAGTTACATATATCAAAGACTTGAATAGTAAAATAAAACGACACGTAGGTAATATTAATAAGGGTATTTAAGACCAAGTTCGACCTAGCCAGCTATATTGGGGATCATAATAATAGTGAACCTCCATAAGGTTTGTATCAGGGGCGTCGTCATCGAAATCGATGAGAAGGACTATATATAAAGTTATATCTCAAATAGAGAATAATCTCTAGAGGAGACTTTTATAAATATTAAAACAACATTTGTAATCTGTCATAATCATAAGTCACTGAATAAATAAAGCTTATAACAATAAAAAAAAAATTTGTTCCGTGGTCGGGAAAGACATACAAATAATAATATATAATGTTAATATTTATACATTTTATTTACAACTGTATGAGTCCAGATATATAATTCATAACATTTATACGATACCATTGCTGCGTAACTAAGTTGAAAAGTGGTTGTGTTGTTTCCAAACTTGTATTATAATTTATAACCCAGCTGCGAATACGAGTTTGAACAGTCATCTTCAAAGATATTCGTTTGTAGCTTATGCTAATGTAATAAGGGTAAATATGATGTCGTCTGTACAATTCGAGTGGAGCTCTAGCCGTGTATTACTATAACTTACTAAGGCCGGGCGAACAATCGACATCCATAGACTAGAACAACATACTCCTTAAAATCCTTACTATATATTTTGTACCCATCAAAATCATAAATATGAAAAACTGCCAAATTCGTAAACAGCTTCACTAATTATTCAAGTGAGATCTAGTGAAACCAAGTTTTCCGAAGTTACATAGATTGTAGCTTCTATCGCGCATAACTTTTTTTAACTAAGCATATGATTTGATATGCTCTTACTTGATAATACCATTACCCTCTGATTCTCCAGTATGGTCTGTCTTAGCCATGCTGACGAGATGGTTCTGTTGCGGTCTCCGCAATTTCACAGCCTCAAGCAAACGACTCTAGTTTGTACACTTGGTACTAGATGGAAACGACATCCCTGGGATGTAAATAATTACAATCTCTTAAGTACTCGAGAACAACGATCTTTTTATAATTGCATCGGAGTTCGATGTCACAGTTCCACTTGTGCGTCGGGTTTTATAGTTATCTAGGTATAAGAATACATCCTGATATCTAAACTGAATCTCCCCGCGATAGCGAGCGCTGGAACAACGCGCCCAACTTGGCACGGTTTGTGAAACTGTCTTATACGGTTTCCAGTTTTATGCCGGAACTGGTATTGCAATATTGTTATATGCTTATGTTTTAATTTAAAGCAAAGATTTTCATGACTAGGTTTTTTGCAATTCTCATATGGAATACTCTTCAGACCGCAAAAAATTAATCTGGTGAGAATAATACATATGTCGAAATCAAAGAAATAAATAAATATCATGGTACAATCTTGCACAAATCAACCTAGTCCCACAGTAAGCTCAATAAGGATTGTGTTTGTAGGTACTAGGCGACGATATATATAATAGATATGTAGGTATAGATAAATACTTAAATACATACAAAACATCCATAACTAAGGAAGAAATATCCGTATTAAACACACAAATAAATGCCCTGACCAGGATTCGATACCGAGACCTCCTGCTTCTATGCTAGAAGCCCGAAGAAAGTAAATAATAAATAAACAAATGTCTCTAGTAACTAGACTAGATTTCCAGGCACAATTACACAGTCCCTTTTTAGTTATCTATAGGAATACTTCTCGGTATCTGTAAACTGAATCTGCGTGGCGCGACAGGCTCGCGACCTCCCGGTTAGCTCTTGTTTCATTTCACGCATCGGCTGCGAGTCTAGCGCTAAAACAATACGCTCTTGAAACATTTTGTGTTTTATGAAACTATTTCGTTTACTTTTCCGGTTTTATCTTGAAACTGATAATGCAACTTTGTTACTTTAACATTTTTTATAGTAAAAAAAAATAAAAATATTCAGTGTGAAGGTATTTATTTACCTAGCGGACGATTTACAGGTTGG
Source organism: Pammene fasciana (assembly GCA_911728535.1). Classification (NCBI taxonomy): domain Eukaryota; kingdom Metazoa; phylum Arthropoda; class Insecta; order Lepidoptera; family Tortricidae; genus Pammene; species Pammene fasciana. Next base: position 9,041,763 of record OU452277.1, on the reverse strand, counting down.
CCGTTAAAAAAACGTATTCGTTTCATATTTTTATTTTGGACTTATATATTAAGTGAACATATAAAGTTAATTCATGTAATATACCCAGAGTGGGCTATGAAAAGTGTAGGAAGGGGTCGGCGCAGCCTCACGAGACACGTCCCCTAGGACGACATCGACATTACATTTCGCTATAAATTTCATCCACAGACGCTCCTGAACTAACTTCTACGGCTAAATCTTTCATATAAAAAGTCCTTTGTTTTCACTGACTTAGGTATTTCCAATCGAAGGGACACGCTGCACCGTAACGCTTGATATTAAAAAAGTTTTTCTATAAAGACTACAGCGTCCACGGAGCGGGCAAAGATTCCATTGCAATTAAACGTTTTTTTTTTTACTTCTGTACTCCGCAATCCGTGAAGATTTTCTTTATACGGCGGCGGCCAGAAAAATCTTGCGGTTCTTGCGAATCGATGCCAACGAAATGCTACGTATTCAATACTTTCGTGCATGAATCCAAGCGAATATTTGAATACCTAACGTCTACTAGATGCTTCAAAACTGAAAACGATTTTTATGTAAAAAGTGACAGGTAGAGTCACGTATGAAAATATGGATGCATTTAAGGTGACAAAAATACGTAGTCACTTCTATTACCAAGTCTTGGATACATGTTTTTGTCACATTAAATGTATCCATATTTTCAGACATGACCGTACCCAAAGTAGACTTATATGTAACCATAATAAGAAGAGACACTCATATAGATTTCAACTATAAGTACCATTCTAAAAATAGTCTCTAATATAATACAAAATATCTACTTGAATTTAACTGCCTAAGTAATTAAATACCTAAAGCGCAAAATCCCTAACAATATAGACGGTCGCTTTGCGCAAAGAGCAACGTTGATCTTTATTATCCATCCTCGCAGTTTACAAAAGCCGGCAAAAGGAGTTAGAATAAGTATCCAATCTAAACAGGGACGGGGAGACATTTGTCCGGCAAAATGTCGCTCGGCGGGTCAGGTGGCACACGTTGAAAGCATTGAAAGCGTTCATAAATTTGCACGGTGCGAGGGTTTACCGGACGCAGGTGGCGCAGCACTGCAGCTACTACAAGCCTATTTCTACTGAGAAACATTATACCCTCATTAACCATATTGTTAATAACGTTTTACTCGCTCTTTCCAAATACGCTCTTGTTTTTTGTAGCGATTTACAACATCTCTGACAGTTCCGGGAATTTTGGTAATCAGTAAGCTTTGAGTGTATTCACAGTCAGAATATAAGATCAAATGTTGATTTTTTCCCTTCATTTTCTTTTTGTTTAATATCTTGCCATTAGTTAGAAATTTCGTGTATAAGGATAAGTAAAAACATAATAACTAATGTATTAAGGTACAGTCACGGACGTTAATTGTACGGTTCAAGCTATCTTCTTTTGTTTAAACTTACTCTCGAAATGTCCAATGTAAAGTGAACCCTAAATGGCTCAACAAATAAAGTCCTTGACTGTACAATGCGCTTAAATGATTTGGTACCAAACATACAACGGGGTTATCCTACTAAAGAAATATATACTTACACATAATTATATGCTTTATCAAATTATTAGCCTAAACAACAATAAACAAAAAAAAAACCGCCAACCCGCCTGCAAAGCGTGGCGCGTATGGCAACCCCCCCCCCCCACCCCACCCCCTTAAGGGGAGGCCTATGTTAAGCAGTGGACGTCTTATGGCTGAGATGATGATGATGAAATTATTACTTCTTAACTTACACACTTATATTTATACATATGCCAAAAAGGCGTAAAGACATGAAGAAGTGAAGATAAAAGGGGAGATAATACCCAATGACCCACGTCGGAAGTTAAATAAAAAATATAACTTATTACAAAATCAAACAGTGCTCCGTAACTTAATTTATATATTTCTAATGCCGGTACCAGCATAACAGGATGAAAATTCCGAACAACGAGTAGAGTAGAGGTGTTACGACTAACGAAGTAAACATCGACGCAGACGAACCGCGTCCAACAACGGCGCGGAGACAAAGACCTGGCAAATCTGATTATTGTATCTTGTACCGGACAGAACAAATATAGGTACTGATCAAAGACGTGCCTATTAGTGCTATTTATATGAAAACGCGCATACATATTTATATGTATATTAAAATGTCCACGAAAGTAGTTTCGAGTTTGCTATAGTATTATGATAAGTAGGTACTTACATACTTCACTTTTTGGAGTTCCGAAACAAAATGGCAAAAATGGTAAAGAGGAACCCATAAGGAACTACTGCTGTCTGTCAGAAAGCCAATTTGCTCCGAAACCACTGTATTAAGCTGAATTATAGGAAAAGTACTTAATTCAAACTCTATGATCAAGCTTGAGTCGGACTTAAGGAGAAGAATTGTTAAAATCGTGTGATGTACAGTCAGCTCCGTGGTTGTTGAGTGGGTTCTAGGTAAATTAGACATTCTGTAGCGTAAGCGAATCACCGAGCGTGATGGTCCTGCGAGTCCGAATCTAACTTGCCCGGTTTTTGAAACTAAATAGATAGTTTTTTTTATGTATTTGGGTACTATTTTTAAACATGTCACGTTTTCGCCCACGAGGTAATTAATTAACAAGGACCCGCTTTGTTCACCACCTTTGTTATATTGACCAAAGATTAAATACTTATTTAAATAAAATAAAAAGACGAAGTTTTCAAACAAACAAACGTAAAAAATACAGACGAACTGAGAACCCCCTCCTTTTTTTCAAGTGAGTTAAAAATTAGTTTTAGTGAACTAATTTTTAAGGCCGTTGATGTTTTAGTAACTCTATAACGCATTTACAAACTGTCGAAGTTTTTAGAAACTACATAAAAAAATCTTTGCATTTCAATACGGAAACTAAAATAACCGCTGACCCTAAAAGAAAACTAAAGTTAGCAAAACCGCTCCGAGATGTTCGACATGTTTTTGAATGACAATTCCAATTTTCTGATCAAAGAGTGCCCGCGTGGTTCAGTTTGCCGAGGCTTTTGTAACCGTCTACATTTGAACATAGGCTATTCGGAAAAGCAGTCGAACGTCTGTCTCCCCAGATACGACCATACCAATTCATGAATACCTTTAGTTTCACTTTACAAAGGTTACTTGTGCAGCGCTGATATTTGTGTCAGCGCCATGAAGAGGTATATTTTCCGTTCAACAGTTTCTCTTGCCGAATATTTCAACATCATTTCATAGAGCCAGCAAGGCCCCTATTTACAGAAAAAGAATTTCTAGCCGTTATTCATCGATGGTAATAAAATTAGGTAGTTTTAGGAATTTAATTTATTATGTTAATCCGACCAATACATTGAATGAAGACCCTGTAACGAGAATGGAAGAGATAAGCGCGTGTAGTTCGGTCAGAAGGAATAAATGAGTGAACTTCAGATTTATGGGACTCTCGGCGAGTGGGTGTAGAACAACAACAAATGGGACCTTGTGAACCGCCTACTACTTCGCTCGCTAAAATAGAGCGGTGGAAATAATTACACGATAGGTTTCCGAGTATTTCCCCAGTTCAATTTATCAGCAATAATCTCATTTTTAAATTACTTTGTTGTTTAGTACAACTTTTAACCCTGCATTGACATAATGTACTCGTATCTAATGTCAAACGTTGAAAGTAAACTAATTGAACATTACCAAAATTCGAAAATATGTATATATAGTTATAAAAATTACTCTATTTTACTTAATTTCTTGTTATTGATCTTACCATGTGGTGTTCAAAATGTAAATAGGTAAATACGAATCCCTTTATTCATAAACGTCTTACATAAGCTTCATTTAACTAATAATAGTTTGTTCTTATCTGTCTACTTGACAGTATTTTTGTTAGAAATATACAAAACATCAAATTAACTAAATGAGGTTTGTAAGACGTTTGTCATGTCATGTAATAGTTTAAAATCCTGAGCTTGAAAAAGTGAACTATTTAATGTTTGGTTGGTACTGATGTTTATTAACTTACTCACATAAATAGTGTTCAAGTTGTATCTGTGGTAAACTTCCCTTCTAGATTTACTGATGTGCATTACTGTGCTCTTACTTAAATTAATATTTAAAGGTGTTTCCCTATCATAACATGGTGTCAGAAGTTTCGTGATGAGTGTTGAGGAAAACGGCCCAGAAGTCAAAAAGTCTATTTGAAACTCATGAAAGTCTTATTTGTATAAATAAATACATCAGTCCTAACAAAGTCATCAACATTTTCTACGTAGATCCAAAACGACTGAAGGTAAACACTTGAATTTTGTGCCATCGGGTTAATTATGAACCCAATGGTACAACAGATTACTTATACATAACCACTTTTTTTTTAATTCAATCACAATGGCCTTTTAATAAATGTAAACGGAATCGTGAGAAACAGCTAATAGTAATGTAATATAAGTGTAATTGGCGTAACAAGTCTGAAAATCAGGCATATGAAAAAGTTGTTTATGCCGAAATTAAATTTCAACTTTACGCACCAACTTTGTTACGGAGAACAAAACAATAACTCGTGTCCATTAACACTTGCAGCGGCTACAGTTGTGCGCATATGAATTATTTGGGCGATGCGAGGTGTACCGGAGAGTATTCCGCATTCCAGGCGTGCGCTTGCAAAGGTGTTAATCCAATCGCTTATACAAGCCAACGCTCAAGGCAAAAAATATACGTGCGCACTCCGACTACCTACTCTTGTTAGTAATTTCAAAGCCGCTATTACACTGGTTTGTCTGAAATTTCGATTTGCCTGCGCTTGACAAGCAATGACAACACTGTCAGCGGGCTTGGTTGATCCGACCGACTACGCTCACAACAGTGAGCGGCGCGCCGCCTGCATTCCATTCTACTGGCTCGACACAACACCTCTTGCCGCACATTTGCGTACCTATATCCTCTGTCGCGGTCCCATCGCGTCACAACAGAATTCACGCATATACAGATAAAAAACCATGCCTCGCTGCATTGCTTCAAACGTGAACGAATATTCTGTTTTCGTGTTTCGGATATGTACGAACAGAAAAGTTCATGTAACTCGTAGTAAAACAGGGATTATTAAGATAAACGACAAACATTTTAAAGAGCATGGTTAAACGATAAGTGCTTAGCTATAGGAAAGAATAGTTTATAAGTTGTATACAGTCACCGGCAATAGTATCTTCGGTGACTGTACCTACACACTAACTTTTCTCATATGTCTACATAAACGACACATACGAGACAAAATGTATAAAATAAACTATCTGCGATCAATATCCGACAAATGGGGAAAATTTTACAAAAAAGAAATCAGATCAAGGGTCAAGAGAAATACAAAAGAGCTCTTATTGAAAAATGATTGAAAGTGAAAAAAGCGCAAGAAAAAAATCACATCTGCCTACCCCTTAGAAAAAAAACGATATATGTATTATAACGTAGGGAAACTATTGTTCAACGTTAAGCGAAATTTTGATGGAATAGGTATATTGAAGCGAACAATCGTAAGGTTTGCTCCTGCAAGCAGTAGACAGGAAGACGCGTGGCGCGTTATTTACGAGTCGTGATTCCGGCGTAGCGGGGACACTGCAGGGGCGGCATTTAATAAAATTATCTCATCTTGATTTAGTATTAACATGATTCTCAGTGTATTTCACCCACATGTATATTTTTGTGCTAGAGAGTTGCACTGCGAGGAATGAATATCAAATTATACAAAATTTTCTTATAGTTCGGGAACCGCTCCAAGAAATAAAACCCCGATGTTGCATTCTTTATCCGTTTAATGTTAGTTCATTGTACATTTACAAAAACACTACTATATTTTTTATTGGTGAGTTGTAGTGTCAATAGAAATAACTGAATTTAAGTCAAGCAAACAACGTTCAACGAAGACGACGAGTATCACGAACTTATCTAATGCGACGAAAAACGAAAATTTAAACATAGACAAAGTCGAGATAAAGATTTTATTCCACAAGACTTGCTAATTTAAGCGAAACATCGAAGATACATTTTTATCAGGGGAGCAAACTTGCAGGCGTTTCAGGGACATAAAACCTTACTTAGCGAGCCACAAATCCTCGTAACGCTAAGCCGAGATAAAACACTAAGCTCGCAACGAGGCGGGGCTGGAATTTTTCACCTGCGGGTGCAGCCCAGACATCACAGATCACTTGCGTAGACAAGGCATGATAAGACGACTTGTGGCTACGCATTGGGGCTCACATAGTACAAATGCTCCAAGTTTAGCTCAGACTACCGGGTACTAATACATAACGTTTTACCGTGTATTGCCCTACATAAAAAGCTGAATTCTGCTAGCCGATGAGGGAGGGTTGCCTATGAGCTACTCATGATCTATAATAAATATCAAAGCGAAACCGCTCATTTGGATTGTGTCTCACGATCTTTAAGAGTGTAAACTAAAATTTCAACAAAAAAGTTTGACAAGTCAAAGTAATTAACATATCCTGAGGCAGTTAAAAAGTGGTGTAAACATGCAAAGTAGAGCAGATTTTTAAAGAGTTTTTACAGATAAACTTTACAAATTACGGTGTTTAATGTGAGGCAATCTACTCCAGACATAATACAAGAGGGCAAGTGTGTGCCGCGCGATATTACTCACACAAGAATTATGATGTTCTGTAATGAAACCCTAGCCCCGAGCCAACTTATCAACCTTTTTATATTACGGATCTTAGAAGTTTTCGTGTTTCCTCGAAAATCGTTCAATGGAGCGATGCTCGGCTTATATAAAAGGCCGTAATAGAATCCGCACACCCCGGCCGAGCCCGCGCGTACCGAGGCATGTCGGTGTATGAGGATGTAATAATAGGAGACTAGTTAAATATCAAGTAACCGGGTGGTAGGGCGAACTTCTGCTGCCATAAACATCAACGTACGTATTTTAACCAGTTTTGAAAGGTAAACGCGTTTTACCTGTCCTACATTCACGGGGAGCATACACTTAGAAGTGTGCTATTTATTTAGGAAGTTCAAAACGAGAAAAGTTTATAGGGTTGTGTGCATCAACGTTTACTAACGAAATCATATTAACATTATCTGTCAGATTGTCAGTAGGCTGCATGTAATGTAGATAATGAATAATGAAACATATTAGGGTGACAAATAAATAAATTACTTACAGGTGATAGTACCTAATAACATGTAAAACGTTTTGTTATTGAAACGAAGCTTGTGATTTAACACAGTGAAAGTTGTTTCCGTCTAAAATAAATCCTCTTGCTATAAACCTTGGCAAAACTCCGTTTATTTTTTACTCAAAAGCTTTTAGTAAACCTAATCTTGAAGCATTACAAAACAGCTACTCTTCAGGATTAGCGGAAACCGTAATAAATTACGCGTTTGCTCGGTTCACTCATTCAAAAGCACTTGTCGCAGCGAAGGCGAACGCCGAGCGGCGGGCGTCAGCCTCCGAGATCAGCAAACAGCGAAGAGTAATAAAGCCATTAATTCCGGTTTACGTGCAAATAACATAAATCAGACTGTAGCGCCTCGCGCCGCAAGACCGCTCGCGCTCCGCCCGGCAGCGGCACGCAACGCCGCGGGTGAATTAAGCGCCTGTCATACGTCCTGCGCCGAGCACGCCACGCCGCCGCCCCGTCACCAGATTAAACCAATCACCACAATATAACGTTTTCAAAAACACAACATCCCCTATTTGACTAATCCCTGAAAGCTTTCGCTTTAACGAGAACGTTGTCGATAGACTAGCAATCAATGTTTAATTAATCGCCTGAGACCGGCGATAGGTACAATGGCTATTTGTTTTTCCTTAACAGAAATTGTAACAATCGGTAAAGATAGAGCTTCTCCTCGGCATTAATGGTTTTCTTTAACGTCCAGTTCGCCAAAATTTGTTGTATTCGTTGGAGCTTAAAATGTTCTATACACTATAAGGAAGCGAGCGCATTTAACTAGACAACAACAATAACAATATTATTGTCAATGCTTCTCCTTGCAGGCTGGACTCGTTCCGGGGATTAACGAAAATTAGATTTCAATAAGACGCTTGAGTCGAAGCGACGAACAAATCTAAGCCAGAGCCGGGCAATGCGCAGACGGTCACGCTCCTCCTTTTAATGCAATGTCAGCAGCCCACAGCCGCCGAGCCCCTACTGCCGTACACACACCAACCGAATATCTAATCCAAGCCCGCCAGATTACATTAGTATCGCGTATAACAGCCATTATACGTCTGTGATAGCATGTTGTGTATGACAGCAGTAAGCTTATATCATCACTAATGCTATCCTACCACTACCTATATACTACTTACTAAAAGAAACTCGACTAATCTCGCCTATGATGTTGTTTTAGGAAAAATTAGAATAGCACTTGCATTAATATTATAGTACCCGACTTGAATGTGAAAAATGGCCCTGGATTACGACCCACATAAACTTAGGTTAAAAATTGGGAAGAAATATTGCTAACAAAAACAAGGAAAATAAAATACCCAACGGACGTTAAACATAGAGAGCTGTACTGAATAAAAAGGTCGCTTTCCAAATAAATTATTCCCCAATTCGGCCGTTTCGATTCAAATTGAAAGAACGTCTTAGTATAGAGATTTCTCTAGCCGCGAAAGAAGAGAGAATACAAATAGGCATATAAACGGAAATGAAATGGCTTTGAAACTAGAATAGATCGGAGACATTTTTCATGCAAAGGTAACATTGCAAATGTTAGCTGCAAAAAGATTCGGAATAGTATTTAAGATGGTAAAAACGTATGAAAAAACTTTAATAAAATATGAAAAGCCACCTATTTGCGTCCATCTATTGGAATGGGCAGGAAATATAACATATCCATTAGATATTCGCACGCTATACACGTTCCCAAAAGATAGCTCGCATAATTCTCACAGGGATGCCGCGTAGCCCTACGAAACAATAGCAGATTATCAAACAAAACGGCGTAAATAGTCCTTGGAATAGGAGGAGTAGGGCGCGGGCTGAGGGCCCGGAGGATGTCCGCGTCGCGACTCGAATGCTAGATGAGAAAACAAACAAACTCGCTTCGCAAACGGCGCTTTTTCCTTATTACTATTAATATCGTCTGCAATTTTAATACTACTACATGCGGGGCCATTTGCATGAAAACGGATTTACGGATTATAAAGATTTTTCTGCGAAAGTTTTGAATTTAAAACGTGCTACTTTAGTTATTACCATCCTATTAGCAATTCAATGCAAGTCTTAACATAAAATATATACATTTAGTCGTAAATATGACGGTCAAATTGAGTGTAGAAATTATTACGTCTAAAATAGCAATATCGATTCACCTACCTGGGTGCATGCCAACATAGTCCCACGACAATGTATGCGCCGCCGTTCAATTGCTCGACAAAGGCGACTAGGAGGAAATGTAGTTCTTCCTCATGCTTAGACGATAGCATGGAAAACTTGGACCCGGGCTTTGTAACAATCGACTTTCCTAAGTGGCCTTTTACCTGCACACAATGTCTGAGCACGGCATTCATAGAACGGTGACCTCTACAATGCTATACTTATAGATTTAAGACTACGGGGACCGTTAAGCTGACACGAGGTGAAATTGATTAGAAACATTATTGGACGCAAACCTTTTTTGTATTTACCGAACTAAAAATATAACAAGCCCAAACAAAAAGTAGGTAGGTCGTAGTATTATGTGACAATTCAATTATCCTTCAGTCAGAGCGACGCAATCTCGCTGCGTCTCAAAACAAAGACCCTGCTAATAGTATCGCGCAGCGGATAAACAGCGCGACACCGAGTTTGTGTTGAAAAAATAAAGGCGCGACGACGCCCGAATAAATGAGCGCGGCGATAAACAGGAGGATCCGTTCCGAGCGGAGGGTCGATATCGAGATACATTATTCCCCGATCCGAGTGTTCCGATTCAAATTGAAAGAGCACCTCCAACATGAGATTTCTCAGGCGGCGAGTGGGCGCAGAATATAAATCGACGCATAACCAGAAATGGAAGGGCTGTGAATTTCCGTTTGGTGGCAAGCGGCCTCGCACTGTTTGCTTATTATAATGTTGTTTAACTCTAGGAAACGCCGCAATCGCAATAAGTTACAGGCCTACAAGTTTAGGGGGAGAGTTTTTGCAGTTGCTTTCTGTTACTAGGGATAAGAAAGATCCAAAGTTATATCGTGGCTCACTTAAGCCTTCCTTATTTCCAGTACAAAATGCATTTCCATTATCATGAAAAAAGTCAATGACTTTGTTAAAAAAAATTAACATGAGTAATGTTAGTCTCCGTTGGTGGTAAGCGATGTCGCACCTAAATGAGTTATGAGTCTAGTTATTTTAACGGAACCCTGACTGGTACGGCGGCACATGTAAAAGAATACTAAATAACTGGTCGGGAGTTGCAATGTCTAATCAGTGGTGTATAAGGCCATCGGGTTCTATTTGCGGTGCTACTTGGAGCAAAAATCGCCTAATCCTGAGTAGCATTAGTACGGGAACAAAATTCAATAGGACGCATGATGAAATGAGTTTAGGAGGTTACCTTGAAAGTCAAACAGTGAAAGTTATTTTATTCACCAGAGAAACAAAGTACATAACTCTTTTGAAAATTGAGATACGACTTTATGAAATGAATAAGGCTTGAACCATATTATGAGATGTGATGAGTTAGATTTATTATTTCCTTTATTTATCTTTTTTCTCAGGTTAGGCCTTTTTAAATAGTACATTGTTGTAGAGGCTGGAAAGTAAGCTATAGGTGGATCGAGTTAGTTCGAGGGCCGACCCGCCAGGGGAGGCCCTCGAAGATACGAGTCCACCTATAGCGCTTTCGGCCGAGACATTACATAGTGCATTTCACGACTACTGTGAGGAAATAAAAAAAAAATTAATTGGCATATACAAACACTTTAATAGATACTATTTATAGGTATATTGACGGTTCATATGCTTTTCACAAGCACGATAAAGTAAACGAGCATGTAACTTTCTGCAAATAAATGCTTCTTTTCGCCATCCTTCCATAATATGAATTGTTCGTCGGATATTATATTGTATACAAAATATCACTGTTCATGGGCCTTCTTATTTAGGACGCGATTTCACTGGTAACAAATTTCTACGCCTGTGCAGTTTTTTGAATTTCGGTGGGCGCCAGCGTATTAATAACATTTTCTACACTTATTGAACTCATTTTTACTGCATAAACACAACTTTCTTGTTTTTCAGTCAAACATTATCCAATTCAATATGTATTTTTCTCGCTCCACCTTTATAACTTTTTTTTTTCACTTGTAAGAAGCGTTTTACGATGTTTGCTTCATTCCGACTCAAACGGCTATTAGACATTGCAACCTGCAGGGCCCATCTGTCAGGTTTGTAGGTGTAATTAAAGGTAGGGCCCGTAGGGAGCTGAAGGAGGGAGAGGGAGAGGCAGGGTACCCAACAGATTGGGCCCTGCAAGTTGCCATGTCTAATAGCCGGTTCACTCCTTACCCACTTTTTGATAGAAAACCACAAACGGTTAAAAAGGTAAAAACGCCTTAAGGGTGATCTGAATGATTTTGACGTTTCTTTTTTTTAAACAAGTAAATTGGTTCGATAAACAACCTTATTTTATTTTAGAATGAAAAAGTGGTGCCAAAAAAAGACCTTTTTAATGTTTTAAATGATTCTCATTGGCGGGTCCAATGCAATGACATTTCATTGCTGCAAAATAGCAATTCTTGTAGTGGTAGTTCAGATGCTACAGCAATTGCTTACTTTCCAGCTTGGATTTTGATCTTCTTTTGCCACATTTCCGAGCAGGTGGCGTGAAAAGTAAAATAAAATACAGCATACAAAAAACAATATAAAACATAAACACATTATAAAAAAACCTAACCTAGGGTGCCGCCGGCAACGGAGCAAGGCCCAGGCTGCCGGTGGTTAGGGCCGCAGAGAGAGGAACCTTCGGACTATGGACTTATTATTATGACAAATATATCATTATTACCACGAAGTTAATTAAACTTTAGAATTCTAATAAAAAAATGTTTACAATACTTATTTTACTTATAAACTTTAGCAGTTTAGCACACTTGGTCAAATAATATCATATTCAACGAATTAGGATTTTTAGTTCAACCCCCTTAGGAAGTTTGCAACTCTACAAGCGTGACTTGGAGTAGTTGGAGTTGGAGTATGCAGTCAGTATGCAGCGCGCGACAACGCGTGATAAAGGGACAAGAGTATACAATTATTTTCAGATAATATGTTAAAACAAAACTTTACTATATTACATACCTACATTTCCACGTACAGGCCACATTAATCAATAAGAAAAGATCTGAGATTAAGATTTGGGGTGTCGTTTTCATCGCCAAAATGACCGTGGTTCTATTAAATTTACCTGCATTATCTCTTTACCTCAAATTAGGTACCTACCCATTATTATTTTAATAATGTATTCTTCGACGCAGTGTACGAAACCTCTATTACGAACAACCTCCATTTATTTGGCTTAGCATAAGATCGAAGCTACTTTTATATCACCCACTTAACTTTTATCACCTATCTCGAACAAATGAAGTACTAACTTCATAAAATAAACCAACTTTATATTTTAAAAGGGGTTAGACGGTACCATAAAGTCCGTCACGTATATAAATTTGGAACGTAAGGTATTCCAACTCTTTCCAGCGTATATTTAGAAGTACACGGCGCCCCTCATCGCGTATTCTGTCCAATTCGCAACACGCTCGACAGATATTTACGTAACTAGCGCCTTTGCTGACTTCTGGCACCGTCTTTTACTTTACGGCTAAACCGAAGCACATAGGAGGATGTACAGAAATCAACACCAAAAAGTAAATAGCGAGTTTCTACGCTACCTACTACGTAAAAGAATCGCAGATTGTTGAGCTTTGTGCAACGCCTGTTTGTAGATCTAGCAAGCTCCGATTGCGGAATGTAATTTTATTAAAACTTAGCCCTCCAAACGAAGGAAAACTTAGGGGAAATAATTCGTGTATAGCTGAATTTTGGTGAAGTTGTAGATAAAGGTGTCTTACACAACATACTAAAAGTACTCATGGATAGGGGTGCCGCTAACGGGGAGAGGGGGGTGTAAAGGTCCCCTTTTTTGGCTTTACGTAAATAACTCAGTAGCGGTGGCTCATATGACAAAATGTTCTTCTACTTAATTAATCCACAAATAATTTTCTACAAAAAAGGTTCTTTACACTTTTTTGCTGGGATCAATGTATAATGAGATTTCGAAGAAATACGATAATCACTTTCGGAGCTATTATTTACGAAACTATTAGTTTTGTCTAAAAATTGTTTTAGAAAACCCATATTTATATTAAAATACCTATCCAACGATACCCCACACATTAGGGGTGGATTAAAAAACAGAATTTACCCCCTACTTCATGTGTTCGGGAGGTACCCTAAAAAATAATATTTTTTCAGATTTTGTTTTAAAACTTTGTCTGCGTGTTCAAAACACATACTCATACGAAGTTTAACTATTCAAGTACTAACCATCACTGAGCAGGTTGAAGAGGGTATTTTTTTACTTTTTATTTTTTATGCCACGACGGTGGCAAACAAGCATACGACCCGTCTGATGGTAAGCAGTTCCCATAGCCTATGGACGCCTGCAATCAATTTCCTAACCTTATAGTTTCGCTGTCCGTTTGTCCCAGTCTATCCGTTCACGGCTTTGCGCAGTGATGGTTAGTACTAGAATAGTTAAACTTCGTATGAGTATGTGTTTTGAACACGCAGACAAAGTTTTAAAACAAAATCTAAAAAAATATATTTTTTTAGGGTAGCTCCCGAACACATGAAGTGGGGGGTAAATTATGTTTTTTAAATCCCCCCTTATGTGTGGAGTGTCGTTGGATAGGTCTTTTAATATAAATATGGGTTTTCTAAAACAATTTTTAGACAAAACTAATAGTTTCGTAAATAAAAGCTCCGAAAGTTTCTGAAAGTGATTATCGTATTTCTTCGAAATCTCATTATACATTGATCTCAGCAAAAAAGTGTAAAGAATCTTTTTTGTACAAAATCATTTGTGGATTAATTAAGTAGAAGAACATTTTTTCGTATGAGCCACCGCTACTGAGTTATTTACGAAAAGCCAAAAAAGGGGACCTTTACACCCCCCTCTCCCCGTTAGCGGCACCCCTATCCATGAGTACTTTTAGTATGTTGTGTAAGACACCTTTATCTACAACTTCACCAAAATTCAGCTATACACGAATTATTTCTCCTATCGAGCAGTTAGTGGGTTTCCTTCGGTGAGCTAACTCTGCTGTGTTCAGCGACAAACAATCGATTCGATTGAATTCAAATTCTGTTTCTATCTAATTTCCACTGAGCTGCGCGCTGCGCTCTAACAGAATTAGGTATTACGTAGCATATAAAAATAATGTTTTCAATCTTATCTTTCCGTCACGTGATTAGAACATCGGAAAAGTAGCTTAGTAAAACTGATAGTAACCTGTTGGTTACTGTAGTCAAATTAGAGGTGTAGTCAAATTTCATAAAGAAAGTAGGATTTTTAATTGAATGCAGTAATTCTACAGCTCCTTCTGTCCAGTGATTTACAATGTATAGCATATGCTGTCAGATTACTTCACCCAATTAAAAATACTGCTTTATACGTTTTTCAGAAATCTTAACTTCGCTTCCTATACATTATTTAGTTTTTAAAATATTAGGTCTGTAAAATATTCTTAAGGCATCCCCGCTTTGGTGCCTCAAACGTAGTTATTTCCCAGCATTTTAATGAATGAAGAATAAAAATGTTGAACAGAGCTGTAGCTATAGGTACGTTTATTAAGAGGAGTGGTGTAGGCAGTGATGTACAAACAGAGTCGCGAGGAGGGCATTTAGCCCGTTAAGGCTGATTGTGAGAGTGCCCGGAGGCAGCGGCCGGCGCGGGCGGGCGAGGCTCCGCGGCACAGACTACCTGCCAGATTCCGCTTTATGAAGCGCTGTAAGGTGTAATGGTCAGTGTGGTCACCTACCAGACATCATAGGCCTTTTTTACTTTAAAAATACTACGCCGCGAGCTACATCTGCGACCTGTTGCAGTTGCGACCTCCGAAATTGTTTATTACCTACAATGGTTCATGTTAACCCCAGAATATTTTTTATAACATATGTTTTTTTTACAACAGTAAGATACAGTACACGTAACACACGTATATCGCCGCGCGTGAGATGTACTGCGAGTCATTTCAAGACCGAATCAAAACAATTATATTTATACAAACTATTATATTTCAAGATTTAAAGGTGTTTTGAAGTTAGAATTGGTCTAGTGTTGAGCTTTTATTTTATACTAGATTAGAATGGAAGAGCCACAGACTACACAGACACCTCATCAATAAGCTTTTACAGGGAGCACGAGGTCACCGCACATATTAAGCGCATTTTATTCGTAAATTTCTACGATTCGAACAGCGCATCTCAATAGTATTGTACACCAATTTGTAGTATAACAATCCAGGATCACCGCTGTTACTAGATTTTTGTGGTTATTTTTAATTCACATGAGTAATGATCAAAAACATTAACTCAACTGAAATAAGCAGTCGCGCTCTCATAGAAAATTAGTACGGGAGCACCTATGTGTGGTGACCTCGAGTTGTACTTATGATCTATCTATTGGTGAGGTTATCTGTGGGAAGAGCCAATGCGCGGTGGCCGCGTGTGTACGCTCGTCTCTGCCTCAGTGCAAATCTAATATGGTCAATCTAGTCGGTAAGTCTGTACTCGAAGACGCAGGCGACGCCACTCTAACTTAATAAGTACGAGACGCCGCCATTCCTGAATCAAGGTGACGCGCCTTCACAATGCCCTATTCAGATTTAAATAGCTTTACGCCCAATTGCGTTTCAATATGCCGCTAGCTCGCCGTGATAGTTATTTCATTAAACAAAGATTTCTGAGAAAGCTCATAGCCGAAATACCGGAGACAATTAAGAAATTTCTAATTTAGAAATTATCTGAGGCAATTAATTTTCTAGAAAGTTTATTGAAACAATGTTGTTTAATATTTATTACAATTAGACTTGACTATTGAACATAAATTTGGGTGGAAATGAAGACAGTAAGGTTTTGTTCAGGTTAATTTCTAGTCGTTTAGAATATCTGCGTAATCCTTGACGGAGCACAGTGCTTCTGAGTTAATCATCGTTTCTAGAGACGCCAAGCGTGGCGTTTGTTTCAAACCCCGAATTTAACTAACTAAATCAAACCCACTCCGTCTCATATAACTAAGAGAATTTGCGTTAAAGACTATCTGCTATAGATGTAACCGCTCTACCTAGTTAAGCAACCGTGTAGGTATACAATGTATCGTCAGGTGACAACCAAAACTCGGTAATTGCAAAAAAAAAACTAAAATCAACCTTGTTATGTTACCAATACGGTTCTTTACAGCTATAAACTTGTGATAGTGACTAGTGAGCTTTGGTTGTCACCTGACGGTATTATCTTCCAGTTATTAAAATAAAATACCTTAGTGTATAAATGTGTATTGATATGAAGCCTGTCAGAGATAGAGTTCATAACAATTTAACGACACTTTGGAAATATATTGCTTCTAAATGGCTTTACTTTTCCCGCTTTTGTACAGTCAGCTTCAATAGCATCGTATGGAAGAATCTTAGAGGTATATAGCTTTGTTGGAAGAATCTATATAACACACGCTAAAAGCGTTATTCGTGAACGTTTGCGATATCTAAAATGCCGATATTGATAATAGTGTGTAATATCCGTTCATTTTCGTTACATATTTCTTACGAGACACAATTTATCAGATAAGTTTAATGAATTATTATCGATCACACTGCAATTTAATGTAGTCAATGTTATGTACTCCGTAATTGTCGTATATATCAACCTTTATTGCAATTTAAATCTGTATTATAAGTATAAGTTACAATATATATGATGTGGTTTTACTTTAATAAATAAAAATGAATTAATTCAATAAAAAGAGACTACTTATTTATTTCTCTTGATCAATTTAGTGTTCTAGAATTTTTGGTTTGACGCATGATATTATTTGACAGCATCGCCGACTGTACCTCCGTAATAACAACGTCACCTGCTTAAGTTATGATTTACGCCAGTATCGTAAAGGCATCTAACGCACGCGTTGCCATGAGTACAATGGAGCGTGACAACTGAAGGTTAGAGGGGCAGGGCGCCAAGGATGGGGCAAAGTTTGGCAATTACGCCGACCGCATGTCTGAGAGCGTCGCAACACTCATTACAGAACTCGGCCTAGATTAAAAGTCCAAGAGACACGGGTACCGGGAAATGGCGCGGCGGTTTCGCGAGGATGAGACGAGGATTAATGCTGATCAGAGATAAGTTTATTCATATAGACAGTTCAGCTGCTTAGAATACTACGTGCGAGATCCTTGTTGCCGATATATCATTTTTAAATTTTCAACTCTGTTCATTCAAATGAAAAATTAAGTAAATTATAAAGTAAGATTAATCTTCCCAGACCGATGCCACAAGCACAATGGTGTTTTAGAACAACGCTGATGTTTTTTTTTTTTAAATAATGTATACTTTACTAAATTAAATGGCTAATTGCATTTACTGTGCTTCCATGTCAAGACCAAATAGACGCATCAATGTTGAAAAAAAAATGATCGTCGCCATTAAGCCAACCGCCAAAATATAATAATTACATAATAACAAATATAATAATTAGCGCCATCTACAACAGTGCTAAAGCACACGAAGTTGAAGTTGAAGAATATTTCTGTATGACGCCGGCACGTCTAAGCGGACGCGCTAACATTTCTGCGACACTCACACCCACAGATATAATATATATAAGTCTGTGCTTACACCGGATTACAGAGGTATCAATAGACGAAAGTCATCATCATCAACATTATAAAAGTAGATTAGATCGTAACTCGACGTAGTCTTTCTTAATTAAACTGATTGATGGAAATTGAGCGTACAATATAACATAATAAAGAGGACATTCTACTAGAGAGCTCAATACGCGGCATTGAAAATCATCAGTCATCTGTCTTTATAAATACTTATCTCTGGTGCCAACACGTCTAACCGGACGCGAAAATTTCTGAGATACTTACACCGGATTACAGAGGTTTCAATGGACGAAAGTAATCAACGTTATAAAAGTAGATAAGACCATGACGTGACGCGGTCATTCTTAATTAGACTGGTTGATGAAAGTCGAGCGTACAATATAACATAATAAATAGTGTAATCTGCAACAGAGCTGAAACAAAACCATCAGTCTTTGTATTTTTAACTTATCTCTGGTGCCAATGCATCCAACCGGACGCGCTAACATTTCTGAGATACTTACACCGGATTACAGAGGTTTCAATGGACGAAAGTAATCACGTTATAAAAGTAGATATAGTTTGGCCAGAGTTTGTTTCACTTCAAGCATAGACAGCGAGAATCATACTGTACACACACATTACTAAAAACGGGATGGGTATAGCATGTTACTACTGTTACTGCGCTTATTGGTTTGCCAAGTTTGCAATACTATCCTTATTTCTAGATCCAGACATATAGCAGCTGTTCATTGGTTGTGGTCAGATAAAGCAACAATTTAAATAATACCAGGTTTCACGCAGGTACTGGGGGGTTTTCATCTATTTAAGTTAATAAGACGAAAAAAACATTTTAAAGTTTGAATAGGTACTGCTCAAAGTATTGTTGAGCTATTTTTTATCTACTATCTTGAATAATGTACGAGGGGCGTTCAAATAGTTCTCGGTATCGGTATTAAAAATTGGCGATGTGTAAATTGTTATATTTTAATTAAAATATGCATACTTTCTTTACTTGTATTCAATTGTTTTATTTTATAACTCTAATAATAATTTAACTTTTGCTGGTCAAATTGTAACCCTTCACTAAGTCGTCATTAGGTCGTGATTTTTATGTAGTTGTTTTTGAACATTAGAGAATGAGCATTAATACTCAAAAGTTAGGACTAAATAACAGGGGACGCGGTTACAAGTTTTGAACTTTGGTCAAAGAGCAGTACCCTTGTCAATTAGAAGGTTCTGAACCATAATTCCTGCCGCAAATTCGTTATTTTTTTTCTTTACATTTTCTTGAATATCTTTCCATAACTACGATTGAATAATGATCAAAGGGCGGACAATGGATGCAGTATGGTGACGAAAGCATATGGTGGATAAGACTTTTTTTAATTTCCAGTAATATTTATGTATATAAAAATATTTGCAGCTGGGACTTTATGTGCATTTCCTTCAATATTTACATTTAAAATAATTATGTCAAATGAAACCACAATTCGTAAATGGATACCTGATAAACCGGATCTAAGCCTTTAGAAGTATCTTAAACTTCTAAAGGCTCAATATTTTGTACACAATTTCAAGTAAATTTATTTGCGAAACTAAAAAGCGTTATTAATAATGAATAATGGTGAAGTATCGCTTTACGAATACGCTAGGTGAACCATCAAATTAAAATTAATGGACTGATATTCTATATATAATTTAGAAAAATATATGATTATTTACTTAAAAAATAGAAATAAAATTATGTAACTATTTGGCAATTATGTTGTCTTTTTTAAACCAATTGTAGTCATATCCACATTATGTATATCGTTTGACGTTATTTTGACGTAAATTGCATCCGTCGTCCGCCCATTATTAATGATACACAACTCTACTAAAATATTTGAGCATAACTGGTAACAGCTAATGTCGCAGTATTTATTTGTACGCCTCAATAATCCTGAAAAAGGCCGAAAAAAGCTCCCTAATTTTGGCCATAGACTTGGAGATTGAAATAAAAACTGCACAGGTAACTGGTTTATTCTTTCAATCATGACGATAAACCAAGGTTTCATTTTCAATAACAATAATTTCGTTTAGTGCATCAGGAGTTTCTCCACACCGCTCCAAATCATTGCAAAACTATCTATTAATATTACTGTCTGTAAAAATGTTAATACAATTGTTATTTGTCCAGCTATAGCGGAAAAACAAATGAATAACGAAGATAATTTTTTTCGGTAATTGAATGTTGATTAGAGCTATAGTATAGTCCACATTAATATAATATAATTGAGAGGATGGTTAATACCGGTACCGAGAATATCTTGAACGCCCCTCATAGATACGCAAAATAATAAGCATTTGCTTAAAATACCAGAATATAACATTCAAATTCAAGTTTGAGTCTCACGTAGGCGTAGTAGCGGTTAGCACTAACATGAAACTTGAAACGTACATGCTCGTAGTCAGTACATGTTAATAGGTCCCTTTATATAAAACGAGGCAGTTACAGTAGATACTTAATCCGGTCTCAGTTTTCGTCTAGTTTTCGGTGTGCGCTCCTGGCAAAACTTTTAATAGATATAAACCGCTTTTGTGAATTTATGATAAGATGATAACAAAAGGTACTAGTACTTACTATATATATTTACTATTAAATGAGGCAGTAAGTATAAATAGTAGGTATAACCACGTGAAGTTATATGGGGCCAATTAAATTTCATAAAAAGACCCTTTTTGTCTAGAATTTACGGTTTAAACTGTTACATGATTTGATATTATTTGATTGATAGCTATTGTAAAAAACTCAAATCACTACAGGTGTAACTAGGGTATAATATTTTAAGAGTTCCCTCGATCTCTCCAGGATCGTATCATCAGATCCAGAACCTTTCAAACGAAAAATTAATTTTCCAAATCAGTTCAGCCGTCTTCCAATAATCGGTGGACATATAAAAAAATAGCAAAAAAAAAGCAACAAGAACAAATATCCAACGAATTGAGAACCTCCTCCTTCGTAATGTTGAAGTCGGTTCGGTTGAAAACTTACCGAACATAACCTAATAGATAAGCATAGGAAATATTTGAGGTATATTACAAATATAAACATATGTAATTTATTTGCGTTACAATTAAAATAAATTATATGTCCTAGATACCTGTACATTTCTTTATATTAACAAACGTATTTAAAAAGCTAAAAAGCATAAGATCTGTCAAACTCAATGCGTAATTGCACTCCAGCTACAAATATGGAAATATGACATAAATGTCGTACGAGCCCGCTTGTCAACTGGGGCACGTATGTACGCAGCGAACGCGCGCCAATTAGGACGGCATGATGCATGCTGATTTTCGGATAACGACACAAATCGACATATCTTGTGAATTTTGTTTACACGGTGACGACACTCTGGTTAAAAATACTGAAATAACATTGAAAAATTGTTAGAGATTATTATGTTTGCAAAAATACGATCTGAGTGAGTATTTCGACAGTTAGCGAATATGTAGTTAGGAATACTTATAACACCATAAGCAGATTTTAAATGACCGCTTTAGAAGGAGAGCATCTTAGTCTAGCATTTTGTTACCATGACCTAATCCGCCTCGGCTAACGCGCGAATCACCTCGAAACGGTACCAATTTCAAATGTTTTAGAAACTTATACGACCGCCTCAATACGGCAACCTCGTACTCTAACACTAACCTGCAAACTGGGATGCACGGCGAGCTGCAACAGCGTCCTGACGACGCCCAGGTGTCCCTTATTGACCGCTATGTGCAGCGGCGTCTGCCGCCGCCTGTTCCTGGCGTTGAGATCGGCACCAGCGGCCGCGAGGGCGCGCAGCGCGGAGGGCTCGTCCCCGAAGGCGGCGTGGTGCGCCGCGCGGTCGCCGTCGCGATCTTCCGCGTCCGCGTCCGCGCCCGCTTCTACTAGCGCGCGGATCACTTCTAGGTGCCCGTTTTGAGCTGCCGCCTGTTGTTAAAATTACGATGTTATTCAAATAACCTGGATTTTTATATCACTCACTCTGTCACTAAAATATTAAAATTATTCTACCAATGAAAGAAAAATCATGTATATAAATTTATTTATTTTTATACCACGTGGTAGGCATACAAGCATATGTCACATGCTCGTAATCACGCATCCTGCGCGTAATGCGCGTATGCACTTCAATATGCACATAATATCAGCACAGCTTACTATAAGGATCGTACAGTTACCATAGCGGTATACAAAAATAACTTAGTTCCAAGAAAAAACTTTTAGCAACGTATTTTGTAAGTAAGAACCACTTAAAAGTTTCTGTTACAGAGATAACGTTTATGACTAAATTTGTAACAAACTCCACATACTTAAACTTTAGTTACGAGGCAACTAGCGGAAAAATAAAGAAGTTGCACAAAATTACCGGTTTACAGCTTAGCATCTCGTAAAGCTACATAGTAGCTCAACAGAGTTTAGGACATTGTCACCAGCGTTTTATATCGGCAAGCGAGGAACTTGTTGAGTAACATACAATAAAACCATGATTACCCTTGTAAACCATGTATTGGTCGCGCAACATTGAGCGACGTGAATACAAGTAATGATTAGACTCCGCATTCTTGCCGCTGTGACGTCACAATATCGTAGTTAGAGGAGTAAATGGAATAGTGTTCATTAACGGAAAATGGAAACTTAGTCATACTTTTATTCAACCGATAATTAGGCATTTACGAAATATACTACCAATCTAGTCAACTGATAATTTTATCCCGTAAAAGTTGTTCAAGCCGATTGTTGGTTTGGTTAGTACTAGCACGGGCGCAGCGGTAGGTTGGGTAGAAATTATGTTGAAAAAAAATGCGAATCTGTGTGTATATTGTTCATCCATGTATCGACGTGATATCGACATAAATCATAATAGAGCAAACGCATAGAAATCTAGACTATAAGAAACGTCACTGTCCGTACTGGCGTATTGCACTAGTACAGGAGCCAGTTACCTGCAGCGCGGTGTGTCCGCCGAACACGCCGTTGACGTCGGCGGGCGCGTCCGCTCGCGCCAGGATGTCGGCGCAGCGCGCTGCGTCGCCGTTGGTAGCCGCCTTCACTAGCTCCTCGTTCGTGTCTCCCGTCACGTGGGTCTCGAATAGTTTTTTCAGGAGCGCCGATAGGCGCTCACCTGCATTATACAGGACAACTTTATTACGACAACACAGAACGAAACATGTCACCCAGAAATTCAATAAATCGTTGTCACCAGAGAGAAATTTGTTGACTAAATTTGTAACTGGCTCGTGGGCTATCACAAGATATCAAAAACTTAACACAAAACCATTGATTTTCTGTAATAACATAACATTAAAACTGCATAATTTGCTGAACGCGTAATTCGATAATACGTTCAGCAAACATCAAAATTAAATTACCTGAAGAGTTTTCCGGAATGGTGCCAATAGAGGAGACTTTGGTGACGGCGTTGGGGTTGTACGTCCAGGAAGTATTGCACACCTCCACCTTCAGGTCGTTGTCGTGGTAGATCTGCTGCACGCGACCTATTTTGCCGAGAGTCTGCAACAAATATTAGGTATCAGTTAATCATGCCATTACCTAGGCGTCAACTCTTTCACAAACACTTATCCAAACTACTTAAAATTTGGACTAAGTTTTGTGCATGACAACTCATGCCGATAATAGTCTCTTGTAGAGCTTCTTGAATGTTTAATTTCGGATCTCGCTGTGTTTATTATGT
Source organism: Pammene fasciana (assembly GCA_911728535.1). Taxonomy (NCBI): domain Eukaryota; kingdom Metazoa; phylum Arthropoda; class Insecta; order Lepidoptera; family Tortricidae; genus Pammene; species Pammene fasciana. Next base: position 9,018,199 of record OU452277.1, on the reverse strand, counting down.
ATTATAGCAGGTGTCTCCAAACTTTTTGCTTTATACTCTTCCATTGATTTTTCGCAGGCTACATTGTATGGAAATGTTTTTGTGGACCAAACTGGAGGACTCACGGGGCGGATTTGGCCCACAAGTCATAGTTATTATAGTTGTAAGCGTGTGCAAACCGAGTGGTAATTTAAGCGGCGGGAACGAACTGCAGCCTGGCGCCGCATTTGTGTTAAACTAATGATAACGTATGAAAGTGGCATCAGTGAACTCTAACCCCCTTATTCATAATCGGCTGCTAAAATTAAGAGATCGCTGATAATCGCTTGTCCCTTTCCCGCCTATAGGTTGGACGGAAAGGGACAAACGATTATCAGAGGCCTCTTAACTTTAGTAGACGTTTATGAATAAGGGGGTAAGACCGTATTTTAAACTACGACATACCGGCGCCATAGCTTCTGCCCATTCGCCGTGTCCGCGCTGCAGCGCCTTGACCCGCTCCTGGTCGGCGCACACTTGCACGAGGTCTCCGACCGCGAAGCCGCCCGACGCAGCCCCACTGCCTGAAGCCGAGGCGCTCATGTTGCCGCTGCATACCTACACACACACACACACAAAAATACCTTAAACTATAAATACGACACTCGCGCGCTATCCATAAAACGCGCGGGCTGCGCATCGTACGGCTAAATGTTCGCTAGCAGTTCGGCTAATAGTTCGCGATTAGCCGTGTCTACACTAGGCGCACCGCCTCGCGAGGAAATTGCCGCGCGCGGCAGCTCGGCTAGTCTGGACGTGCCTCGGCCGAGACAAACGCAGGCGCGGCCGCAATGCCTCGGGCGAGGCACGTCCACACTAGCCGAGCTGCCGCGCGCGGCAATTTCCTCGCAAGGTGGTGCGCCTGGTGTAGACGCGGCTATTGAAAAAGAAATCGCGCTAACGGAGCATTTGTCAAATGTAGCCTTCTATGATTTTGCACCTGATAAATTAAAGTTGTAGTATGCGGACTATTGTTACAAGACGAATATGTAGTAGGTATTATTCACTTCTAGGATCAATTTCTAGAGAGATACTTAAACCTCTGGAATATGTCACGATTTCGTGGTCTTCGTCCGGAAAGGTTGCCACCTAGGATAAGTGACGACGGTGCCGGTGGTCCCGAGGCACTCGAACATGCCGTCCTTACCCAACCCAACTATACCTTAGTTAACACAGCAGGGTTGAACGTCCACCGGTTGCCGCTAGGATACGTGACGACGATGTCGTGGTCTTCGTCGATACCGACGACGGTGCCGGTGGTCCCGAGGCACTCGAACATGCCGTCCTTACCCAACCCAACCATACCTTAGTTAACACAGCAGGGTTGAACGTCCACCGGTAGCCGCTAGGATACGTGACGACGATGTCGTGGTCTTCGTCGATACCGACGACGGTGCCGGTGGTCCCGAGGCACTCGAACATGCCGTCCTTACCCAACCCAACCATCCCTTAGTTAACACAGCAGGGTTGAACGTCCACCGGTTGCCGCTAGGATACGTGACGACGATGTCGTGGTCTTCGTCGATACCGACGACGGTGCCGGTGGTCCCGAGGCACTCGAACATGCCGTCCTTACCCAACCCAACCATACCTTAGTTAACACAGCAGGGTTGAACGTCCACCGGTTGCCGCTAGGATACGTGACGACGATGTCGTGGTCTTCGTCGATACCGACGACGGTGCCGGTGGTCCCGAGGCACTCGAACATGCCGTCCTTACCCAACCCAACTATACCTTAGTTAACACAGCAGGGTTGAACGTCCACCGGTTGCCGCTAGGATACGTGACGACGATGTCGTGGTCTTCGTCGATACCGACGACGGTGCCGGTGGTCCCGAGGCACTCGAACATGCCGTCCTTACCCAACCCAACCATCCCTTAGTTAACACAGCAGGGTTGAACGTCCACCGGTTGCCGCTAGGATACGTGACGACGATGTCGTGGTCTTCGTCGATACCGACGACGGTGCCGGTGGTCCCGAGGCACTCGAACATGCCGTCCTTACCCAACCCAACCATACCTTAGTTAACACAGCAGGGTTGAACGTCCACCGGTAGCCGCTAGGATACGTGACGACGATGTCGTGGTCTTCGTCGATACCGACGACGGTGCCGGTGGTCCCGAGGCACTCGAACATGCCGTCCTTACCCAACCCAACCATCCCTTAGTTAACACAGCAGGGTTGAACGTCCACCGGTTGCCGCTAGGATACGTGACGACGATGTCGTGGTCTTCGTCGATACCGACGACGGTGCCGGTGGTCCCGAGGCACTCGAACATGCCGTCCTTACCCAACCCAACCATACCTTAGTTAACACAGCAGGGTTGAACGTCCACCGGTTGCCGCTAGGATACGTGACGACGATGTCGTGGTCTTCGTCGATACCGACGACGGTGCAGGTGGTCCCGAGGCACTCGAACATGCCGTCCTTACCCAACCCAACCATACCTTAGTTAACACAGCAGGGTTGAACGTCCACCGGTTGCCACTAGGATACGTGACGACGATGTCGTGGTCTTCGTCGATACCGACGACGGTGCCGGTGGTCCCGAGGCACTCGAACATGCCATCAGTCCAGCCACCGTGGCCGATCTGCAGAGACTGCACGATCTCCAAGTCCAGATCAACGTTCACCTGAAGTTTATATTACAAATAAGTTCCCAAATACATAAAGGTTTTGTAAAGACGACAATAGGGTACTTTCCAGTAGATAAACTTAATTGTTTCGTTGCATTCATAATAGGTTTCAAAATTTCAAAAATACACGGGAAAATCCAGGTGTAACAAGTGTTTGCACTTTGAATATTTTTTTAATGGTTAAAACTTTTATAACTGAGATTTATTCATCATATAATATTGTGACGTCACAATATTAGTCGCCCGTATAAACTTCATATAACAAATCGTTTTGACGTTTCCTAAAGAGTAGCATCATATGAATTTAACTTCATAGGAAAGAAGCTCAAACTGATTCGATTGAAGTTCTTTATGACAAGATGTGATTATCATTCTCATAATATTCTCATAATATTAATGTAAATTCCTTTAGTCAAATGATGCTACCTGCAAATCAGCAAGTCAATTTTACATTTATACCTCCCAGCAAAATGTGCATAACTCAATTCATAACCAAATTATTCTAATTTTATTTTTTAAATCTATGGTAATTAACATTGTATAAGACGAGACCTTACCTGATCACCGACTTGCAATCCATGCGGGCCCGTGCGCCCAGGGCCTAGCTCACCCAGCAGAGGAAGGTGCTCTTTGTATACATTTTGACCTTTTACGTCATTCATGACCTGAAAAAAAAACACGTTTTTCGTTAAGATTTGATTGCCCCGCATAAGGCTAAACAGCCACGAAATCAAGTGTCATTGCCGGGATGCTATTTAAAACACCTGACATAGATTGAAAGGCCTATTATTATTATTTCTGCAAATAGGTAATACAATTCCAACTGAATTTTATCTTCATTGACTTGTAGGGTTAGTTGGTCATCACTTATCAGTGTTACCTTCTGACAAATTTGGTTATTTTAAACAAAATTTCCTTAATAAAAAGATTTATTTATAGATATGCAGTTCTAGTGAAATGAGTGAAACCATTATTTATTTCATACAATAGAACATGTTAAAAAAAATGGCACGCTCCAGAACTTTCTTAAGTACCATATTTGTGACACTTTTAGAAAAGTCACCATTTGCCGGCGCTTATGTGGTACATTAATATAATATTGAATCTGTATAATGTACCACATAATATTAGAGCAATAAACGCGTTATAATGCCTTTTTATCTAGACTATCACATTTATACTTTATTAATAGCATCATTACCTTAAGATCAGCCATGCCCTCAAACCCAACTCTGTACAGGTTCTTAGCCCCATTGTCCCAGACAACGTAAGCAGCCGACCGGGGACTGGCCGCGGACCAGTCTTGGATCTCATTCACCTTCCCTCTCCTGCCGTTGCCACCATCTTGGTCTTCCCATTGCCAATCAACCTTTAAATGGTTAAACACAATATTCAATAAAAGTATGAGCAAGTTTGTAGCCTAAAAAACTAGTGGGCTAAATCTGTTATGAGTTATTTTATAAGGTAGTTATGTATTTAAATTGATTTTCTGTTGTCAGATAAAAACAAGGGAAAATTAAGAACACACTGTTTTCATATGAGTTTTTTTTACCATAGCTTAGTTACTCTTTTTTTAATTAGCCTAAATTAGTGTCCCACTGCTGGGCAAAGGCCTCTCCCGCTGACTTCCACAACTCATGGTCCCATGCGTTTATAATTACAGTATGTAATTTGAGGAGAGTTACTTTACTTCTTGTTTTAGTTACAAATATGAATTTGATTAACACAGACTAAAATTGAATTAAAACATGCAGTAAGCATTCCACTATAATGATAACTGCTTTGCTCTTACATATTGTAAACACTTAGAAATTGTTATATTGCATTACATTACTTTTCATATCATTATTAAAACGAAAAACTATTTATTATATTAAGACATTATTCAAAAATAACCTTTTACTTCTAGCAATTGATGAGGTACCATAATAAATATGACAATATTTTAATCATAACAAATATTTTTCTATGACTAAATAAAAGCTCACCCCTCTAACAACTCTAGCTCCCGGGAATATTCCTCTGACAGCTTGTTTCTTGCTCTTGCGCCGGGGCTCCACAAGGCAGCGCTGCGCGCCAGGCGCACTGATACGGTAGAATCTGTGCCGCAGGTGGTGCTTGTCCCCGTGGTAGCAAACGGAACACAAGTCGTAGTTACTGCATTCAGCACACTTCCAGCGAATACCTAGTTGTTTGAAGAGTACAATTAGTACATTTTTACTAAAATAATTAATGGAATGAGATGTAGTTAACCCTTTCACCGCCATAGTCAGCTGTGGCCGACATCGCTTGACAAAACGCGATTACGTGGCGTCGGTGGCGCGTGATTTTTGTTCAACACTTGGCAGTGAAAAGGTTAGGGTTTATGCATTATGAAAAAAGAAAAATCGATGAGATTCTTTTACGCTTTTCTACAATAATTTTGGGAGATCATTATTTTAATTTCATTGTAATACAAATATTAATTTGTAGCTATTTCTTTTGTTGCTATTCACCTAGAAAGCAACTACCTATGAGCCTCACAACCATAATAAACTTGATGGGGAACTTCTTACTTATAATTTAATTCATTAGTAGAGCCATATTAATTTGATGAGAAATTACCAAATATAGGTTGTTGCCTGCATGTATCACACATAGTCCCTTCATGTTTCACACCAGTGGGAGCACTGTCCAGGATCCTTAGGTCATATGCTCCTGAGCATCTGTAATTTGCAGCAGTTCCGTTGTCCCATACAACCACTACTTCTTCTGGTGATTCGAAATTTCTTACAGTACCCACATGACCCTCCCCACCATCCTGCAAAGAGTTTACAAACAAGTTATAAAATGCATTATAACTGTTTAACAACATTAGATGTCTAGAGTTTATATTATTAAATACAACAAAATAGCAGATTAGAGTTAAAAGTCAACAGTGAAAATAAAGAAAAATTTAAACTCTAACGATAATAGCTACGAAGAAATATAGAAGTGCATCATTAAAAAGATAAATTTCATTGTTTATATCTAGCTCTTTAGGTATAATAATAGTATAAACTTAAATCAAGCGGCATTTAGATAAATTGTATAATATACCATTTTAGACATGCCATATAATATGTGGCATATCTAAAGTGTTAAAGACGTGGTTGATGTGGATATATCAAAATAATAGTTCAACTATAAACATCTATGCAGCACCTGTTTGCCCCACTTCCAATCTGGACCCCGTATAACACGAGCTCCTACGCCTTCCATCATAAATCTAGTCGCTCTAGAAGATGTCGAAGAACCTGGAACACTAGGCTCCATTATGATGATTAACTTTCCAGCTAAAATTTAAGAGTAAAAGTCGAGATGAAAACCGAAACGAAACCCTTTTCTCATTGAATTAGATCTGTCTGACAGTGACAAACGTCATTAACGTCAAGCCGTCTGACAACAACGAGTCGTTTAGAAATATTTGTCTTACAATATTTTCGTTCAAAATTCTGTAGTTGGCAAGATATTTCATGTACCGAGTCGTTTTTAATTGTATCTGGAATAGTACGCTTGTGTTTATGCTGCCAGCACATCATATCAATTTTCCGAAAATTTGTTATTTTAGGGTCGCCACACACCTAGCGGTTTTCCTCGCGGAATTACCGGAAGTAGCGGAAATTTGTCTATGGTAGCGGAAATTTGTCTATGGTAGCAGATTTTTTGTATGGAAGCCATAGACAAATTACCGGAAGTAGAGGAAATTCATAGACAAAATGCTTAATTTGTCTATGAATTTCCGCTACTTCCGGTAATTCCGCGAGGAAAACCGCTAGGTGTGTGGCGACCCTTATGTCTGCTTCTCATAAGGGTCGCCACACACCTAGCGGTTTTCCTCGCGGAATTACCGGAAGTAGCGGAAATTCATAGACAAATTAAGCTTTTTGTCTATGAATTTCCTCTACTTCCGGTAATTTGTCTATGGCTTCCATACAAAAAATCTGCTACCATAGACAAATTTCCGCTACTTCCGGTAATTCCGCGAGGAAAACCGCTAGGTGTGTGGCGACCCTAAAGCTTATTAAGGGTCACCACATACCTAGCGGTTTTCCTCGCGGAATTACCGGAAGTAGCGGAAATTCATAGACAAAATGCTTAATTTGTCTATGGTAGCGGAAATTTGTCTATGGCTTCCATACAAAAAATCTGGTACCATAGACAAATTTCCGCTACCATAGACAAATTTCCGCTACTTCCGGTAATTCCGCGAGGAAAACCGCTAGGTGTGTGGCGACCCTAAAATAAATCCAAATGTGTGTTTACATTTGTAATGGATATTTCTTTGCCTACAGACCATGATCTATCTTTGAATCATTATTTGTATTCGGATACATATACAAACAAAAGTTTAAATACAAATAGGGTCACAACACACCTAGCGGAATTCCTCGCGGAATTAGCGGAAGTAGCGGAAATTTGTCTATGGTAGCGGAAATTTGTCTATGGTAGCAGATTTTTTGCATGGAAGCCATAGACAAATTTCCGCTACCATAGACGAATTTCCGCTACATCCGCTAATTCCGCGAGGAATTCCGCTTGGTGTGTTGTGACCCGTATATATTGATTACCTGTTGAATTTTTCACTAAGGGTCAAAACATACCTAGCGGAATCACAGAGGAATTAAGCCAATTCATAGACAAAATGTCTATGGCAGCGGAAATTTGTCTATGGTAGCTGATTTTTTGTATGGAAGCCATAGACAAATTTCCGCTACCATAGACAAATTTCCACTACAATAGACTAAATTAAGCTTTTTGTCCATGAATTGGCTTAATTCCGCGAGGAATTCCGCTAGGTCTGTTTGGACCCATATACTATACTTATTTTATTACTTAAAGCGGTATTACACATTGCAACCTGCAGGGCCCAATCTGTCAGTTTGGTAAATGTAATTAAAGGTAGGGCCTGTAGGGAGCTGAAGGAGGGGTAGGGAGAGGCAGGGTACACAACAGATTGGGCCCTGCAGGTTGCAATGTGTAATACGGCTTTTAGCTAGCAACTCCGTAACTGTCAAATCAATGAGAACGGATTGGATTGGAGTTGGAAATATCAAAACGTCAGTCAAATTTATTTGCGGAAATTGCGGAATCGTCGAGTTCCAGACAAAAATAATTATGAATTATTTCATTGATTTTTCCACCGTTAAATTTAAGCTTTGAACTTTATTCACATTGAATAAAGCAGCTTTTAATCGTCAGCCGTGGTGGACGCGTAACTGGAAAGACTAACATATAGTGGTTTTGTAATACGATTAGAGTAGAGTCATTAGAGTTTGAAGAAGTTTTTATGAGACATTGTAGTTAAAGTATCCACTAAATTGAAATTATTATCTGAACAGTGTTGTTTTATCATTGTTTTAACTGCTCAAAATGTCCAACCATCGCAATAAATACGAGAAAGCAAGAAGACGTCTAGCCGCTGTGACTTTTCTATCTAACATATCTCTGGACGGGACGTTCAAGGATACGGAATTGTGTCACGTCGTCAAGAAGAGCGAGAAACCCGACACCAAGGCCGTGGAGATTGTGAATGGGGTGAAGGACAAGGGGCACGAGAGTGTCCGTCGCAGGGCGCCGCAGAGCCCTGCGCACCGCGTCACTGACAATCATTCTGCGAGCTCGGACTCCGATCCCAACACTAGCATCACGCCGGTTAAAGCTGTTACTAGTCATGTGTTTAGAGAAAGGTATGAAACATGTTTTATGCATCACAAAGTTGCTATGAAATACTTAATGTTTTTTCTGCTAGAATTTTTAAATAGAAATGGCGATTGTTTGTGTTTTGTACTTATGCTTAACAGAAAAAAAAATGTTGTTTTATGTTGCCCATATAGAGGTGCTTAGTTCTCAGACTTAAATACATATTTTAATTTTGTTTTAACACATTAGGTGCCTAACTCTGAACTTCTTTACTTGTACCTAGCTAGCAGGTTTAGTATCAGTAATGGTACAACCTATGGAGATAAATAATCCCATTTTCTGAAGTTATCTTTTTATACAAAAGTTTATCTATTTATTTATTCTAAATGGTATTACCTTACCATTGTAATATTTTATATTTTGACACAAGTTCTTCTCTTATTTGCCGTACTGTTAAAATTTGTTTTTTTTTTCTAGATGTTCATCTGGGAACCAAGACTCATTCAAAGAGAAACTTGCTGGAGCTCGGACCAAGAAAGTGCACTTATCATCACTTACTGGAATAAATATTGATGACAAGAGCAGTTCAGAAAGTTTGAATTTTGGTAATTATCTTATCTGTACAATCATATCAAGATTGAAACATGATAAGGATAACATAGTTGAAATGAAATATATGCTATCACTGTTGTTTAGATAATGTTCTATTATAGATAACTGAAAATAGTGTTAGATTAATAACATTAGTAGCTAAGGCTATAATATTACGGGTGTGGTTATACCTATAACCATGCCGCCGTGTGTCTTTCTCTTTCTAATGAATACAGTTAGAAAGATATGGTTAATCTATCATCTATGTGAATTAGCAAGTACACTGATGCTAACCATTGGCAGCAAATTATTGGCATTGCACCCATTCCAAAAAAGAAACTTATGATTAAAAACTGGCATGTAGGGTTAACATATGATTATCATACCCCGGGGTTTTTGGTGCAGGAATGATTTCGTGTATTTATAAATATGTTTATTGTAAAGTAATTACCAAACTATGAATTAAAAGTAGGTAGTAAGGTCCAAATGCGCTTAGAAATGATAAATTAGTATAGTTTTTTACAGTTTTTACCTGTTATTTGGCTAGTGTATAACATTCCCGCACCGAAAACCCCTGGGTATGATGATTATAGTAATAAATAATGCCTTATTAAATTTATAACAGCTAATTATGTAGGTACAGATGTGAATTGGTAGATTTAGGATTTGTTTTAACTGTGACCATGTAGTAAAAAGATGGTCCTACAAATAATCATGAACTTAAAATGTAAAGAAAAAACTAATAGGGTCCACACTAGCCGCCTCGTGAGGAAATTGCCGCGCGAGGCAGCTCGGCTAGTGTTGACGTTCTCGGCCGAGGCAAACGCACGCGCGGACGCAATGCCTCAGCCGAGGAAGTCGACACTAGCCAAGCGGCTCGTCTGGTAACTCTTATTATTATTATTATTTGTAAGCAGGCAAGCAGTTGTAGAAACTGATAGGGCCTGTATCTAATAACAGAAAAAACTATTATATATGGGATTTTTTCAGGACGCTTCCGCACAAGCAGTACATGTATCCCTGAGAACCATGTTCCCACAAGAGAAGTGCGGTTAATTCGACCATCAAGCAAGGGTGTTTCATTCAGAGATGAGAGGCTGGTATTTGTACCTACCTTAGGTGTGCCATGTGTTATATTCAGTACTATACCATATTCAAAAACTCTAAGGAATCCCCGGTAAGTATACATTTGTATTTGTACCTTTAAGATTGGAAACGCGTAATGCCCGCCACGGCGCCGCTGTATCGTATACACTGCGCAGTATGTTTCGACGGCGGCGCGTGCGCGGCGTACACGCGTCTTTATGAGCTTATCCCTTTAGTCGTCAACACAGTGAATCCTCCTTTTCGTAAAGGGTCGGCAACACGCATGTGACACCTCTGGAGTTGCAGGCGTCCATAGGCTACGGTACCTGCTTACTATTAGGCGCCGTATGCTTCTTTGCTACTGTGATGGTATAAAAAAGAAACACTGAAAATAAATGTTGCTTTTTCATTTTTTTAAGCACCATTTTTAGAATCTAGGTGCTGTAATGTACAAACCATAGCCCTCAGCGTCAGCGCGTGATTTCACGCCCAAAATAGTCAAAATCACATTCATACTTATATATTTTTTTTAGTTCTGACTACAGAAAAGACGGTGTCCGTCGGCGCAACACTTCTGGTTCCGCAAGACCGCTCTCAGCCATCACGGACAATGGTGTGGATCCTTTCGATCTCCTTGGACTTGAAAAAGAGGAAAACGGCCAAGATATATCGTATTCAAAACTGCTAATACCATCCAGAGTGTGCACTAGAGAGCAATATCGGAAGATGTATGAAGGGGACTTTAGTGACAAAGCCAACTGGAAAATGATGAACCGCCATCCTCATGTTATCGCCAGGTAATTTAAGTTATATTTTAACACTATATTTTAGTGTTTATTATTTCAAATCAAGTCACAGATATTCACTTTAATAGACGGGTGCACACAGTCCGAGCAGCCTCGCGAGGTAGTTTCCACGCCTCGACCCAGGCTGCTTGCACATTTACCGACCGAGGCGTGCACACTGTCCGAGCTGCCTTGCCTCGCCCGACAATTTCCTCGTAAGGCTACTCGGCCTGTGTGGACCCGCCTAAAAGCATGCTATAGTTGTTTTTATGATGTTCACAAAACAATGGCTACTTAAATAAATTTTAATATATTTATGAAACGCCGAAACATAACATTATACATCCTTGATGCCTATTGAGTTTTTTCGGTATTTAAATAAGTGAAAGCGCAGAAATATGATCGATTTTGTTTTCCCGCGTATTTTCGTAACTTTGATTACATATAACTGCTACGAACATTGGCGTAGCTAGGTGACCAAGGGCCCTGGGGCAAAAAAAAATCTGGGATCCCTAAATTACACATACACACAGCTCTTTATATTCTATAAGAGGTTTGCTAATCATGTTTTGGGGGCCCCCAAGCTCGGGGACAGCCTAGCCCTTGGGTAGCTGCGCCAGTGGCTACGAAGCAATTAAATTAACCTACAGAAAAGTAGCCGATTGATCAAATGTATTATTACGTGAATCATAGTGGTAATACATGAACATTACATATCACTAGACACCACACATTAAACCGGAGTCAAAGTTCACTACACACAAGAGTTCATTATAAACAGTCATAAATCGTTATCATTACAAATACCGATATAATTAGTTCTATTGGTAATTCCTTTAGATATTACATTTCAGCGCCCACATGCATCCGTCATTTCATCACTAACCAATTTATATTTCAGGACTAAGTTATTGACGAGGCACAAGGATAAGAAATGGTAAACAATAATATGTTTCTCCTAAGCTATGCAGCACCCATAACTATATTTAGCTCAAACTATAATATGTACCGTGATTAGTGCCTCTTAGATTGATACAATTGCATAGATATATTGGTATTTATGTAGCGTTCGACTCTAACTCTTCGCAGATTTTGCAATGCAATTATTTGCCATTTTTCATAAAAAAATTCGCGCTAGCAAAATCAGTGTAGAGTCAGCGTAGTCTAAAAATATAAATATAATTATGTTAATATTACATATACATACTATATAATATAATGTATGATATTGCTAACTTATTGAAGATTTTATGCCAGCGGAAATAAATCATTATGCATGTAGTATTGTAATTACTCGTAATTTTAAATCTAAATTCATATGCTTTGCATTTTATAAAGAATTATACATAAGTAGGTACCTACGCATGTTGTAATTGTAAATAACTAAACATATTTGGAAAGGGCGCCATTTGTAACATGGGCGATACAATTGACTGAGCAGTGGGTTTAGCCAAATGACAATCGAGGCATACGAGAATGTTGTACCTACCATCAGATATATCAGAGCGGCCAAGGTAGTCACAAATATCTGAACAACGCCTCTATTGTCAAGGCAATAAAGCGCATGTTCGGATATTTTTGAGTGCCTCGGCTGCTCCGATATATTTTGATGGCGACTGTACTTACGGTGATGATTCTATGAATTTCCGTTCGGATCTGTCATCCGCAAGTTAACATGATTCATTTTACAAGCCCTTATCACACAGTGTTTGTCAGTTAGTTTGCTGTTTAGGTAAAATCTTGGAAACCCAATTTGAAACTGATATCCGATTGAGTTGAAATTTTGCATACCTGCGTAACTGGGATGACAGTACAGTACTTTGGTACCATCGAACTAGTCTGATGATCGAGACCAAAGGTTGTTATAAGAACTCTGTAATAAAACAATGGATGCTCATTGTTTTTTGGGTTTGGTAGAATCATGTCGTTAAGCAGTAGATGACTTTTCAAACAGTAGGCGTTAACAGTTTGTATTAAAAAATGAAAATGTTGACATAAATAGGCGTTGCTGATACGGCCTCAGTTCCTACCTAAGCCTTATATAATAAGGTCTACCAATGTTCAGTTAAGTGTATTGTCGTGTCAGCTGCAAAGATATCTCACACAACGAAAGGCGCAAATATTCTGACACAATCATGTTTGTAGAACCATATCAGTCACTTATTTTTGCGGCTTTTGATGTATAAGTTATTAATGCAGATGATTGTACCAGGCTAAAATTAACCATATGCCTTTTTTAACTACTACTTTTTAAGTCTAGATATTAATACAGGAATAATTTGTAGACGAATAGGATCTTTAATTCTATATTCCACAGTCCATATCATGTCATCGTCTTTCAGTTAAGAGTTAAGCGATGATAGCAAATATCGGGCGGATAGTGTAAGAGTGTGAAATATACGATAAAAATGATTTTAAAAAAAATTACCGACACCACTTAGGCTCCGCTTTTCCAAGAGGAAATGCCCGGGTTGCTGTAAAAAATACTGAAATCACTATAAATAGGTGTGCCTATAATAGTTGAGGAGCTTCCTCAGTTTCTCCAGGATCCCATAATCAGAACCGGACCTGGTGACAATGAGGCCAACTGTGAAGTATGTATTGTATACTCTTTAAAAAAAAAGAATGTTCCAAATCGGTCCAGCAATCTTCGAATAATTGGTGAACGTACAGTGAGGTTCAAATTTGCATGGACACTTTATGATTGAATTCATTCATAACATGACTTTGAATTTTGGTGTACATAAAAAAAACCTAGCAAATAAAAACAAAGATCCCGACAATTTGAGAACCTTCGTCTTTCGAAATCTTGAAGTTGGTTGATAAACCGTTATACTAAAACTACAGAATGAATGGGTATTTTGTCCAGTTCATTGCTTCACCTGCTGAAATCGTTACATGATGTGGACAAATGGTACTTCGTCGTTTATTCATTTCATATTGCATTACATAATGTAAATATAAGCAATATAAAACCTAATCCTAATTATCATTAATATCATTATAATCATCTTTATTATATCCTATCTAGTCTAAGTAGTAGTTTAATATTCTGCTTGCTAATGCATATTCAAGTAGGTATTTCTTGCATCTTATATTTAAAATGCATGGGTGATAGAGGTCATCATACCGCTTATCCTGGTTGTATCGTAATGAACCCTGGGGTCCGCATGGGTAAAGAATAACCATACACTAGCCTTCTGGGTCTACACAAGCTCAAAAACCCAAAGTTGGTTCTCTTATAATAAAAGAGCCGTATCTCTGGTTGTTACTGATATGGTCTAAGAGCTTTTGTAATGAATGGTATGGCAGTTGCGGCGGAAAGTAGCCATAGACAAGTCGGGGCAGATTTTGTCTCTCTTTTTTGTATCGAACATGCAATTTATGAAAATTAAAATCAGAATTTGCATCTGCAAAAAAACACGTATCTTCCAGCAGTTGTGTTGTGATTAAGATAACATAAATTACCGAAGTTCTTTTAGATATAAAATCTGAACATCCCACTTGTGGGAGTGATTTATTTACTAATTAAAGTGCTATTTAGCAGAGGCGTACCGATATACCCGGTCGACGTTACTTATTGCAAGCCTAAGATTGAGCTAGCAAAGCAGGCAGCAGGTAGGAAGAAGATATTACCCCAGTCGATCACCAGACGAAATCTCTCCTGGCCCCAATTTATTTCTAGTCTAGATTTAGGTAGAACTATTTATAAGTATATAGGTAGACCCTTGTTAGTAGCAATTAACGACTTATTGTTTTTCCCTTGACAACACATAGGTACCTATAAATGTCCGATGTCGGTAGGAATAGAGTTCTACAGACACCTCGCCACTGTTTTATGGTCATCTTTTTCACTATGTAATATCGGCAAAACAAAAGACAAATTAGAACCTGAATCTGTTTATAATCCTTCTAATTTTTTCCTTGTAAAAAAATATACTAAAGAAGGTTCCAATTGCAGGTGCTTCTCGTACGAGTCGTCGCAGAGGCCGCAAATGGCCGCGTCGCCGCCTCTGTCTACAGTCGACAACAAAACATTCGATTGGGAGGAAACTTCGTTACTGAAGCCAAAATTTGTGAGCACCAATTAAAATCGTTAACACTGTTAACCGGCCATTTGTAATCCCTATTGCAACGGCACAAGATCTACCGATGGCCGGTTAAGGTGTACGTGCGTTGGAAACTCGTTTGAATTTTTTATTTGGATTTTTCCGTTACTGCATACTGCATACAAAGCCATTTATGGCCGTTATAATTTCCACCCAGCAACTGATAATAAATATGGACGGCGAGCTTCAAACAAACCGTCAGCCTGAAACTGGGAAACAACTCGATATACGCATGCTCACTACACTACCAATCAAAAGGCGTCCAAATATTAGTCTGTTTTCAATTACAGCAATTACTTAAAATACGATTGGTCTGTTTCAAAATAATTTGCTGTTATTCGTCGTAGCACTGACACTTGAAAATGACAAGACAGCGGTGTCATTGGAAACGCATTATCAGTGAACGATCTCATAAAATAAAGAACAATCTTCGAATGTATCTTTTTAGTTGATAGGTTTGAATTTTATTTTTAAGGAAATAAGCTGATACTAACGTTATCGTGTTTTACTGTAGCGTTAAATGATGTTATCACAGAGTGCGTCTCTATCATACCTTAATAACTGAAAAGCGTGCACACGCAGTGAGTATTATTATAGAACGAGCGGAGCGTCAGAAGTGAGTTCTTACAAACAGCTTCTGGCTCCTGGGACGTCTCTGCATTTCGATGACTTTCTGATTTTGAGAGTTCGATCGACGATTGAAAGACTGAACTTGAGTAACGTTTTCTTGATCTTTATGAAATTTGTTGGGGTTATAGTAGGGATACATATATGTAGTTTGAGAGTTCGTATATGAGCTATATTTTTTTCATACAAAGTAAAAACTATTTTTCTTGTACTGCATCCAATAAAGCAACAGATGATTTTGATGATTTTGTACATTGCTTGCTCAAACAAGTTTGGAACTGTGAATTATTTTACAAATCCAGCTATTTTTAAAAGTTCTGATTCAGTTTTATAAGCAAAATCGATTCTTGCCGGTTGGATTGAATAGCGGTACTATTTTTATACAAATGAGCCGGTATATAATTTCGGTATTCCGGCTACTAATTGATATTTTAGGATATTTTTTGGTTAATCTAATAATTTATTACGTTTACCTAAATTACATTTCAGAATATCACGTCAACAATGCAAATGTCGGCTATTTTGATTTTAAATAATACCGACAACGATCCCTGCTCCGAAGCAATTGTATACTACATAATCATAAGACATTTCAATGGTTGTTCAAAAGTGGGCATAGCACCATCCCCATATAAAATTATCCGGTAAAAGAAATTTATAATAATGTGGTTTCGGCTTTACTTACGTATGATAAGTGATGTCGTCTTTTTTATTATTTTTACCAGATCAACTCTGGCACCATTTTACGGCGCAAGAAGGCATTTTTAATTATTTATTAGATTTTTTTTTCATAAACGTCACTACTACCGTGTCATAGGACCGCCATTTGTTAACTAACGGCCCTCGTGGCAGAGTTTGCAAGCACCGCCCCTCGCGGCAGACTTTTTGTGGGGTCATTTTGCAGCTCGAGTTCATAGTCTAGGTATATTACCAGTCGCTGTTTCCACCCCATTGATAGGGTGTCAGAGATTAATTTATTTTTATTTTTTATTGATGCGGTTAAAACTCGAGTTCTTAGTATTGTAACAATAAAATTATTATCGATTAATTGAACCGCTGCCATTAAATAGTACCAAGTGTACCAACAGTACCAACGCTTTCAATTCTTATAAAATTCTTACGAAATATTATCATGTTTTCCAGTGAAGATAAACATCGTAAGGAAACCAGACCAATCCAAATAAGGCCTTGTTGCATATGCGAAATTATTTGATCAAGAGCTGGATACTGATGTGCTTACTTCAGGTTTAATGCAGTGTCCTTTACTGTAAATTTCGCCAACTATTTGGAGGACAATGTGAAGTGAAACTAAATAAGTCAATATTATTTACGTGTATGTTTACATGAGGATATAAAAGTCGACCTTATCTCTTACCTTTATTTGTTATTAAATATATAATATTTCTAGCAGGTTACCTAATGTAGGTCGGTTTTCGCTTGACATGTTACGATTACCATCTTCAATCTTCCCTAACATCTAGAACGTCCATCCACGATCACCGTTCTGCGCAATACAACCTGAATGAACATTATGCTTTTTACCCAGGTACAGTACTGTCCCAACGTCCTAGATGACCCAGAACTAATCGCGGGCAAGCACCGGACTCTCCTCACGTTCACGTCGTACATGACGTCGATCATCGACTATGTCCGTCCACAAGACTTGAAGAAGGAACTCAACGATAAGTTCAGAGAGAAATTCCCCCATCTCAAACTAACGTTAAGCAAGTTGAGAAGGTAAGTAGTTGTTTATTTTAATAATATGTAAACCGCGTGTATGTCGTTATATAAGAAATGCCTACAATATGCTATGACTAGTGCATTTGTAACACTTTCCTTTTTACTAGTTACTAGAAATATGGGTGTCTATATTTCATGCATTTTTTTAGAAACTTACAAATGCAGTCAAGGTAGTCGTAGCATAGATATATATTTTATTACCACAAGGTTTCACGAAATTTGCTGCTTACGAAAGAGTTTTATTTCTATATTTGAGAATGCTTTTCCGATGCATGAAATATCATTGCATCAAAAATCGGGTCTCTAGCATTTTCAGAACTATATAAAAGAACATACTTGCTCAACACAGCGTTGAACAGATGGGACGCTCCATAAACAAACCATAATGTTTCTTGAATTTTTATATCCGGTATTATTTGCAGATTCATTCCTTAGACCTCCTTCTCTTACCTTGTTTTTTTTTCAGCATTAAAAAGGAGATGCGTAAGATAGCGAAGCACGACAGCGGCGGTATCGACTTGTTGTCTGTTGCCCAAGCGTATGTCTACTTCGAAAAGCTGATTCTGGCCAATCTCATTACGAAGGATAATAGGAAACTGTGTGCTGGTGCGTGCTTGTTGCTGTCAGCTAAACTAAATGACGTTAAGGGAGAAACGTTGAAGGCTCTTATTGAGGTAAATATTTTGTCATGTTTGTAGTGATTATGTTCGACGCGATTTGCTTTACTTTTTACACTATTCAGTATTCCTTTGTTTATGTTCGAGACGAGTGTGATATTTATAATACATGTCTCGTGATATGTTATTGGGTTAAATCTTCCAATGCTCCTAGAAAACTGCAAATAAAACATTTCTCCAACAGCGCATCGAAACAACATTCAGAGTGACCAAAAAGGACTTGATAAAATTCGAGTTCGCGGTCCTTGTGGCGCTCGAGTTCGGTCTCCACGTGCCGCCGTACGAGGTGTTCCCGCACTACCAGCGGCTGCTGCACGACTCGTGACCTTGGCGACTGCCGTGCGCGCGCGCCGTCCGCCGCCGCAGGATGTCCACGCTATCCGCGCGTCCTGATTTCGATAGGTACTGCCGAGAGTACTAAACTAACGCATCGGCTACGCAAAAACGCAGCAATTTGTTCCGATGTATGTTGGTCGGCGAAGTCGCTGGGTGCGGTTTTTTCGCTGCTGTCGGGTAAGGGCGAAATGTCATGCTTAGTAAACGTCGGTGTCAATGACCTCGCGCAGTAAGGAAAAACGCGCAAAAAAACTCGGGGCCGTAGATTCCAAATGATAAGCGACATTTCGTAAGCTCAAATTTAAGGTTTTCAATTAAAAACATGTAGGTAGACATAAATATTTTGCGAATTTAGCTAATACTACATAGGTAGACGCAACATAAATAATAAGATAACAAAACAAACAGCGAGAAAAATAAAACATAAACTAAGGACGGCAACCTTCCTAGAAATCAATTAGGTGCAGACCTTAGGCTCAAAACATCGGGGCGGAATTAAGCAAAATTTGTCGATGGTAGCTTAAATTTGTCTATGGCCTCCATGCATTACTGCCTCCATTCCGCTAGGTGTGTTTTGAGCCTTAAATCATTCTTGTCTATCGAATGGAATACGTTTTTTATGTTTTTAAGATCTCCGAGACGTGCAGTAAGTAACAACTATGAAAGCCAATCGGTAGGAACGTGGTAAATTCAAACCCCGTGGCCCCATTACTAATAGGCAAACAAATTTCAAACGACTTTCAAATAATGGCAGGAAATATATTCTCTCTGTCTTATAAAAGGTTTAAAAAAGGGGTATTTGCCAGCTGTATGCGTTGATTGAGTTTCATATATTTCGCCAGACTTACATGCGCCATTAACACGGAGTAACTCGGTAAACATCCTGTTTTTAATAGTACTTAATTAGTTATAATGTTAACGACCATGTTAGCTTGAAATCGTATGTGTAGATATGTGATAGTTGAGTTGTTATACTTAACAGAAATCGGTAGAGAAAGAAATAAATGTAGTTATTTGCGTACACATGCAAGGAAAACATAAAGCTTTTACTTAACAAAAAGTTGATGCTTAGCAATGTGATTACAGAGCAAAGCTGATTTTCTGCGTGCCGCTCGTTCAACTCTACCGAATAACATTAATTGGTTGATGCTGTTCAATTGAAGTAGGTACGTAATATCAGCAGTCGTGGCTTTTTATTTAGGTACTATAGTAGATGTGATATTTACTTAGCTCGTTAATTAAACGGATTTAAATTAAATTATGCAATGTATACCCAAAATCATGTTAGGTAGTTATTTTTTTTATAATGCCTAAATATATATTTTTTAATAATTTTGTTGTAACACATCCTAACAAATTTAATTATTGGCTAATTTCATTTGAGTTCGATACACGAGTCCGACTCGATCTTGCCGGTTTTTAAGGTATACATTATGAATATTATGATTAAATACTAAAACTAACTAGTTTTAAGTGTTTTCCTAGTAAGCACCAAATTTTATGTAGTTAATATAGGTCTGATTTAAATTTAGAGATACTAACACAATGTTAGTTAATCGGTAATTCTAAAATATGTGCGTACATTTTCCATCAGATATACTATGACTGTGCGAACAAGGTACCTACACTCTAATATCTACAAACGACTTCATTGTCACGGTTCAGGGCGTTTAGAGTGTAAGTACATACTTACATAATGTATCCTCGTCCCGTGTATTATAAAGGGTCAAAGAAAAAGTAGTGTCTCTAATAAGTCAGTCTCTAATAATAGGCAGTACATTAGCCAGCCGGGGTAAGTGCACCCGTCCCCGTAAACCTGCTGCGCCAGGGGGGTTTCACTATGTCTCTCTTCATTTTACCCGATTTTGCCGATGCGCTTACCGCAAATGAGGGAAAGTCAGGGAAGAGCTGGCACATCGCTCATCTCCTTATGGGTGCGTTCTAGAATAAAATCATTTCAGCCAGCATTCATGACATGCGTATGACATGTTTCAAAGCTATTCATTCTCTCTCTGCACGTATATATTTATAAAGCATGTTCTTCAAAAATCCTATTTTATTTTTTAAAAGCGCGTGACAGCTAACGTTTTCGACTCTGTAGCTAAATGTAAAAGGAAAAGAGAATTTTCTGTACTTGTACTATTAATTAGGTATTTTCTGGCTGCGCATCGATTTGCTTAAACCACGCCCATGCACATGTATGAGACACGTTGATCGCTTATTTGCAAAAGAGAAAGAAATGCAAAGGTCTCTTTAACCTTTTGAAAGCCAAGAACACCTAACGGTGAGTCGTGAGTAATCTTGACCACAGCGCCAAGAACGCCCATAAATGTTTTGGCGTACGCTGTCAAAGTAACCTTCATGCTTTCAATTAAGGTTTGTATTGGCTAGCTTGCGTCCGTGATCTTGGCGTATAACGTTTTTACATATGACCTGTCATATTACACGAATATTTTATCGGGGCAACTGAATAAGTGTTTTGTATTACCTTTTGATTTGACACTTTCTATTTGACTACTTAATTGTATGAAGTAATTGAGTAAATTTCTAAGGCATCAGCATCAAAATATAATATCTTCCATGTAACTAATTGAGTAAATAAGTACCTATAACCGTTTTTCGTTTTGAAAAAAACAAGGCCTAAACATAGCTCAAAATTTAAATAGGTATTTAAAGTTCATTTATGGCGATTATCGCTGTGCCAAGGTAGAACTAGTCCAATTATAGTTATAGCTTGGAGTTGGTATTTTAGTACGTACTTTTCCTAGAAAGATGTTAAAAAATATTATGATATAGGGTGTTTCCTGCAATAGGAGCAATAAATTAAAACGTAGATTCTACTCCTCAAATCAGACAATGTTTGTTCAGCGACTTTTAAAAATAACTTATGGTTTTATTTTCATGACACTTTAAAGTTTTTATGAACCCGCAATGTATTCCGAAATTGATTATGTCTGTAGGGTGACAAGCAATGTCAAACAGACGGATTTTAACGTACATTGAAAATACTATTTAGTTTGTATGAACAACAGGCAATCTACAAAATACATATTTTAAAAATGTTGTTGAACAAAAGTTTTGTTATTTGAGGAGTAGAATCTACGTTTTAATTTATTGCTCATATTACAGGAAACGCCCTGTATAATGCTTAACGATTATAGAACTGTGATAAAAAGTGAAATTATTAGAAGTAACACCAATAAAAAATTGGTATTTAAGTGTTTAGTATTTATAGAATATAATATATGTAAGGTGCATTCGGGTAATCGGACAGAAATAGTGACGGAAAATTCCGAAAATGGACCTTAATCCAGTCGAATATCAGTGTCAGTGATTTTGAAATGACTTTCATCATTAAAACCCCAATTTCTAAATTACTCGAATACATCGCCTTATATATGTGAATGAATTGTTTAACCTTTTGACCGCCGTACGTCAAAAATTGAACTTTCAATTTTGAACTCGTGTCATAATTCATGAAGGTGTCATTCACGTTGTTACTTTGTCTCATATATCAGACGATGGCGGTCAAAAGGTTAAGGTTGCGTTTCCGCCAGAGATGAGCGAGGATGCGTTGCGATGCGAGGAATGTATATTTTAAGAACCAATCATAAAGCTGCTCTATGCGAGGATGGCGAGGATAAGTAAGTACAGGTCTATTCACGAGAGTTGGCGCGAGATTTGACAGAATTTCTATGAAAATGGCTGTCACTCAGTAGAAATCTCGCGCCAACTTTCGTGAATATACCTGTAAGTGAAGTGATTCTATTGGTTTTTAAAACCACATTCCTCGCATAACATCCTCGCTCCTCTGGTGGAAGTGGAACGCATACTAAGGGTAGGTAAACATTCGTTTCCAACACATATTTTTATTGTTTCTGTTAATTGTCTTCTTGAATTCGTAAAGTTGCGAATAAGAGTGCATTTTAAAATATATAAGTATGTTAAATTGAATATAATTTGGTTACTGACCATATACAACGTTTTTTTTTCACTTTGATCCCACAAAAAGTCAAATACCATACCTACCTATATACGGTATATACAAGATGTATCAAAAATACTGGTGGTGTTACACTCTGTATACTCTGTTTCTTGAATTTGAGGTGTCCAACTGTATACTCTGTTTCTTGAATTTGAGGTGTCCAATAAAGAATATTTATGTTATGTTATGTTATACAGAGTGTAACAAAAATACTGGTGATCCGTTTACCAATTTCTGCCAAAAAAATTGCCTGGAAAATGCTAAATACATAAGTAAAATGGGACAGTGCCACACTTGGTCTTTGTCAACCAGGCGTAGATTTAGTTTTGACTCTAGATGAACATAATATGATATTATAGTTATTAATTTTAAATCTTATGATGTGTTTCAAGTTAGAAACCAAAGTTAGTATTTCTTGATTTCAGAAAATAAGTAAGTTGAGATATTAAAGTAGATTTAACGCCTTTGGTAAAAACCTCACTCACAGTTTGATCGCAAAATGCATTTAAAATTAGCTTTGAGTCGATCAATGAACAAACAAGTCTGGTAAATTCTTCACGAATATTGCGCGGGTCGTCCATATCAATTTCCCCACGCTTCCTTCACACGCAAGATTCTTAACGACCAGTCAACACTTTACATAATTATGAATATTTAGGAATAGGTATGTTTTAATGAAAACATTTTTTTTGCGAGCCCTACGTTGAGAGCTCTAAGTACATCTCGCCAATGATTTTATTTCACTCGTCATTAATGCGCTAAATTAAAAATGGTCGCTAATTTTCGCTGTTGATGATGCAGAAAATAAAATAGGTAGGTAGGTACGAAATATCAGCGATAAATGGACAGAAAGTCTCGCGAAAACCGTTTTTTATTTTATTATTAGGGCAGATATGCGTAATATGTACGTATCAAAGTTGTTTATTTTCATTTTAAGATTTTTTTATCTTAATGTGTTCATGCAAAAAAACTTCACGGTAAGTACAGACACAGACCTTATTGATTTTAAATCGTATTTTTGGGAAAGCACGTAAACAAAAATGGCAACTGACGAAAATATATCGCCAATATCCTACAATAGGCTTGATGAATTTGTTTCATGCATGGTATCAATCGATTCGTATTGTTGTGAGGATCAAATGTCTATATGGGGCCAATAGACGGAGTGCTGGCCACGTCAGATATGACACAATAATGAGAGCAACAAAACCCCTCTAGTTTGCTATACTATGTTATTTCTAGATCCGAATATCTGGCAGCTGTAAAGTGGTGGAGGTCACAGAATGCAAATAACTTGAAGGAAACAATACAGTTCTGGATTTGATCCATTAATATCATGAAAAATTATGTAATTAATTAGATTATATAATATCCAAAAGTTTCGGTTGGGGGAAGTGTCAAATGATGTATAATGTAGTTTTTGGTTACTCGCCTGCTGTTTTTGTTTCCGCAATAATAAACAATGTTTTTTGTTCTAATGTTAAAATATAGGCCCTGTTCTCTATAAATGACACAATTTCAGCAATTTTTACCTATTTCGGTATTACATTTTTCCAACTTAAAAACTTTATGGTCTGTATTCTGTAACTCTGATCTCCACCCATTAAAAGCTGCCAGATGCCCGGATCTAGCAATAAGGATGGTTATGCAATCTAACTGGACTGTTTACATTACTCTCAATTTTGGGTCATATATCTGACGTGGCCAGCTCTTAGACCACAATTGCCTTAAATCAACATAAAAGATTTTTCTCAAAACGCTCCTAACAAAATGATATGAAGCAGTGACGTCACGGATTCATAGTTGCCCTATTTAAAGTATGGAAATATAATGAAATTGCTATTTTTATAGTGAAATGTTGCGTTTATGTATATGGTTGCCTTACTATTTATTTCACAATAAAATGTTAAAAATCGAATGGTGTCATTGGTTTTTTAAATTTCGTATTTTTATTTATTTATGTATTTATTTACGTTTTTAAAAAAAAATAAGAGAAGCCTGATATTTATGGACCATTCCAATAGATTCTTAAATTTTTTACTTTATTTGGATATTTTGATAATTTTGCATCCTATCAACTAGATTTTATTGCATAATTCAACTTGTGTCATGAGTATAAAGTGGACGTCGCTTTAAAAAACACACCTTATGAATGTGTGTGTGAAATTAATAACCTTACACAAATATTTTTCGATTCATCATCATCATCTAAGCCATAAGACGTCCATTGCTGAACATAGGCCTATAGAGGGGCCTATAGCAGTTTTTTTTTGTACTACGATACTGCTGCCCATCTCCCGGTATATTCCCTTAGCAGACTCCTACTGCAACCACGGGACAATATGGTGGGGGACAATTCTAAGGCCGGGCACGGCAATTTTTCGATTAAACTTAATAAAATAAGTAGGTCTAGCTACTTTGGCTCCGCGCCACTCTCGCAAATCCTGGAACACCATGTTCCCGTGTACTTACTGGAATAACGCGATAAAAATTAAAGTGAAGTGTATTTTATATGTTCCAAAAAGAACATAATTAACATAACACATTATGCTTATTGATTTCAATGATTTCAAGCAAATAAAAAGAACATAATAATTATCAAATGCGTTATGCTCCTACGCCTTTATATTATTTATGTGTATTGAACACAGCGTTACTTATGAAAGGTATGAGCGTTAACTTCAATCGTGCGTGTAATTGCTACGCATGTAATTGATGAATCAATTTCAAAAGAAAATTAAAAAATATATTGAAACCCACATCAATCAACGTAGCGTGTAGGCTTTAATCCACTTCATTAAACGAAAAGTAGAAAATTCACTGTAATATATGGGTCACTGTAATCGTGAGTATCGTGACTGTCGCATTGCTTCACTGAGAAATTTACTAGTTGCAAAGTGCACTTATACATAGAAGATAATTATACCAATGCTTATTAGGTATTGAAACATCCGTTCCAAATTATGCAAGGTAATAAAAGTGAAGAAAATACAATTTAACGTGCATTCACGCGTTATAATAGGCGAGTTAAGTTGTCTATAGCAGCTCTTCGATAATACGATGAGTTTAAAGGTATAAGCTAAAGGCCAAGCGAATGAAAATTGCGAAATTGTGAGAATGGAACAAATTTTAATTTTGATCAACACTTCCTTCTGGATAGGTAGGATATTTTATTTTAATTTTGTTTATAATAATTAACTAAATTAAATGCAAAATTTGGTCCATTTTCAAAGATAACATTTATTTTAATTATTTTTGAAACGCAGCTTGCAATATATTTATTTATACCTCTTTAAAATCAATAAATCCTTTTGTACAATGAAATGAGGAAAACCACTTAAGAGTGTGTCCTGTATGGAGCTTTATCTAATAAGTTATGTTTTCCTACTTTTTAAACAAACGCCTTGCAGTCTGAAACAACTTATTAGCCATTAATAGGCAAAGTTCTTTACTTAACATTATTTAAATGATTGATTCTGTTGGTTTTACTCATAGAAATGTAAATTTTAGATTACAATATCCCCTGCAGCAACTAACGCCTTATAATATTAAAAGCTACGGGTATCATGTCATGAAAGTACCTACACAAGGAGTTAAGTCCACTTGTGTAAAGTAAGCTTAATTTACAAAAGAGTCTCATTTACATTCGAGGGACTTAATCCTTTTAATTGGCCCAATTGATTTATGCAAGAAGGCAATATTTCTTTTCTAGTCGGAGCAACATATTTAAGTAAGTACCTTTTAACCTAAATAAATTATTGCGAAGTTGCAGTTGTTACCACCTTTATCTGTTACTAATACAAATACCTACATATTTCCTTAATTATTATTCTTAAATCTAAATAATAATAGTGATGATCCATGTAAGAGTAAAATAAGCATCTTTTTCAAGTAAGAAGAAATATTAGATAGGTACCTACAATTTTTTTTACTTAAGTTATGTTTACATCAACAATATAAGTTTTACTATTTTCTGTGTGTAGGTACAATCGACATCAAATACTTACATAGGAGGGGCCAGGGTACTCAAAATTATCTGAACAAACATTTTATTGCCTTGACAATAAAGGCGTTGTTCAGATATTTGTGACCACCATGGCCGCTCCGATATATTTGATAGCTACTGTACTAGGTGCGACAGGTACTTCCGCGTCTTAACTCAGTGGCCTTTATTGCTATGCATACCATAGAGTGTAGGTGTTTAGTATCTGTCTCCAAAAGTATGCGGATCTTAAATTTTGATAAAGTCGATATTTCCAGATATACCTAATCGCTCCGAATGTTACCATAAATGGCCTTCTAGCCCGAACCGTGCGACATATTTTTTTTATCCCACTTCATAGAAAACTAACGTAGATAAATACCGGGAAAACATTCCCTTTTGATGGATTTACAATATATACATGCGATTAAAATCACTCGACGGAAGGGCAACTACGGTTTCCTATGATACACTGTGCAAGGGCCGACACGCTACTGGCCGGTTTTTTCTAGTCTGTAATACCTATTTATGCCTTTAAATGGATTATCACAATTTCTGTTTCACCTTATGTATATAAATAGAATTATTTATTGCTAATGATACTATAGTAGGTTTACCTGCCTCCTATAAGTACTTAGTTAGTTACCTACCAATAACTCCAAAAATTGTCGTGCAGCTAAGCATTGCTATTTATTTTGCGGACTGTGCGGACTGCGGTGGATTGATAAATCAATGTACAGTCGCCATCAGATATATAGGAGCGGCCAAGGTTGTCTGTCACAAATATCTGAGCAACGCCTCTATTATCAAGCCAAAGTTCATGTTCAGATAGATTTATGGCGACTGTACCTGTCTAATTATTTTTTTACTGTGCAGGTACTGGTGTTATATTGCACACTATGCTTATTAAATCATTCCTGGGGAGATGAAGAAATTGAAGAAGAAGATACACCTAAAAAGGGAGCACATCTCGAAGGAATCGCACCGTCGGATAATTCAATTTTAGAAGCAATGCCAAAAAAGGGAGCCCACCTCGAAGCAGTCATCGCACCGTCCGATAATTCCTCCGAAGTTGACTTAAGCGAAGATTCCTCTATTTGGCAATTCTGGCGGCCTTGGAAATTATGGAATTGGGGTAAAGATCTAATTACAATTACAATATACAATTTGGATAATAACTTGATTTAGAAGAATTAATTTAAGAATTTGGTCATAGTCATAGACATTTATTATAGAGTTTAGGTAGGTACATTGATGATGGTAAGTAATTTTTTATACTCGGCGACTGTAATACTCGAATTGAGATTGTGGTGGCAGAACTACTAGCGCATACTTTTTTATAGAGCTTCTATGGTCGCATATTGTAGCATCCATAACAATCACAGAAAGGATTTCCTTACAATATTGTGAAACTGTTGTCGGGCCCCGCACTGCGTGTCGGGCGGGCGCCGCCGGCACAATCCACCGGGAGATCGAAGTTACTCAATTACATAGAAGCAGTAGGTTGTGCACGGCTTTCGTCGAACTCAATTCTTACCGGCTTGCTTAAGCACTCGTATAAAAACTATTGTGTGCAACGGTACATAATAAGGGTTCTTAAAATTCTCGGGTCTGTTTTTACAAAATTCGGCTTCGCCTCATTTTGTAACTTCGACCCTCGAATCTTAAGAACCCTTATTATGTAACTGTTGCACAATAGTATTTTGATGAGATTCGAGGGTCGAAGTTACAAAATGAGGCGAAGCCGAATTTTGTAAAAACAGACCCGAGAATTTTAAGAACCCTTATTATGTACCGTTGCACACAATAGTTTTTCTACGAGTGCTAGGCAAGCCAGTAAGCATTGAGTTCGACGAATGACCGCTGCCTCTATACAATTGTCTGCAATCTCCTGGCGGATTGCATCGGCGCCCGCCCCGTCTACAGCGGCGGGCGGCGCCGGTGCAGCGCCCGCCCCGGCAGCAGACCCATTATATCCCTAAGAATCGACTTTTGAGTCATATTATGACAACGTTCATAAACTATATGCTTTGAATATACATGTCAGTCATTTTATTGGCAAATTAGAATCCAGGAGTAGAAAAAAATTGTATTATGAACTACCGGGTCCATAATTGCATACCCAATTTATCAATGAATTCATTCATAAACTATGGTACGGTATTTTAACGATATATTTCTATATTACATTCATAACCACAACCCAAAAAGTGTCATAAGTGTGCATCTTTTCTTGTTCTATACAAAATTATTTTTTGCGATGAATTGTCCGAGCTACTTACTTATAGTCTGAGGCAGTAGTAGCTTAGTTACTGAGGTCTTAAATTAAATGACCGTCACAAGTATTTATTTTGTTAACAACCATGTTCTGTGGCAAGATAATTTCAAACACCTTACCCGTTTATTTATCTACTTATAGTACTTCTGCGGTTAATTTAATAACAATATATATAATAAAATTTCAAAAGCCTTTCGATTATCATTTAGTATTTTGTAGATTACCTACCTACCTAGGTTACCTACCGACCAACTGACCGTCGAAGAGAAAGGTGGATGCATGAACATTTCCGCGAGATTTACTATTGAAATGCTGCACTCAGTCAAAGTTATAGTTGAAATTGTGATTTGCACCGATTCGCCATACTTAGGTACATACAAATTGTTCGAGGGACTGGTGCAAATTATATGTCGTTAGCTATACATATATAATTATTAGATAATATAATTATTAGATATATTTTCTCATAGATCTAAATTCGATTTGAATACTTACGTATACAGGATGTAACAAAAATACTGGTGATCCGTTTAAGGGCATAATTGGTATCCTGTTGCAACTAAGAAAAAGAAGAAGAAAAAATTTTTGGACACAAAAAAAAAGTATGGGACAGGTGGTCTCAGCCGGCCGATCCTCCATACCAGAGACTATAAAGATATAGACGACCACAGCCTACGAACTTTTTGAAGCTCATGTCGATTGCGCCATCTATGTCAAAGCCACTTAAAGATACCGAATAATATATGTAAGAGAAATGTCACCTGCACTGCTACTCCACCTAGTGGGTACTAGTGTACTACTAGTATGCTATTTGTTACTAGGTGGAGTAGCAGTGCAGGTGACATTTCTCTTACATATTCGGTATCTTTAAGTGGCTTTGACATAGATGGCGCAATCGACATGAGCTTCAAAAAGTTCTTAGGCTGTGGTCGTCCATATTTCTATAGTCTCTGTCCATACTTAACCAAAAACATTTTCGCGCGAAAATTTTTATTCTTTGTTTTACATAATTGGTATCTATACCAATTAAGTATGCCCTTAAAAAAGATCACCAGCATTTTTGTTACACTTTGTATATGTCGGCGGCCGATCGTAAGATTAGGCATATCGTGAAATATGAAAAATCTTTGACTCGTTCCCTGAATGGACGGAGCCCCGCATAATGCGGGGCTTCTATTTCTGGCCAGTTTGCCCTTCGGGCATCTGAAGCAACCTAACGAACCTAAACCTACCTATACATTGCTTTAATGTGACTATCGTTGAAACATTACACAGGAACATTACGATCTGCCTGATTTTATGATCGGCCGCCGACATATACAAGATAGTTATACGAGTACAAACTCACCTAAGTACCTACTAAAATTCATTTAATTGTGAAGACTAATACGTTTTTTCTTTGATAGGCCGCAATCTGATGAATGAAGAATATAATGAAAACGCGAAAAGCAGTTATGGATATGGAAGACACGGCATGTATCGGCACCGAGACCAGAAACGATCTAAAATTAAAAATAAAATAAAATTCCTTGTAAAAATACATCAATTTCAAACGTAATGTTTTTTTATTGCACAATTAACGTTCTCAACGTGTACATTCAGCAGCAGAAGTAGCTAAGCGGGTGAGATATCTCATATTATGTTGGCGCGACTATGCACCAAGGAAATATAGGAGACCTACATACTTATGCTTGGCTGTCTTCACGGGATTACGTAGGTTAGAATTATAAATCTAACCCGCTAATCTACTTCTGCTGTTGACTGTCCTACACCCTGTTGTGTTGGCTTGAGCCTTAATTGCCCGCCTGATGGTATTAAGCAACTACCGTAGCCTGAAACTCCAGAGGTATCACATGCGCGTCGCCAACCCTTAACAAAAAGGAGAACTCACTGTGTTGACGGCTAAAGGAACAAGAGGGTCCTTAATCGTCAACACACTGGGTCCTCTTTGAGCTGTTCTCTTGAGCTGATTCAGTTTGGGTTGCACAGGGTGGTTCCACAACACTTTGGTAGCTCAAATACCGCGAGCCATCCGGTTGCCTCTTGGACACTTTTAACTTCGCGCCATTGCTTTATCTACATTAACTAGGGCATGCAATACCGGCATTTTTTGTTTGCATGATCAATATCGACATTCTTCCGACATTCCAGAATTGGCCTAACAATAATTTTAAACAAAAAAGAACCGACTTCACTTAGGATAGGATCCGCTATTCCAAGAGGAAGTGGCCGAGTTGCTGTAAAAAATGGTGAAATCACTATAGGTATGCCGATATTAGTCGAAGAGTTCCCTCGATTTCTCCGGGATCCCATCATTAAACCCCGACTTGGTGACAATGGGACCATCTAGGGGTTATACCTGTTCGATAAAAAAAAATTTAAAGTCGGTTCACGGTTCACGGAGATATCGAGTAACATACATACAAAAAAATAATAATGATAAAATAACTGTCGAATTGAGAACCTCCTCCTTTTTTGAAGTCGGTAAAAAAATACCCGCATGCCTTGTAAGTTGCAAGCATAGCGCATTCCCTGAGGTACGCGTTCCCGCCCTCGGTGGATTCGTGGATTTGGTGGATTTCGGTTCAACAACAAAGCTTTCAACACAGATCAGGGGGGCAATTTTTGAGATTCGAGCGCCTGAATTCAAGAAAATTAAACTCCAAAATAATCGCACACAAAAGTTTGTCGATATTATTTTCACATTAAATTAATAGTTTAAATAATCATGATTTGAGATTCATATCGCTGTTATTTTTAAAACACCATTTCAGCGTTTTACACGGAGTTTTAAATGTCATATTCGAGCGCTCGAATCTCAAAAATCACCCCCCAGCTATGCGCATGCGCGAGCGGAGATTATGACTATGAGAAAATTTTATTTTTGATTGATTATAGATTATATATTCTCTTTGCCTTTGATCGCTACGTTACGTCAGTCAGACTGACAACTTGTCAATAAAATTAACAATTATTTGTGTTATATTATCATCTTTGAGTATAATTAAATTTAAAATTAATCTTAAATGATACGATGTTTTACATCGATAGTCAACGGACAACGACCCGCCGGGACAGCTCCCTCATAACTACCGCCAGAACTTTCTCAGATCGAGGGTCCTCACTAACGGTTCGTGGCCACTCCAGCGCACGTTTCGACGACTTTGAGACCGTTGTTACAAACGTTCGTCCAAAGGGCTCCGTGCAAAAAGAACTGGTTACTTTACTGTTTGAGTCGATGCTTAAAAACATTGTGCAGTCTTGGGAGGTTATTGAACCGGAAAAGACTAACTTGGAGACTGTTAGTGAAGTCACCGAGATCTCTTTTAATAAAAAGAAAGGAAAAGAAGTTGTAGGTAAGCTCTGTTGATTCAAACAGATTTATGAGAGAGTAATATAAACACACAATTAGGGTTAAAGGTCCCATCGCCCACTTGTTTTCAACCGACTTCAAGATTTCGAAGGAGGAGGCTAATCAGTTCGTCGGGATCTTTGTTTTTTTGTTTGTTTGAAGGACACATTTATTAAACTCCAAACTGATACAAGTTCTAGCAAGATCTGATCAAAAGACAAGATGACTCTATAGACTTTTCAAGTCTCTGGTTAAGGAACTTACACACTAACCCGCTTATTCATAAACGTGTTTCAAACCTCATTTAGTTAAAATGTATTTTTTCTGTTTCTAACAAACACAACTGTCAATGTGACGGATAAGGACAAAAGATGATTTAGTTAAATGAGGTTTGCAATACGTTTATGAATAAGCGGGTAAGTAATTAAATTAGGTATAGTGTACAACAGGAACTCTTTAACTATTATAGGCACACCTATAGTGATTTTAGCATTTTTTTACAGCAACTTGGGCATTTCCTCTTGTAAAAGCGGATCCTAAGTGAAGTCGGTTCTTTTATTAGTAAAATTATTGTTCGAAGTTGAACTATTCGTTGTAAATTCGTGTAATTCGTATAATGACGTATCATTGCCTTTCTAGCAAAAACGCCCAGAGCCAAAACGACCAGGACGAAATCGGATTCAGTTACGGTACAGTATTCATGATGCTTTGTATTATATTACATTTTCTATTTTTTCTATCCATAATTATGTGAACGAAAATATTTTCATAATGATAACCGCTTCAGACAGAACCATACGTTCCGTGGTGGTCGGAGCCGGACGAGCGTGCAATCATTCACTTCAATAACGGAAACCTCTACGAAGGGAACATTTCTATGAAGTGTATGCATGGAGAAGGGCGGTTCCAATGGGCTGATGGCACAATCTATTTGGTAATAAATAAAGCCTATATTTATAAAAAAAGCAAATTGGCAGCATTAAGTAAGTACCTAAATATTTATTGACTCCGAAACCGAACACTTTTTTACACAGTTTTATTTAGCTTGACCCGTATGTATATTTGTTTGTTTATGTTATGTTTATGTCATTATACGCATCAAATCTTGTAAGTTACATTTCAACCACTTCCCAGTGTCTGATTGAGCTGAAATTTGGTATACTGCCGTAGTTTACTTGACTATGCTACTAGGTACAGTCAGCAATAAACCTGTGTACTAAAAAAATTTTTTGGGAGTTCCTTGTTTGCAGGTAACTGTAGCATACAGTTCCTAGGACTTTTCGCTTCTAAGCTAGCGTGCTATAGCGTAGGCGTAACGCTACGCCGCGCCGTAGCAGATAACATGGTGCCGTATTCTAATTTTAAAATACTATTACTAACCAATACATTAATAACTTTTAAGAAAAAAAAACGACTTCAGCAGGAGATGCCGCTGAAAGATTATTGTAGATGGTGTACTCTTAAATTCCATACATTGAAATGAAAAAGTTGTTTTGAAAATCTAACTTTTTAAATAATAATCTAAATCTAATTTGCTTAACAAACAAAGCGCAAAGTTGAAGAGATCCCTTCTGGTCATCATCAGCAGTTCCACTTCATAAAGTGTCACGGTTTTGGATGAAAATGCTTGATTAGTTGACAAAAACGCAAAAATAACATATTAATAAAATATAACATAAAATAATATATTTAAGTTTTGAAAAAAAACATACATCCGAATTGAGAACCTCTTCATTTGAAATCTTGAAGTCGGTTAAAAACACAATCCATCTCAAATATAGCTCCAACGCACAACAAATAATCAAGGTAAATATTGAAGTTGTATTGGAGTTGCATTGGAATAATTTTCGAGCAAATACTGATATTTCTGATTCAGGCGTTTAGGCACTAGCTGTATTGCTTTATTAATGCCTTGGAGTTGGATGGTGTCGAAACGTGTTTTAAAGTTAGAATACGGCCCTGGGCGTGACGACAATGTGTCGTGATTAGCGCTGACAGGGATAATAAAACAAAAAAGCAATTTTATTTAACCCTTTGACCGCCAAAGACATCAAATCACGCGCACGGAAAGTCGTGCCTTCAGCTCCAGCACGTGATATCACGTCCAAAATATGACTGGTTTGCCTTACACGCTCTCGCCTCGCGCGCGCTGGCGCTGAGGTTTTTCCGTCCGATGTTTGCGATCAAAGGGTTTACATTTCGATCTTTAACTAGACATGCTTTTTAAATATCATTTTCTCCAATGTGCTCGGAAATTTTCAGCTTACTGTAGCAAAATGAGTACGTGAAGTTCTTCATTTTTTACCAAAACGAATTAAAAAAAAAAAAAAACATTATTTACCTGTTTTAGCGGCCGTGAAGTAATTTGTCAACGCCATAAATATGTATACACTTTTGCACCTTACTCCATTGTAATAAGGTTCAAAGTGTATACATATTTTAGGCGTTGACTAGTAAAATCCATTACTGTATTGTTTTTTACCTTTTAAACTTTTCATCCGACTAAGAAATATCAATTCAAACAGCCAATACTTAAGCGACGTCTATACACCGTCTGAACGGCAATCCCTTCAAACTGTACGATAGAGCGAGATAGTTAGATCAAAAACCTTGGTTGTCTCGTTCTTTGTCATAGCACCGCGTCTGATCGTGCGAATGAGGCTTAATACAATCATAGACAAAACAACTATTTTTAAGGTTTAATCTTGTATCTGTTGCATAAAAGGAGCATATTTAATACTGTCTTAAATAGCTTTTGACGAAAATTTCTTTTTAAATATTATTTGAATGAAAATTGTCAGTATACATAGTTCTTAATACTTTAAAAAAAATTTATAGAGGGAAGCTAATTCATGACATTGAACGCTAATAACGTAACCAAAATCTGTAATTTATTTCATTTACTTTACTTTATTTCCTCGCACATTTAGAGAAAAGCACTATATATGCCTCGGCGGGAATAGAAATTCGTGGACTCGTCTTATTTTTTCGGACTCAGCTGCGCTTCGTCCGAAAAAATCGCTCATCCACGAATTTCCCTTTCCCGTCCTCTGCAATAATGTACTATTGTTTGTTGAATCGAGCGAGATTTTAATAAAATATTTAACTGCAATATTATTCGTGAAGGTACCTTTGTATGGGCAGGCCAGAAAATATAGATACAGGGTTGGGCAGAGTAACTGTCCTAGTTTAAAAGTTGTATACAAGTTTAAAAACAATATAATATGAGATGTTATGTTATTAATTATATTTAACACACTCTATATATTCCACATTAATTGATATGTTTTATTCTCTCTTCCTTAGCTTGTATAATTTTAAGCATCTTGCCATAAAAGGAATTTCACGCGGCACGGCAGCCATTATGCAAAGAAAATACGTTTTAATTACAGGAGATCGACAAGCGACAGACTAATGGAGTGTATAGTGTCTTATTAAGAGATATCCTGGAGGATATATTAGCCATAAGATGATTCCAAAAAGCCAGGCAGTCAGGGTATAACTTCATGGTGAAATGTACCACATTAGTCGGAATTTGAGGCTGACTCTTTACATTACAAAGTACGCTATACGTATCCTTAGAAAACTAATTAACTATCGATATTTCGGTATGAGGATATATGCAGAGCTTTATTAAGATGACATAAGGCTAGTTATTGGTTTTATTCTAGGGTCGGGTAGTCAAATATGGGACGACTAAGCAGAAGAGGACTTGCGTGCCGCGTGAAATTCCTTTAATGGCAAGATGCTTAAAATTATACAAGCTAAGGAAGAGAGAATAAAACATATCAATTAATGTGGAATATATAGAGTGTGTTTAATATAATTAATAACATAACATCTCATATTATATTGTTTTTAAACTTTTATACAACTTTTAAACTAGGACAGTTACTCTGCCCAACCCTGTACATTTAATGTGACAAAAACATATTTCCAAGATTTTACGCATTGGTAATAGAATAGAGTCATTGCTACATATTTTGTCACATTATATTAATTCATATTTTCAGCCGTGACTGTAGGTTTTTTATAAGTACATGGTATTTAACATGATAACATTGCGGGCATCGATTACAATTACAATCAACAATTCTCCTATTAGCTGAGCTCGAATTTGTAAAAATTGTGCGCATCGAGAAAAAGTTGTGAATTTTTGACCATGGATAGAATGGCCCACGATAAATATTTTTTAGAATTGGAGGTCCTTAAAATCTTTGGACCTTCACGTCAAAATCAGGGGTCCTGTGAAATACGTTATTACTCTATGGTTAAGGCTGCTAGGGGTTGTGTGGTATCATTTCCGTGTAAAACAGACACGCGGAATTCATTTGTGATATTAAAAATGTAAAATTTCTTATTAAAAAAAAAGTTGTGTGGCGAGGAAAAACACAATTTTTAATTTTTTTTTAGAACGTCATATAACTAATATATATAATTTTTTTTCTAATAATAAAAAATATTATAAAGGAGCATATTTAATGTAGTTTCTAAATGTATACAATTTTTAGGCTTATAGTATACAAAAACTACGCGAAAAAAAATGTTTGCTTCGTGGTGTATATGTTTTCTCCATAGTAAGTATCGATAATCAATGTGAACGTGAACATCCGTAGCGTATTGACCTTAAAATGCATGTATTGCTTGTTATTAGTAAATTTTATTCATAATAACTTCACAAAATGCAGAAATAAAAAAATACAATAAATAAAAACATATTTTTCCTCCTTAACTTTAACATAAACCGTCACAATTCAAACTACGCGACGTCTGTTTTCCGTTACTCAACTTAAGTAAAAAAAAAAACCAGAAGTTTTTTGTATTAAAGGTGTATAAAATGTATATGTTTCTATAATCTATATGAAATATGCTTCTTTATAATATTTTTTATTATTTGAAATAAAGGATATATATTAGTTATATGACGTTCTAAAAAAATAAAAATAAAATTGTGTTTTTCCTCGCGGCACAACTTTTTCTTTAATACGAAATTTTACATTTTTAATATCAAAATGAATTCTGCATGTCTGTTTTATACGGAAACGATACCAAACAACCCCTAGCAGTCTTAACCAGAGAGTAATAACATATTGCACGGGACCCCTGATTTTGACGTGAAGGTCCAAACATTTTACAGACCGCCAATACTAAAAAATATTCATCTTTGCTCACTCTATCTATGGTCAAAAATTCACAACTTTTTCTCATGCGCACAATTTTTTTCGCATTTGTACTGAGACAAAACCCGTTTTCAAACCCGACAAATTCA
This sequence comes from Pammene fasciana, assembly GCA_911728535.1. NCBI lineage: Eukaryota > Metazoa > Arthropoda > Insecta > Lepidoptera > Tortricidae > Pammene > Pammene fasciana. Next base: position 8,981,065 of record OU452277.1, on the reverse strand, counting down.
ATTTAGGGACATTTCAAAAACAACGAAATGGTCGGTAATGGGACGATCCAGTGGAAAAACGACACGTGGTACGACGGCGAGTTCGAGTGCAATTTGCGGCACGGTCGCGGGCTGTACGTGGACTCCCGCTCGCAGGCCTCCTACGTCGGCGGCTGGTACCTCGGCGCCAAACACGGCGGGGGCACCATACACTACCCGGGGCGGTACAACTCGTACGACGGACAGTGGGATCATGTAAGTTCGCGTGTAACCTGCGGGGCAGGCACGGACTGCACATGGACTGGCGGTCGCAGGGCTCCTACGTCGACATCTGGCACCTCGGCCCCAAACACGGCGAGGGCGCCATAGACTACCCGGGGCGGTGCAACTCGTACAGTCAGCTGCAAAAATAAGTATCGAAACCATCATCTCATAAATATGTCCGACGACTTTATTACGCAATGATTTTATATATACTAGATAAGAAATCAGCACTCCAAATGTGGCACAGTAAAAGCCGTTGCAACGCGACGGATTTTCCCGAAGAGAGACGAGCCCGAGCCGAGCGAAGCCCGATCGTTCCGAAAAGTCTATTTACAAAGGACTAACAAACGTTTCGTTAAAATATTACCAGTGTAAGCAAGACTAGGGATTAAGCTGAAATGCTACAGCATGAAGGTCAACGTACTATAGGCATAAATGGCGATAGGAAGTAAAGGTTTCGTAAATTTAAACCGAACTGACGGCATTGAGGAATAAGGCCAGTGGAGTAGTTGTTGTTTTTTTTAATTACGAAAGAATGAAAATAATTAAAACTTATTTAGTAAATTTTATTAACATATGTTCCACAAGTTATAAAAAATATGGTGATAAAATTAAGGAGAGTGATTACTTTTATCTTCGTTTCAAAATGAAATTTAAGTAACCCCTCCGCAAGGGTTAGACCTTGGTCGTGTTTTATAAAGTTACAATTTACAACTTCGCTGCTTGCCTCTCTTTCTAGCAAATCATACGTATGATTTGTTAGAAAGATAGGAAAAGCAGCGAAGTTGTAAATTGTAACATTATAAAACACGACCCTGGTAGCCTGCCCTAAATGGCACCAGTTTTTTTTATTCATGATAACTTTATTCTTAGATTTTAGCCAGTATGTAGAAAGCGGGATTCTATTGCTTACACTTACTTTTTCATCGCTGGTTCATGGTCGCAGGCTCACAGGCTAGGGGTTGTACAGTCGACATCAAAAATATGTTTTTTGGACCTTATTAGTCTTATTACAAAGGAGTAAGGTGCAAAAGTGTAAACATATTTTTAACGGGTTCTTCTAGAGGGCTGTCACTTTGCCTACACATAGTCCTAGCGGTACGCAAAAAATCTACAAATGTTGTTAAAAGCACGAAAATCGGAGCTATTGAAGTTTAATAGTTCATTATTTCATAATATTTTTAACAACAATATGACAGGCAATATAATAACATACACACTATACAAATCTATTAAAACGAACTAATACGCGAAATAGGTATAATTATGAAGTTTTCAATATTTATTACAAAAGTTTCATAATTTTTTTTATTATAAATAATAAATTAATTAATACAAGAGCGACTCCATTGCTCTTATGTGCCATGTGATTTTTGAACGCCAGATGAATGACAGGTGAAATTTAATCATATATTTCTTTTAATTTGTAATACAACCTTAACGATGTTAAAAAATTCGCACTGGCCGGTTACACATTTTTTGTGCTATATTTTCGGAAAATCTTGTTTGTGTCTGCGCCTCTATTATATTATAATATAACTCAATGTTATTACGTCAGTATAAGAGCTTTAGGACATGTTTTTGAGTAATTTCACTGTAACCATACTTTTACACTTGACTGTACGACGGACAGTGGGGCCATAGTGACATAGTGGGACAGTGGGGTGTAAGTTGGCGTGTAACCTGCGGGACAGGCGCGGGCTGTTCGGGGACTCACGCTCGCAGGGCTCCTACGTTAAAGCGGTATTACAAATTGCAACCTGCAGGGCCCAATCTGTTGTGTACCCTGCCTCTTCCTACCCCTCCTTCAGCTCCCTACGGGCCCTACCTTCGATTACACCTTCCAACCTGACAGATTGGGCCCTGCAGGTTGCAATGTGTAATACCGCTTTTAGGGGCTGGCACCTAGGCGCCAAGCACGGCGTGGGCTAGGCACCATATAGGTACTGCCCGCGGCACTTCAACTCGTACGACAGACAGTGGGACCATGTAAGTCTTGTTACGACTGATTGGCACAAATCATTCCCAATTACAATTATTAAGGTACTTTAGTCAAGAAAATCAGCTTTTCGTTTATTTGAAGCACCTACTAAACGCAATCTACTAAACGTTTTAACATTTATGTACTTATTTCCGCGCCTGTTAACAGTAGGTGGTTATTTGAAGGCAAAGATAGTTAAGCACGTCATATGTTCTTACGCTGCTGTTTTGAAGCGCGTAGCAGCATTTTCTATTTCCTCTCGAAATTGATGACTTCTATCAGAATTTTTGGTTCCTTTGTATTTGTTCTTAATCGATGCGAGAGGAAGGATTATGCGTTACATTTACATGTACATTATACGTTGTGCAATCTAAGAAGCGGTTATTGACACCTTTCATCTCAGTACATTTTATAACTTTTAGGCTATAAAATGTACTGAGATGACAGGTGCCAAAAACCGCTTCTTAGGTTGCACAAGGTACCTATAATAACATTATAACCTTGCTATACTACGCGCTTAGCGCTTCGTTGTAATATACAGGGCGGATTTACCTATGGCCGGAGACTCCGAAGAGGCGTAACCACAACGTGTCGTGATTGGCGCTTAATCAATAATTACCTTTTCACCTCACTAGCTCGGAAAGCCCTTTTTGTTTGTTTAATATCTATTGTGAAAATCGCTTTTTATCCACATGTGGTGAAAGAGTTTTGACATAAGTGACAAGTGGCTTAAGTGACATTTGACAGCTAACAAAACGTAAAACGTTAAAAGTGCAGAATTTTTAACATCGCAATCAATGAATTGCATCGAGTAAAAACACTTAATACAGTCTTACAACTTTATTTTAATTCATAAATATCAGCATTCAACATTAATCTTCATTCTTTTTGTAAAAACGGATAAATTGTTCTGACAGCCGAATAAGTCTACGTACGAACAAAACGCATCTGACATTTAATAAAACCTTTTACGTCAAAACTTTTCATTTCAATTCATCCATCATATCAACGTTAAATATTCGCATGTTTTTCTAGGTTGTTTTGTTAAAAATTAGTGATTCGAGTGATGAAGAAGTATTAAACACCTGAGGAATTACGGGAAACCGAGCAAAATGCACCCTTTTTCTTATTTTCCTCGCTGTAGTGAGGTGAAAAGTTTTGTGTTATACACGGGTGAAAGTTATTTTACGTCTCGAGTATTAAAGCACTCGCTACGCTCAGGATTCTATTTTTGAACCACTCGCTTCGCTCGTGGTCAATAATAGAATCCTTTCGCTAGCTCGTGTTTCAAATAACACTCGCACGTAAAATACAACTTTCACCCCTTGTATAACAAATAACTATTTTCTCCCAGAATGTAAGACATGGGCTCGGATCACGTGAATACTGCTACGACAGCGGCTACAAAGGAGGCTGGGACGCTTACAAGAGAGAAGGACATGGTTTGATGATATGGCCAAACCACGATGTAAGTTTATCTGTAGTGGATGAATGGATAAGGGATCTGCATGGTACCGCATGGGATACCAGTTCAAAGTTTTTTTTTACAATTTTTTTTTAGTACGACCTATGTGATATTTAACATGAATTTAACAGTAAAAGTCGGGCACAAGAATTTTGACCTGCTAAACAAGGCCAAATCAGCACTTTCAGATTCTTTTTTTTCATTTTTTTTTTCGAAAACTGCATTTTCCGACAGACATAGTTTTTGAATATTTTAGAGAAAAAAATAACCTTTCGATAAAAAATATTGTTAATGTAAAATTATTCACCGTTTAGGATTTATGAATTTTCTCCCAGAAAATTTAGGTTTTTTTATAATTTCAACTAAAATTAACGATATTTTCTTAAAGATATGATTTAGGGAGTTATAGATATTCAGGTCACACGCCATATAAAAGAAAAACGGATGGTATATTTTCCATAGAAAATAAGTTATTTCCGAAAAACTGATTTCATAAAAAGTGAGGCCCTAGCCGTCCCTTTGACCCTATTCCGCCCGTTCACGAACTTGTTCTAGGTATCAACCAGGGCGATTTTTGTACCAAGTTTGAAAGCAATCGCAAGCTTGCAAGCAATCTGTAAAGATTTTTTTTCAAAATTCGATTGTGTCGAAGAAATGAATAGGTAGACTCGATTTTTAAAATCTACCTAAAATCGCAGGTGACTAGTCGCTTACGTCTGTAGATAGCCTATTCCATTAAGTAGAATTATATGGTCTATTCTGAAGAGTAATATACATAATTACATATATTCACAGCAAGCAGTTTGTACGAATGTACAGTCGACGTCAAATGTATGATTACCCTTTTGAGCCTTGTTACAAGGTGCAAAAAGTACCTATACATATATTTGGCGTCGTCGGCGTCGACTGTACATAGGCAGCATGACTTTACTGAGAGAAAATTACAAGTAAAAAATATTAATAGTAAACTTTAGTGAATCCCAGGACAAGAGGAGATACCTATACTAACGGTTATAAACGTTTTGAACTTTCTATTCTATGGAATTAATAAAACTACCTTGAGATTAATATAATTTACTATTGCCTAGAAAAAATGTAAAAAAACTTTTTACAAAAAAAAGATCAACCGACTTCAAAAAGGATAAAATGAATCATTATATTATTTATATGCGTTACCAACTGATATGTTTGAAGTCGGTGCCAAGCCAAATTTGGAAGAGTTAATACGAACGAGGCGATTTGTTCAGTGAATTGTTATTTATTTTTACTATACAACTAATCTAATACGGTATGAATCGCACATAGATATACATTCGTTTCGACCATGCGTTAACTGTCAGGCAAGTAGGTACAGAAAGTATAATCACGCGTCCTATGTTTGTTTGTTAACACATTGTTGGGACTATCCGTATATCGAACGAAGCCCGTGGTTCGGTTTGAATTATTTATCCTTCTTCATCTAAGGTTTAATCCGAAGTATAAAGGAATTCAATTGCTAGATTAATTTTTCTATACTCACATACCCAGTACACACGGCGTGTCAGTAAAAAGGCACGATATTCAAATTTTTTATGGAAGGTCAATCTTACGCTTCTACATTTTTTTTTCTATTTGCCGCCTTTTTATGATTATTGACAAAGCAGACGTGTATCAGAATATATATATCGTTGTCACATTTCATCAAAATAGGATTAGTAGTTTAGACATAAAAATGTAACACATGACATTCACCTTTGCATTATTAGTACCGATGTTTTGTGATGTTCACACTTGCAGCTGATTTGACCGGTTTTGTAATTTGTGGCTTGGCACCGACTTCAAACATAGCAGTTGGTAACGCATATAAATAATATAATGATTCATTTTATCCTTTTTGAAGTCGGTTTATCTTTTTTTTTGTAAAAAGTTTTTATTTTTCCATTTTTAGTGGTTATATATTTATCAAAATCGGACAAAAAGTCTCGGAATAATAGGTAAAGATATATAAAAAAGTTCATTATACACCTATTTTAGCTAAAGAAAGGTCCACGTATCATATGTGGACTTCATCATTAGGTCCTCTATATCAAATTGGTGGTCAAGAGGGAATGCTCGAGTTGCTTAAGAAAACACCCAAATCAACATACATGTGCCTTTAAAAATTGAGGAGTTCTCTCAATTCCTCACGGATCCCATCATCAGAACAGCACCAGATTAATGTGGGACCATCTTCGAGGTAGTTCCTATCAAACAAAAACAATAATTATTCAAATTGGATCACGGGTCTCGGAGTAATCGCTGAACATCCTGCATAAAAAAATCTTCATCATTATCATCAAAACCATCATCATCATCAGGTCCACTGCATCGAAATGGTGGTTTTCGTGAGAAAATGCTTGAGTTGCTTAAGAAAACACCCAAATCACCATACATGTGCCTTTAAAAATTGAGGAGTTCCCTCAATTCCTCATGGATCCCATCATCAGAACAGCACCATATTAATATGGGACTACCTTGGATGTAGATCCTTTCAAACGAAAAAAGAATTATTCAAATCGGACCACGGGTCTCGGAGTAATCGGTGAACATACATAAAAAAAAACACCAAACCGACTGCAGAACCTCCTTCCTCAATGGAATTGAAGTCGGTTAAAAATTAACAGATTTTGATATTCCCGTCTTTTAGATATCAAGTTATTAATTCGAACAATTTTTTTTCTCCGTGTTCTCTTGAAGAAACAATTTAAATAGAATAAGTGAACTTTATTTTTACAGTAAGAAAAGTTCCTTACTTGGTTCAGTTTGTATTAACGATGTTGCGCATGTTATGTACAATAAAGTGTGTGCGTTCCCATTGAGGGTCCAAGTTGGAATTTTGAGCTTTTAAGCTTACCAGTCTTTAGTAAAAGTTCTCAAACCATTGTAAATTCAACCAATAATTTGTAAAAGTCGTTACTCAAAAGTTACGTTCGGTTAAAGGTGGACCCTCAGTCGTGCATGCCAGGTATCCATATCTAATAAACTACTTAAAATGTATAACTGCTGTACATTACTACTTTTAGTAAAAGATTTGTAAAACTAATTTCATTAATCGTGACTCCATTCTGCTAACTTAATACGAAGAAATAGCATGCAGAAGGTGGTCCCTCAATTGAACATTACAATTTCTTAGAATATCACATTCAGTGAGAACAAGAGTAATATTTAAAATGTATATGTGACTGAGAGTTAGTAAAAGTACTTGAATCATTGTAAATTCAATGGTTAGTTTGTAAAAGAAGTCATTCAAAAGTTACAATCGACTAAAGGTGGTCCCTCAATTGAAACGCTTGTCATAAGTAAAACTCAATTTACAAATCACTGGGTTGGTAATTAGACAATGGCTATAGCCTATCCTTTAGTAAAAATTTTTACTAACGATTGCTCTATCGAACAGTATAAACAAATATACCGTTTTACGAGAAATTTGAATCAAACATCTGCGAAGAAATACTACGGCCCAGGTGACCACATATTAGGATTTTGTGGGATAAGTACCTAAATAAAAATAATTACTGTTCGTGATGTTATTTATTTTTTATTCTTAAGTTTGACATAATATATCTTGGCTAATCATCACAATAAGAAAAAGAAAAGAAAAAAATGCATTACACGATTGAGGTTGGGGTTTTAATGGGCTGGAGTTCAACATAATGGGTGGTACACGGTATGGCTTGATTTTGCCCGCCTTAAATACCAATATCTCACTCTTTTTGTTGTTGTACTCCAGTCCATGGGTCAAGGCGTCGGCTTCGCAGTGGGCAAGCAGTTCTTTTCAGTTCAGGTTCCGTTCTTTTTTCTTAAGGTACGAAACCCTAAAAACCATATAAACATGCATAATATAATTGTTGCTCGGAGTGTCAGTAGATGTGAAAACCAGATTGATGTTGATAATTTTAATTCAAACATTATGAAATTTCAATACTCAAAGTTCTATGTTTTCACTTCTATCGGCAATTCGGCAGTCCCTATAACTGCCAATTTTTATCTTTATTTAGGTACTTATCCCACAAAATCCTAATGTGTGGTCACCTGGGCCGTAGTATTTCTTCGCAGATGTTTGATTCAAATTTCTAGTAAAACGGTATATTTGTTTATACTGTTCGATAGAGCAATCGTTAGTTATACATTTTAAGTAGTTTATTAGATATGGATACCTGGCATGCACGACTGAGGGTCCACCTTTAACCGAACGTAACTTTTGAGTAACGACTTTTAGAAATTATTGGTTGAATTTACAATGGTTTGAGAACTTTTACTAAAGACTGGTAAGCTTAAAAGCTCAAAATTCCAACTTGGACCCTCAATGGGAACGCACACCAATAAAGTCAATAACTATATATAGGTAAGTATTATTTAATGACTGACTAATTTATGCTCAATACCTACTTTTCAGCTCTATAGCGGTGATTGGAAAAACAATGTTATGAGTGGTTACGGTATTTACATTTGGAATATGTACTGCAATAACTCGATGTCCGCGCCCTCGATCAACATCTACCGTGGCCAATGGCACAAGGGCAAACGCAATGGCTTCGGCTTCCTGGATTTCGGTTTTGGCATGGGTTCTCATTACAAGGGCGAGTTCAAAAACAACTTGAAGAGTGGAGCCGGTACGTTAGTCGCCAATAATGGTCATATCTTATCGCATAAAGCCTTGTTCAGTGATGATAACCTCGGGCCTCATGGCTCAGATTACGTGTGCGGACAAGATTCTTTATCACTTCGCAATCAACTTTCGGTTTTAACTCGAAGACCGGATACAACTGAATTTGACATATGTGACAATCTAAGTCTGATTTACCACGTTCATCACGCTTTAAATAATATTGATCGTGAAGCCGAAATAAGAACTGCTATCATCAATAAGTTCATGGAAAATAATAAGTATCTTGAACCCAATGGCATTGCAACTATTAAACGCAAAGAAGACGTCCCAGAAGAAGCAAATTTAAACATAGACGCATTGGTAACATTCGAAGAAACATCTCTTCGCAAAGCTCTACGGTGCTACGAAACAGAATTAAGGAAAATTTACATGCATTACGCGAAAATATGCAACACGGAAGGGATTAGTTTCCCTCCGACTCTTATCCGCTTGTACCTTTGGCAGCTGTATTTTGATTGCAAGATTCATGAGAAAGGTTTAACGCTAATAGAAATAGATAAAATATTCTTCAAAAATCCTGAATGGATCTCACGAACACCACATAATCCATTCGAAAGAATATATTTTTGGCAATTTCAACACAGTCTGATTACGATTGCGAGTAAATTGTATGCCAAAAGGAAGTTTCCAGGCCCGAAACCAGATACGATTTTGGCAAGTGCGTTTAGACAATTTATGGACAAGGATGTCTTACCTGGCTCAAGTCGTCATACAGGTACTTAATTAAAAATATATAATTAAGCCATTTATTACATGAAACATTAGATCCGAATCCTTTACTTGAACGTGACATAATCTTAGTGTAGGTACCTACTGCTTCAATGGCTAGAGGCGGCATATTCTACGGCGAGACTGGGGATTTGAGCAGTGTTCAATGAGACCACTCGCATATAAACGCGGCGCAGGACACGCCGCCGGTCGCCACCTCTCAAGCGGCATCTCAGTTTAAACCCTTAGGTAATACATATCCACATAAACATAAAGTATTTATTTTAAAGGTCACCTCGTGAACGGCTACGGCGTATACGTGCCCCTGAAAGGCCTGTACGCCCTGTACCACAGCCTGGGCGAGCCGCACACGGTACGCGCATTTCTGTGCGCGGCGCTGCGCCCCCACCACGACTTGGAGCACCCGCAGCCTGCGATGGTCGAAGCCCCCGACGATTGCCTTCCGATCGGACGCAACGAATACGTGTTTGGGGAGGATATGACATTCACTCTTGGTGCGTAAAGTTAAGCGATGGATGGGATTAGTCAACAAGACGACTAGATTGCATTTTACTTACCTTTCAATTGACAATTTTTTTCATGTATATCTGTATATTTATTTCCAGAAGGAGAGATACAAAAATTCACGATTGATGATTCAAACGACGATTTAAAACTATTCAATTTTGGAAACCTGACCTGTAAAACTATTATAAAAATATTTGCTAAAATATTTCCCAATATCTTTGGAAATAATCACGTATTGAATTTGGACGTTGAAATAACGTTTTTTGAGTTCTTTGAAGCATTTATATCTTGTTCGGAGGAGAGTATTCGTCTGAAAGAGAACCAGTTCAAAGAAGCTGTTGCCCAAACTACCTTTATACCGTTACGGACGAAATAGAGTGATTTAATAACGATAATATGTGCTGGACTAGTAAAAAAATAAGTGTTTCATTGACTTATTTTATTAATGATCATTAATGCACCTTTGCCCAGTAGCAAAAGAGCGATCTACGTGAAAGATTAGGTGCGCCGTATTGGCTAATTGGTTAATATCAAGGCGCGAAGACTTAACGCGCGAGTGTGATGCCATTCCGCAACTTTTTACGCATATTATCCCGATTTTTGTCCTTATGATTTATGGGTGCAAATCACGTTTGGACAAAGTACCTTAACCACAATTACCACAAATAAAAAGGTGGTCATTGCGCTCACTTTGTCGTGAGCAAAAAACTACTAAAATCACGGTCATCACGGATTAAACAACGCGCGTAAATGTTGCGGCTTGCGGCGGTTTCGCTATTCGCTACGTAGGTATAGTCAGTTTCAATTTAAATAATGAAAGCTATTTATGAATAACTAACTAAACTCGAAACTGTAATTCGAGGCCAAAAAAGTTACTACAATGTTGCCACTGCAGTAAAATGTTTGTACAATGGTATATTCCCTTTTTTATTAAAAACACGCTAAGATAATTTATTTGTTGGTAGGGGAAGATGGGGAGGCTTCGTACACTTTTTTTTCGGAGCCTTGTAAAACAAAATGTAACAGATATTTTACAATGAAACGAATGCTATGTTATTGTCCATTTATCTGCCTATAATAATAGCGCATTTCTGGCTTGATATAAAGCAACTTGGCCAAGCTATAACGCTTTTTCCAAAAAATGGGAACTGTACGAATTTACCCCACCACGCGGGGTAGCTCCGTACACTATTCGTTTCTCCCCGGGATTCATGATTTTACCAGCTATTTCGCCAGTTTCAATCACTTTTTAAACATATCTTACTGACCTGTTTTTGCAATTATGTTATTCTTGATTTTAACTTGCATGGGGTGCATTCGTACAGTATGAAATTACATACATTTTTAGTGTACGAAGGTACCCCAATCCAACGGACCAGAAAAAAATCAAAATAAAAAAAATATCGTTAATATAATCCCAAAAGTATTGTTTAAATAACAATATTTAGCATATATTTACAAACAATACTAAAGCATTTTTTCTAAGTCCATCCAAACTTTTTGGAAACAAAGGCATTCAAAGGAGAACTCAAAATTACTTGCGAGTGGCGAAAACACATATCAGCTCTTTCTGGCGAAATCTTGTACCGCACTGCCATTACTTTTGGAAGGTACCCTATGCATGTAAGTAGCCGTGTTGCATCCAAATATGAACGCTTCAGCGTGTTGGATAGCCGAGATATGACCACTGTACGAAGGCTCCCAGTGTATGAATCTACCCTGTCTTCCCCTAATTTCAATCCTATAATTTAAAGAAGTAATTGTATTTACTTATTTTACATAAATAAAAGACGCCCTAATAAAAAGTTAAACATCCGTGATTTTTGGTTGCAAAGCTGGTATTGCACTTGTATTACTTCGGGTATTCATAACATTTGGTACAATAATTTACGACTAAGTTAAGAACTACATCAAGTCAAAAAAGAAACCTTATCGTGTTTAATATGTTCGTTAGAATTGTCTCCGTGTTAGTTTACTGTTGAAAGTAAAGTACAGTCGGCGACAAAAGTTCATACCTACCTTTTTTTTACAAAAACCTTATTTTAACTAGTAGCCCGCTTCGAACCGAGAACTCGTGATTTACATGCAAACGAGTGGACCAATATAACAAGACACTTTATGATGATTTTTTCGCGCCTTCTAAGCTCCATAACGCCTTGATCAATCTGGTCATATTTGAACACTCAAATTATATTATTTATCTATGCTGCATCCCCAAGAAATTTTGTAAAGTTATCGTGGAACAGAACAATTATTTAAAATCAAAAATCTATCGAAATGCAGAGACGTCTAGGTAGCCAGCTGACAATTCCGTTGTATCCGTACGTCTGTAAGTACTTCACTTCGCTTACGCTCCACTCTTTAGATAATGTCACAGAATAAATAATATGATAATGTTGGCCAATATAAAGCAGCATATTATTCAATTCAATTCAATTTTTAAAATAAATGGCATTCTGTCCACAATATTGGGACAATTTTGCCAATGTCGAAGTAGAGACGACAAGTGTACGGTTAATTAGTTAAAATTTCGCTCCAAGAGCTGGACGTTGTACGGTGAGGTTAGGTTTTTTATAAGGAGATAGCTACTCCCTACAAAAAGCACGTGGACTAACGGATATCTAACTCAAACAGGGGTTACACTTGTTTTGAGATTAATTCTTCATTAGTTGCACACTAGTTCGTTAAATCACTGCAGAATAAGCTATATATTACACACTGAATCGATACGACGAAAATGAACAAAAAATAAGAAATAATCAAAAAACCAAACCACCTTGCTCGACAAGATGGCCGCAAGTCCCCAGCATATTATAAAAAGGTTGGCGAAACCTGAAAAGTTTACTTGACAGTGACATAAGCGACAATGATGGTTATGACACTGACGTATCTGTCGTAGATTTTTTGGCCTTGAATTCCAGTTTCGAGATAAGGTACTACTAGGTAGTAGGTACCTACTTTCATATCACGTACCAAGTCGCATTCATTTTAAGCGACGGGTTTGTACTTTGTATTTATATTATAAATTTTCATTTGGAATACGATTGAGAAACATGTAAAATGACCGCCTGATCATAAATATCTGAACAACGCCTCTATTGTCAAGAGGATAAAGTGCATGTTCAGATATTTTGAGTACCGTGGCCGCTCCGATATATTTGATGGGACGGTACCTACTGCATTTTATTTGATTCTTTCCCTAAATAAATTCAGTGCCTGATAATAATTCAATTCAATTCATAAATAAAAGTATGCAATTTTGAATCAATGTTTTCTTATGACGTTATGAGACTTATCACGCAAAATTATCGTCCGTAAACCGACTTTACAGGCAGCCATTTTTTACTTAACAATCTTATCGGCTGCCCTAAACGGGCTTGTATTTGGTGGAGGTACTCAACGGGGTGCAAGGTATGACCCATAGATATCTGAATTATAAATAGATATGGTACGAGTCTAGAGCTCCCGCTACACGTGTAACACGCGGAAACGAATACCCGTGTACTTAAGACCGGCGGTGCTAAGGAACCGGTTTACACGAACCCGCCAAGATTCGGAAACGTGTCCGGGAAACGTTTCCAGGAGACGTTTCTCAGACACGTTTCCCCGGTTACACGGGTACTTAATACCGGCCCGAACGGTTCCGAAGCTCCGAAGCAGTTAGAGCTGATTCAAATAAGGTTTAATATTGAATGCTCTAATTGTGAACTACATTATTATGCACCACACACTTGAGCGAAATTCAGCGCGGAATTCAGGCAAAAAAGCTGAATGCCGCTCAAATGTGTGGCGCTCATTATTATATGAGGTTGAATGGATTCGTATCATATAGATTTACTTTAAAATAAAAATTCTTTACCCAACTCCACAAAAACCATAATTGTTTTGGAGTCCTTTATTACATACCTACAAGGATAATTATTATTATATAATTATATTGAATATTTACGTATGTTAAATAAAATAATATTAAAATTAATTACCATGCATATATTATATAACGAAGTTCACAATCTTACTAATTACGGCGAAAATGTTGTTGTAATTAGTACCATAGCACTATTTTTAAAGTTTAAAGTCTAAATTCAAACAACATTTTCGCCGTAATTAGTACGATCGTGAACTTGGGTATCGATATTAAAGGTAGGATTAGGTTAGGACGCGTCCAACTGAACAAAAATATGTGAACACGACCTTATACCCATACGAATAAGGTTGTGTTCACATATTAACGGATATTAATGGACTCGACTGTACATTGCCGGAAAGGAGGCAATAATTGCCTCCCGACTTTCTTATTAAAACTTTACACAGTGATAACAGCAAATCAATATAAAATATATATTATACACTGATGTAGGTAATGTAAAAGTACCTATCTGAATTCATAGCTGTAGAGACATAATGCAATAACTAGGTATTAATTATAATATTGATATTCTCTTATTTTTATCTCTTTCTTTGTTTAACCGAACATAAAGAACACGCGCGACGGCTCCTACAAAAATAGTAACTAGGTACGAATTTAAGTGAACGATAATATGACTTATTGGGATAAGCTTAGATCATAAAATGGGAAATCCTTTATTTTTACTTGAGTGACTTTCACGCTAACGTCCCGGCGGTCCAGGTAATAAAATTAAATGTGTCATTTTATGACATCTTTTTGTGCGCTATTTTGACCAAAACGTTTTGTTTTCAAATCTTAAATGTAATAATAGTAATAAAGCTTAAAATAGGTAGATACCTATTTTAAGCTTTATGTCGATGTTATAAAGTCAACACGTCTGTAAAAAAACGTTAAAAACATTAAAATTCCCACAAATGTAATAGTTTCGCTGTGGTAATTTAAGAGCACCCTCTACAATACAACTAGAATAAATAAAAATAAATATTCCTAAGAATTTTTCGAATTTTCCTAAGCATCTTGTTATTTTAAAACCCGCAATCAAAGAGGTATATTATAGAGGTATGCCCGGGCTTAAAACTAGGTAATTATCATTGAATTAAAAATAATAGAAGACGGAAATAACCAAAATATCACCATATTTAAATATGATATGAGGATTCTGGTTATTAAAAAAGTTTTGTTTAATAAATTCAACACGTCTAATAAATGTTTAACTACATAATACATATCAAACTAATACAAAATTAATTTGATAGCTAAGTTTTATTTACGATGTTAAACTTCAATGTTTTTGCTCTAGTTAGTGATCTATTTGTGCAAAATTTACCTGCTATTCTATTACCATCATAAAAAGGCACACCCACAGTAACCATTTATTAAATTTCTACTCTACGGACCTCACAATAAGATTCAAAATCACCAAACTCCCCAAATGTATCATATATTCATTCGTACCGTTTGAACGACTCGATCCGTTCGACTCTTACCGCCAAGGACGTTTCCAGATCCGCGTGTAGGGTCGCTATGCCGGTTGGCGGACAGTTAAGGAAGTTGCTGACTTCAAACCCCTTAAAAAAATAGTAATTTACGATAATATATGCTAATTTCTATACCAATACGTTAGAAATATAGTCTATTTGTAAAACAAATATGAATACTGGCTGCTTTGCTTGTAAGTTTTGATAAAATTAGCGATAAGTGAAAAAATACCCGAAATGCCGGTTGGCGGACAGTTTTTTCAGTATGCGGACATTAAGTGCTAGTTGGCGGACATGCAGTTTTATGCAATAAAATTGCAACTGAACCAAGTTTTATCTGTTTACATTAGGCTTTAATATCAATGGTACTATCTGAACACCGTTTTTATCAAAATATAGTCTCTTCGCGGTCCTTACGACCTTTAAAAAGTAAGATTGTTTGTTTGAAAAAAAACGTCGTTTAACTGACTATATCCAAAGTAATTCGCGTTAAAAGCGTTGATTAAACTTGATCTTCTTAGTTTTTTCCATACTTTATGGACGGTGAGTTCAAAAGTGGGGGGAGGGGGGTAATGAAATTAGATACACAAACCTATTATTTTGGAAACTAATCACTTAATCATTAAAAACTGTTAGCAATGTCGAAGCTTGTTTTATACTATGACGGTAAGAAATAAGCGTGCGGCTTGTCTAATGGTAAGCCGCTATTATAGTCTATGGACGCTTATAACTCCAGTTGAGTAACAAGAAGCACGTTGCCGTCCAGTAAAAGAACAAGGATGTTGTGTAGATAGATTATTATACACAAAGGGACAAATATAGACCGCTCACAACCTACATACTGCATCGTTGGGAACTATATAAAAGACCTATGGAATGGTATACCACATATTGGTCAATTGGAACATTACATACATATGGCGGGAAAAAGTTGATAACTCAAGATATAAAAATTGAAGAAATCTGACCCTTATGATATGATTTTTTTCATGTTCAAATTTATTCAAGTTTTTGTCCTGACTTGTCAACTTCTCCTCGCCATGTACGGATTATTAAATAATATTAAATTTTAGTACACTGCTTCGGATAGGTTGTCTGAAATGTCTACCTATTCTACTATCTTTGATTCTTTCATGATAGGATTGATAGGGCAGCCCACACTACAGTCACTCCCATACGTTTTTTGCGCCGCTGGTTGCGTCGGTCCAGCATTACAAATTATGACAATTTTTAACTCATGTCCACCGGGATAGAAAGGTTCTCGAGTGAACTGCGTACCTAAGTACCTCAACAAGGATTACTGAAGATCTGGTCAAGATCGTAAGGAACCGTTGGGTGAGGGCACAGCATGACCTATCATTGTTGAGATCCTTAGAAATTTATGAGAGACCTATGTCTAGCAGTGGGCGTCGTTTAGCAAATGTAATGATGGTGATAATGTTGAACTACCTTAACAATTAGAGAACACCAAACACACGGCAAAAGCAACGCATAGGTACCTACTTTACTTCCTGTGCACATTTGTGTCTGGACCGGATGTCTAAACAAAAGATAAGTGTTTTATCACACAGAGAAGGCAAATGAGCATACAAACTACATAATTATTGATTTACTTTCCTAAAAATCCCACGTGTCCGCATACTGAAATCACATTTTACGTAGTCGCGGTTGATCGGACAAGAGTTTATAAGCGGTTTAAAAATTAATTTTACTATCGATTTTAAACGAATTAAGTGGTCGCAAACTAAAAAAATAAGTAGTTCGGCAACTAATATTAACAAATTATAAGTATTTAAGTAGTCTTTTTAATTATGTGTCACACGAAGTGAAAATCAAAAATCGGTATAAGATGCCAGTAAGCGGACACGTGTCCGCCAACCGGGATACCTAACAAATTTGCATACCGGTTGCGCGGACAGTCAATATTTCTATAACTTTAGAAATATCATGAGAAAATCTCTGTAAATAATGTACATTGGTTCATAATTAACCGAACTAAATGCCTAACACAAATGTAACACGAATACAAAAGAAGAAACTTACGTTTATCCGCGCGCCTTGTTCTTAATTTATTCGTAAGATATCGACCATTTTGGTCACTACTGAGGAGGAGCGTATATAAACATTTTTTTTCTGGCTAAAGGATGCATCAATTGTTTTGAAGTGAATACATTATTATTGCATAACTATCTGAGTATCACCAAACAAATTCATTTTATTACTAAGAACAGCAGGAATCTTATTTTTTGCATTTTAAGAGAAGTTGTCGGCCATTTGTCCGGCTACCGGCACTGTCCGCGCTACCGGCACAATGACCCTATTTAAGACACGGTTTTTTCGACTACACGTTTAACCGTGGACACGGATCTTAATTACACGTTTCTTAATTACACGTGCGAAACGGGCCAGAAAACCGTGTAGCGTGTTATTCGGACACGGGTATTCGAAACGGTTACACGAGACCCGGAAACGACCGCGAGCCCTAGGTACGACAGCTAAAACATTGTCCCAAAATCCTGATCGACTCGATCTTAAAACTTGATCAATGATCACAATGTCAATAACATGATAACCGGTGCAGCATAAATACAAACATAAAATCATTGAGTAACAGGAGATGACATCCCATACAATTTTTTTCAGCCATAAGTTTAAGTGATTTACTCGACTTTAAGTGATCAGCCTGACATTCTGTCTTGGACCACAGACATGATGCCACGCAAGCATGACGCAAGCGTCAAAAATTAAAAAATAATAATATTAAAAATAATGGCTTCGCGCGTAGTATAAAATTGCACTAATAATTCTAAAAAAAGTAATAGAAGCCACGGAATTACATTCCATCGGTAAATAAGCGCAAAGTTTGATGTAACACTAAATTAAAATAATTGTTGTTCGCGGTGCGACGCCATGTTGCCAATGTTCCTCGGCGCATAGATTAATGCCGCAGAAGTAACACATATGCCTACACTTATGATGTACCTATATTATTTATTAGATTCCTATATTGCATACAAATATTAACGTGATATACAAAAAAAATCCAGATAGGTACATTTTAATGTTTATTTCGTAACACATATTATGATTATTGTATAACAAGGGCGATTTTGCTGAAATTTGAAGCGAGAGTTAATTACATAAAAATGGTTCCTAATTTATGATTTAATTTTAAAACTTAAAAATCAAAAAATCCTCACATTATGGCTACTAAATATTTATATGAATTTAAGTAAATATAAAGGGTTAAGTACTTATATTATAAGTATACTTAAATAATAATTACATTCAAAATGAAACACAGCGCTCGGTCGTGTTTTTCTAAAGTACCACATGATATAAGATTGAAAATAAATATTACAAATAAAAAACAATCAGTTTCTCTTAAAATTATTTAATCACGTTTCATTACAAAATTTGTTTAGGCAGAATATGAATATTGTCATAATAGTGTCACGACGTCTGCTTCGCTAAAGCTAATCTCTGATTCAATGACAGCTGTCAACCGCCAAATGTGGCGCACAAACTTTGTTCTAGATAGCTTGTCTAGTAGAATACATACTAAGTCAATGCATAAAATCAATGTTTTCGCCTTTGTTACCTGTACAAATCGCAGTACTACCTACTATAAATTCAAGTGAGTGTGGTGTCAATTATCCAATTAAAAGCTAATTTTTGTTTGTTTTTGCCAGAAAAATCACTAAAAATAATTAAATACGTTTTCCAATGCGAGATATCAAAATTGATTTGTGTGCTTATTTCTTAGGTGTTCACTAAGCTGACGCTCAATGGACAGCGAACGTCTGATATTTGACATTACTTGACATTAGTCACAACTTTGAAATAATATGTCAATATAATTTGGCACTAGTGCTGCGGGTCAGTCGATATTCTTAATTTTATCGTATCGATATTTTTGCGAAGACGTGCGGATGTCATAAGGAAGTATTCGAGTAACTAATATATAATGATTGTAACAAACTTCACATCGAAGTTAAAAAAAATAATAATAAAATTAACTTTCTTCATTTAATATATTAGTTTATTTTTTACAGATTACCTACTGCTAATCTTGTGCGCTGACATGCTTACTAAACTTACGTTTATTGATATTTTAATGGAAACTTTTAACTCCGACAGTACATTTCGGGCAAACGCCATGTACTAATGAACGAGATGACTCTAATTAGTCTAATTACACTGATCCTCTTTCACAAATCTGACCACCTTCAGTCTCCGTCATCAGAAAATTTTAAAATACTGTATTGTCTTCAAAGTTACATAGGTATACCTATTAAATTTCAGCTCAATCGGATAGCCTTGTGACCGACGTGTACGGTATGACAGATGATATGGAGTTATTGATAGTGAAATTAGATTATAAGTGTACTATGTTGTTATGTTGCGTTGTTTACCTACCACCGAACTATAAGGACGAACAATATTTAAATGTTTTGAACTGTTTAGAAAACGCGTTATGTAAATACTCTGAGTTCGATGTTCTAGTTGTTGGAGACTTTAACCTTAATTCGTGTACTATGCAAGTACGCCAACAATTTGAATGTTTTCTGGAATTTTGTGAAATGCACCAGCACAACAGCGTTCGCAACAATCAAGACGGGTTACTGGATTTGGTTCTGAGTGGGTTGGGGCAGGAGCGCGTGAGTGTGGCGCGCGCTGACGGGGCGCTCGTGCCGCCTGACGACTACCACCCGCCCTTGGAGGTAACTATAAAGTTACTACGTACACGTGCCGATTCCATCTTTGTAAGTACTCAGCCCCCTGTCCCTCCTGAGCCAGAATGGAACTTTCGAAAGGCAGATCTTAGAGCACTATATCAGAGCATGGTCGAAATTGACTGGACATCTGTTTTGAGCGCGGTATGTGTCGACACAGCAACTGACGAATTCTATTTTAAATTAAGAAACTGCGTTTCTAACCACGTACCATTAAAGCAAAATCGACCACCAGCAATAGGCAAATACATTTATCCGACTTGGTACACACCCGAAATTAAATACACCTTGCAAAATAAATATTTCCATTAAAAAAAATACAAACAAGCTGGTACCGAATTTAATAAAGAAATGTTCAAGTACTACAGGGGGCAAGCTAAATATTTAATCGATTCTGAGTACAAAAAATATAAAACAGGCATTGAGCGTGACATTACTAACGTAACAACCCTACTAAGTTTTGGCAATATGTAAAGAGTAAACGCAAAAACATGAATCGTAATGAAGGTTATACTTACCGTGACAGAAACATTTCCTGCCAAGACGCTGCAGATGCCTTTGCTGAGTACTTTAGCTCTGTGTTTCACAGTGAGGTACCACGACTGAACGCCGAAGAGGCGGCACGAGATAGTGCTGCAAGGAGCGGTGACGCGCGTGACTCGTCGCGGGTTGACACCGTCTCTGCTGGTGACCTGCGGCGCGCCGCAAAACGGCTTAAGTCAAGAAGTGCAGCTGGTCCCGATGGGATTCCTACCTTCCTGGCAAAGGACTGTGTATCAGCGTTTGAGGCGCCACTTCTAGCCATATTTAATCTTTCCTTACGATGCGCCACTTATCCGTCGTGCTGGAAGTTATCGAGAGTGACCCCCGTTCCTAAAAGTGGTACAGGTTCTGAAGTGACAGGATATCGGCCTATTGCTGTGCTATCAGTGTTTGGCAAGTTGTTCGAATCCATCATAGACCATCTTATCTCTCAGCAGATCGCAGCTAAACTGGATGACGCTCAACATGGTTTTCGGCGTGGTCGGTCAACAACGACAAACCACATAGTTTTAGTTGATTACATCGCTGAAGCCATGGATGCTCGAATGCAAGTAGATGCGGCATACTTTGATTTTCGTAAGGCTTTCGATCTTGTAGATAATGATATCCTGCTGCGAAAATTGGCAAACGTTGGATTCACTCCTAGGCTTCTTAAGTTCTTCGCCAATTATCTACGGGATCGAAGGCAATACGTCAAACTAGCTGGGCACGAATCTCAACCTTATTATACTCGCTCTGGGGTAAGCCAAGGCAGTACCTTAGGGCCTACTCAATTTTTGATAATGATAAACGACTTGCCAAGCGTTGTTAGCACGGCCAGGTGTTTAATGTTCGCGGGTGATATCAAACTTTTCTACCGTATTAAAGACGACAAGGACAGACAACTACTACAAATGGACATAGACGCTATAGCTGAATGGAGCGTAGACAACCGCTTACACTTTAATGGCTCTAAATGTGTTTATATAACTTTCTCTAGACTCCGAACGCCAATTCCTACCAACAGACTGCATGACATACCGCTAATACAAACTGACGAAATACGTGACTTAGGACTTAACTTGGACACACAGCTTGACTTCATACATCATATTACAACAATGTGCAAACAGGTATCAAAAACGCTAGGATTCATATTAAGAATATCTTGGCAGTTCTCTAGCATTAAAGTGGCTGTTATTCTGTATAATGCCTACATACGTAGTAGACTCGAATTCGGTGCGATAGTTTGGGATCCCTATGAGATTAATACGCTACGATGCTGGAAAGGGTACAAAAGAAATTTTCTAGGCATGTTTACAAAAGGCTATACGGATATTACCCATACATGTATCCATCGTTATTCGTCACAGGTATGGTCGGATTCCATACACTAGAGACTAGGCAAAAATTACTACATATAGTGCACTACTACCAGTTACTTCACAATAAAGTAGATGGCGCGATTATTACGCTTGGGAGCATGGGATTGCTCGTGCCTCGGGCGAGTGGCGCAGCACGCGTGGCGAGCGGCGCGGGCGCGGGCGGCGCGGTGGCGGCGCGGCGACGTCGGCGCCTGTTCGCGGTCGCCGACGTGCGCACGCGGCGCGGCGCCAACGCTCCCACCGCTAGGGCGCAAGCTACTTTGAACCAGATCGTATTAGAGTCGGACGATATCGACATTTTTGCAGACAATGCTGGTGTATTTTACAGGAAGGTTTTAAGGTGCATACATAATATTGTATAATTTAAGGAATGATCTCATTGTTATTAGTTTTAATTTTTTTATATCTTAAGTTTACTTTTCCAAAATGTTGTTAATTTTTGTTTTTATATTACCACGTAAGTGCTTTGGTGTAATACTGTTAACTTATGTGTAAATAAAGAAATATAATAATATATATAAGGAACTGGTTCATAATTTTCTTGCAAAATACTACCTACTTTCTTTTTCTTTGCACCCACTGCAATCTTATGCATAAGGCAGGAAAAATATATATCGATATAAATACTATTTTAAAAATTCTTCATTAAGTAATACAAACAAAACAACACATTCCTATGAGAAATTAATAGAGGTAAATAAGTGTCCTCGATGACGAAAATTTGAGAAACATCCTTAGAGCCATTCCTAACGCAACTTCTCCAAGAAATGACCAACGCTAATTTCTCCATGAATAAGTTGCATTTGTGCTTGAAGTATCTGATTGTCTCTTAATTTATAATCTGTATCCCGTGAATCATTTAATTTATATTTTGGCGTTAAAAATATTTTAGTCAGAAGTTTAGCTATCGTTACATAATTTTTATTTACTTTTTTATTAATGCCGGCGTTCCAGCTTTCGGAAACGTTATTAGTTCTGTTGTACACGCACCATTCCTTGATGATTTTTTCTTTTAAATAAAATTTGGCAGTATTTCTTGTCATTGATTTCATGGTATTCTTCATTAATGTAACTCCAGCCCTTAGATACCATGTCAATTGGTAACAATGGAAGGATACAGCATAAGCTCACGAGGCGTCGTAAAATTTTGCTTTTAACGGTCTTGGCTCGTGGACGTCCGTCAATCTTTTTAGCCTTCTTCCACAGACTATCTGTGAAATGGTAATAACATCGATATATTATAGTATTAGGAAAATAATTCTTAAGTGCGTTGGTAACAGCAAACTCGAAATCAACGTGTACCACTTTTGAATTAAAATGTGGAACAGCTACTGTTATCAAATCAAACATTACCCGATAAATCTTCTCAGTTTTGTTGGGCAGTAGTATGTACATTAATGGTACAACTTTTGTTGTTTCTACTGTGCTGCCAGCTTCACCGTGTACTGTCACTAACTGATAAAATGGAGAAGGGACCGATTTAAAAGTTCCGTCCATGAAAAATTCTTCAATATTCAGTATTAGTTTTAAATTCTCCTCATCAGCAAAAACCAGAATCCTACTGTTATCTTCCGCGTCATAATAGTCTGCTATCAAATATTTTATAAATTTTATCGGTACTTCCACTTCGCTGCCATGCATATAAATAGTTTTCCGCACTTGATAACCCTGATTCCGGCTCGTATATAACGCATGCTTGGTGCTATTAAAGGAAGGGACCTTTGTTACAATTGCTAAACCTTTATCTTTTAATGGCTCTATATTTTTTTTGTAAATTTTGTAAACAGGTTTGCTCGTAGATGCAGCTTCCTTTTTCGCATTTGCAATGGCCAACGCTACTTCATTTTGGGCCTCACTTGGAACACAATCATCTTTATGTGGAATACTTTTAATGAAATGGCAATCCTGTAAAAACCACACATAGTTTAGTTTTTAAAGTCGCGCGTTTTGGAAGCTATGGTAGGACTCGTAGAAATATAATAATGTTGGTTTAAAAACGATTTAATAAAATATAAATGTTCAACACATAAACTCATTCAAATTGACACGAAAAAATCTGACATGGAATCAACAAACATTGTTGCTAAGCAACCTATCTTCATAATTCTGCGTTCTGCAAGATGAGGTTTTAATACTTTCCCTCAACAAAAGTTTGTAAGGCCTATTTTATTTCGCAGCAAAACAAGCCTTGGTCTTGGCATTGGTTTGGTAAACATGTCTGCCAGTTGTTCCGTTGTGGTTATTCTTTCTACAGTTATTTGTCCCTCAAGAACCTTTTCTCTTACAAAGAAATGTCTGATTCGAATATGTTTGGTTCTTTTGTGGAACTCCGGGTTATGAGCAAGGCGAATTGCAGCCTCGTTATCGACAAATAGAGTCGGAAGCTCCTTAAGCTGAGTGAGTTGGCTGAATATCCTTTGAAGCCAAACAAGTTCCTTCGTGGCCTCACTAGCTGCAACTATCTCGGCTTCTGTTGTTGAGATTGAGACTGATGGCTGCCTTTGGCTCAGCCACGACACAGCTCCTCCCGCGTATAGGCAAGTGACACCTGTAGTGGACCTTCCTGTTGTCTGATCTCCTCCGTGGTGAGCATCACTGTACCCAACAACGAAGTCTTTCGGGTGGTCTGCTTTGAACTTTATTCCAAAGCTGCTAGTTCCTTTTAAGTATCTGAAGATCTTTTTGACCATCAGCCAATCCGATTCGTCAGGGTTCTCAAGTTTTCGAGATGCTACGCCAACTGCATATGCTATGTCTGGACGAGTTCCTACCATCAGGTAAGTTAAAGCACCTACTGCTTCTCGATAAGGAAAGTCTTTTCTCTGTTCAAATACTTTCACTTCTTCAGTAGTCGGCGTAACCGATTCCTTTTGTATAGGAGTTGACAGAGGATTACAGTCAGCCATATGAAAACGCTCTAGAATTTTCTTCGTGTAAAATTCTTGCTTTATACTGATAGAGCCATCTTCATCTTTATCAATTTCTAGTCCTAAGTAATATGATGCAGGCTTTGTAGTTATCTTTAACCTTTTCTGCAAGTCTTTCAGAAATTCGTTGGTCATTTCTGCATCTGTAGCAGCAACTAGACCATCATCTACATACAATGTTATAAGGACTTTCTTTCCTTTTGTATTTTTGATAAATAGGCAACTGTCTGCATTACTTTGTGTGAAGCCTAAGTCCAAAAGAATTTCGGCGAAGCACGAGTTCCAACAGCGTGGTGCTTGTTTCAGCCCATATAGACTTCGTTTAAGTTTCCATACTTTCTTTGAGCCGTCATTGAAGCCATCAGGTTGCTCCATGTAGATGTCTTCCTGCAGTTTTCCATATAGGAATGCTGTTGAAACATCAAATTGCGTAAGGACTAGTTTTTCCTTAGCCGCAACACTTATTAGTGCTCTTATTGTTCCCATTCTTGCGACTGGACTAAAGGTTTGATCATAATCAACGCCTTTTCGTTGTTTATAACCTTTCACCACTAGGCGTGCCTTAAATTTGTCGACCGATCCATCGGGATTTCTCTTAATTCTATATACCCACTTCGAAGAAAGCGCCTTTCTATTTGGCGGTAGGTCAGAGAGTGCCCATACATCATTCTCTTTTAAAGATGCTAACTCCTTTTTCATCGCATCCTCCCATTTTTCTTTCAGGGGGCTCTCGATAGCCTCTCTGTAAGACTGAGGATCTATAAAGCTGTCAACATTACATACATAGTCGTCGAATTTCTCTGGAGGTCGAACGTTTGATCTCGGCCTTAGGTTGTATCTGGGCTGCGGCTGCTCGGTGTCGAAGAAGATTTCATCTTCCTCTTGTTCCTGTTCAAGGGGGATTGGATGCAGATTTTCAGCTAATGTCTCGTCATCAGCCAATATCGACTCGACTGGTCCCTCTTCGGCAGGAATTTGATTCTCACCTGCACCTTCCAAATCTTCCAATTCTGGTAGTTCATCGGCATGAATCGAATGCTCATCGATGCTTCTCGAATCTTCGACTTCATTTTCCTTTTAAAGTCGCGCGTTTTGGAAGCTATGGTAGGACTCGTAGAAATATAATAATGTTGGTTTAAAAACGATTTAATAAAATATAAATGTTCAACACATAAACTCATTCAAATTGACACGAAAAAATCTGACATGGAATCAACAAACATTGTTGCTAAGCAACCTATCTTCATAATTCTGCGTTCTGCAAGATGAGGTTTTAATATTAGTATGGACACATAAGTTAAGTTAATATAAGAAGGATATACTTTTTATCGCGAGCGGGACCGCGAGCATCATCTACTAATAAATAAATAAACAACAACAATAAATTGAATTGAATTGGTTGCGGAAACCTATCACGTGTGTGTAAAACACAAATGGGTGCCATTTATTGTTTAGGTGTTTAAGTAAATTACTCACTTCATTAATAGTAACTGATCCTTTACACTTTAGCTTCTGTTTTTGCGTACAATTCCAGACTGACGATTTATTAGCATAAACTTTATGCTTAAAATATTGATGGTCCTTGTCTATTAACACAAGGCCACGTTTTCTTTTTATAAACTTAATTTCTATATCCATTATGTTAAGTTTCTTTCGGAATATAATTATTATAATTATAAAGTAAAATAATTTCTTGAAAGAAAGGGCAATTTATTACTTTGAAAGACAAGTGACAGCAGACAGATGACTAGTATTATTTTATCAGTGTAAACATAAACAATGAAGTGGCCAGTTTGTGCACTCGTGGCGACCGGATTGAATTGATATCGATATTTTCCCGCCATAATGCAGTGGGTGCACGGGGAAAAAGAAATTCCCCGTGGACCCACTGGTGGGTGAAGCTGGTGGGTGGACGGGTCGCGGCTCAAACTTTGATATCGATAAAATAAATATTTTGACTGCTCATCTCTATTGAGTGAATGAATGGGTGAACGAAAAGTTTGAATGATTGTCAAATTGCTGTTAAAATTAAAAAGGCTTATGTTATAAAATACCGTATGAAGATATGACGTTTAATACGGTTAAAATACGACAAACCCAAAAATCTCTCGGACAGTCCTGAAATTTGGTATGTATATTAATTAGAGGTCCCATTTTCATGTCCAGACCATTTAATGTTCCGGGACGCTTATTTCCAAAAGCTATACTATTAGAGTTCAGGTGCAAACTGGACTAGATTAGCTTTTGTTTCTGCAAATTAATTGAAAATATCTAGTCTATCTCAGTTACGAATGTCACTCAAATAGATTAGTTTTTTGCCGGCATATTTAAAGAGATTATGTATCAACAATACCTAGTCGAGTTGAGTTCACGAAAGTAGAAAACAAATTATGTATGAAGTACAAGTAGGTAGCAAATTTATTGGTTCTGCTAAAAAGTGGGTTAGGTTAGGTTAGAACTGTGACCCTTAACCAACTCAAACAGCTGCTCAAAGAGTGGGTTAGGTTAGGTTAGAACTGCGACCCTTAACCAAATCAAACAGCTGCTCAAAACGTGGGTTAGGTTAGGTTAGAACTGTGGCTTTTAACCAAATCAAACAGCTGCTCAAAAAGTGGGTTAGGTTAGGTTAGAACTGCGACCCATAACCAAATCAAACAGCTGCTCAAAAGGTTAGGTTAGGTTAGAACTGTGACCCTTAACCAAATCAAACATCTGCTCAAAAAGTGGGTTAGGCAAGAACCTGTGACCCCAAACCAACTCAAACAGCTACAAAAAAGTGGGTTAGGTTAAACCTACTAATTGGGTAATGTACTATTTCTAAAGATCATAACAGTCTAGCTTTTGTAGCTGCAATATCAGTATGAATTTTACTAACAAAGTCTATGCGATTTAAGTCAATTTCAGGACTATAATCGATTAGGGATTTGTCAACTTTTTGCAAAATTAAAGCTAATCCAGTTCAGTTCGCATCTGAACTCTAATAGTATAGACTTTGTAAATACGCTTCCGGGACCTCAAGGAATCGCCAGCACCTTGGAAAATGTCGTCCATCCCGAAGAATTTCGCCTTTAACTCTTAAACCTCGTATTCTTCGGAAATATGTCCTAGGGCAACATTAAAGCCTATTAAATTCTGCACAATACAGTCATATATGTGTTTGCGAATAAATTGCATTTTCTCAGAGAAAATTCTCGTACAAGTGATATGTTTGGTCAATACCTTCCCATGGCATATTTCATTGATATGGAACTTTCAAAATTACGAATTAGACCTTAGTTTATAGAATTGTACTTGAGCTATACAAACATCAACATTTTACCCGACTGCGCCGCAAACAAAAAGTAGGGTAATGGTTTAAAAATTAAACACATCCTGTAGCCTAGGATACTAAGCGGATTTTCACAATTGAGATATCATTAGATTCCTTTTAATTTGCACAATCAGCCTATCATTTCTTTATTACAAAAAAAATTAAATGGCGGCCGTGAGAGGGCACCCAAGATGAGATCTTTTTTTTTGTCTGGTGCCTAAACTATTAAGCGGATTTCGATGAAAGATACATCAGGGAATTGGTAATTAACACTCCAGAGTCACAAAATACACATTTACTATAATTGATGAGCCAATAACCGCTAAGGCTAACTAAAGTGACGGAAAAACCAGATTATAGGTCTTAAGTGGTTGTTAACCAGCAGTGACGGTAACGAAATTTGACACCTTGCATTTCCCAGATCTCTGTTACTGTGTCTGTAAATTTGAGCTTTCGGGACCCCGGGGATCGGCCGCCATCTTGAAAAGTGTATCTATTATTAGATTTTTTATTTTTTTTCTGTATCAGTTTATTTAAAGTAAAAATCTAGTATGGCAAAATAATAGCTCATTAAATTTCTCACAAAAAAAGTGTATGACACCACATAACGAAAATAAAGCCTTCTATTAATAAAGTTGATCCGAATTTTATTAATAGAATGCATTGAGTTATAATATAATAGAGGCGCAGACACAAACAAGATTTTCCGAAAATATAGCACAAAAAAATGTGTAGCCGGCCAGTGCGAATTATTTAACATCGTTAAGGTTGTATTACAAATTAGAAGAAAGATATGATAAAATTTCACCTGTCATTCATCTGGCGTTCAAAAACACATGGCACATAAGAGCAATGGAGTCGCTCTTGTATTAATTAATTTATTATTTATAATAAAAAAAATTATGAAACTTTTGTAATAAATATTGATAACTTCATAATTATACCTATTTCGCGTATTAGTTCGTTTTAATAGATTTGTATAGTGTGTATTGTATTATATTGCCTTCATATTGTTGATAAAAATAGGAAATTATTAACTATATATATATTTATGTATGTTTGTGCTTTCCAAAGCTAAGGGTTCATATATCTCCATAATAGTTATTTTCGCGTAGGTTGACAACATCAGCATAAAAATAAAACTATTTGTGATTATGTAGTAGTGTTTAATTCTGAACAAATAATAATCGATTAAAGATCGACATAATATTTATAATAACATATTTAAAATGACGTATCGGACGGATTTTCTACCTAAGTTTGTGAGGCGAATGTTAAAAGTTGGAGGCAAACGTCAGGTACCTAGACCGGTTGCCTGATTCGACTCCAGAATGGAATGAAAACTGCACACGGTCGGTTATGTTTACTTGTTTGCATTCTGACCTAACGTATTCCTGACGGTGTAAACCGTACGGGCACAATGGGTGGCGGGTGAGGGTTGAGTTTTTTGGCCGCCGAGCGAGCAGAAAGGGAAGCAGGCATGCGGCCCATGCGGGGGCGAAGTACATGCTCAAGACAAATTTAGAATCAAAAGCAACACAATAGCTCGGTAAACATAGTATTTCATGCTTTCTTTTTAAATCTTTAATTCCAAAATTGATAGATCACACTTTGAAATAATGAAAAAATAATAAACGAAAATATTTTATAATTGCTTTCTTGGGATTAGATATGAGGATATTACGGTATCATTTGAGGTATATTTTACAAAACCGGCTAAAGTTCGTGTCGGACCACGCATAACAGAGAATTATTTAAAAAAAATCACAAGTCACAAGGTCGTATCTGCCTATGTAGGTACGTAGTTTTTTGGAGATCACTCGAAAACTCCTTAACCGATAATGTTCAAATATTTTTTTTAGCAATTTCACTAGTGGCGCATTAAATACACCTTGTGTTAAAATGTTATAAGGATACGTCTCAAAATGTCTGTGACATACTTACGGAGGGACGGAATATGACGAAACTATAAGGGTTCCGTTTTTGCCAATTGAGCCACGGAACCATAAAAAACTATTCAACATTATAAAATATAATATAATAATAAAATTTACTAAATAAGTTTTAATAATTTTCTGAGTTTCGTAATTTAAAAAAAACAACAACTACTCCACTAGCCTTATGCCTCAATGCTGTCAGTTCGGTTGAAATTTACGAAACCTTTACTTCCTATCGCCAATTGTGCCTATAGTACGTTGACCTTCATGCTGTAGCATTTAAGCTTAATCCCTAGTCTCACTTACACTGGTAATATTTTAACGAAACGTTTGTTAGTCCTTTGTAAATATAGGTACTCGTCGGGACGATCGGGCTTCGCTCGGCTCGGGCTCGGCTCTCTTCGGCAAAATCTGTCGCGTTGCACCCGCTTTTACTGTGCCACATTTGGAGTGCTGATTTCTTATCTAGTATATATAAAATCATTGATAGAATGCTTTATTTTCGTTATGTGGTGTCATACACTTTTTTTGTGAGTTTTGACATTTGGAAAGAACATTTTGATGAACGTTGCAAAGAAAAGGGCGTGTGGTACAAGACAATACAATGTGAACCTCTTCATATACCTTGGTTTACGAACTGTAATTTAAGTAGGGAGTTAATCAAGATAGGTTTAAGATTGCGTTCCGGACATATCCCGTCAAAAAAGTTTGCTTACTTGATGAAAAACAACCATCCCCCAATTGCGAAGTTTGTGGTTCTGTTGAAGATGTACTACATATTTTGACCGAATGTGCACGGAATGAATATGAATTATGATAGAAAGCAATTGCTAACTACCCTCCAGATAAACAGATTAGATATAGGGGCATTCCAGAGCATCTTAGCTGCTCCATCCTCAGAAGAGGCTAAAAATATTTATTTATATGTTTCATATTTTTTTAAACGATATATTACTGTATCATAATTATAATAGTCATAGTAAATATGTATTGAAGTAAGCTACGATGGGGCTGGCATAATCAGGTTTGATTGAAGCCTCTAAATAATAAATGAAAAAAATAATTATTCCGCAACATGGCGCATGGTCATATCCATAGAGTATATTGAATATAGTATTATTATTTTTATTTCTGGTCAGGCTTTACAACCTATTGTGTTTTACCTGTATATATTTTTTATTTTGCCTCATTGACGTTGAACTTGACTTTTGCTTATGCCTATGTACTTAGGTATATTTGAATATTTTGTATTATAGTCCTCTCTAACTGTTTTCCTTGAATCTTTTACTCTACGAATCCATTAAATTGTGACAATGACCTGGAGTAAACACGCTACTCAAAAAAAGCCCGAGCAAATTCTGTTCTCTAAAAATACGTACCAGGCGCCTAGAGTCAAAGCTGCTCACTGGGAATATGCCTTGGACGCTGAGAAGAAGGATAACTATGTGTATCGGGATCAACTCAGCAACCATTTGAGTACTTACAACAGATTGGGTACAAAGGATGTTGGCACGGGGATGACAGAGACGAGACATATGCTAGCTCAAGTGTTTACTAAAGAAGACCCCGTGTATCCATTCAAACCGCTGGTTAATTTCACTTCTTATCCTTGCACAGAGTAAGTTCACAATGACTCGACCTTTAGTAGTGTAGTCTCTGGCGGACGCGGCGTAGGTAGGTAAAACTGCGCTCTTGAACTGGCGCATAAGTAGATGGGTGAATCAACTTTTAGACCGACACTAAACTGTCCTCGACATTTGACTTCAATCGAAAATTTGTTTCTGAGCGATCAACTTTTAGCCGACACTTCGCGTCTCCGGCGTTACCAAAAATGACTCTAGAGTTACCAAGAAATCACATTTCCCTTTTGAAAAAAAAAACAAAAATGAAAAATGATTTATTTGGGTATACTTGACTGGGGTTTGGGATTTATACTTGTCTTAATTTTAGGTCAGTCAGGTTAAAGAGTAGGTAAATCCCTGGGCAGCAGCAAGTATCAGATAGCAAAATTATATAAAAATTATAGGTTTTTTTCAAACGCTCTAGTGACTAAACGGGAAAAGGGGCTGAATTTATTTTCGAATATATATAATTAGACTATATACTCTTGTTTTTGGCACAAGCCGAAACACGATTGCTGGAAGTTGCCTCTAGACTCTAGAGTTACCAAGAAATCACATTTCCCTTTTGAAAAAAAAATCAAAAATGAAAAATGATTTATTTGGGTATACTTGACTGGGGTTTGGGATTTATACTTGTCTTAATTTTAGGTCAGTCAGGTTAAAGAGTAGGTAAATCCCTGGGCAGCAGCAAGTATCAGATAGCAAAATTATATAAAAATTATAGGTTTTTTCAAACGCTCTAGTGACTAAACGGGAAAAGGGGCTGAATTTATTTTCGAATATATATAATTAGACTATATACTCTTGTTTTTGGCGCAAGCCGAAACACGATTGCTGAAAGTTGCCTCGATAGAAAAAAAATCCGAAGTTGGGTCCTTTTCCCCCTTATTTTTCTTAGCTTACGTAAACTATAAGAGATTAAGCAATATAACTAAGTAAAAAATATGGTATTCTGGTTTATCTAAAAAGTCACAGAAACAAAATTACACAAAACTTTATAGATTTGCTTATTTATCGTATTTTAGTCAAAAAGTCTGATCCTTAAGAGCGCTGCATCTCTTTCTTTCGTGCACGGGAGCCATAAACGTGTCTCTAACGGATGGGCGTGGCTTGTCCGAATCGAGGAACGGCCTTAAACGTCGTACCATTATTTATTACCTAAGTAAGACATGAGTTAAGTTATCCCTAAGTACCTATATACAAATTTCATGACCAATCGCGTCCCAGGCGATAACTGTTCTGTTAAGGGCGATGTATAATGAAGCCTCGTGAAAGTCAGTTTCCGCTCCGTTGGTGGGTTGAGGTATGGCAGCCAATTACCTAATCGTAATGTTATTGCGTCCCGATTGAAAATTTGTTAGAGGATAGTTTATGCTCTTACTAACGGGAAAAATCGTCAGCTGATGTCCTGAAGACCGTATGTTCACTTGACCAGCTGACGGTCTTTTCACTGCGATATGGCCGACTGATGATTTTTAATATTTCTAATAGGATACAAACTATCATCTGACAAAGATTCATTCGGGACGCGATGAGCATTTTTTAAATTGATTAAATAGCTGCCGTTCCTCAACCCACTAACGGAGCTGACCTGCCCGATGCTTCATTATTATATACATTGCCCTTAACCACTTTTCAAGTTATCGCTTCTGGGACGCGATGACCAACGCAATTTGTTCCTGGCTTACGGTCTATTAGGTACCTACTTATATGTCGTCAATTATTTGAGTGACAAGTAGAGGTATCTGGTTAGGGTGACCAGATGTCCCGTATTTTACGGGTTGTCCCGTATTTCAGGCACGAATTTATTACTGTCCCGTAATTTGGCGAAACCAATACGGGACAATGCATTGTCCCAGTCCCGTATTTTTATTAGATTTGGGCTATGATTAATTAAAAGACACATGGCGATTTATAAGTATTAGAATATATTATCGCAATATATGAGTAAGGTGTGTTCCTTTCCTATACAGGGCTACCAAGGTACTAACTTACAAAGATTGTAGAGGTCCTTAGGATTATAATGAATGGGCTGTTGTAGGTATTTGTTCAGTTACGTGCATATGAGTGAAAGAGAAAGTATTACAGTATTCTAGTTTAAGTGAGATAGATTTAGTTTTGTTAATTCCAACAATTTTAACCTCGAATCCCGTATTTTCAATGCAGTTGTCCCGTAAAACCGGAAATCAGATCTGGTCACACGTCACACCCTATATCTGGTATAGGTACCTACCTACTTATATATGAATGGAATGCACATATCTTCATGGCCTTTGCCCTTTCTGATACGACTCAATAGAGCCCGATATCTGTTATTATAGCAACCTTATCCCTTATCCCAAGAATCACTTAGGAACTAGTTTTTACGAAAACTACTGCCATCAGACCTTCCCGACTTCGCAGAGGGGCATAAGAAGACGTCACTATTTGATCCGTTTTCCGTAACCGAAAAGTGACTGTTAAATACTTATCAAATATTATTTCGAGTTCCAAGAAGATTGGTGGTGCTAGCCAGCGTTTATTAACTAGTAGAAATTATTATTTACTCCTACTGCATCCCATAATTCACAGATAACCTCAATCACTAGATAGATCATTAGTACAACTCGGGGTCACCACGCATCTGTGCTCCTATAGGTAGGTACTAATTTTGTATGAGTGAGAGGGCAACCGCTTATTTCAATTCAGTTAATTTTTTTGATCATGAATGTGAAAAAAATATTTACAAAAATCAAGTTACAGGGGTGAACCTGGATTGTTATACTACAAATTGGTGTAGAATACTATTGAGATGTGCTGTCCGAATCGTAGAAATTTAGGTACGAATAAAATTGCGCTGATGTGTGGTGACCCCGTGCTCCCTGTAAAAGCTGTGTACTGCATGCAATGTTTTGCAGTACTCCAGGCAGGAATCAGCAGATGAAGAAAGCTAATCTGGCACAACTTCCGCCTGATTTCGGCGTGATGGACTACATGACGACAAACCAAGATGATTACAGGAACCCGTTCCCGTCTGTACTTAAACCGGTAAAGTAACTCTAAATTTCCGCCTTCCGGCTGAATTTTGCCTATATGGATACCACCAAAAATTCAGTCACATTATACCTAAGTGCAATTTACTGACGGCTGAATTCCGCTTAGTTGTTCCACCACAAGCGGCCATCGGCCATTGTCAACCGTGTTTCTTAAACGGGCTCTCAAAAATGATTATCGAACGAGCGGAGCGTAAGCGAAGCGAAGTTCTCACAAACAAGTTCGTTCGGACACAACGGTCAAATGGCTACTGGGACGGGACATCTCGGCATTTCGATGGCTTTTTGATTTTGTGGGTTTGTTTGTTCACTTTGTTCCGCGATAACATGTTTTGGGGTTAGCAGATACATACATCCTACCTGTGGCCTGTAGTGTTTATTTTATTTTATTTCATTGAGTAATAATATACTAGCGACCCGCCCTGGCTTTCGCACGGGTGCAATTATACATATAAACCTTCCTCATGAATCACTCTATCTATTAAAAAAGACCGCATCAAAATCCGTTGCGTAGTTTTAAAGATCTAAGCATACATAGGGACAGACAGCAGGAAGCGACTTTGTTTTATACTATGGCTCAGTTGCACCAAACTGTCTGTCACCGTTAAAACGTACGCTAAATTTTATTGTATGGAAATTTTCATAGTAATCTGCCGGTTGACGCTGATGAGTCCGTCAAAAGTGGTTGGTGCAACTGGCCCTATGTAGTGATATGTATGTATGAACTATGTAAGTTTATTTTTATTTATTGTATATGTGTAAGTGTATCATGTTAATTTGCATTTGCTTTGCAACACCTACTTATTTGTTAATTTACAAAGGTTTCCGCTTCCCAAAGGTTGTCTGGAAGAGATCGCTTTTTAGCGATAAGACCGCCAATTGTTTTACCTCTACTTTTCTCTTTGTAACTTGTGTATACTCTGTTTCTTTAATTTGAGGTGTGCAATAAAGAATATTTATGTTATACATATTTGAGAGTTCGTATAGGTATGAGCAGCATCGATCAAGGGGTAAATGGAGCTGGAAGTAGAAGGCGGCAAAAAAATTTCATAAGGGTCTTGTTATATTGGTCAACTCGTTTGCAAGTAAATTGCAAGGAGTTCGAGGCGGACTACTAGTAACATACCTAATTATAATAACTGAGTTTACACTTTTTTTTTATACCACGACGGCGGCTAACAAGCATACGGCCCGCCTGAGTAATTAACTAGGTACCTACCTATACCTACTATTATAGTCATATTTGGTTTCGCGTAGAAGGTATAGTTAGTGTTGTGTATCCCACCAGTTGTGTTTGGGCAATTCATCTGTTGGTAGGCCTCACCAAATAAGTATTGGTTTCAGCTGACGATGTCCTCACCTCCATGGTTGATGAACCGCGTGATCCGTTCGGACCTGACACACAACCACGGGACCGCTCCGCCGCGCGGCGACTACCAGTGCCTCGACACCCACACCCCCATTGGCCACATCCGCCAGCTCAGACTGTTCCGATACCAATCCTTCGACCCTGCCACCTGTCTCCAGGACTTCCCAACTCTTAAAGCAAGCTTGGACCAAAATGACAACAAGGTTTAATTCAAACCACTTTATGTCAAGTAAAAAAAAAAATTGAACAAGCATGAAATTAATGAAACACAACAAAAAAGTAAAACTTAAATCCAACAAAGTTTTAACATAATGTAGGTACTAACTAGTTTGTAATACATTTTAACAGTGTTGTTTTAGCAACATACCTTTCTATCTTTAAAAATCTACATATTTAAATGCATCTTTTTTATATACTTAAGTTTGTTTTGTCTCTATTTTAGCGCATATCATTGAGAAATTTATAAAAAAGTAGGAAGTAAATTATACATCCAAAGTAAACAATTATTTTACATTAACATATAAGGCCACTGCAAGAAGTAATTCATGTTAATCATTGGTATTATCTTACCCTGTCACATTATTTGAACTCAATGTAATTTAAGATTTGTGGCAGTTTAAGCAGTGTTGGGGATTATCATGCTTAACTAGAACTAGTCCTGAACGTCTAGCAGACTTACGTTGTCGCGCCACTCCCCATACTTCAGGCGAGTCTCGAAGTATGGAGTCGCGCGCGACAACGCAAGTCATGCTAAGCCGCCTGATGTTTCAAAATGATCTGTTGTTACATGTTAACAATGTCCTTTTCTTAAACAATATAAAATAAGTTACTTTAATGAACACAAACTGTTAAATAACATTTATCCATGTAGAAAATATTAGCCCTTAAAGTATAATATCTAAAAATGTAAACATATAAAAATGGAATAAGTTAAACTGAAAAGGTCAAAGAAATAGAAAATATCTCTTAGTGAGTACGCTTTCTCTTGAAACTTTTACCTTTCTTGGACTTTAATTTACGTTTATTTGAGGTGCGATTACAGCTAGTCCCTGTAACTTCTTCCGCCAGCATACCAACTGTTGTCAATTTTTTCCTGCGGTTTTTCTCAGCTTTTGAGACAGGCAGTCTGGTGAGGTAATTTTCTTCATATTCAATCCGTTCCTGTTCCTGTTTAGATATTGAGTGCTTGACATGATTCCCAGTAGTGACTTCCAGTGGTGCTTCAGAGTACTCTTCTCGCAATTCACTCATCACTCTTGAGTTAAGGAACTGTTTCTTAGACCTCTCTTTATTTTTCTTGTCACTGTCGGCCCTAGAAGAGCTCTCCTCGAAGTGTACGGCTGCCAGTTTAGGTGGGACATATATATTAGATTTACTAGAATCCTTCTTAATTTCATCATCTTCTAAGGCATCACTGGAATCATCATCGACATCATCAATCTTACTAACTAAATTAGCAGGATTTGCTCTGAATGACTGTGGGTCTTCGGTAGTGGAACCCACTGCTGCTGTTTTGACAAGCTTGTCAATTTGATACTTTAATTTAGAATCTACAGGACGTATCTTTTCAAGCACAGCCCGAATTTCAATGAGCCTATCAATAGATGGATCTGAATCAATCTTCTCGCCAGAGCATTTTCTTAATACTATATATGTCAAGTTAATCAGGTAGCTAAGAAGCATTTGGTACTTCATTTCTAAGAAACTTAATCCTTTGTCAGTAGTGATTTCTCCAGTTTTGACGCGGAGTAGCATGTTGTCTACAAGTTGTGAAACCTGCTGCACATTCATGTTCATTTCTTTTAATAAATTAACAGCTTGTGGCAAATCAGGCTGCTCCGTTTCTTCTGCTGCCTGAAATAATCATGAATAAATATTTAAAGATCTGATATAACACAAGGTTTTGCTCAAAAAGAATGGATTCAATCTGAATTCGACATGGCCATACTGCACACTAATAATTGCAATTGTTTAATTGGATTGTAGGCAGCATCTAATTTGTTGGAGTACTATCGAATTTTAAAACTAGTGTCTACGCCAATTCACGGGATTAGATTGTCAAGCGGACCCCAAGCCGGGATAAACGCTAGGAGGATGACTATCGAATTTTAAGACATACTTTTCTAAATCGTTACATTAAAACGTTTTAAGCGACTATTGTTCGAAAACCACTTGTTTAGTAATTGTGACCGATTGATTTCTTGCCTAAAACAAAAGTCAATAAACTCAATAAGAATCGGTACCTAAATGTATAATTTATGAAGCACTTGTTAATACAATTTCTCACCTGAACCATGTTGCTGCGGGTTTAAATAACCTCTTCTTTACAATAGTAAACTTAATTTTACGAAATATTTAAATCTCTCTTTCACGGACTGCATACAATCATTAAGGATTTATGTCTATACTTCTTATTTCAATAGCCAAAATAAATTATTCTTTTAACTAATAACAAAAGAAAATGTGAAACCGACGCGGACCGTCGTAGGCTTCGTGTTTGTTAAATTGTTTATGGATTTATATTTTTTTTTAGTTTTGTTTTGTTTCATGGATTTTCAAGTCACGACCGATCGAATTGTAGCTTTATTTTTTAATATCTTGAACTCATAATACCGTAATGAAAAGTATCGTATCTTATCTTCCTCGCTTGTCGCTCGCTCACTCACTGATTTTTTTTGTCTATGGTACTAAGTTGTCATTTATATATATTCATTAATTTAAATGCATTCCATATTTTCGATTGTAAATGTTTCTATTAATTATTTTAATTTAGGACACCAATTAATCTTATATTTAAAATATTCTTATATTTCAAATGACAGCTAGTTAGGTTTTGGTTAGGTTAGTTGTGTCTATGTGTCTTCTCTGTGGTAGTTTAGTTTGATTGCGGTATGCGGAATGTCATTGTCATTTTATGTATTTTATTTTATCAATATCAATAAATATTTAGAAAAATGGATAAAACATATATAGTAAGTACTTGTTTTAATTATTAGCCATAATACTTGCTTTAAATTTGACATACTTACTAATAAAATTTAATTCCAGGTTCTTTACTTAGCGATTATTATCAGCCTCATTCCTTATAGTAATGGATTTTATGTTCCGGGAGTAGCACCAGTGGAATTTAAGAAAGGCCAAAGAATTGAAGTTAAAGCAGTTAAAATGACCAGCATGCACACCCAATTACCGTATGAATATTATTCGCTACCATTGTGTTTACCAAAGAATGGCACCTTCGTATATAAATCTGAAAACTTAGGCGAGGTTTTAAGAGGAGATCGTATAGTAAATACTCCATATGAAGTCCATATGGCGGAAACCATCAAGTGCCGACTTTTATGCCATCAGAAGAATAATCCAATAAATTGGAGTGTTGAGGAGTCAGAGAAAGTTGCAAGCAGAATTGAACATGAATATTTTGTTCATCTGTAAGATCTTTTTTTAATCCATTTAAATGACTTTGCAGTGCGACAAATATAATAACCTGTATTTTATATTTTTCAAGGTTAGTTGACAATTTACCAGTCACTACAAAGGTTCTAAACAGGGATACTTCGGAGAGGAACTTTGAACAAGGCTATAGACTTGGATTCATGTTCAAAGGAAAGGCCTATATCAACAATCACTTGAAATTGCTCTTAAAATACCACAAACATAGTCAGTGAGTACATACCACATAAGCCGTGTCCACACCAGTCGCACCGCTTTGCGAGGAAATTGCCGCGTGCGGCAGCTCGGTTAGTGTGGACGTGCGTCGACCGAGACAAACCCGCTGGTGGCCGCAATGCCTCAGGCGAGGCACACCACACTAGCCGAGCTGCCGCACGGCAATTTCGTCGCGAGGTGGTCGCCTGGTGTGGACACGGGTAATAGTTAAGTTTTTAAAAAATATTTTATTTATAGATTAGTCATTACATAATTTTGCCATTTGTTTTCAGGGATTCTTATAGAGTAGTGGGTTTTGAAGTTGAAACAGTATCAGTAGACAAAGATGAATACACATTTTTGGATGATTCCTGCCAGTTGCCATCAGAGCCCAAGGCTCAGCTAGTTAATGAGGACACTGGTACCAAGTTATACTTCACATACTCTGTGGAGTGGGCGGAGTCAGATATAAGCTGGGCGTCAAGATGGGACGTCTATTTGGGGATGAAGGATGTACAGATACATTGGTTTTCGATTGTCAACTCCATTGTGGTCTTGTTCTTCTTGTCAGGTATTTATATGTTCAGGCTTGTTATTTATTAGTCTCACATGATGCTCTATTGACTGTGAGTCGAGACCTAAATAAATTGAAAAGTATGTAAAAACTGTTTTTAGTTCAGAAAAATTACTACTCTGTTGTAAACAATTTTTTAGAAGATAATGACATGTAAATATGTAATTAAGGACTGAAGCTGTTATGCATACTCTAAAATTTGTATGCCGTAAGGTGTCACATGGTGAAACTCAAATGTAATTTGAAACAATCTGTAACTTATGCAGGACAAATAAATAAATAAAATGAAATGAAATGAGTATATTTCCAACATGACATCCACTGAATACTATTATTCCTGTGACCAATAAATAGGTGGCAGATAAATTGTAAGAGGAGTAGCCATGTTGGGACAGTGGTGTTAACTTGGATAAGTGTTACTTGGCTAAATGGATGATAGTATTGTTATTTAGTTGTTGAGAGCAAAAAGATTTGGATTGATACATATGAATGAGAATGGGCATATTTTGCGTTAGATTAGAACTGTATCATTTAAATAAAAGTCACTCAAACCAAGATAGTAAACTTAATTTTGGGCCTATAATTTTGTGGTTTTATGTTAGCTTCAATGATGTTAAAGTAATGTTATATTTCAGGCATATTAACCATGATTATGGTAAGAACATTGCGGAAAGACATTGCTCGGTATAATTCTGATGAGGGAATTGATGACATGATGGAGGAGACTGGCTGGAAGCTGGTTCATGGTGATGTCTTCCGACCTCCGCCCAAGCGGATGCTTTTTGCAGCTGTTATTGGAAGTGGTATCCAAGTGTTTTTAATGGCACTTATTACTATTTGTAAGTAAATTATGATTATTATTATCCTTCCAATAAACCTAAAACTTAAAAAATTGTGTAAAGAATATGAAATGATAACTTATCTTCAAAGAAAATAATAAAGTACATTACCTTATGTGATTATCAGATAACTCTTTGAAAATCTTTCATGATCTGTATTTTTTATGAACTATCCTTCAAACTATCTAAATAGTACATTATTATTTAAGTACACTAATAATGTAATAATATATTTAACCTTGTTAAGAATAATGTCTTGTCTTAATTAATTGAAAATGCTATTTTTATTTGCAGTTGTGGCCATGCTGGGTATGCTCTCACCAGCCAGCAGGGGTGCCCTGATGACGGCCGCCATATTCCTGTATGTGTTCATGGGTCTGATTGCTGGGTATTACTCTGCCCGCCTTTACATCACAATGAAAGGCAAGCAATGGAAGCAGGCTGCATTTCTAACGGCCACTCTTTACCCTGCGATTGTTTTTGGCACCTGTTTCTTTTTAAATTTCTTCATCATGGGCAAACACTCGAGTGGCGCTGTACCGTTTTCGACGATGATGGCTTTGTTGTGTCTCTGGTTCTGCATATCACTTCCATTGGTTTATTTAGGGTATTATTTTGGATGCCATCAACAGCAAGCTTTTCAGCATCCTGTAAGGACTAATTTCATTCCAAGAAAGGTTCCAGAGCAAGTCTGGTATATGAACGTTTTGGTGTGGTAAGTTGACGAACATAATTGTTACAAAACCTTTGTGATTTTCAAATTAGGCTCATAACCATTAGTCAAACTCGCATATACAGGGTGTAACAAAAATACTGGTGATCCGTTTAATTAAGGGCATAATTGGTGTCGTATTACGACAAAGAAAATGTAGGAGAAAAAAATATTAGACGCGAAAAAATTTTTTTTTTCTATGGGACAGGTAGTCCCAGTCGGCCGACCCTAAATAACGTACTAAATCAAAATTTTTTTTCGCGCGAAAACATCTTCATCATCATCATCATCATCATCATCATCTCAGCCATAAGACGTCCACTGCTGAACATAGGCCTCCCCTTTGGACCTCCATAAGTATCGGTGGGAAATCTTTTACTATCTTACTTTTTAGTAATTAGAATAGGTACGATACCAATTATACCCTTTAAAGGATCACCAGTATTTTTGTTACCACTTGTATACCAAACCAAACCAATGAATAAATTAGAAAATAACAAAAACTAAAACATTTAAATAAGACTGTAGCAAACACATATTTGACAAATAGACATGAGTTACTTCAGCTGGCCTATAGAGCCAGCTATAGAGCATATTTCAATACCCTAATCACATTTTGATTTGGTCGTATTTGATTCCTTTATTCTAATTTATATAATTTAATAATACAATGTTCTTTTTTTTCAGTATACTGATGGCTGGAATTCTTCCATTTGGGGCTGTGTTTATAGAACTATTCTTCATCTTCAATGCATTATGGGAAAATCAATTTTATTACCTGTTTGGATTTTTGTTCCTGGTATTTTGCATCTTGGTGATATCTGTTTCACAAATATCAGTTGTTATGGTGTACTTCCAGTTGTGTGGTGAGGTAAATATACTGTTTTCACATTTTGTTACGTAATTGAATTGTGAATTATACATATACAGGGTTTTTTCTTTTTGGGTCAGTGAGAGCAGCTATCAGATCCCGTGCTGCTACGCGAAAATGGTCTTAGAAGACCTTAAAAATTTTGCAGATTTGAAAATAACATACAGGGTGGGAGAAAAAGGGCATTTTTGTCAATTTTCTTTTGATACCAATCGATCCTATTCCTATGTTAGCTTGAAATCACACGCAAAAGTTTTTTATGCCAATCGATTCCATCTAGTTTCAATCATTTCACAGGGGTCAAAATACGGTAATGTACAAAAACGCAACAAATTTAAGAAAACTATTTCTATATATATACTATGGAGAAAAAAATTAAAAAGTAAAATAAAAACTCATTTTTTCATCACGCTAATAATTAGTCCCGTTACGTTTAAGGAAAATAATAAAACATTCGAAATATCAAAAAACGGGGATTCTAAAATTTCATTTGTATGGAAAAATTTTCTTCAACTTGTGGCTGTTTAGTACATTGCCATAAGTTGACCCTGAGAAACTATTATACTGGATAAGAATCGAATCGATGATTCGATGGGCATAACATACCTATAGTATGTGAAAAATAAGATTTCATAAGTATTTATACAAATTGTATGGGAACAGTTTTCCTGGATTTGTGGCTTTTCTAGCCGGAATTTTTTTTAGGTCCATACTAGCTCTTGATCCTAGATAGGAATGAGATCGATTGGCATAAAGAAAAGTTTGTAAAAAATGTCCTTTTTCTCGCACCCTGTATGATTATTTCAAAATCTGTAAACGCCAATCTCTATTTATTTGAAATCTAAGGAAGATCTTCTAA
Organism: Pammene fasciana; assembly: GCA_911728535.1. Taxonomy (NCBI): domain Eukaryota; kingdom Metazoa; phylum Arthropoda; class Insecta; order Lepidoptera; family Tortricidae; genus Pammene; species Pammene fasciana. The sequence goes on along the minus strand of OU452277.1, from coordinate 8,937,722 downwards.
AACCATTTTCGCGTAGCAGCACGGGATCTGATAGCGGCCTTCACTGACCCGAAAATAAAATTCACTCTGTATAGCTTAATGAAAACATAGTTTATGTTGTTGAGCATATTTAGTCAAGTGAAGGTATCGATAGATGACGCAACTTCAACGCAACAAATCGCATGCAACTCGGATACATTGCCGGCAGTTCAACGAAATAGATCGATAAACATATGCCGCAATGAATAAAAAAAAGCATGAGATTTGTTGCGCGGTCCGACGGCACAGTAAAACTACGCTTTCATTCATAAATAGCGTAAAGTCTATGGTCTATTTATGAATGAAACCATATAGTTTTACCGTGCTGTCGGAAGTCACGATAAAGTATAAAAGCGCGCTTAGGCGCGAATATAAAATAAAGGATGTGTTGGAGAAATTCGCAGCCATCAGGTATAGTCTCAGTAGCTCAGTTGGCAGAGCGATGGGCATGTTTCCCAGAGTCGCGAGTTCGAGTCTCGCCTGAGGCAGTGGATTTTTCTACTTTTCCTTTATTTCTAAACATTGTGGTATCGTTAGCAGACGTTCTGCTTAATACAAAAATAAATTGCATGGGTTAGCGCATCGTTATCGGTGAATTCTCAATACAACTTGGGACTCCGATGGCCGGTTAAGAAGTGTAAGACTTCGTCGGCAAATGTCGCTAGGCGTCACCCTAAGGCGCGAATATAAAATAAAGGATGTGGTGGAGAAATTCGCAGCCATCAGGTATAGTCTCAGTAGCTCAGTTGGCAGCGCGATGGGCATGTTTCCCAGAGTCGCGAGTTCGAGTCTCGCCTGAGGCAGTGGATTTTTCTACTTTTCCTTTATTTCTAAACATTGTGGTATCGTTAGCAGACGTTCTGCTTAATACAAAAATAAAGTATAAAAGCGACCAATAAATAAATGCCTTGGGCAATTGAGAATAAAATTGTATCAGGGATACTTAACTAATCAATGTCATCATTATTTCCTTATCTTTTCCATTGAATTCCTTTTCTGTTCAATGTAATGTGTGTGTGTAATGTAACTCTATCTCCTAGCGTTTATCCCGGCTTGGGGCCCGCTTGACAACCTAATCCCATGAATTGGCGTAGACACTAGTTTTTACGAAACCGACTGCCATCTGACCTTCCAACCCCGAGGGGAAACTAGGTCTTTTTGGGATTAGGTCCGGTTTCCTTACGATGTTTTCCTTCACCGAAAAGCGACTGGTAAATATCAAATGATATTCCGTACATAAGTTCCGAAAAACTCAGTGGTACGAGCCGGGGTTTGAACCCGAGACCTCCGGATTGAAAGTCGGACGTCTTACCGCAAGGCTACCAGCGCTTTTGAGTGTGTAATGTAACTAATGTATTATATTATCCACATTATTATTTTTATCTATTTTCAAGACCCGATGCTGGTATGTCTTGACAATGCACTCTGTAATATAATGTTAGCATAACTAGTGCTAAATTCTACTATTACATTTTTCAGGATTACCATTGGTGGTGGAAAAGTTTTATTGTCTCTGGAGGCTCTGCAATCTACATCTTAATTTATTCAATATTCTATTTCTTCACTAAGTTGGAGATTACCGAGTTCATACCTACACTGCTTTATATTGGCTATACAGGTAAAAATAACAACACGTTTTTAATTTTATTACGTTTGAATCACGTCGAATGAAAGTGCTTAGTCGTTTTTAGGGTTCCGTAGCCAAAATGGGAAAAATACACTAGTTTCGTCTGAGTAAAAAATACACTCGTAAAAAAACACTGTTTCGTCATGTTCGTCTATCTGTCCGTCTGTCCGTCCCTGCGTCCGTATGTCACAGCCATTTTACTCGGAAACTATAAGACGTATCTTTATCAAATTTTAACAGAAGGTGTCTACTTAGTTTGTGAATTTATTGAAATTAATTGTCAAAAAAATAACTGGTCCTTTTATACTAAAAATGAACTCTATTCTGCTACAAACAGAATTCACTTTAGTATAACTTGGTCAGTTACTCATGGGTAGCCATGAATTAAAAAAACATTGTGTGGTTTTATGAAACCACGATGCAAGTGAAACTTTACTATGTTAGCATGGCGCTTAGAAATTGGTGCCCAATTGGTTTGTCATGCTATACGTACAGAGCTGGAATGACTTGCCAAATGTAATTAATTAAATATGTATAATCGAAATATGTTTCTAAAATTTAGAAAAAAACAATTCGTCCCACGGGGTTTGAACCCTCGCACATTCGTTCGTAAGTCTCATGCCATACCACAGTGCCAGCGCTGCAGTTACGCTAAGACGCGAAATATAGATTTGTATACCGCGGTTGACTGCCAACATGACATGAACCTTATTGCTTATGAAATAAGCCTCACTATAAACGAGAATCAGCGTTACAAATGTAACGCATGTCGCGCAAAAGAGAGACTTTAAAATTCGAGGCGATGGAATAAAAGTTTCACTTTAATAATTCGTCCCACGGGGTTTGAACCCTCGCCCATTCGTTCGTAAATCTCATGCCATACCACAGCGCCACCGCTGCAGTTACGCTAAATTTGTATACCGCGGTTGACTGCCAACATGACATGAACCTTATTGCTTATGAAATAAGCCTCACCTTTCACCTTACTATAAACGAGAATCAGCGTTACATATGTAACGCATGTCGCGCCAGAAGAGAGACTTTAAAATTCGAGGCGATGGAATAAAAGTTTGACTTTAATAAAACCTTATACTAAAAGTAATTATGTTTATAGGTGAACAGAGCTCATTGTTAGTATGAGGTGGCCAGTTATTGTATGGTGGCCAGTTACTGGCGAGCCACCCTACGAATGTCGCGTAGTTTTTCAAAATTTCATCAAATATGTATTACATTTATAAAAAAACACTTAAACTGAATTCAGCATAAAGAAGAACAATCTACATACACATAAAAATTCAGTACTGTATTGTATTTAATTTAATGACCAAGACATGCCGTTACCGTCCACTATAAGTTTATTTTTATCTAGGTAAAGGGCTTATACCTAGATATAGACTTCGAATAAATGCACTTTAGTGACTTTAATACATACATTATATGGCGGTTATTTAATTTGTAATAATCATTTTTTTTTGTGTTACAGGTCTAATGGTATTGACTTTTTGGCTTTTGACTGGCACTATTGGATTTTTCGCTGCTTACACATTTATCAGGAAAATTTATGCGGCAGTGAAGATTGACTAGATATAAGAATTAAATGTAATTTTTGGTAATAATAATAAATTGTTTGTGTGTACAAGTTTTATTTGTATTGTAATTTATAGATTAAATTATTTCTTGTGTTGATCTGATTGACAAAGAACAAATGTTTTGCTAATGAAATAAGTTGTGTAAATATGTAGGTTTCCAATATTATGTGCATTTAGAGATTATTATTTTGTAATAAATTTTAATTTACGATCTGTATCTCCTATTTATGTGTTTTATTCGCGAGACATATGTATATTCTACAAAGAGACCTTTCAACCTTTAGAGTGCGTCTCCTTAAAATGCAACACAAACTTGAACTGAATTGAGAAACACAACATCACACGGAAATACTTAAACTATGGTTGTGGAAATTTGTATATCGGCCCCGTACATAAATTCCGTAACTTAAAACACCTTAATCCGGTTTCTACCAGACTGCAATATCGACCATTTTCTTCAGAACACCATCTTCATCTCGTGTTCTTCAGAACATGGTCGATATTAACCTTTTCAACGCTTTCTCTCTCGCATCAAAATGTGGCATACACGCCAACATTTCAACTAGTGAGATACTAATTTAGACCTTATCTGTCAACAGTAAAATTGATTTGACAGCGTCTGCCATAGCCTTTTTAGTGGTTGTTGGCGTGGTAGGCACGACAGTAGTCGACCACTTTAATGGCTCTTGGCGTTGAAAAGGTTAAAATTAATTACAAAATGATCTCGTCGGGTTTAAAGTGTTATCTCTATTACAAATTAAATTATTATAAATATACATGCCTAAAATGTTTTTTTTTTCTTATGGACTTTCTTTAGGCGGTATTGCCTGTGGGTCAGGCCGTAGTTTTTGCCGAAAAAAGTTCAGATTTCGGTCCGCTACTTTTTTTTTTTACTGTAATCATTTTATATAGTAATTAACCATAGCATTGTATTTCTGAAGACCTGTTTACCCACGGCCACTGGAGATATTTAAATAAATTGATATATTTGCAAAGTTATATGACTTTAAAAAATAAAAACAACGAAATTTTCATAAAAAATGCAAATCCGCTTCGGTCGGGTGCACTTTGCGCATCCATTAAAATTAAAAAAAAGACAACATTTTCATGATCTGTTTGATTTGACGTTATCAAATAATAGTTACCTAGCCCCCTTTTGAATATCGTTTCGTGTTTCCTAAGAAAGTACATTAATTTTCGTACATTAAATAAAAAAAACGAAAACAGCCATTTCTCTGCGCTATTTTTTGCGCAACCATCATGCCCGTTTTGTGGCCTTTAAGCTTTGGTAGTATTTGTATTCTGAATAGTGGCAACACCAAAGCAGCTTTGTCTATGGTCAATAAGGCGGCAGCAGCTATATTTTTGTCAGACCGATGTAAACTTTGTTCGGAGTGAAAAGTGTCACATTTTTCGCGGCGTGCATTTTTTGAGATTTCAATTAAAGTTTTAAATTAATGTCTGTCATTGTTATTGTGCACTATTAAGTAAGGCGTGTGTAATCTTCCTAGGTTATTTTAACTAAAAAAAAAGAGCTTATTCATAGAGTTATTATAGATTTTCTTTGCGCCACGGTCGCCATTATGCCACTTTGCGATACCAGTGATATTGCGCTACCGAATAAAGGTTCATGCACACATAGGTTTGCGGTTTCCGGGTGTAAGTTTGCTATATAAAATCAACCAAATGGAACCGTGGATCACCATGGAACTATTTGAAAGTGACGTTTTCAGTCAAATCCTAGGGAATCTCTTAGTATTTGGCAATTTGACATGTTTCTATAGTTCCATTTGGTGGACCGTTCAGCCTTTTGTCTGCAGGGATTAAAAATGTAACCTTACCGTACCAAATCGTGTTTTTTTTGTACCTAACTATGAGCGCCAAAATATCTCGGCTGTGGTAGGTTTTTTCCATCCCTCGGTTAACAATCGAATGTTCATTTAAAATATATTATGTCAAAATCATACAATGTATGCGCAAACCTTAACTATTTTGCGTCACTCTGCGCGACCGACTCAACTATTTTGCGTCACTCTGCGCGACCGAATCGTAGAATATTTTACGTCACCTTTGCGCTATTTGTGGCAAAAACTACGGCCTGACCCCTGTAGCCAATGTCAAGTATAATAAAAAGGCGGGAAATAAGAGCTTGTAAGATTCAATCTTAGGTAGGTACAATGCATGGTACAATGTCTTTAATCAATAAGTATTGTTTAATCAAATAAGTTGTAGGCAACGTTGTTCGGTAGAAGTGACATAAGCAGCTCCATACAAAAGGCACGAGGAGGCTACAGAGGCCAGTTGTATTAAGCTACAACTACAAGTTACAATTTACAAGCGGAACTCTCTTTCTAACCCTATGTGTAAGCCAGGGGGGTAACATTACGCACACATATACACTGATGAAAAAGATGTGCGCATACACAATCGTACGCGTGCAAATGAGATGCAATGACACATTTTCCGTCCCTCAGCGCGTATACGGAAATTCTTGTTTGTCACCCTTTGTTTGTCACACTTCTGTCATCGTCACCATGGCAACCGAGTTATTTTAGGGTGGCCAGTGACTTAAAAATCAATTTCCCATAAAGCTGGGTAAATATTGACTTACGTAATATGGAAAGTTATGTTTCAAGAGAGGAAAAAATATTAGTTAATGAAGATTTTGACAATACGTTCAACAGATATGGCGTTTTTACTAAAATAACTATTTGATTAGACAATCTGGGTAGTAAATTAGACATTTCTGGTAATTTTTTGTAGTAGGTAATTCTGTTATATATATGTATAGTATACTATTTGTTACTCATTTACATAAATAACGAACATTAATTAAATATTGCAATTATGAAAAACACTAGGTTACAAAAAAAGTACATTCAATGCAAAAGAATGGGGAAATTTCTCTACATGTGGTATCCCAAATCTTAGCTGTCAAAATATAGCTGTCCCTGTCGGGTATACGCTGATCCTTGTCTATTCTATAGTAGGTCTATGGTGTAAGCGACTAGTCACCTGCGATTTTTAATACATTGCGGTTTATGATCCATGGATTGATTTCGTTGAAATTCTGATGGACGTTGAGTAAGGGCCTTTATTGAAAAAAAAATCAAAGAGCTCCAGAATTGCATGCGTTTTACAATAAATTTTCGACTTCTGAAGCCCACGAATTCAATCGATTGATCGATCTTTAACCGCTATGTATCAGCTTTGTATCAGTGTAGTATCACAAAGTCATGCCTGAAGTATGTAGACACCTTAGGCACGCAGGCGTTAACTTTTCATTTTTGAACGTTTTCCGGATAGGCGCTGTAACTTTAACGTCAATGTCAAAATAAATAAGAATGACCGGGGGTGTAGGACGGAATGTCATTTTGGTGATAAATATTATTTTATAACGTAGTATTTTAAGATTCCAAAATTTTATGTACAAAATGGAAACCAAAGTAGCGGTAGTCACTGGTGGTAACAGAGGCATCGGATTCGAGATCGTAAAGGGGTTATGTGCAAGGTTCGACGGGGCTGTGTACCTTACAGCTAGAGACGAAGAAAGAGGAACACAAGCCGTTAAAAAGCTAGAAGAACTTGGGCTGAGGCCGCTATTCCATGTTTTGGATGTTACTAGTGAAGCAAGTGTTCAAGAATTCGCCACATACATCTCCACACATCACGCAGGCATAGACGTTCTTGTAAACAATGCTGGGATCCTTGATTTTGATAAATCTGCTTCATCCTATGAAGAGGCAAAGAAACTTATGGATACGAACTTCTTTAGTTTACTAACGATATCGAGAATATTATATCCTCATTTAAAGGATAATGCTCGAATTATAAACATCAGCAGCGATTGGGGCTTGCTTTCCAATATTCGAAAACAGGTTTGGCTAGACACTTTGGTTAAGGATGACCTCACGGTTGAAGAGATTTTACAATTTGTTAATGATTTCTTACAAGCAGCAAAGAATGGGAAAAATTCATTTGTTGCCTTTGCGGGTCACTACGGAGATTACAAAGTGTCGAAAGTAGCCATGTCAGCTTTAACATTTGTTCAGCAAAGGCAGTTTAATGAGCAAGGCAAAGCTGTAGCCATAAATTGTGTGCACCCTGGGTTTGTCAAGACTGATATGACTAAAGGAATGGGAGACTTCACCCCCGAGCGAGGAGCCCGAGCCCCGCTGTACCTGGCGTTGGAAGCGCCGTCGACACAAAAGGGCACCTTTGTATGGCATGATTGCCACCAAGTCAACTGGGATGATTGAGGATCAAATGGTTATATGATTGTTAGCGTTACAACCATGAAAATCCTGTGATAATAGTGTCACATACACTTTAAACAAGTACCTACTATAAATATAAAGATTTTCCTTTTTTATGTTATGTTTTTATTTATACCTTGTACATATAATTAAATGGTTGGGATGTTATGTTTGAAAGGATTGATTTATTAAAATGGTACAGCTAATTGTAATTTTATTCAAGTAGGTACCTAATGCATGGTAATTATAAAATAAGTTAAAATGCAGAATAAGTAAAAGTACCAAAGTAAGATCATGTAGGACTTCCGTACAAACAGATTATTCAAATAAAACATGACTCGTCAACTGATAAAAAGGTCAATGCTTGCTTATCTTGTAATATGAAGACTAACACTGATAATGTGTTTTTATGTTGGAAAGCTGCGTACATTCATTATTTAGGAAATATTCCAGTTTTAACTATAACTCTTGTGAGACTCCAAATATTAAAAAAAATTGTATTGCATACAAGTTACACATAACAAACATTACACATCTACATTTTAATTTATTGCTCCTATTATATAGGAAACACCACCGGGTGTTACATTTACACCGGTACCTGTACTGTAACTTTTAACTTATAAATATTTATGTGTATATTGTATTATTTATAGGAGGTGTCTATTGTGTTATCTTTTATCAATTGTGGTAATGCAGTCGTGTTCTCATATCATATCCCACACCAACAATAGATAGGTACTTTACTCCAGTAAAGATACGTTTTTTTCAAACATTAATTTATAATAGCGGTTTTTTTGTTTATATAGTTTTAAAATGTCATTCTAAGATGACTGAACGAAATATCCTACAAACTTTCCATCGGGAAGTAAATATTCATCAAAATATATATGAAGGGTTTATTTTTTTTTGGGCTCAACTGTACAATATGTGACATCGAGTTCAGACTTCATTTTTTGTTTGTAGCTTCTACTCACCAAATGAACCGTGTGTTAGATGAACCGTGACCTAACAGCGCGCGAAGCCGAGCGAGCGAAGCGAGCGTGCCGCGGTAGCGGCCGGCGAGCGCCAGAACCGACTTAATCTAATGTACAATATTAATTTTCAAGTCCCTAGCTCCGTAGTAATCCTATGGCCAAACTCGCAACTTTGAACCGCTTTAGTTCTTAAACGGGCAAGTTAATCAAAAAATTGTAATCAATAAAAGATCATGCTTATCTATTCTAAATGTATTCTATAAAGTTTTAATAAAAAAGATAGCAAAAATGCGAAATAAATAAAAAACGTTACAAACATATTCTAAGTCCTGAAATCGCGCCCCCTTTGCTATACCTTGACCTAATGTTCCTGCAGAGGCGTATTTACCCTATGGCCAAGAGGGCCATGGCCCGGGGCGGCAGGCTGCCAGGGGCGGCGCGAGCCGCCCCGTATGCTTGGTTCTGGGCGCCTTTTTCGATGCTGAACTTCAGTTAGGTACCGGCCCATAAGGCCTAAGAAAGAGTAACAATTTCGAAACGCCACGATCTGGTTTTGTAAATAGTAAACTAGAAGGCCGTTTTTTTGTACTTATGCCGCCTTTCCATATCTGCCATTACCATGTATCACATCACATAAAGTAAACTACAATTTTTCCTAAATGGGAGGACGATATAACCATGCCTGGTTATTTAACTAAGCACCCGTTTTCACTCAGTAAACTTAATCAAGTCAGTAAAAGCTGATCGTTGAGAATCCGCGATCCGGGTTTATAAACAGAAATACTTCGTGTCCAGTGAACCCTCAACCTGAAGTAAGTCTTTAAAATTCTCTTTCGATTTTATTTCCAGTATCGCCACCTGATTCTACGGCCGATACATTTTCATAATTACATACATAATTTTCAGGCATCCGCAACCTTTTATAATTTTTTTATTTTAACACATAAATTTCAACAATGCGTTAGCATTTTTTGGCATAATCTTTCCTGATCTTAGCGTTCATCTTGGTTGCATCCTTAAGTACTATATCGAAGCCTAGGGTCCGATCTAGTATATTTTCTCATCCACTTCGCACCGATTTCGGCATCCTATTTAGAAAGCTCATTGGCTCACATTAACAGATGTTGGGCGGGGCTCCTGAATGCCGTTTTGTGACGGCGTTATATCCCTTGTCTTTTTTTCTGGAACCTTGTACCTATGTTAGAATTGCATGTTTTTGTAATTTATGGAAGCGACTGCGGTCTTACTACTCAACCCAAAAGGGAAGGGGCCTTTACCAGCAGTGCCTCGTCCGTTATACAGCAAGTGCACAGACTTGCAGGCAAGGTTGGTATCTACTGCCCAAAAATGGTGATAGGATGACGAAAATACCGTCTCGACAGGATCTAGGCAAAGGCGCCAAGACTCTATACATATATTTGTTTTGCCTTACTGGGTTTAATTTTGGAGTTCGTGAAGACACCGAAAACCAAACTCCGAGAATGCTCTTGCTTTTAATTGCAGATGAGCCAAAAATTTTTTAGCGCAAAAAAAAGTTTGCACCCTCCAGAAACTCAGTCGTCAAGTTACTGGGAATGATAGTTTCGGTATGGGTAATGGTTGGGAAAGATGTATAGGCTACGATTACAAGCCTACTAGACCGTGCGGCCACCTCATAGAGGAGCTGTTTGGAACTTTATTCATCGAAAAGAAAAAAGTTTAATAGGTCATGTCATTAAATCACTTTGTCGGACATAGCCCTCAGCCTGGTGCGATCCATTTTCGGACACTTTTAATGGTGCCATTTTCGGAGTGTTTTTTACCTCATCGAGTAGCAGAATGAAAGCAAGCTCATTTGATAGCTGAAGTGATACTATTTCAATGTGTTTGGGCGGACAGCCGGCAGCCTGGTCCGTTCCGTTTTCGGACACTTTTAGTGGTGCAATTTTAGAGGTGCTTTTTCCGTCTGTAGCTGAAATTTACGGCCCTACATTAATCAAATTTGGTATGCGAGTGGTTTTTATAACTCGTCATAAATTGGAGCACAAGAATTGTTTTTAAGAACATTTTTTAAGGGCTACTTCATACAAGTAACTATTGTAACTGCATCCCATCTAGAGCAAATGCTGCAAGACCTTCTCTGCAAGTTTTGATGTCGGACTCACAATGAACAGGGACAAAACCAAATTAATGTCCAGCAGCGTGAAACGTAGGGTCTGCCTATCCTAACCTACGGCGCACAAACATGGTCATTAACAAAGGCTGAAAAGTCACGACTCAAAATTTGCCAGCGAGCCATGAAGCGCAGCATACTAGGAGTTCGTAGAACCGATCGGATTAGGAACACCGAACTGCGCTCCAGGAAATGTATCTCGGATGTAATGTGGGTGTCAAGAGTCAAGACCGCCCAGCTCAAGTGGGATTGGGTTGGACATGTCTGCCGCAAGCACCTGGAACGATGGGCTAAATTAACAACTAAATCGACCCCACAAATCGGCCGGGGCAGAGGCAGACCAATTGAAAAAGGAGATGGCGAAACGATCTAGACGCATTTTGTAGAGAATGGCGATAGTAGTTAGTTATGCACTAGGCCGTGGTGAGTAGCAGAAGCGAGGGGAGGCCTTTGCCCAGCAGTGGGACACAGTATAGGCTACGGGACGGGAAACAAAAATTAAGAAAATATTTTGACTATAAAGTTTTATGAAACCAGAGCGAGTCGAGAGCGAATCAAGAACGGAATCAAACTTGTTTCGCTCTCAATCCGCTGAAGTTATATTCCGACCAAAGAGAGTAGAAATTAAAAAGTGCCACTCCGATGTTGCCACTTTTTAATTTCTACTCTTTTGGTCGGAATATACGCGCCGTAACGTGTAGCGCTGATACCGGTATCAATCCAGCTATGCGGATGTGCAAAAGGCGTCAGCGGGGTGAATTTTCAACGTTTGACCGTACACTAAGGGTTCAGAAAGTTTCAAGAAAATTTTAATAGTCTGTTTGGTTAAGTAACAGGGGCGGCAAATTTTTCTGGCCCGGGGCGCCAAATTTCTAAATACGCCTCTGTGTTCCTGTGTAATGTTTTAACGATAGTCACATTAAACCAATGTATAGGTAGGTTGGGTTCGTTAGGTTGCTTCAGATGCCCGAAGGGCAAACTGCCCAGAAATAGGAGCCCCGCACAGCGGGGCTCCGTCGACTCAGGGAAAGAGTCAAAGATTTTAACGTTTCACGATATGCCTGATCTTCGGCCGCCAACATTTCCATAACCATCGCAGAGGGGGGGTGCCCTCCCCCCTCTCTTCCAACAAAAACCTGTTACGACAGGACCAAATATGCATGAATTTCGCTCAATAAAAAAAAAACAACTTTTTTTGGCTTTTCCGCGTTTTCTGGATTTCAAAAATACACTACAGACATGGTTCTCTACCCAAGAAAAAAAATGGCATTATTTGGCCATGTCACATATTGTACATTCCTTCCTTGATATATCCTATTTAGGCGATTTTTTAGAAATTAATTAAATGAGGATTTTTCAAAGTCAATTTTTTGTAGGATTTTCTGTCTACGCAATGATTAACATGACTTTTAAGCCATACACTTCTGCTATTATGAATTGTTTCCAAATTTGTCATTTTTCCCATACAAGTGAAAATAAAATGACTACTACTTACTCTATCTGGCCTATGGTTGACTAATAGAGAATTTCTCTTGTGATTAAGTTGTCATTTTGGTAATGAAAGTATCTACCTACTTGTATATTTGCGGTCAAACTATATTATGTTATTAGGCGTGTCTACACCCGTCCCACCTATGCTTATTTATGAATCTGGACATCTGGCAGCTGTAGAGTGGTGGAGGTCAAAGAATGCAAACCACTTCAAGAAAACAAATCCTAGAGTTCTGGTTTTAATTGATGCAATTTAATGAGAAATTATACATAAACAATTAGATTATATCATTCCCAAAAGATTTTGTTGGGGAAAAGTAGTGCCAAACGACCTAAAATGTAATTCCTAGTTTGTTGCCTACTGTTTTTGTTTCCGCAATAATATGCTATGTTTTTTGTTGTAATGTGAAAATATAGGCCCTGTCCTCTACAATTGGTAGTACGATTATCCAATTCAAAATATTTTGCTAGTCTGTATTAACTCTGACCTCCACCCATTAAAAGCCAAGCCATTTATTGTTGTACATGTTGCTGTAATTGTCTACCTAATTTCAATTTCACTCTCATTCACTCAAAGGTTAACTGGAAGAGATCCCTTAAAGGGATAAGTTCGCCTTTGTACTTTACATCTTTTGTTTACTGTATTTATCTACTGTGTTATGTACAATAAAGTGTTACTTACTTACTTAAAAGCTGCCAGATGCCTGGATCTAGTATTATTAGTACAGGAATCTTACTACACGGGTTTCGTTGCTCTCATTATTGTGTCATATCTGACGTGGCCAGCTCTTATTCCAAGTGCAAATACCTCATTTAAGTTGCCAAAATAGCCCACTAGGTGGCAGGCTCTACAATGTGCAACATATATAATATACAAGGTGTAACAAAAATACTGGTGATCCTTTGAAGGGCATAATTGGTATCGAATTCTAATCATGAAAAACTAAGAAAAAAAGTTTTTTTTCGCGAAATTATTTTTTAGTTTTGTATGAAGAGTTGGCCGGCTGGGACGACGTGTCCCATACAAAATATTTTTTTTTTTGCGCCAATAAATTTTTTTTCCTACTTTTTCCTACTCGCAATAGGATAGGAAATATATATGCCCTTAAACGGATCACCAGTATTTTGGTTACACCCTGTATAGAGCACCACAATCTAAGAACTTTTTGAGGCTTCAAGTCTGAAGCGCCAACTGAACGAGACCAGCCAAAGTTACCGTATAATGTAGGCCAGAGTACTTCTTCCACTCGGCGCCATCTAGTAATTGATAGCGTTACTATTATTACTGTATTATTATTACGGTAACTTTGGGTAGCTCTAGTTCAGATGGCGCTTCAGACTTGGAGCCTCAAAAAGTTCTTAGAATGAGACGCTCTAAATTCTATTGGCGTTGAGTAGTTTTCGTTTTCGACCATAATATGCCAGACCATACAATGCACGTTCCCTATAAAATAAATGAACATCATTTGTCAAATGTCTTTTTTAATACAGTTGCTCAAAAAAGTGCTTTTCTTGTAGTGGTTTAGCGTGCGGAACGTTTGATATCGCGCACTAGTGCTTTTTACAGTGACAGACAGCCAATCACAGCGCTGCACCGCACCGCGCGGAGCGTTCGGATACATGTAGGGTCAAGGAGGGTACAGTCGCTAGGATTTTTTCAACGGGCTGTAGCATGAAAAGTATAAATGCCTGAAATATTTTGGTAGGCACAAAAGCAACGGTTATTATTTAAGTTTTATATGTAGTAAATAGATTTCCAATAGCTTTCACTAAAAAGGAGATAACGACCTTTTTTTTAAAAATGGGAATCGAGCCACTGTGTACTACTATAGGTACACAGATGTTCTCCCCCCCAGTACACAGATGCTCTAACAGTACACAGTCACTGTGTACTACCCCCTGTATACAGTGGTTCTAACAGTACACAGTGGCTACGGATGGAAAACTTCGTATGTTTCGAAAATTATTTTTATTCGATTTTAAAACAAGTGACTAAAATATAATGATGACCAACGATAGGTTTCAGAGGAAAATTATTTTTTTCCCATAGAAAAAAAGATGACATCATAACTCTTCTCGGTTCTTTTTTTTTGGTGCTACGGGTCAAATTGATTCATATGGCCTAAAGACCAATCATTCCGATTTTCATACTTTTAACACCATTTGCAGCATTTTACCGAATTTCGGAGTGTACCGCACTATAACAACAATTTTTATTCGACATTTATTAAATTAAACTTTGTCGGTATTATTTTTATAAGTTCATACGTACACAGTGGCTCGCGAGCCTGTGTGTACTTCTCCGAAACGAGCTACTGTTGACCTTGACGCCATTTTGGAATCAAGATCAAACTAGAAACAAACGCATAGAGCTAGAGCATTGAATTATCAGTCAATACTAAGTAGATTAGACACACCTTTCGACAAAAACAACAGTAATTAAGAATCTCACACAAGTTTACTTAAAAAACGAAGAGAAACTTACGTGAAAATGTAAATTCGGCCGAGTAAAAAAAAGAATACGCCATCACACAACCGCGCGGCGCCGGAGTGGCTCACGGACTAGTTGAACTAGTTCATACCCGATCACATGTCGAACGCTTCTCGTTGACGTATAGGACAGATATATAGCTCTTTCCGTTTCCAGCACAGTGCATTCGAGCGACTGTTCCCTCCGAGCGGCTGTACCCTCCTTGACCCTACTAAAGTAACCTCAAAGTGAATAATTGACAATTTTATAATTTTTTCGCAACTGTATTAAAAAACGTCGTTCGATACTCGTGCGTAAATGTCATTCTTCACTCGTCCCGAGTCTTAGAGATATCTCGGTGCTCGTGAAGTAATGACATACTTTCCGCACTAATATCGAAATGTACTATTTTAACACAGTTGATCAAATCTAGTAGTAGTTTATAATGCGAGAAGTTGGATTTCTCGCACTAGCGCGTTTTACTTTTCCAGCCAATCACAGCTCAGGATTCATGATCACCGCCGCCCCGCATCGCACGACGCGAGTGTTCGGATGAAGTAACCTCAAAGTGACATATTGTCCATTTTTATATCTTCACTCGTCCCGAGTTTTGCCACTCGCCTGCGGCTCGTGAGTCTCGTGACCAAATGTCTCGGAACTCGTTGAATAATGACATCCTTTCCGACCTAGTATCGAAATGTACTATTATCGAACTTTGAGGAGTTAAAAGACACGACAGAACTCGAGCTTGACAAAAACTTGTCTTGAAAACCTCTGCAGTGTTACAACACCTTTGTTAAGAATATTAAGTAAGTATCTGCCATTGAGGTATGTTATTACTAAAATATTAACTCAATGGCATCTGCATAACAAACACACTGTTATGTAGTTAGATGTCGAAGATACGCCCTCGCCCTCGGTGTAACCTAGTAAGTCGGTACATAGCAAATCTCATTATGGATTTTCCAATGCGCGTGCAGCTCTTTATAAGGTTTCAGCCCGTTGGATGCCCTGCTTCCAATCTACATAATTGTGTTACAAAATCGCGATGGCAGGGTAGTAAAGGGTACACAGAAGCCAGACTATTGCTGTGTGGACATACAGTGGACGTAGCTATATTATCTAAGTAAACTGTGTAGGTTAGGGAATGCAGTACCGGTATTGTTTCATAGAACCGGGATTTTCGGTACTAGCCAATAATGGAACCGGGATTTCCCGGTAATTTCGGTACTTTCGGGAAAAATCTTCTAAAACCTCTGACGCTGATGATTTAGGTAGTAAAAATGTCATCGCGTAATGTTTTAAATAAACGCGGGCCGTCCAACCGGCGGCCGTGGTCACGGCGGTCGCCCGCCAGGCGTCAAGCTACCTGGCGCTGAGGGCAGCTACCGGATCCCGTGCTGCCCTCAGCTACGCGATCATGGCCTAAGAAGACCTTCCCTCGATTTCAAATTTATGAAGATTGGCGTTTACAGATTTTAGAAAAAACATTTTTTTGATGCTATTGGATCCCATTCCTATCCAGGATCAAAAGCTTGTATGAAACCAAAAATCCGGTTAGAAAAGCCACAAATCGAGGAAAGCTTTCCCCGTACATTTGGTATGAAAAAGAAAACTTTAATTTTTCACATGCTATTTTTTTTATGTCAATCGATCCTATTTCTGTTCAGTATCAATAGTTTCTATAGGATCAACTTACGGTAATGTACCAAAAAGCCACAAATTGAAGAACAATTTTACATACATTTACTGTTTTAAAATCCCTGTTTGATATTTTAAATGATTTTACTGTAATGAGGTCATACAGTATTATGGTCCTTAAACGTGTGTATCTGCGTGATAGAAAAAATATAAATTCACTTTTTGTCTATAGTAAATGTATGAAAAAAAAACTTTAATTTGTGGCTTTTTAATACATTACCGTTAGTTGGCTCCTAGGAAACTATTGATAATGGATAGGAATGGAATCGATTGGCATAAATAAACAACACGTGAAAAATTAAAGTTTTCATTTTGATACAAAATGTATGGGAAAAAAATTCCTCGATTTGTGGCTCCTCTAGCCGGATTTTTTTTGGGCCTATACAATCTTTTGATCCTGGATAGGAATGGGATCCAATAGCTTCAAAAAAAAGTTATTTATTTATTACATTTATTTAATAAAAGTAAAGTAAAGTAAGTTTGTCAAAAATGACCTATTTCTCGCACCCTGAATGTTTTTTCCAAAATCTGTTAACGCAAATCCGGTAGCTGCCCTCAGCGCCAGGTAGCTTAACGCCTGGCGGGCGACCACCGCGACCACGGCCGCCGGTTGGACAGCCCGCATTTATTTAAAACATTACACGATGCAATATTTGAACTTCGAAGAATAAATGAACCCAAAAAAGGTATAAAATGTTTTTCCCGAAAATCCCGAAAGAACCGGGATTTTTATTTTCCAGTCCCGGTTCTTTACACGACTCGAAATCCCGGGAATTCCCGGTACTTTCGGTTCCGGTAATTCCCGGGAGCAAACCCTAGTGTAGGTACGTAGGTACTTAGATGAAGTTAGTAAGAATATACCCATGTGCATTAAGGTAAACATGCGGATAAAAACCGGCCAAGTGCGAGCCGGATTCTCCCACGAAAGGTTCCGTACCATTATCTGTTGTATGGGAGCCTCCTTAAATTTAATATTTATTTTATTCGGTTTTTTATTATTTGTTGTTATAGCGGCAACAGAAATACATCAATCTGGGAATTTTTCAACTGCCTAACTATCACGGTTCACGAGACCATAGCTGGGCACCGTTAATCAAATAGTTAACTTCGTCAACTTCGTTAATCGTTAATCCGCTACAAAAAAGTTAGCTTCGTTAAACGTTAAAGCGTTACATTTCGGAAGAATTAACGCAAGTTAACGTTAATCGTTAATCCGTTAATATGTGTAAAATTGTCGGGCATAAAGGTGCATATTCCCCTTCATGATGATCAAACGAAACAAATCTCTTCGCAGTTTTCTTTCTCACTCGCACGCGCCGGCTAGTTTCTAGTTTTGTTTTTGTTTCACTCACTGCCACGCGCCGCCCGGTACTTGTCTAAACCTGTTTATCGCGCCGCGCCGCGGTGCCGTGCGGTAACTATTAGCCTAGGCGTTGGATTAACGATTAACGGACTTCTGCATATTAACGGAAGTTAACGTGTCCGTTAAATTTTTTAAAAGTTAACTTAAAAGTTAACCCCTTAATCAAAATGTTAACTTCGTTAATTAACGATTAACGGATTAACGAGTTAATGCCCAGCTATGCTCGAGACACAGCCTGGTGATAGACGGACAGACGGCAGAGCAGACTACGCATGAGTCTTCGTAATAGGGTCCCGTTTTTACCTTTTGGATACGGAACCCTAAAAATGGTAGACTATTGATATCTTTTGCAACTATTGTATTGTAGGTATAATAATCTAAGTTAAATAGGTCCTAATTTTGGTACTATATTTTTTATATCTAGGTAAATGTCAAAAATATAGTACCAAAATTAGTATCTTAGCTATGCTATGTAGGTACCTACATGTATTCCGCAGTAAGCAATCTACCAATTTGTTTTCTTATCAGTCCAATAGATTAAAACATTATTTTAGTGCTCTATTCTATACTCATATTAATCATATCAAATCGATGTGTATCACGCGAGGGCCGTGCTTATTTTGATTTCGTTACATTACTCGACAAAATGAAATGAAACGTAACAACAAACACTATTAATTCGGAATGACCGTCGGAACGCGGCTAGGTGGACAACTTGCGGTGCACACGTCACCTTACCACCATTAGAATAGATTGTTTGTTGTCACTAAATAGTGAATATCTACCCACTATGTACCCTCTATTATAGGATTCAACGTTATCTACTAATGAAAGTACTTAGGGTTAGTAGGGGTTAGTTATATTATGCTAGTTGCGTCTAATTATCGAAATTGCCAGCTTTTTAATGAAAAAGTCAAATCTTGACGTGCCCTTACTTAAGGGGCGCTACTTTGAAAAATTATAGGTTTTTTCTAACGCTCTCGTGAATAAACGGGAAAGGGACTGAATTTATTTTCGAATATGTATTATTAGACTATATACTCTTGTTTTTGGCACAAGCCAAAACACGATTGCTGAAAGTTGCCTCGACAGAAAAAAAATCCGAAGTTGGGTCCTTTTCCCCCTTATTTTTCTTAGCTTACGTATACTATAAGAGATTAAGCAATATAACTAAGTAAAAAATAAGGTATTCTGGTTTATCTAAAAAGTCACAGAAGCAAAATTAGACAAAACTTTATAGATTCGCTTATTTATCGTAGTCTAGTCAAAAAGTCTGATCCTTAAGAGCGCTGCATCTCTTTCTTTCGTGTACGGGAGCCATAAACGTGTCTCTAACGGATGGGCGTGGCTTATCCGAATCGAGAAATGACCTTATAAATGTAAATTCCACCACTAGGCTCCATAAAATAAAAGATTCATTCATGAGTAATTAATTGTATAAGGTTTTATAATAAACTTCCGATAGAAATTACCAAATTATCAATCAACAAATTCAAGAATTATGTAAAACGTAAACTTATTTCAGTTAATTCTAAAGCCTATTACAAGACTACATAGATCATGTAACACCGTGGGATTAAATTGAAATTGAGATTTTCCTTGTGACATTAAATTTTGTTTTAGAATTATTAATGACTAGTATTTTATTACTATTTTTCTTAAGTTTTGACGATCTTATTGTGAATTTATTATTATTATTTTTGACATCTACAACATATTTTTTTTTACAATTGTGGCATATTGCTGTAAATTATTTATTATTATTAGCTTAAGATAATTGTTACTGACGATTCGAAAATGCTTGTTGAATAAAGACAATATTGACTTTGACTTTGTATAACTTGTATTACCTATATAAGTATAATAATAAGTTTAGGGGTAAATCTTTAGGGGTACCTATGTTTAATTAATAATTATGATAAAATGTAAAAAATAAAGTGATACTCGTAAAATCGTAGGAATTTTTAAGAAAACAAGTACAGTTGCTGATAAATATTCATATATTAAACTGGCCTTAATAAATTACAAATCTTTTGAAAGATACACAACAAAATAATAAAAAATGGATGCAAGTACTTATTTGAACTTGAACTACTGTGCCTAAATATCGTTTGAAGAATTCGATGTGATAATTATCTACCATGAGCATTCGAGACTGACCAACGGTTGCTTGCGGGAAATAGCTAGGGCTCTACTTCAATGCAATTTTTTTTCCCAATTTACAACCAAGTAGTTAAATATAATTATATATTTAAAAAAAAACATTTTATTTTGTACGTTGGTATATTTTAAAACATTCATTTCAAATCTATTTAAGATCCGTTTGTCAAATTCAAAATTGTACAAAATCGGTATCAAACTGCAAAGTACATACAAATACATAAATGTATCTATAGATAACTGACACTGGTAGTAGACGAGTTTGCGTAGCGGGTACTCTTTGGTGTTCTAGCCGTTATCTTCACCATTGTGCAGGTTCAATGTGATACCACACTTGCAATGAGACACTCATTTAAATTATACTTGATATTTAAATTAACTTAACCATTAATGAACTATAACATAAAAGCGTATATTTAAACCATTGCATCAGGTGCTCGTTATTGCTAGCATACGAGTAAACGTAGGTATATTATGATTTATGATTAAGAATTATAATATCGTCACTTTTCGAATGTTACCAATTCAATTTGCACTATTGATTTATTACAATACTTATAAGAACAAGGCACGCTATGATAAATAAGGAATATTATATTATTAAAGTCGAATATTCTACTTAGCCTACTTAGGTACCTTTTTTTTAACAACTGCGTTACCGTTTTCATTTCCTTTTAGGATCGCGTGATTAAATTAGTTGGTCCTGGTGGTAAACCAAGTAAAATTAAACGGTAACAATACACAGTAAGTATTTTAAAATAAAGTGATAGTGGTTGCTGGTCGTGTACGGTAGGATTATCCGTAGTTCCTCGTCAAAAAAATAATTTCGTCAAACAATATTCATTATAAAACCCAATCTCGTCATTTAAGTACCTTCGAAGAATAATGGGTAATTTTATAAAACTTATGTATAATTAAATGTAAGTTAATATGTTCTATCTAACATAAATGCATGGTAATATTAATTAATTATTGACTTTGACAATTGGTTCATCATGATAATTATTAAGTACATACTCGTCACACATCCTTAAATAAATGTCAAACAATATAACTAATATCATTAGCACAAATTAACGCATGGGTATTATACCTATTTACTTAAAAATCTTATTCTAAATAAATAAAGCGTTTCACACTTACCTTAAACTAAGACACTTAACTTTGGTTTTAAATAGACTATTCTTATATTAATGGTCTGCCTGCATGTTTTAGTTTAGACAGGTTTCTGGTATGCACCCTTAAAATTAACTACCTTGTATGTACACTATATTTTTATCACGTTGATATAGGACGGATTAATTAATTGTAGGTATAGCATATCATTGCAATATTCTTAGATCTGCGTGTCTATCACAAAATGATCGAATTAGGATTTATTGTCCGACTTGAGCACCTCGTGATAGACATCCAAGTATTCAATTGTTAACACTGACCAGTTATTTTTTTGGTTACATGATTCGGCGCTCAATGTATCTGACACGCGTTATGTATCTATGCAATAAAATACTTAGATAAGTAGTTGTTTCGGCGCTATATCTAGGGTAACAACGATTGATAAAATATACGCAGCCTCGGATTCACAGAATCACATTTTTTTATAAACTAGAGACTCAAAGGTAAACAGTAATCGTAAGTATTTTATACTAATATGTCAGTGCATAGATATACATAGTTTATATAATTATTTGCATTAAAAAACATCCAAATTGAATTTCAAATTATAAATTTTGATTAATGACGCGATAATCTTTGGTCACTAAAAACACAGCAAATATTTAGATCAAAAAGTAATAAAAATATCCAACCAACTCGTCTTAGCTGTGGTAACAATAATAGGTTTGAGGCAAGTGTCCCATCGCCATCGCCATCGCCCAGCCCGCCAATTAGCGAGATACGAGTAGGAATGAGCGAGTGCTTTCTTCGCAGGCATATATTTTCTCATAGAAATAATTCTCGCCGGTAGTATGAATACTCTCAGTTTTGAACGGATAATAATTATTTTACTTATTTTTATTAACTCGGGTAGGCCCTCCATATATCCTTCATGTGCGAGAAAACAGCCGGTCATTACTCGCCGCTAGACCGGTTGGACATATGCCTAAAACAATGACATGCATGAGCCATTTTGGCTGTTGACTTAGAGACTGTAAAAGATCGCGATAAAGTGGTAAAATATTTAAAGTTTAGTTAGTGACAATAGGCGCTAGGGGTGTGGGCGATTCGTCGCCGTAGTAGCGGTAGCGGAGCGGCTGCGGCGGTGTGTCGGCGCCGGCGTCGGCGTGCTGCGAGTCGCGGTGCCGGCGCAGGTCGACCTTGCGCTGGAACGCCTTGTCGCACAGCCCGCACGAGAAGGGTTTGTAGCCGGTGTGCTTGCGCATGTGCGTGATCAAATTAGAGCTCTGGCTGAACGCCTTCGAGCACACCACGCACTTGTGGGGCTTCTCGCCTGCAACAAATGTTCTCTATAAATATTTAATCGTATACGAGTAGGTATGTAACTGTAACTGTTGAGCCACTATGCCAAGCAAGTGGATTAGAGCATTAAGACTAGGTACTTTTTTAAATCCAAATAGACAAAGAGGTACAGTCAGCATCAATAGTATATTCCTACACGAAGGCCGCCAAAATATGTGACACGCTCTATGGCTCTACAAAGGTACTAGTGATGCTGACTGTAGGGTAGGTACCTAGTTTACTTGGAAATAGTATAGCATACTCTCTCTACTATATTCTCTACTATAGTAGAAATAGTATATAGGGGAAGATGGGGAGGCTTCGTACACTTTTTTTTCGGAGCCTTGTAAAACAAAATGTAACAGATATTTTACAATGAAACGAATGCTATGTTATTGTCCATTTATCTGCCTATAATAATAACGCATTTCTGGCTTGATATAAAGCAACTTGGCTAAGCTATAACGATTTTTCCAAAAAATGGGAACTGTACGAATTCACCCCACCACGCGGGGTAGCTCCGTACACTATTCGTTTCTCCCCGGGATTCATGATTTTACCAGCTATTTCGCCAGTTTCAATCACCTTTTAAACATATCTTACTGACCTGTTTTTGCAATTATGTTATTCTTGATTTTAACTTACATGGGGTGCATTCGTACAGTATGAAATTACATACATTTTTAGTGTACGAAGGTACCCCAATCCAACGGACCAGAAAAAAATCAAAATGAAAAAAATATCGTTTATATAATCCCAAAAGTATTGTTTAAATAACAATATTTAGCATACATTTACAAACAATACTAAAGCATTTTTTCTAAGTCCATCCAAACTTTTTGGAAACAAACGCATTTAAAGGAGAACTCAAAATTACTTGCGAGTGGCGAAAAGACATATCAGCTCTTTCTGGCGAAATCTTGTACCGCACTGCCATTACTTTTTGAAGGTAGCCTATGCATGTAGGTAGCTGTCTTGCATACTAATATGAATGCTTCAGCGTATTGGATAGCCGAGATATGACCACTGTACGAAGGCTCCCAGTGTACGAATCTACCCTGTCTTCCCCTACTCTCTTAATAGTTAATTATTTAAAGTTCTCATGAATTACTAATTGTATACTTATAATTATAAAATCCTACAAATTACTAGTCTTGCGTCTAGGATTAATTATAACCTGAAACAGATCAGGTAGGTTTCTTAGGCTGCGTTTCCAACTTTCCACCAGAGATGACCGAGGATGCGTTACGATGCAAGTTGTTTGTTAAGAACCAATCCTAGAGCTGCGCTGTGCGAGCATTAGGCTCAAAACACACCTGAGCGGAAATTTGTCTATGGTCTCCATACATTACTGCCTCCATTCCGCTCAGGCCTGAGCCTAAACAAATGAAGTGATTCTATTGTCAAAAACAAATTACCTACTCGCAACATATCCGCTCGTCTTTGATGGAAATGGAAACGCATCCTTTGAGTTGAGGTAAGGCTATCTGCCGCGTATAGTATGCAGAAAGCCTTGGTTCGATTCCAGCCCTGGTTACCGGAGGCATTGGTATTTTTTTCTTTCGTATATGACATTTAATTCAGTTAATCATTTATTTTATAATATAGTTTTAACTTAAAAATAATAAATGAAAAGTTAATTACTTATAGGATTTTATTCTAGATACTTAATCGTAATAAGTGCCTAGCGAATGAATTTAAAAGGTAATTCACTATTTTATTAAAACAATAATTAATTAAAGCCAAGTTTCCCATTTCACTGAATACAGTAAATCAGAAACAGGTGCGTAGATAATAGGCAGGCGTTCCAAAATGATTTGGAGTATTTGGACATGTATTTAATTATAACATGCGTGGAATCTACTGACGATGGCGTGCCATCACCTCGTAATTAGGCTTCTATAAGCAAACCACTACTTCTCATAATCATAGCCTCCTTTATTATTTATAGTGAAGTTTTCAAACTGATTTAATATGCAGAATCGTTAAAGGTACACTGACATTTATTAGTATTCCTTCGTAAAGTCAGGTGGAAAAAATAATAAAGAATTATTATTAGTCAAAGTGCATTTTAGAAATAACCACATCCTATCCCATCTTACCGAAATATGAAGTCTCTATCCGGTTAAAACGATCTTCTACATGATGCTTGGTCAGTTAAAATTCCGTAGTTTTAAAGCGATATGTCATGTACTGTCCACAACAACTCGGAACATGTTAACAAAATGAAAAAATGTATTGTAAAGATAGAACAGGATTTAAGGTAGGTTTTTGCCAGTGGCTGGCCAGTTCGGAGCGCCACGTGAAGGCCTGTGAAGGCTGGCGGCTAATTGCAGGCCGAGCCGCATTTTGGAATATTGATGATGAGGCATTTATCGGGAGGACGAGCGCCATGTAGGGCCGCTGTAAATCATTGGGAACAGAGCAGCGACGTGACGAGACGTCTCCGGCCAAGACAAATATGTCCGTCACATTTTTTAGGTAATTCGTCTTGTTGAGTTTACTGGAAGTTGTCAGTCCGTTATAAAAAACGTCCCTCTTTGATCGCTGCAGCTTCGATTGCGGTCGCGCACGTAGATAGCGCTAAGTGCTGGCTATAAATAAACCGCCAGAACCAGTATAAGATTTATATAGGTTCAGCTAGTAGTTTTTGTATCAAGTACCAGCTTACCGATTCCAAGCTAATTAATGTAGAATTATATTTTCACAGTAGCCCATATTAGGAACATAAAATGAGCCTGTAAGTAAATACGTTTCAAAAACGAACAACAACTATTGAACGCTTAACGACGAACTTATAAATCAATATCATTATACCTACTTTTTTGCAACAGCCGTGTCTATAATACGATACGAGCTTTTAACACAAAACTAATAACACATACCTAATTATAATCTAAATGTCAATTTTGAAGGTTGGCCAAGGATGAGAATGGCTGGACTGAAAATCAACTGAGTCTATAAAGCTCGCTAGGCGATACACCTTCGATTTAATAAACTTGTCTCGGAAGAGGCACTTCGGTCATTATCTCGTTCCCAAGCGGCTCGTTAAAAGCGATGAAAACGGTTGAATAATGATCTTCTTGCGATTGTCGCCTTACTCACAAAATATGCATAATTTAATAATTAACAATTTATATCCGTGCAGAGTACCTTCAATGTGTGTTGTCTTTCAAAAGATTTAGGTATTCAATAGCTTATTCAAATCAAAGGCGGACTTAACTATGTATTAGGAAAGTTTGATATGGAAATAACAGGGTGAGGCGAAGTTGTAGTGACAGTCGCGTTAAAGAGGGCTGTTATGCCTGTTATCGAATGTCATAGCCCGACATTGTAATTTGCCATACTTTCTAACATTATCGTGGCTTTTCTAATGATATCAAAATATTTATAATTTTATCTTGTAGGCAGAAAAGGTACAAATTTATCATAATAATGACAAATTGAGTTAGTAACTGCGCCAATTAAGTCTTCACTGCGGAGTGCGGAGTAGTACTTGCCGCTTGCCGTACTTACCCCAATATACTAAAATGTATTATTTAAACTTCTGTGGTTTATCAGTTTACGATTTAACATCAAGAGGAATTGATCGTACAAGTATTATCTACTTATAGTTGGAAGTTTTTTACAGGTTTTATAGGAACTTACTTTGATTAAGTGAAAGTTGAACAGAAGTGATGGTGTCATAATTTGAATAGTTGGCTAAGTTGTTACAAACTATGAAATTGCTCTGTGTTTATGCCATTATAGAATGCGTAAGTAAGTATAGTTTGGCCAGAGTTTGTTCCGCTTCAAGCATAGACAGCGAGAATCATACTGTCTTTTTCCAATGCTAGTACTCTCACTACTAAAAACGGGATGGGTATAGCATGTTACTCTGACTGTTACTGCGCTTTTTGGTTTGCCAGACTATATCTACCTATGCTTTGTTATGCTCGTGTTTTCATATTCTCATCGTTTACCCAGACTATCCCTGTAAATTGACCAGTATAAACTAGACTTCAATGAATATGTGTTATAAACGCACAGGAGTACCTAATACATAAAGTTGAAAATAAGCATCTTTCTAGGGCACGCTGCTAGAAATGTGACTCTTTTGACTGCGGCCAGCCCGCGAGTGCAACTCCAATATATTATATTCAGATTCAGATTTGAATAGGTATCCAGATTCTAGTGTACTGACCTGTGTGTATGTATGTGTGCTTCTTCATGTCCGATTTCTGGTGGAATCGTTTCCCGCAGTACTGGCAGGGGTAGGGCCGCGTATCCGAGTGGATAAGGAGGTGAGTCGACAACGTGCTCGATCGTTTGAAGCATTTGCCGCACTGCTTGCACTGCGACAAAAATACCACGTCGTTATTTGTTGTCTGTAGACCTTTGTTATTCAGTTGAGGATTATAGTTACCTAATACTGGTAAAGGTACTCTTTTATCATTTTATAGCTGCCTGTTCTGTTGAAATATATAGGTGAATATTCTCTAAAGTAAGTAGGTAAAGTAGTGCTTGTAGTTTTGGAACGTTTTTACCATTCTGATTGAATAACAGTCTACAATTCCACATCATGATCATTCGCTCCTTTCAGAAAATTGCCAGCTTCCGTGCTATCTATGGTCTGTTGTAACCAACACAAATGGCCGTAACATCAAGTGATCGAAGTTGATGCTGATGTGGTCTAATATATATTTGTTTATAATATTTAGGTCCGTACAGAACACGAGTAATTGAAAATACTTATATAAGAGTTTTAACAAATTAGCAAAACAAAGGAAATGTGTGTTTTTAAACAAATGATGCGTTAATTATTAATTTGACGAGCAGCCTCGCGAGCGACGGTGTCCATCACCTTTAGCGGTGACAGCCCGCTACAAACTAATTACAGGCTTCACCCCGCTTTCTTTGATTTCCTTCTACCCGTGATGGCTAAAAACGTTTTTTTCCCTGCCCAGTAATTAGTTTCTATCAACGGGTTATTACATGTATTTTACACACAGTAAAACTCGGTGTAGAATTTAAAATACAGCTGCGGGTTTTAACTGAGGTTCCTTCGTGATCATTAATTCAGTACATCGGGAGTACTGACTATTTAATTTTACTGAGAACTCATTCCATGGAGCGGTTAGGAGGTAGATCCTACTATTGTTGATACCTACACCTTCAACCTTCATTATATTATTTTTTGACAGTTAGGTACCTAGTTCTTTTGTATAATTTCTTCAAGGATTTTGTTTATGAAACATTCAGTAGGTACTAACTATTTAGGTTTCATATTATTTAGTAGTCGGTAGGTACCTAAATCATATTAGTCTATTCTTTCAATGTATGTCTGACTAAGAATTACGTATTATGTATATATTATGTAGTGATACACAAGATAGCTACCTACTAAATGTTACCAAGTATTGCACCACCTCTCAACTTGAGTTGGACTCGAAATGAATACGAATTCTTAGCAAACAAACTCTTGCCGCTGTTGCTACTGGATTGTTGGTTCTGGATTAGACAATGCTTTTCTTTAGATTTATTTGAACAGATGTGTGTGGCATGCCACTGAATAATTTCGTCACCTGACTTGTGTATTCAACCATCTTTTTTGTGAAATAAATCCGGGCCACGTAATGTTTTAGTTTCGTTAGTAAGTATTTTTCGTGAGTTTCAAATGAATATTTTAACTTAAGAACACGAGTCTTCTTCATTGCCTTTTTACTTATTCATGCAACCTATTAACCTTAAATAATAATCAGCGTTCTCACGTTTTCAATATTTCCGTGTCTTCGTAACCTTACGTTATATTAATCGCTCGAAATTTTTGTAAGAATGTGATGAAGCCACAAAAATTAATCGTATTTAGCCTCATTGCCGGAACGATTAAAGGTGTAATGAGGAGTGAGTAGTGGCCATAATCGGGCAGTTAGCCGTTAAGTGCGCGGCGCGGGCGCAATCCGCGGGGCTCGGTGACAGTTGGCCGGGCAGCTGCCTGCACTCGCGCGCACAAAAACTGATACTTTTTTGGCCGCCTTTTTATGCAGTCGATGCACTCTCTTATAAACAACACAGGTGCTAGGGGATGACTGTCCACATATGGTTATAAACCAATATGAATTAGGAACTATAGAGTAAGGAAAATAATAATTTGTTTATAGATTCTGTTTATCAGTGTTAAATTTACCTTACATTCACAGTTTCACACCCATATTATATACTCACGTAGGAATACTATAGGCATAAATATTCAAGCATTTGCCTCAAACTTCGTAATTACTTAATATGTCAACAAAGAGTTACTTCAATAATCTAATGGGGCCCACCCACTATCAGTCGGCCTGACGATATTGGCCTGTCAGTTGTTCGGAGCTGTCAAATTTTTATTTTAACTGACAGGCCGATATCGTCAGGCGGACTGATAGTCGGTGGGCCCCATAACCCAGGTTTCGAGAGTAATACAAAGAAGCCACCTTGTGAACGTATCAAATTATTATGAACGGCTCGTATTTGATTAAGCACTTAGCTAGATCGCATCGCAACGAGAGGCACGCGAGCGCCACGCGCCTCACGCCTGCGCCCGCGCCAGCCATAGCGCGCCGCGCGCGAGCTAATGCGGTCCAATGCCTATGGTAAGTACACTGATAGGGAGTGTTTAAAATGAGCCTAATTTTAAAAAAATCTTTTAAAACGTATATCATAAACCTTTTTGTTTCATTTATGGTGTTTGTAGAGTAGGCACATCCGTCTGAACAAGTGAACATTGCATACCATATATATATATACCCACTGTCGCGTCAATTTGATGCTACCACTTAATTTAATGATAAAGTGTGGAAAACACTGAGTGGCGCTGCAACATTTTTATCGCCGTATGACACAAGGTAATTATTCGTCCAATTATAAGCAGCCGCGCTGTGATATTAAAAGTTGGAATTTTGATTAAAACCGATGCGGATTTTTATAATGGCGGCGTAGAAAAAAAGAACGTGATGTACAAAAATGGCGAGAAGACGAGCAAGAGACCGCGCCGCACGACCCGTTTCGAAGCGCGACTACTTATTAACACAAGGGCAGTTTTTGCTATTTGATTTGTTAAAGAGACTCAAACGGGCTACTGGTTTGCTATTTAAAAACATTTCGAACGGAAACTGGACAGTTATTCTACAGGTTGTTCTGGACCCACAGGATGTCGCTTCGCTGATTTCAAAGCTGCAGATTTTTTTCGTCTTTTTTGTTCACAAGCGAGTGAGAATATACGTATATTAAGCACATACCAGGCAACTGAAAGTGCTATAATTGTTCACAATAAAATCGCAATAATTGATCAACTTAAATACCTGAAATGACTTTTCGCTTCTGTTTTCGCTCTTGATGAGTGAGAAATTGAGGTCAGCCGCAGGAGTTTGGAGGTTAGCGTAGGGTTGATGTTGCGGGGTAGAGGGACACCGGCAGGGGTCGGGGGTGGACTGGCGGTCGGCGTCGGGGCTGGTGCGGCCGCGTTTCACCAGCTCGAGCGGCGCGTCGTCGCGCGGCTCCCAGCGCGGGGAGTCGGGCCCCCGCTCGCGCTCGCACGCGCTGCCCGGCGACCAGATCTGACGGTTCTTCGTGGATAGGTTCAGCGGCAGCTCCTCGTCATCTGCAAACAAATGTGCCAGTCACGCGACCGTTCTTCACGCTGTTTTAAGCGCAGGTCACAGAGAACGTCTGAAAGACTTTAAATCTCTACAGGTGTTTAATGTTTACAGAGTACTACGTCAATGTAAATGAAATTTATTACAAAATATATAATCGAGAGAAAATAAGTTGTTCCAAAATTCATTAAAAAAGTAATTAATATAATATAAGTATGTTAATGTGATTATTTGCTTAAAATGTATATTTATTTCTTAAGGGTGCTTACCATAGTGAGGTGATTACATTGTAGACAGAAATAGGTAAATTTCCAAAAAAAGTTATAGCTAGATGAAGGAAGAATGTGTGCATACATGCCCATAAAATAATACATATAAAGGTACTTTTAATGTAAGAGTTAATTTTAATACTTATTATTTCCACGTACCAACAATATCTATACGTCTTACGAGGTAACAAGTAAGTAGATTGTGGTAGGTAGGCACATAATATTAATATTACATAAATGCACATGTAAATAGGTACTATAAATGTAATAAACTAATATTATTGACATAAATAAACATCATACATAAATGATATTTCTCTAGAGGTGAATTTAAAGTTGCGTATTTATCATTTTGTCACTCTCACAAAATATGATGCACCTGCGCAATCAAATATTTTAAAGGTTACTCTACATCTGATTTCAAGTCGCTCCTGCACCAGTTCAGCAATGTAACAAAATGCAACGAAGTTCCATATGAAGTTTTAGCTTTTAACTTCCAAATCAAAAAAGATGTGTCTCTTTGTAGAGCAGCTTTCGCTGTAGGATTTTGTCATACATATCATTATGGTTATTATAGATAGAATAGATAGGTTTTAACTCACTAGGTTATCAAATTACATTTCGTCACAAGCAAAACAAAATTACAAAATAAAAATTAAACGAAAATCAACCTTGTTATGTTGCCAGTATGGTTCATTATGGCTATGAACTTGTGGTAGTACCTAACTAAGTACTTAGTGAGTTATGCTTGTCACCTGACGATTTATTCATAGTAAGAATACAATGCCCTTTGATAGATCTGAGTATAGTTGAATTTTTCTAAGACTTCATTACATTGATTTGCTTTTTATGTTACCTAGGACCAGCTCAGTTCTTTGATAAAAAATCTTACTATGTCACTACGTAGGTAATTAGCCTTAAAGAAGTGGTTACAGATACAGTCTATCCTTTTTTTAAACTATAATAGCTAAGTCAATTCACTGTATGTTAATTAGCTGACTATAAGTAACATTGTACGTATTCGCTATCTTTACGGCTAAATCTTCATAGGTAGCGATAGGTTGGTGCTAAAAGGCGACAATTTGAATAAGTAATCAGACCTCGGTTTTCGCCGAGGAGGTAAACGACATTTAAACAACGTCGTATCGTACGAGTTATTAATCAGCACCTTACTTACCGATAGCTATTCTAATGAGGCGTGCACCGAAAGAGGAAGCCTTGTAAGGAGGCCGACGCAACATGCGTATGTCACTACAGGTTTTCGACTGCTTTTAAAGGATTTGGGTTATGTGACATATTCGTGGAAAAATAAAATACTGTATGTAAATGCGTTTATAGGTGCGTTTTTTACATTATCAGTGTAATGTAGTTGATACTGGCATTGAAAATGCCAATCGCCAATTTATGTAGGTATCCAGATTTTGTAAGATTTTTCAGGTCACACGTCCTAATATTTTCCAGTAAGATAAGGTGCGTGCCATGAAGGATTACTAACCTTCTCTAGGAGGCGTGTGCCTGGCGTGTTCGATAGTGCCTCGTGGGTACTGCGGCGAGTGCCGGGGCAGCAGAAGCGGCCAAACGCCTCCGCCAGCGCCGTAGAGGGCCCCGAGGCCACTGCAGTACATCAATGCTCCTAGTTCTGTATACAACAACAACAATTTTATTATATTCTCGAAAACAATGAATAATGAGCTACTTCATTTCAAATAAAAAATACTAGGTGACTCCTTCTTGAGTTTATACTTGTATTGCATTTCTCAATGCTTGACCCAATATAGCGGATTACAGACATCACCGTAGCTACCCGGCCACGTATTATGAGTCGTACCAAAGTCTTTAAAAAATAAATTTTTCAGTACACTGGTCTTATGTGTGGTGGGGCTGAAGGGTGGTTCGAACGTAAAATAGTCTAATTTATATTGGAAATTGCACTTACCAGTTGCTCTAGCATACTGTTTCAAAGCTCTGCCCGCTATCTCGATGTCTCCAAGCTGCAGCAAGTGATGGGACAGAGTCGGTGACTGCGGAGGTGATTGAGGGGAGGACGGAGACTGGGGAGAGACACTTCGCTCTGGGGAGGGGAAGCGGTGCGCGGGCGGCGGGGACGACAGCTGGAACTGCTCCGCCAACCGGGACAGAAGCACGTGCCTGGACATCCTGGAACAAATATTACCGTGTTGAAGCTATCGCCAAACACGCAATCTTGAGAATTAAGTATTAGGCTGCGCTCTTATAGAGACCTAAAATAGTGTTTTGACGTCACCGTCTCGGAAAGACACTCTTTATACTTTGAAAGGTACCTACAGGCAGGAGCGGACAATGAATAATTCTACAAGGGTTCATTTTTACCTTTAAAACGACAAACCAAATGTCACTCCATTATTTATTTTCAACCTTTGGTACCTTCAGATTGACCATGAACAGTATTTATATGTAGGTACATATAGTCCGTGAGCCCTAAAAAGAACCTTCGGGTTTTAGAATGAGACGTTGGGTATCAATCAACAGTGACACATGAAAAACCAGAACAGCAATATTACCTTCGTGTGTCATCGCCGATTTCCGAAGGTATACTTGGTAAGTCACAGAAGTGTAATAAAGAAAGGGATACACAATCAGCCTAAAAATTTAAATATAGGAACGACTCGTAAAGCAGTTTCTAGGACAGTTTTATTAGACTTTAGTCAGTGATATAATATAGAACACTGGCCGATTACAAATTTTCAGGAGCCATATTTTCGGTAAATCTGGTTTGAGTTTGTAGTTCTGTACCTACCTCTACTAATATTCAAACTCAATGTAGTAAATCGTGAAACCCATATTTTCAAAATGTTAATTTCCTTAATAACCAACATAATTAAAAAAAAAAACAATTAAGTTAGGCAATTAGTTCGATTTTGCTTAGATTTAGTTATCTAATTTAGTTTTATATAGGTAATTTTGTAAGTATATTTATTTTATACATATTGTAATTAGTTTGTTTCATACTTATGATATGAATAAATGAACCTTAGGTATATGTAGTAATTATTACCAATAAAATAAGTATGTCACAGTTATGAGCAACATTATTATAATTCTCATTTCAAATAGGTACAGGAACAGGATATTTTTAAGCCAATGGATTAGATAGATTCGTTAAATTGCAGTGGTACCTTAGACTATACGAAAAACCAAAAGTCAGTTTACAAACTCGCAAAATGCTTGCAAAAGGTAAAATACATTAATCAGATAAAATAAATTCTCGAAAATAAAATCGATTATTTCCAAAATTGACCTAATTAGAATATATGTTTTAGAAATAAACTTAATCTAAGCTAAGGAATGCACTCTTGAAATTAAAACACGGTGTATTAAAGCCAAATTTCTGACATTATATCTCCGCTCCGAGTCACGCTACGCGAAAGTTCAAATGCTCGTGCCGGAGACGCTGCGGTGTCATTTAAAGCATTCTTATTTTTGTGGACCTGTCATTATCACAGTCGTTTTATGGCAAACAACTTAAGGACAGGACTTCCTTCCTTATACGTAATATCTAACCCCCTTTTTTAATGGTTAGGTAATTAGATAGAAAGCAAAAAACACGCTTAATTCGATGATCATAATTGGTGTATTCTTTTTCATTCAGCATGACAGCGCATTTATCAAGATTTCACAGACATTAGTGAACGATTCTAAAGTGGCGATATCATCGTAGTTTTCACGTGACCGGCGTCATTACGCCGACCATCTATTTGTCGACACCGCTCGCCCTGATTAATCCATTCGCTTGTGTTGACAGCGAATCGTATTAAAAGCTCAATCAAGTAAATGTAGAATCAGGATAATGGAGCGACACGGCGCCCTTGCGTACGCGCATTAATAATGCACACTTCAGCAAAAACAATCTTCATTAAACTAACGCACCTCGGCCACCCATTTGACCGATGAAAGTGCCTTACGTAAACATCAATTTACGGGAACTATAGCTATTCCCATTATAAATTAACAAAAAGATATCTGACTTTCCCATCAAAATGTCAAAGCAAATCAAAAGTAATGAGTTTCACCAATGATTTGCTGAAACAATCTAATTCCAGTAATGACAACAAAATGTGTGTAGTCTTGTTTTATGTTAGACGTTCCTAAATTAATCGTACCGGCAAATGTGCACCTTATAGGTAGTTTGGATCCCGATAACGATCTTACTTATTTATGAAGCAAATTGTGTAATTTCATTTCTTGTCGTACAAATGGGCCATTGATTCGAGCTATTACAGCTAATTGAGTAACGAGTAAAGTTATGAGGGGGTTATGTGTCGCAATTTCTTGTTTCAATAAAGAAGGATTCATTAGGTGGCGCGCGACAATTATTTGCCAACGACTGACTGCTGCTATATTTTTTACTGTGTGATCAGTGGGAACTCGAGCAAATGTCGAGAAAATCAATCAGCGCAATGTCGTATTTCAGAAAACTAACATTGAAAAAAAAGAGAAAGACAGGTTACCAGTTAGCTAAAAAACTACTGTAAGCTGATTTTTATCGCATTTGAAATGTAGGTAGGTATTTAATAAGCCAGTGAAGTCAACATATTGGAGAGAGCTAATAACGATGTGACTTTGTCGTAAAAAGAGTATGGTACCTACCTACATATTTATTATTTATTTTTGAAGCACTCCGATATAGAACAAATACGTTTGATTGGGAGGTAGACTCAGTAGACATGAAGAGCGCTCATAGTCATATTGTAGTTTTATTATAATTAGTTGTAGATTCTAATCTAACGTAGATAATTGCAGCGTTATCGATTTCTATACATTCTAAAGCTTGCTGCGCTTTAAAATGTCCCGAGCCGGTTGAAAAGCGGTAGAATTATCCACTTCAGTGTAATTTGCAGTATAATCTGCCACTGGCGGAATGTAGGCCTGAATTAGTAATAAGCTGAAAACTACCTTCGCTATCACTTATGACTTTTCAGTCAACATTTGAGCAGCTTGTACCAGCTAGTTATTTCGTGATACTTTTGCAGAAAGGAGTCATTAGAAAGCCAATGTTAAGAGTAAGACAGTGTTTGTGACCTGAAATGCCATTTACTTGTTTACAAAACTATATGAGAGAGATAAAGAGAGAGGGAGAGTAACATTAAGAGTTTTACTAACTGTATTTAAATTGATTTGTGGTGTATTTGGAACATTTTACCAAACTAACATACGTAAATAGATGGCTACTTCAAGAGTATCTATACCTACATGTATAAAGGGGTCGTTCACCAGATTACGATTCTAATTAGCTTTTGTATTACAAAAAAATCCGTTTCCGCAGGGGGAACGCACAGGTAGATTTCGCATCTTGTCCTTGTGGATGAATGGATAAGAGCGCTGCATGGTACCGCATGGGATACCAGTTCAAAGTTTTTTTTTACAATTTTTTTTTGTACGACCTATGTGATATTTAACATGAATTTAACAGTAAAAGTCGGGCACAAGAATTTTGACCTGCTAAACAAAGCCAAAATCCGCACTTTTAGATTTTTTTTTTCATTTTTATTTCGAAAATGAAATGTATTATTCCGACAGATATAGTTTTTGAATATTTTAGAGAAAAAAATAACCTTTCGATAAAAAATAATGCTGACATAAAATTATTCACCGTTTAGGAGTTTTGAATTTTCTCCAGAAAAAATTAGGTTTTATTTAAATTTCGACTAAAATTAACGACATTTTCTTAAATATATGATATAGGGAGAATAGATATTCAAGTCCCACGCCATAGAAAAGAAAAACGGATGGTATATTTTCCATAGGAAAAAAGTTATTTCCGAAAAACTGATTTCATAAAGAGTGAGGCCCTAGCCGGCCCTATTCCGCCCGTTCACGAACTTGTCCTAGGTAACAAACAGGGCGATTTTTGTACCAAGTTTGAAAGCAAAGATGCGACCGCTATCGTGATGACAAAATCGGGCTGCGGATATCTCTTAAATATATATACATACATAAACTTTTGAACCAGTGGTAATTTTGGAATCTGGGGGTCATAACTATATAAGACCTTCTGTAAAGTTTTTTTTCAAAATTCGATTGTGTCGAAGAAATGAATAGGTAGATCGATTTTCGAAATCTACCTAAAATTAAGAAAACGTTTAGGTACTATTTTATTTTTGTACATCTTTAAACTACGTGTGAAACGATTTGGGTGGCTTTCATTACCCATTAATTACTTTCAGTACCAAGTTAACCCAAGAAAAAGGTTTTTACTTTCTTCGTGTATATATATGACTTGACTAAATAGAAAACCAGGATGTTTGGTAAAAAATATAAATTAAATTTAGGATATAAAAGTTTGACCTGAAACAACTAGGTTAATTGCTGTTTTTGCTTCGGGATGGTATGAAAATGATACCTTAAATGAATTCGGCATCCCCAGTTTATACAAAAACGATAACAAACTTGGCCTGGCCTAGTAGCTTAACTGATGTAGGTATCAAGATAAAGTTGAGAGCCTCGCCCCCCTAAAAATTGACATCAAAAATCTTGGTGGCTTCACTTCTCAAATCCATCCCTGGGTCCTAAGGAACAATCATGATGAGGGAAATCTTTTGTTCACGAAACACCAGCCACTATAGGGGCCGTACCTATCAGTGGCGGCGCGTCCATAGAACACGATTCCCGTCGGCTCGCCTAATTTTCCTGCACCTGAGCAGTTTTCCTACAGCTCATGAAGAAATTTTAAATTAAGCTCCGGGTTGCATAAGAAAAATGTTGACCCACCGCCACTGGTGCGGTACCTATACTAAGTTACTAACACGTTTAGGCACGATCTAACTTCAATACAACTACAAATACTTCAATGCATTAACAACGCAACGCAAATTACACTTCTGAATCAGAAATAGGTATCAGAATTTGCTTAAGAATTATTCCGATGCAAAATTGTTTGATTGTTTGTTCTGTGTTGGAGTTATGTTTGAGTTAGATTGTGTTTTTAAGGTATTGTTTATGTAAATAAAGGATGTGGTGGAGAAATTCGCAGCCATCAGGTACTTATAGTCTCAGTAGCTCAGTTGGCAGAGCGATGGGCATGTTTCCCAGAGTCGCGAGTTCGAGTCTCGCCTGAGGCAGTGGATTTTTCTACTTTTCCTTTATTTCTAAACATTGTGGTATCGTTAGCAGACGTTCTGCTTAATACAAAAATAAATTGTTTATGTATTTAAAATTAGAATACGGACTAGGTCACATGCATAGATCTGTCCACCGGATCTGTCTGGCAGATATGCCCGACGGACAGACCGGTCAATATATGTATGGCGCTATACAGATCTGTCCGCAGACACATCCGTGTCCAATTCCCGCTATACATTAGCTATGCTTATCTAATGTCCAATAAACTTTTCGGCTTAGACCGCGCGATCACAAAATAATATAATAGTACAATATATAATAGTAATACAGAAGTTTATCTTCCCCACAAAATCAGTGTTTTCAGAACTTTGACAGATGAATTTTGCCTTTCGACTGTAGATATAGGGACTACGCGATTAATTTGATTGCATTGCTGGACCTGCCCCCATCTGCCTCAATCTAGCTAATCCAGTAATTTCAACACAAAACTAGATAAAAGGCAGATTCTTTACCTTATTTGCCCAATGATATTTTAGAACAAAACTACTATTTAAATATTTTATCTTCTATGGTCATGCCGCAAAT
This sequence comes from Pammene fasciana, assembly GCA_911728535.1. NCBI lineage: Eukaryota > Metazoa > Arthropoda > Insecta > Lepidoptera > Tortricidae > Pammene > Pammene fasciana. Next base: position 8,899,896 of record OU452277.1, on the reverse strand, counting down.
AAAAGTTTATTTTGACAACCTCCGATACGTTCCAAGGCTGTAGCTGTCAATTCGTGGAGATAGACACCCTTGGTATAATAGACCTATAGCTAGAAACTTACAGTATTTAACGAACCGGAACGGCCATTGATAGGCGTTCCCCTCTGCCGAAAATATATGACCAGTGATCATACTCATTGTAAGGACTGACGTTTATCTGACGTGGCTATTTTGACGTTACGTATACATTTGACGTTCCCCTGCCCCGCAAAAATCAGCAGACATTTTTTGTTTAGAAAACGACAGACATAGCCGGTCCGGTTGGTGGAATAGTCTAAGGCTAGAAATCATAAGTATATATATATTTTTTGCTAGTTTCATTGTCTGAGTTGATTTGTCAGATGATATCACTAGTTCTGTTACTATCGAATACTTAAATAGTCTATGACTTTCAGGTGGTAATAGGTCACGACTGTTTTCGGTGGCTCCGAATCAATTGTTTTACGTTTAAAACATATGTGCAGACTTTGCTTTGGTTGAGTTTGTTTATTGAGACCGTTGTTAAAACAAAGGTATCATACGAAATTTCTGACTTATAATATTTATACTTTTTTTTAACCACGCTGGTGGTAGGTAATCCAGTGGTGTACTGCCAAAATCAACATAGGTACCCAAATAAGGTTAGATAAAGTGAAGGAAATTTAGTTAATTTTTACATCGATCGAATGCCGTATATAGGCTTAGAGCTTTAAACCAATCGGAGTAGCCATTGACAGGCGTTCCCCTCTGCCGAATCAGTATGACCAGTGGTCATACTCATTGTATATGGACTGACGTTTATTTGACGTTGGCTATTTTGACGTTTCGCATACATTTGACATTCCCCTACTCCCCCGCAAAAAACGGCAGAGTTTTTCCGATAGAAATGAGAGCGCGTCTCGCATCCGGTTGGTTTAATAATCAAAGTATATAGGTACCCTAAATATGAATCACGTATTATTGGCAGTACCAGTACCTGCCTACAAACTCAAGGACAATTAAGTAGAAGGCCTGTTTCAGTTATCGATTTACGTTTTAATATCTTTGTTATTATAATTGATGTAGTTAATTACTCAGAAAACATTTTTGACGCCCGCTCAATCGGCATTTATAACTGTTTGGGGGTTTGTTTATCAGTATGTGCCGTTGTAGTTCCTAAATGCAAGCTTTCAATCAATGCTGCAATGTAGGTATCAGATTTACAATTATATTTTATTAATGTAACCAGAGACTATAGAGATATAGACGACCACAGCCTAAGAACTTTTTGAAGCTCATGTCGATTGCGCCATCTATGTCAAAGCCACCTAAAGATACCGAATATGTAAGAGAAATGTCACCTGCACTGCTACTCCGCCTTAGTAACAAATAGCGTAGTAGTTACTTCTTAGGCTGTGGTCGTCTATATCTCTATAGTCTCTCATGTAACTAATTACTTAACAATTATAATTTCAAAATAATTTGAGTACAATTGCCATCTAATATATCGGAGCTGCCACGGTAATACTCAAAAATATCAATTTAGCACCTTGACAATAGAGGCGTTGTGCAGATATTTGTGACCAACTTGGCCGTTCCGATATATCTGATGGTGACTGTCCAATAATATACAATCCCGTCAAAATAATTTACAAAGATTAACTTAGCGGCATACAATTGTTGCGCAATTATGTTTGTTGCTTATTAATTCGACGGTATGAAAAAATGGTTATAATTATAAGTTAAGGAATTTTCATTCTTAATTGGGAATGAAAATTCCTTAACTTTATAACCATTTTTTCAAATTTTAAATTTTCCTTTTATTTTCCGCGAAAATCAAAACAAAAATCTCCGAACTTAAAATAGATGACAATGAACAAGTTCGGTTCCCAATCTAATAGCTAATAGGATTAATAAGCATCGACTTAGAAAACATATAAATTAGAAAATCGTAAAATATTGTTAAAATATAACTACATTCATAAAATTGTCCTAAAATAAATAAAATTGTATTCTTATAACACAGTGATAATATATCACTGCATTAAAAAACTTTTATAAATCGAATTATCTCTGATTATTAGACATACCTAGAGCTAATAAGGGCGGGCGGGCTTACCTCGTTTGGGCGGGAATCTGCAAATGATTTTCCAATCGCACTCACTGCTGCTTCCACTGATACGTCGACGTATCGTGAATTGATTTTAAATCCACCAATTTTTAGATTGAATCATAACTAGAGATTGCAGGGTAGAAGTGTAGGGGTAGACCGCGGAGATCGCGAGCGCGCAGGCTGCGAGGGTGGCGTGCGGCGGAGGTGCGGTGCGATCGGCGCTCGCCACCTGACTGAGCGGAGGCTCTCGCGCCCCGACCTACCCGACACTACCACTGTAACGTTCTTTTTTCAAAACTCTGCTAACAAAAAACGAGCAGGTCGGGGAGGCTGCGCATTAAAGAAATGATTTGATGAAACGGCCACTTGACAGGTGGCTCGAGTCGCGCCGCTGCATCGAGTACCGGTTAATTGTCGGGTGTGCTGCTCATAGATAGTACGCCGGCGGCAAAGAGAAGCCCTGAAAAATTGCTTTTATACTTTAATGCCCTCAAATAAGCGGTTGCTGCTTCTGTGACATTAAAGTTCCCCTATTTTCAAGTGCTAGTTTTATCTAGAAGCAGGTTTTTAAATTGCTCAGCCGAAGTGCATGTTGCGCTTGCACCTTCGTATCTCTTGATTTTCTTAATAAATTCAAACAACGTTAATATTTTTAGCCGGGTTAATCGGCTGTTCTTAATACGGTATATATACTTGTATAGGTCATATACGTATGTAATCAGTGGCTAATCCATAAATCCGAGTACTGTAATCGTATATGTTGAGATTAGAGGATTTTAGGCGCGCGGGAAGCTCCGTTAGATCGGGCGCGCCCCGCCCACCGCGCCGCATTGGCTACCGTCTAGCGCTGGGCGGGGCGACGGTTAGATTTCACTTAGAAAAATAACGTGAAAATATGCTGTGATTTGTTTTACTTAAATATAATATAAATCATAGTTTGGTCGTTTAGCCTATGTAATTTTTTAAAAGAGTAACAAGAATGACGTATGTTTTAGATTTTGGTTGCATAATGTAGCAACAATCGATTTTTCAATGCTGAAAAGTATGTAAAAACCCGTCCTTGCAGACGTCGCGTCGCAGGAGCAGCTGACTGAGCCTTATTTATTCGCGGCCGTTGTGAGGCGACGTGTACAAAGAAACTAACTGACAATACATTATCTACACTAGCGAAACAGATAGGAATGCTTTAATGATTTAACCTTTTTGTTCGATTTAAAAAACCGACCAATAAACGAGTCATAAGTATACTTTTAAATATAGTTTTGAGCTTTTTCCTGTCCTAAAAAGATGTTTCAAGCCTACAGGGTTCGAAAAAGGTGAGGTTCATTCCATTAACTCGTTTACTGAATTTTAATTAGGTTTCCACAATTTTTTGCAATGCGATTCATTGTAGCAAATATTATAATTGTTGCTTATCGTAAATTAATGTGCTCACTACTCATATTTTAGTTAAGTAAATGCATCTACGAATTAACAGTTACTATAGAGATTCGTTTGTTACTTCGATTACTGAAGAAAATTTTATTATTATAGAAATGATATATTTCAGTGGTTACTTGGTTTGGTTGAATTCAATAGGTACTTTGTTAGTTTCTATAAGTATAGAACAACATTATAAGTAAGTGATAATCCTAGAGAAAATATGATACTGACTTTAAGAAAGATTTGTTCACACGATAAGACAAGTAAAGATGAATTCGTTATGTAAAACCTTGATTAAATAAATAAAGAATAATCCACATACCAACTACGAATAACAGGAAGGGTTCTCAGCTTACCTATTAAAGTAATTATATAGCTGATTAACTCTTTGTAATGGCAATCTCGGGAAATTCAATTAGGCGAGTAATCTGCTTTGGTTGCATCGTGTTGCGTTACAGCGACTGTAAGGCTTCAGGGGAGGTGCTTCAGCGCGCGTGCACTAGCAGGGTGCACAGACTAGCGATCACAGAAGTTGCATTGCAGTAATATTGGTCGATAAAGTTGAACAAGTGGCAAAAGTACACGGATTTTCTTTTTGTCCTCATCGAAGACAAATCTTCTTGGTAAGACAATATTGTTTGGAAACAATTCGCCTAGAAAGTGGTCTTGATTCATGTAAAATGTCTTTATTCCAGATTCCAGGAAAGTATACCTAGGGGTGAAGATATTAGTCCAAGACAATATTTACTTATATTTAAACAATAATATTCTTGACTAAAGATGTACTTTTTTCCGTGTAATCTGTTTTTTAAATACTAAGATTTCGAGTAATAACGTCTTAATTCGTCGGAGTGTTTTTTTGCTTTATATTTTATCGGATAAGCAGCAACATCAAAACGCTTACAAATACAAGTTAAAACGACATGCCACGACATTAAAGTCGTTACACCCGTTTTTATTTAGTCAGTTAATAGTAAATTCGTTTCTTTTTATTTACATAGGTAAACTAGCTCAGGCGAATTTGAATCAATATTTACTAAAATACCTAAGTAGTGGTTTTTGATAAGTATTTGTTTTAAAAAATCATCAGTAGGTATAGGTATTAATTTTACTTGAATGACCTAGGTACCGTCTAAAATAAAGTCAAGTCACGGCGGAAGGAATGTGATCGTCTTAGGTAAGTTGCTTTGGTAGAGGCACGTTGCATCCTGCCTGCATGTAGTCTGCAATCAAAAGCACAAAGGTATAATTTTTTTCAACATTTGGGTAAATATTTAAGTATATATTATAGAAAGCTTTTTTTAATAACGGAATTTTTCGCTTCACTTCTTCATATATATCAACAATCGCTTTTTTTAAACCATTAAAAATGTTATCATGTTTAAATTACCTACTTACTATAGAATAGATAGAAAATGTTTTTTGTTACCATACAATCACTGTTCGCTAAAGTATGGTGTGTCATAACGGCGAGTCTCGTCGCGTGGATGCGCAGGCGTCGCGGGCGCGGGCGCGGGGGAGGGGCGTCACGGCCCGTTAGCGCGGATCCTCGGCGCGTGCACATGTCGCCGCGGCACGCGCCCGGCTTTTTATCGTCCTTTTTCTGTTTTTGTTTTCTCCCTTTGTTCGAATTTTGAATTAAATCGGTTTTTTCGATTCGGCATTAATGAAGCTCTGGGTCGGTTCCGATTACTTTCGTGATTCAAAGATAAAAATGTGGACACGCGTTTTTATGTTGCCTGAATCAGAATTATATTAATCGCGTATATTATTCAATACTTAACGTAGCTTCTAAGAGAAAATAAATGTTTTGTATTTGTTTAGTCTTTTAATCTGACAGCGTTTAGATTGCATCGCAGTACACTTACAGGTTTTAAGTGAAGTGACTAGATAAGTAAATCAAAATAAAACGCTGGGAGGGTATGTTTCAGCTGCGGGCGTACCGGTTTGCGCCGGCGCAGGCCGCTGTCGCCATTCCTCGCAGTCAACTTTTATTAATTGGGCAGATGAGAGCCACGGCTACCATGATGAATACTTCTGCCTTATAAGGCCACCAGTTTGCGAAACCTTTTATAGATTCTCAATTAAAAGTGTCTATTATAGTTAATAGGACGCTCGGACATAGTAGTTTATAGAAAAAGGAATATTTGCTTTAAGTACGGGATAAAAAACAGGTAATATAACGGAAAGGACGATTAAGTGGAATAAAATATAGCGTGGGGGTGCTGGCGGCAGGTGGCAGTGGCAGCGGCCTAGTGCGGAGCCCGGCCTGTCTTGCCTTGCCACTGCTGCCGGCGCATGCCCGACTGACTAACGTCTTTAACATTTTATTTACACGTAGATTTACTTAGATTTAGATTTAATAGAAAAAATATTTTCACGCCACCTGCTCGGAAATGTGGCAAAAGAAGATCAAAATCCAAGCTGGAAAGTAAGCAATTGCTGTAGCATCTGAACAACCACTACAAGAATTGCTATTTTGCAGCAATGAAATGTCATAGTAGAAATGTAAAATCCAGATGTCATTGCATTGGACCCGCCAATGAGAATCATTTAAAACATTAAAAAGGTCTTTTTTTGGCACCACTTTTTCATTCTAAAATAAAATAAGGTTGTTTATCGAACCAATTTACTTGTTTAAAAAAAAGAAACGTCAAAATCATTCAGATCACCCTTAAGGCGTTTTTACCTTTTTAACCGTTTGTGGTTTTCTATCAAAAAGTGGGTAAGGAGTGAACCAGCTATTAGACATGGCAACTTGCAGGGCCCAATCTGTTGTGTACCCTGCCTCTCCCTCTCCCTCCTTCAGCTCCCTACGGGCCCTACCTTTAATTATACCTACCAACCTGACAGATTGGGCCCTGCAGGTTGCAATGTCTAATAGCCGTTTGAGTCGGATTGAAGCAAACATCGTAAAACGCTTCTTAAAAGTTAAAAAAAAAGTAATAAAGGCGGAGCGAGAAAAATACAAATTGAATTGGATAATGTTTGACTGAAAAACAAGAAAGTTGTATTTATGCAGTAAAAATGAGTTCAATAAGTGTAAAAAATGTTATTAATACGCTGGCGCTCACCGAAATTCAAGAAACTGCACAGGCGTAGAAATTTGTTACCAGTGAAATCGCGTCCTAAATAAGAAGGCCCATGAACAGTGATATTTTGTATACAATATAATATCCGACGAACAATTCATATTATGGAAGGATGGCGAAAAGAAGCATTTATTTGCAGAAAGTTACATGCTCGTTTACTTTATCGTGCTTGTGAAAAACATGAACCGTCAATATACCTATAAATAGTATCTATTAAAGTGTTTGTATATGCCAATTAATTTTTATATTTTATTTCCTCACAGTAGTCGTGAAAAGCACTATGTAATGTCTCGGCCGAAAGCGCTATAGGTGGACTCGTATCTTCGAGGGCCTCCCCTGGCGGGTCGGCCCTCGAACTAACTCGATCCACCTATAGCTTACTTTCTAGCCTCTACAACAATGTACTATTAATGGACACCCTTGGTTACACAAACTCATTATGAGCATTTTGGTACCTATATTTTTTTGGTAATTAGATACCTGGAGTTCGATTTTTGAATCTCACCGGTGACTTTTTTATATGCAGCCGATGACTATTTAGTACGAAATAAGTCACCCGATGAGATTCAAAAATCGAACTCCTGGAGTTCGATTTTTGAATCTCACCGGTGACTTTTTTGTATGCAGCCGATGACTATTTAGTACGAAATAAGTCACCCGATGAGATTCAAAAATCGAACTCCTGGTATTTTCCCCTTAGAGAAAGCGAGATTATATTTTCAGCAATTTAGCCACTGACGCACATATACTTTATAAATATGTACTATAAAACTAATTATTTCTATTAGATAGAGTACGTATTAGAGTGCAAGTTTGTGCCCATCTAAAAAAAATAATCGGTAGGTAAATAAATTTAACACACAAAAATTGTGCGGTTAAAATATAATTAATTTAAGGGGTTTGTGAGTTAACAATGGACCTACTCAACCATCGCAGGTACTTAAAAGATTTTTATAGATACATATGTCGTTACAATTTACAACATTTATTTCTTTTATCTAAAACCTTATAAGTTTTTTACCAGTCGACAAAATCCTCCGTACTCGTTTAGTTATCAAATTTAATATTATAATACGTTTTTTAAGAAAATAAATAATACTCAGATTTGTGTCAAATTCGGTAAACCCAAAGCCGCAGGTGTAATCGCGGCGGTTACATCACTACGCACCCTCGGTAGTCGCGCCAAGATTCCTCGCGGCATGTGCACCCTTAACGGATTTATGTAAACGTGCGGGTCGCGTCGCGTGCCGCACAGATGCCTCCCATGCCGACCTGGCCTGATTTAAATAACCGATTTACCTGTTCGGTTAGACGGAAGTGTCTTATTACTAATTAGAATGTCATCGACGACGAAAGATAAAGAAAGCAATTCCCCAACAGATCTCCTCGAAGTTTCAATATTGTGAAACTGTAGACATGTGGTCCCGTGACCTCTCTTTTCCACAGTAGACGTCAAATATATTTTTACACTTCTGCACCTTACTCCTTTGTAACAAGGTGATAATGTTTAAATAAATATCTTTGACGTCGACTGTACCTACAGGATTCTTGGTAGACACGGCCAAGATTCCCGATTGGCGACATGTGCACCCATAACGGATTTATAAAAGTGCGAGCCGCGGGCTACACTGATGCCTCCATAGCAATCTTGCCTAATTTAAGTAACTGAACTTACTTTTACTATACGGACTGAAGAAAATAGTGATAGTAAAATTTAGAAATCCCCGAATAGTCAATAGGTATTCTGAATTTTAGCGATAAGGCGATTATCACACTGGCGACGGATCCGCATGCGGCGCTGGTGCGCGAGCGAGATAGCGCTCTGCATGTGTAGAGCGCTATCTCGCTCGCGCACCGGCGCCGCATGCGGATACGTCGTCAGTGTGATAATCGCCTAATGGTCACATCATTACGGGATCTTGGTACAGTTACGGACTTTAATTGTCGCGCTATGGAGCTACGGTTCTAGCTATTTTCTTTTGTTTAGGTAGTACTTATTCTATGAGATCTCGGGTGGTGAACCATAAACAAATTGATGGCAATATTGGCAATCAACGTAGTTATGTTTGTATAAACCTTGAAGTAACGCTGAAAAATTTTGTTATGACATTTTTGGCTAAATTTTATTTAGGAAAGTAAAGTCAGACACAATCAAAATTTATAATTTAATTAAACTACGACTTTGCCCGTATTAGTAGGTACTTTTTTTATCCGATCTATTTAATCAGACGGTGTTATGGCTTTATTTTCTGCCCGCAATCATTACCGTGGAGTGCAAGGAGATTATGTTAAGTGTAATATCCAGCCAGCCTGAATAGCCGCTACTATAATACACTCAAGTAACCGCTTAAAGGAGGTCTAGGACTATATGTGGACCTTAAACAAGAGTAATAAAGTTATATCTCCATCGCAAATATCAAGCTCATGTTGTGTTTGAACACCCACGGGTTAACCAGTAAAACATTCATGATTTATAAAATTGAATTGCACTGGAGTACCATGGGCTTTTATTGCATTATTATAACATTTCTTCTTATTAAAGCTGCCTGTATTATAGTACCGGATTAATTATAGGTAATCAATTTATTTTGAATTGCCTAAGACATGGTTTTTAATTTTATTAAGTAATTATAACATTTCGTGACAGGTGACGGGATGTACATATCTTTTTTTCGCAAGTAAGTAGTTTCTAGCATTTGTGTATAATCACACAGGTAAATATATTTTTCCCTGAGTTATGGATTATTTCTACGTATTTAAGTATTTATACCATATTTATAGGTATACCTATCTATGTGAAAATCCAACTCATAGGGCCAAGGGCCCTTAAGGCGGGAATTACCTACGTCTTATTCATTGCTTGAAAATTATGTTGAGTCTATAATCTATAGTATATGTATACAACGACTATAACGTAAGCGCCTGCCGCTCCATATAATGGACTCTTTATTTGGTTTGGATTTGGATCATCTTATGATGAGATGTGTAGACAATTTGTGTAAGATTGTCCGATAATTTAAGCGATTTACAAGCGAGTCATAATTTAGGTAATAATTTTCTATGAACTTAATTTTCATAGAAAATTATTACCTAAATTATGACTCGCTTGTAAATCGCTTAAATTATCGGACAATCTTACACAAATTGTCTACACATCTCATCATAAGATGATCCAAATCCAAACCAAATAAAGAGTCCATTATATGGAGCGGCAGGCGCTTACGTTATAGTCGTTGTATACATATACTATAGATTATAGACTCAACATAATTTTCAAGCAATGAATAAGACGTAGGTAATTCCCGCCTTAAGGGCCCTTGGCCCTATGAGTTGGATTTTCACATAGATAGGTATACCTATAAATATGGTATAAATACTTAAATACGTAGAAATAATCCATAACTCAGGGAAAAATATATTTACCTGTGTGATTATACACAAATGCTAGAAACTACTTACTTGCGAAAAAAAGATATGTACATCCCGTCACCTGTCACGAAATGTTATAATTACTTAATAAAATTAAAAACCATGTCTTAGGCAATTCAAAATAAATTGATTACCTATAATTAATCCGGTACTATAATACAGGCAGCTTTAATAAGAAGAAATGTTATAATAATGCAATAAAAGCCCATGGTACTCCAGTGCAATTCAATTTTATAAATCATGAATGTTTTACTGGTTAACCCGTGGGTGTTCAAACACAACATGAGCTTGATATTTGCGATGGAGATATAACTTTATTACTCTTGTTTAAGGTCCACATATAGTCCTAGACCTCCTTTAAGCGGTTACTTGAGTGTATTATAGTAGCGGCTATTCAGGCTGGCTGGATATTACACTTAACATAATCTCCTTGCACTCCACGGTAATGATTGCGGGCAGAAAATAAAGCCATAACACCGTCTGATTAAATAGATCGGATAAAAAAAGTACCTACTAATACGGGCAAAGTCGTAGTTTAATTAAATTATAAATTTTGATTGTGTCTGACTTTACTTTCCTAAATAAAATTTAGCCAAAAATGTCATAACAAAATTTTTCAGCGTTACTTCAAGGTTTATACAAACATAACTACGTTGATTGCCAATATTGCCATCAATTTGTTTATGGTTCACCACCCGAGATCTCATAGAATAAGTACTACCTAAACAAAAGAAAATAGCTAGAACCGTAGCTCCATAGCGCGACAATTAAAGTCCGTAACTGTACCAAGATCCCGTAATGATGTGACCATTAGGCGATTATCACACTGACGACGTATCCGCATGCGGCGCCGGTGCGCGAGCGAGATAGCGCTATACACATGCAGAGCGCTATCTCGCTCGCGCACCAGCGCCGCATGCGGATCCGTCGCCAGTGTGATAATCGCCTTATCGCTAAAATTCAGAATACCTATTGACTATTCGGGGATTTCTAAATTTTACTATCACTATTTTCTTCAGTCCGTATAGTAAAAGTAAGTTCAGTTACTTAAATTAGGCAAGATTGCTATGGAGGCATCAGTGTAGCCCGCGGCTCGCACTTTTATAAATCCGTTATGGGTGCACATGTCGCCAATCGGGAATCTTGGCCGTGTCTACCAAGAATCCTGTAGGTACAGTCGACGTCAAAGATATTTTTTATTTTTCAACTTATTTTATTAGAGTTTTTCTAAAGTTGTGTCAAATAGTGTACCTAGTTACTTATCAATTTGAGTTTACATGTTTGATTGACTTTACGTCGCCCAGAAGGAACACCTTTAGGCGGAGCACAAAAAACCTGTTAATATTTTGGTTTCGAATGAAAACTCTTGCCAAGGTGAAACTTGTTAAATATTACATACATAATTGCGAACTCGTGTTATAGGATTGAAGGTCCCAGGACTACAGTTAGCTGGAGTCATATGGCGGGCGGGCGGCGCGCGTACAGAAACCGTAAAAGATTGCCGAGGGTACGCAATCGCGCTTCGAGCGGCACAAAGCGGTATTGTGTCGTGCGCAGGCGGCGCGCCTTGCAAGGCCGTGGTTTCCCACTGCTTTACGCACGTGTCGTACGAGTAAACCACTGTAAATGTATCCTAGGTATCCTTTTAGATTATTCGCAGTTGCGGTACCCGCTTATAATGGTTGATATATTATGAATATAACAAGGGATTGGAAGATTGGAACTATACCCAAGATACAACTCTTCTGCACTAATTGCGGTCATTCTTGTGCGCTCCCATATTGACTGAGCACATGTTGCCGGCTCCGAGGCCGCAGACTGCTGATGTTGTGGTTTTCGATTACTGCACGCGTAATTGCTAGGCACGCTCCCAACAATAACCCTTTTACGCTATTATATTATTTTATAACTTTTATTAATAAATATTAACTCGCCATTAAAAATAAATCAACAGCAGTTAAGAGTTGCGGTAGCCGGAGCGTCGAGCGTGTGTGCACATAATCACAAAAGTACAGCTTCGAGGGAGGGTATAAATACTTTCTTGACTTTTGATTATTTCATGCTATCAGGAGCGTACACGGGTCTTTGACAATTTAATAGCATATGCGCGCGCACCTGCCATTGCAAAAAGTAGGCGCACGCTTCAGGCAGTGCGAGGCGCGGAATTCGTCGCCGCGTCCATACCCCTAGCCTATCTTATACGCTATTTATTGGTAATTGATTAGTAAGGTGTATAGGTTCTTTATATCCAGTTTTTATTGTTACCTACACAACCTTTAGCCGTATTAATGTGTTTGATCTTCCAATACCAATAACTATTAATAAATTCCAGTTTCATTGAAACAACGTAAAACAGTCAAGTGCACTTTATTCAGATTTTCGAAACATGATACATAAGCACCAGCGGGACGCACTGATTTCTTGGTCCTTACCAAATTTTGGTTAATGATGAAATAGCCGAAGTAGCTTGCTTGTCCTTTTTTTCAGTGTTGCATTAAAAAAATCTGAATGTGTCTTTAGCTTCTGCGCGGGCGCAGGCAGCGCAGTGAAGATGTCTGCGCGAGTTAACGCGCGCCCCGCGGCGGTGCTGCGGTCGCCGCGCCACTCATGTCCGCTTAATGAGTATTTTAACTACTGCAGCTAAATCATACCCCACGTCCTTCATGCTCACTGTCTCTAGCCTTACATGCTACCCGTAATGAGGGGTTTCAAGCCATGGAATAGATTTAACATGAAGCCTGGCCTCGAGCTTGCCTAAGTGCCTCTTGAGATGAAAATAAAAGTGGAGAATGCAGATCGTAAACAGCGACCGAGTAATCAAGGCCGGGATCCGTGCTCGGGGTATGAGTGGATATTTAAGTAATAAAATGAATATTCAAATCTATGTCGCTTGAACGGACAAGATCAACTTAATTATTCGAGTTTATTTGATAGCTCTGTTTACGTTCCCCGATACCACACATATCCTTTACTAGAACTTCCATGGGAATATTAACAGTAACATTGTAATGTTAATGCTTAGTAGAATAAGTACTTACATAGTTAAGGTTAAGGTACATAAAAATAAAAATGTTGTAAAAAAGCATTTTGATATTTATAATTGTCATAAGAACTACTGCTCGTACTTGCAAAGTCATTCGTATCGGTGCCCGTAAGAAACACTGTTAAACAAAAGTTGTGGTCAGTTGATCACATTATTACTATAATTAGGTTAGGCTATTGCTATGGATTTAATATTATATAGGCATATAAATATAACTTGAGGTTTACAACACCCAACTTGAACTTGGGCTTGAGGTGAGGTTAAAATCGATGGTTAATTTTGGGTAACCCACACAACTGGACAGACATTGAACGCCTTTTCATTGCAATTTAGCGTGCTTACATGTTCCTGTAAGGTGGGCAATTAATTTCATTTCAGTAAAACTGTGAAAGTTATGGCGCTACAATGTTGCTGAATGAAATCTGACTCATCTACGTAAATTACGTAATATGCAAAACGTGACTGTCTCAATGGCTCGCGGGCGCTGAGCCTCCTTGCATCCTCAGGCTAAGTTTCGTGTAACTGATAGCACTAATTTGTCCTCAGCAAGACGTATTCGTTCATTTAGTCATTAATAAGTATTAAATAAATCGTCTGGAAGAACGGTGCCGATGTAGCGGCCAGCAGGTGCCGCGAAGGCCGGGCCGGGAGCGCCCGGGCACCTCGCCTCCAGTTAATTGATTCCAATCAAGGCAAGACCCCCGATAACTCTCTCTGGACGCAGTGTGCTCTGCTGCGTAATTATAAAATTTACAGCTGACCGTAATGTTGGTAAGTAACACTTTGCTGGGCAAGTACGCATTACTAAGGTTTAAACATAAATAGGATTTCTAGGCGGTGTATTAAAGAGCATTGAAACCAAACAATTGCTTTGAAAGTGTAAAATAAATGGACACTGTTGGTATTACATTTACTACAAACAAACCATACTGACCAGTCTGACTTGCGTCGGTTTTTGCAATCTTTGCATAACCAAGTAAATAAAAAATAAAAACAATTGAAATAACTATTTTTACCGCCTAATGTTTTTGTGTCGTGTAGACTAGATTCGAATTAAACAAAACATACACAAGAAAGCCGAGATACAGTTAAATACTTTATTTATTTCCTTGCTTTGGTAGCATAGGTAGTTAATGCATGCAATCTTTATGTTCATATTGCTTTAAGTGTCATTTATAGTTTTAGTTGTTATACCTAAAATATTAAATATACTTACAATACATATTAACAGTGGAAGGTAATCATTGAAATCATTATCGTAAAATGGTTCCAAATTAGATATTTTATAGAGCGACTTTATTGCTCAATTCAATAACATTATTTAAAAACCTATGCGAATGAAATAGTTATTTGTTATACAAGGGGTGAAAGTTGTATTTTACGTGCGAGTGTTATTTGAAACACGAGCTAGCGAAAGGATTCTATTATTGACCACGAGCGAAGCGAGTGGTTCAAAAATAGAATCCTGAGCGTAGCGAGTGCTTTAATACACGAGACGTAAAATAACTTTCACCCGTGTATAACACAAAACTTTTCACCTCACTACAGCGAGGAAAATAAGAAAAAGGGTGCATTTTGCTCGGTTTCCAGTAATTCCTCAGGTGTTTAATACTTCTTCATCACTCGAATCACTAATTTTTAACAAAACAACCTAGAAAAACATGCGAATATTTAACGTTGATATGATGGATGAATTGAAATGAAAAGTTTTGACGTAAAAGGTTTTATTAAATGTCAGATGCGTTTTGTTCGTACGTAGACTTATTCGGCTGTCAGAACAATTTATCCGTTTTTACAAAAAGAATGAAGATTAATGTTGAATGCTGATATTTATGAATTAAAATAAAGTTGTAAGACTACATTAAGTGTTTTTACTCGATGCAATTCATTAATTGCGATGTTAAAAATTCTGCACTTTTAACGTTTTACGTTTTGTTAGCTGTCAAATGTCACTTAAGCCACTTGTCACTTATGTCAAAACTCTTTCACCACATGTGGATAAAAAGCGATTTTCACAATAGATATTAAACAAACAAAAAGGGCTTTCCGAGCTAGTGAGGTGAAAAGGTATTAAAACAATAACTTAAGTTAAAAGATTCATTAAGTAAATAATTAAGGAGGCTAGCGTAGTGCATATAAAGGTACAAGGCACAGTACGTTACGCTTGTTGTCGAAAGCTTCTTAATCAGGGAGTCGATGTGTTTTTTTGCACAAAAATAACTCTTAAAGATAAGCGCAAGTTATTCCATTGGCCGGATTCCGCACATCAATTGAATTGAATACGAACCAGTCTTAAATAGTTACTTGTTCAAAGAATGTAATCGGTTATTACATCGGTTATTGGTTTGATTTTAATTTTATATTAGTTACAGTTGAACCAGTCAAAAGTGAAGTTTGGTAATTGGTTATCACGTTCATATCAAAAAAGAAAATAAATAACGTCAAGCATTTTAGTCACATTGCTTGTCAGGATTATGTTTCACTTAAATGTGATTTAGAGGACAAAATAGATAATTTTTTTTAACAAATCATGATTATCAAATATAAACCACTAATGTCTACTTTAGTATTATTATTAAAGTTAAGCTGAAAACTGATAAAGCAACATCTAAAACTGTATGGTGTATGATGTCGTAATCCTAATCTAACTACCTTTGCGATTGCTACGAATATGTATTTAGTTGAGCTACGCGCGCTACGCCGTAGCTGATAAGTACCGTTAGAAATAACATTACACAAGAACTTATTCTTATTATACGCGTGCCGGTACCGTATCCAAATTTTAAAATGTATAAAAAATACATTAACAATACAATCTTTCTTAAACTTAACTCAAACACTCACCCAATAATCAACCAAATTGAAGTTGTATTAAGTTCCATCGGAATAATTTTCAAGCAAATCATTGTCATTTCTGATTCAGACGTGTAGGCGTTAGCTGTGTTGTGATGTTATTGCATTGCATTTGCATTGAAGTTAGATCGTGTCTGTGCGTGTTTTAAAGTTAGAATACGGTCCCAGTATACTAATTTTAGATAAAATACACAGACAATACATTAAAGACATTCTATTTCGAGCATAACTGCATCGGAATAATTTTCAACCAAATTCTGATAAAATTTTGATAAATTAAACACATATGTCCCGATATGATATATATATACCTATATGATATCTATCTCTAATTCCGACGTTTAGGCGCTAGCAGTATTGCCCAGTTAATGTATTGGTGATTGGTGATGTATTGAAGTTAGAGGTGTCTAAACGTGTTTTAAAGTTAAAATACGGCCCATTATCACTATTATATTATTAGTAGGTATTGTTTATGACTTTATGAGATACACGTGACACTTTTTAGAAGTGGTACCTACTAGGTATTTAGCGGAAAGCGCTTTTTGGGGTTGTATAGACGTTGTACAGATTTATTATTGAATTCAAGCAATAAAAGCATAAGACGGTGGCCAAATAAGTACCTTTTGATGTGGACTATCACATACAAGGTGTTTTTACAATCGCTGGCCATATTGTGCGAGGTGATTAGGAAAGTCATACTAAACAACTTTTTCCAGTATGGCCTTTTTTCAGTATATTGAAAAAAATCCTTGTAGGTATTTAGGTATATGGTGTATTGATAAACTGAATTATGAACAAGAAGACAGAAGACATAGAAAAAGTTAGAAAATAACTGTGCACTTATATTGTTTGCATAGAACAAATGCAACTTTTATGCATAAGTAACCTTTTATGCACCTCCCAATCTGTCAGATTGCAATGTCTAATACCGGTTTAAAACAGCTAATCTTCATACAACTGTAGGTACCGTTTGACCATAGGTGCTAGTAGTACTAGTAGTAGTGCAAATCAAATTTTGTAAAGAAATTACCAGTGAATCATGGAAAATGTTCACAATAAATATTGACCGGTCGCACTGGATCTGGCCCCACGGGTCCCTAAAAACACGCTCCGGCCGCGGCGGGCGCCGCCGTCGAAGCTCCGATTTAATTGCGCCCATTAATCCGCAACCACAGACTTACCTACAAGACGGACCATTTAACATAATCAAGTTAGTGCTTAACCTTACATTCGATTAGGCTTGTCGTATCAGAAGCTACCGGTAAGTCACTTTTTCACACACGGTTATTTTTTCTAAATACTTGCCGGTTGCATTCTGTCACGTCCCACGGTCCAACAAAAATTACTTATAAATATTGGGTATTTGTAACAAATACAACTGTCGTAGTGACAGATAAATACAAGAAGGATTATTAGTTAAATGAGTTTGGTATGTAAGTACATTAATGAATTACTTACAAGCCGCGCTCACCCGTTTGAGACTCAATGCTAGAAAGAGATATAAGCTATAAGCTCTTAAGGATAAGATATAAGCTCTTAAGGATAAGACTTTTTGAACAAATTACGAAAAATACGCGAACCTATAAAGTGTTGTCTAATTTTGCTTCTGTGCGTTTTTAAATAAACCAGAATGGATATTTTTAACTTAGTTATATTGCTTCACATCTTATATTTACATTAGCTTAAGGAAATAAGGGAAAAAGCGACCCTAATTAGATTTTTTATGTATCAAACCAACTTCCAGCAATCGTGTTTCGGCCTGTAAGTATCATGCGTATACAGTCTAAAAACATATTCGACATTGAATTCAGTCATTTTTCGTAAGCGTTCGAAAAAAAGTTCAATGCAGCCCCTTAATGGTTTATAATGCGGAGTCAGTGGGAGATAGTCTACGTCCGCGATCAACCGCTTCCTCCGCGTACGCGCATCCTTTTTATAGCCGATTTTACAGTAAGCATTATTATAATAACTAAAAATTACCGCAGGACGTGTACAGTTGAACCTTGAGTTTTCAATTAAGCAACTGATTATTATTAAAGCCCATTTTTAGCGGATTTCCGATACGCACGAGTACTTATTATCATCATTTTCCTATCAAGCCTGGTGTCCAGTCGAGTCGGCAACCTAATTCCAAGAATTGGCGCAGGCACTATAGCTTTTACGAAAGTGATTTCGATCTGATGACCTTCAAACCCAAGGCCATGTTAGGATTAGGTACGATGTCTTTACTTATTCAAGATGTTATCCTTCACTGTAAAGGGACTGTTAGAATAACGATATTTTGTGCATAGGTTCAAAAACCTATTACTACCTACTACTAAGGTTTAATGTAGTAGGTACAAAAAATAACTAAATAAATATTATCAAGTGCACACTAATACTTAACCTTAATACACACAATACTTGCAAACAATGTAATTAAGTAGAGAGAAATTTAAATTGCTCTATTTTAAGTTTACACCGGGCCACCGGGCTCAGTACGAGTTGACAGTATAAATACCGTTAATTAGCTAGAACGATTAAAATCAAGAAAAAAATAATCAAAGGGCTGTGCTGCAAAGTAGCACTTTCCATACAAGTACGTATTTACGCAGACAAATCTTGTTTGTGTATTCCATTCCTTTATGCTGTCTACCTTTGATTCATAATTTTAGTTATTTTATTATGTAGGTTAAATAAGAGCCCACGACATTCAATATAGTTCGATAAGAAATTACTTACTTAAATATCTTATTCGAGTGATACAAAAGTACCTAGTAGGTTTTGAAAAAAATGTACCTAATATGTAATAAAGTTAGATACCTAATAACGTTTTCTTGTAACTATACACATTTCATGAAAAAAATGCTGTTGTTATATTTGAGTGTTAACACTTTTACACGAACTCAAAGAGTACACGGACAGAAATGTCCAGTATTTTTTTTTTTCAATTGTAGATACCTTACATTTATAAACATATATTTTATTTAATAAATATATAAAAAGAAAACTAAAAATCTACCTATAAAACTAAATAATTCTAAAACCGTAAACTAGGTAAGGTCGCCGAGGTCCGACCCTTGCGGAAGAGTTCCCATAATGCTGGCTACGTTCCCTCTTTGGACGGCTATGCCAATCCGTTGTGCCAGGAACGAGCCAGCTCTACGGTCCCCGGTGACCTCAACTAGTTTTTTTGAAATATCTGTAATTAATTTCCGGGCGCTTGAGCACCACCATTTATAAATGAATTTAAATCAAAAGAAAAACAAAACATACACAAGAAAGCCGAGATACAGTTAAATACTTTATTTATTTCCTTGCTTTGGTAGCATAGGTAGTTAATGCATGCAATCTTTATGTTCATATTGCTTTAAGTGTCATTTATAGTTTTAGTTGTTATACCTAAAATATTAAATATACTTACAATAGATAGATTGTAATTAAAAAGGTTTATAAATCTAAAGTAATAAACTAACACTAAAAACTTAATATTAAACTAAACAAAATTTAAAACTACTTAATAATAAATATAAATCTAAATTTACCTAAAAAATAAACCCCACTTATAAAAAGAAAACCCCGTCCAACAGGTCAGCCTGCGGCATGGATCCCATTATGCTGGCGGCGTTTCCTCTCTGTACCGCCAAGGCGATACGTTGAGAAAAGTATGCGCCAGCCCTGGGATCCCCTGTGGTTTCGATCAGCCGAGACGACAGTGCCCTCACGAATCCTTTCATGTCGGTCGACCATGGACCCAGCGTCTCAACTGCGAGCGCCAATACATATTAACAGTGGAAGGTAATCATTGAAATCATTATCGTAAAATGGTTCCAAATTAGATATTTTATAGAGCGACTTTATTGCTCAATTCAATAACATTATTTAAAAACCTATGCGAATGAAATAGTTATTTGTTATACAAGGGGTGAAAGTTGTATTTTACGTGCGAGTGTTATTTGAAACACGAGCTAGCGAAAGGATTCTATTATTGACCACGAGCGAAGCGAGTGGTTCAAAAATAGAATCCTGAGCGTAGCGAGTGCTTTAATACACGAGACGTAAAATAACTTTCACCCGTGTATAACACAAAACTTTTCACCTCACTACAGCGAGGAAAATAAGAAAAAGGGTGCATTTTGCTCGGTTTCCAGTAATTCCTCAGGTGTTTAATACTTCTTCATCACTCGAATCACTAATTTTTAACAAAACAACCTAGAAAAACATGCGAATATTTAACGTTGATATGATGGATGAATTGAAATGAAAAGTTTTGACGTAAAAGGTTTTATTAAATGTCAGATGCGTTTTGTTCGTACGTAGACTTATTCGGCTGTCAGAACAATTTATCCGTTTTTACAAAAAGAATGAAGATTAATGTTGAATGCTGATATTTATGAATTAAAATAAAGTTGTAAGACTACATTAAGTGTTTTTACTCGATGCAATTCATTAATTGCGATGTTAAAAATTCTGCACTTTTAACGTTTTACGTTTTGTTAGCTGTCAAATGTCACTTAAGCCACTTGTCACTTATGTCAAAACTCTTTCACCACATGTGGATAAAAAGCGATTTTCACAATAGATATTAAACAAACAAAAAGGGCTTTCCGAGCTAGTGAGGTGAAAAGGTATTAAAACAATAACTTAAGTTAAAAGATTCATTAAGTAAATAATTAAGGAGGCTAGCGTAGTGCATATAAAGGTACAAGGCACAGTACGTTACGCTTGTTGTCGAAAGCTTCTTAATCAGGGAGTCGATGTGTTTTTTTGCACAAAAATAACTCTTAAAGATAAGCGCAAGTTATTCCATTGGCCGGATTCCGCACATCAATTGAATTGAATACGAACCAGTCTTAAATAGTTACTTGTTCAAAGAATGTAATCGGTTATTACATCGGTTATTGGTTTGATTTTAATTTTATATTAGTTACAGTTGAACCAGTCAAAAGTGAAGTTTGGTAATTGGTTATCACGTTCATATCAAAAAAGAAAATAAATAACGTCAAGCATTTTAGTCACATTGCTTGTCAGGATTATGTTTCACTTAAATGTGATTTAGAGGACAAAATAGATAATTTTTTTTAACAAATCATGATTATCAAATATAAACCACTAATGTCTACTTTAGTATTATTATTAAAGTTAAGCTGAAAACTGATAAAGCAACATCTAAAACTGTATGGTGTATGATGTCGTAATCCTAATCTAACTACCTTTGCGATTGCTACGAATATGTATTT
Source organism: Pammene fasciana (assembly GCA_911728535.1). NCBI lineage: Eukaryota > Metazoa > Arthropoda > Insecta > Lepidoptera > Tortricidae > Pammene > Pammene fasciana. The sequence goes on along the minus strand of OU452277.1, from coordinate 8,878,728 downwards.
AGTTGAGCTACGCGCGCTACGCCGTAGCTGATAAGTACCGTTAGAAATAACATTACACAAGAACTTATTCTTATTATACGCGTGCCGGTACCGTATCCAAATTTTAAAATGTATAAAAAATACATTAACAATACAATCTTTCTTAAACTTAACTCAAACACTCACCCAATAATCAACCAAATTGAAGTTGTATTAAGTTCCATCGGAATAATTTTCAAGCAAATCATTGTCATTTCTGATTCAGACGTGTAGGCGTTAGCTGTGTTGTGATGTTATTGCATTGCATTTGCATTGAAGTTAGATCGTGTCTGTGCGTGTTTTAAAGTTAGAATACGGTCCCAGTATACTAATTTTAGATAAAATACACAGACAATACATTAAAGACATTCTATTTCGAGCATAACTGCATCGGAATAATTTTCAACCAAATTCTGATAAAATTTTGATAAATTAAACACATATGTCCCGATATGATATATATATACCTATATGATATCTATCTCTAATTCCGACGTTTAGGCGCTAGCAGTATTGCCCAGTTAATGTATTGGTGATTGGTGATGTATTGAAGTTAGAGGTGTCTAAACGTGTTTTAAAGTTAAAATACGGCCCATTATCACTATTATATTATTAGTAGGTATTGTTTATGACTTTATGAGATACACGTGACACTTTTTAGAAGTGGTACCTACTAGGTATTTAGCGGAAAGCGCTTTTTGGGGTTGTATAGACGTTGTACAGATTTATTATTGAATTCAAGCAATAAAAGCATAAGACGGTGGCCAAATAAGTACCTTTTGATGTGGACTATCACATACAAGGTGTTTTTACAATCGCTGGCCATATTGTGCGAGGTGATTAGGAAAGTCATACTAAACAACTTTTTCCAGTATGGCCTTTTTTCAGTATATTGAAAAAAATCCTTGTAGGTATTTAGGTATATGGTGTATTGATAAACTGAATTATGAACAAGAAGACAGAAGACATAGAAAAAGTTAGAAAATAACTGTGCACTTATATTGTTTGCATAGAACAAATGCAACTTTTATGCATAAGTAACCTTTTATGCACCTCCCAATCTGTCAGATTGCAATGTCTAATACCGGTTTAAAACAGCTAATCTTCATACAACTGTAGGTACCGTTTGACCATAGGTGCTAGTAGTACTAGTAGTAGTGCAAATCAAATTTTGTAAAGAAATTACCAGTGAATCATGGAAAATGTTCACAATAAATATTGACCGGTCGCACTGGATCTGGCCCCACGGGTCCCTAAAAACACGCTCCGGCCGCGGCGGGCGCCGCCGTCGAAGCTCCGATTTAATTGCGCCCATTAATCCGCAACCACAGACTTACCTACAAGACGGACCATTTAACATAATCAAGTTAGTGCTTAACCTTACATTCGATTAGGCTTGTCGTATCAGAAGCTACCGGTAAGTCACTTTTTCACACACGGTTATTTTTTCTAAATACTTGCCGGTTGCATTCTGTCACGTCCCACGGTCCAACAAAAATTACTTATAAATATTGGGTATTTGTAACAAATACAACTGTCGTAGTGACAGATAAATACAAGAAGGATTATTAGTTAAATGAGTTTGGTATGTAAGTACATTAATGAATTACTTACAAGCCGCGCTCACCCGTTTGAGACTCAATGCTAGAAAGAGATATAAGCTATAAGCTCTTAAGGATAAGATATAAGCTCTTAAGGATAAGACTTTTTGAACAAATTACGAAAAATACGCGAACCTATAAAGTGTTGTCTAATTTTGCTTCTGTGCGTTTTTAAATAAACCAGAATGGATATTTTTAACTTAGTTATATTGCTTCACATCTTATATTTACATTAGCTTAAGGAAATAAGGGAAAAAGCGACCCTAATTAGATTTTTTATGTATCAAACCAACTTCCAGCAATCGTGTTTCGGCCTGTAAGTATCATGCGTATACAGTCTAAAAACATATTCGACATTGAATTCAGTCATTTTTCGTAAGCGTTCGAAAAAAAGTTCAATGCAGCCCCTTAATGGTTTATAATGCGGAGTCAGTGGGAGATAGTCTACGTCCGCGATCAACCGCTTCCTCCGCGTACGCGCATCCTTTTTATAGCCGATTTTACAGTAAGCATTATTATAATAACTAAAAATTACCGCAGGACGTGTACAGTTGAACCTTGAGTTTTCAATTAAGCAACTGATTATTATTAAAGCCCATTTTTAGCGGATTTCCGATACGCACGAGTACTTATTATCATCATTTTCCTATCAAGCCTGGTGTCCAGTCGAGTCGGCAACCTAATTCCAAGAATTGGCGCAGGCACTATAGCTTTTACGAAAGTGATTTCGATCTGATGACCTTCAAACCCAAGGCCATGTTAGGATTAGGTACGATGTCTTTACTTATTCAAGATGTTATCCTTCACTGTAAAGGGACTGTTAGAATAACGATATTTTGTGCATAGGTTCAAAAACCTATTACTACCTACTACTAAGGTTTAATGTAGTAGGTACAAAAAATAACTAAATAAATATTATCAAGTGCACACTAATACTTAACCTTAATACACACAATACTTGCAAACAATGTAATTAAGTAGAGAGAAATTTAAATTGCTCTATTTTAAGTTTACACCGGGCCACCGGGCTCAGTACGAGTTGACAGTATAAATACCGTTAATTAGCTAGAACGATTAAAATCAAGAAAAAAATAATCAAAGGGCTGTGCTGCAAAGTAGCACTTTCCATACAAGTACGTATTTACGCAGACAAATCTTGTTTGTGTATTCCATTCCTTTATGCTGTCTACCTTTGATTCATAATTTTAGTTATTTTATTATGTAGGTTAAATAAGAGCCCACGACATTCAATATAGTTCGATAAGAAATTACTTACTTAAATATCTTATTCGAGTGATACAAAAGTACCTAGTAGGTTTTGAAAAAAATGTACCTAATATGTAATAAAGTTAGATACCTAATAACGTTTTCTTGTAACTATACACATTTCATGAAAAAAATGCTGTTGTTATATTTGAGTGTTAACACTTTTACACGAACTCAAAGAGTACACGGACAGAAATGTCCAGTATTTTTTTTTTCAATTGTAGATACCTTACATTTATAAACATATATTTTATTTAATAAATATATAAAAAGAAAACTAAAAATCTACCTATAAAACTAAATAATTCTAAAACCGTAAACTAGGTAAGGTCGCCGAGGTCCGACCCTTGCGGAAGAGTTCCCATAATGCTGGCTACGTTCCCTCTTTGGACGGCTATGCCAATCCGTTGTGCCAGGAACGAGCCAGCTCTACGGTCCCCGGTGACCTCAACTAGTTTTTTTGAAATATCTGTAATTAATTTCCGGGCGCTTGAGCACCACCATTTATAAATGAATTTAAATCAAAAGAAAATCGCCTGATACAATAGTAGATTCTACAACAAGGGCATAAAGCGATCCATTTTATAATAGCGATAAAAATGGTCAATTATGCCCGAGGTATACATTCTGCTTTTCACTTCGATTGCGAGGAAAATTTAAGAGAGAGCAAATAATTAATTACCTTACACATATAAAAGAATATTGATTACAGATTCTACTACTTTTTGCTCACTCTGTTCGATTAACGTATTATGCGACAGTGCAATTTCAACGTCACTCGACGTCATTATTCGTCAATCGTTCAATAATTCTGGGAAATAATATTTTCACTTCAATTTAAACAATACAATCGCTAAAGTAAAAGAACATGAAAAATAACCAACTCCCCTCCCACCAATTAATTTTTTAATGTTTTTTTTTCATCATGTGAATTTATACTTAGATACTTGTTTAAAACTCATCATAAAACCAACCAAGTCATAAAACATTTCAGGGCATTTTGTAACAATAATCAACTCCTATTTTATCTAATTTCATTACTTTAATTATAGAAAACACGGAATTCAAATAATAGTCAAGAATAAAATAAAACAACAAGTTTCAGTAGTCTACGCAATTTTACTGCTTGATTAAATTGTGCAATATATTTTGACTGTGCTTGGCTGTTGAGCCTCATTGTCTTAGATTTATAAGAAAATTTTACTTTATGCACTAGTAGCCCAGTCTGTGGGGAATTTTGCCCTACAAAAGGTGGTGTAGTTTTTTTGTTAACGGGTATTGGTAGGCTACAGGGTAGTTATTAAGAATCTCGATTTTAGACTTTGAGGGGGGGCCGCTTCGGCCGCCATCTTGGTTTAAAGGTGCCAAAATTCAGTTTCTTGACCATGGCGCTTAGACGGTTGTCAGTATGACTAAAATGTCTATGGAACATATAAAGAAGATGAAATTGTCTACAACTTTTCTATACACAATAGATCTGTAAGTCTTACAGGTATAAAGATACAGGGGGTGTAAAAGTAGAATTTGTTGAAAATCATGAGAGTTTGATTTATTAGTTCCTAAATTATGTGCTCAAGATAAAGGAATGAAATCTCTACCACAGTTTTGTCATCTTACAATGATTCTTTTAAAATACATTCAAAAGTTGAATTCACCCCTAAAACGCTTATAGAGGGGATGAAAGTAGTGGGCTCATAAACAAAATCAATGTTCTATTACTCATCGTAAAATATTACTAGGCGTTGACAGGCAGAGTTATGGATCAATTCGGGTATAATGAATTGAAATTTGAGAAAAAACTTATACGCTTCTATACAAAAAAAATATTTTTTTTAGGTTTGCTCTCAAAAATTTTAATTTTCAACCCACTTCAAGATTTCGAAGGAGGAGTTCACTATTCGTCGGATTATTGTTTTTTTTTTGCATTTTTTTAATTTTTTTTTTAATTTATGTTCACCGATTATTCGAAAATGGCTGGACCGATTTGGAAAATTCTTTTTTTGTTTGTAAGAGTATAATACTCCACAGTTGGTCCCATTGTTACCAGGTCCTCCTCGATGTCTCCAGGATCCCATCATTAGATCGGGACCTGGTGACAATGGGACCAATTGTGGAGTATTTTATTCTAACAAACAAAAAAATAATTTTCCAAATCGGTCCAGCCATTTTCGAATAATCGGTGAACATAAATTTAAAAAAAAATTAAAAAAATGAAAAAAAAAACAATAATCCGACGAATAGTAAACTCCTCCTTCGAAATCTTGAATTCGGTTGAAAATTAAAATATAATTTTTGAGAGCAAACCTAAAAAAATATTTTTTTGTATAGAAGCGTATAAGTTTTTTCTCAAATTTCAATTCATTTTACCCGAATTGATCCATAACTCTGTCTGTCAACGCCTAGTAATATTTTACGGTGAGTAATAGAACATTGATTTTGTTTATGAGCCCACTACTTTCATCCCCTCTATAAGCGTTTTAGGGGTGAATTCAACTTTTGAATGTATTTTAAAAGAATCATTGTAAGATGACAAAACTGTGGTAGAGATTTCATTCCTTTATCTTGAGCACATAATTTAGGAACTAATAAATCAAACTCTCATGATTTTCAACAAATTCTACTTTTACACCCCCTGTATCTTTATACCTGTAAGACTTACAGATCTATTGTGTATAAAAAAGTTGTAGACAATTTCATCTTCTTTATATGTTCCATAGACATTTTAGTCATACTGACAACCGTCTAAGCGCCATGGTCAAGAAACTGAATTTTGGCACCTTTAAACCAAGATGGCGGCCGAAGCGGCCCCCCCTCAAAGTCTAAAATCGAGATTCTTAATAACTACCCTGTAGCCTACAAATACCCGTTAACAAAAAAACTACACCACGTTTTGTAGGGCAATGTATGGAGATGATTCCCTGATGACTGGATTATAGAGCACAAAGAGCGATTTTAAAATCAGTTTCCTAAATTCAGAAGGTAAAAAATATTGTTTAGTAAACTATTGTACAATAGTAGATTGTCTAACAAGGGAGGAAAATGACTTATTTCGGTCGAGGGAAGCGTGTTGATTCCGAACGAAGCGAAGGATCCCGAGCGTAGCGAGGGATTCTAACATGGAATCCTGAGCGTAGTGAGGAATTCAACTGACCCGAGATCGAAATAATTTTGCTACCGCGTAGTACACTTTTCACTCCTTCTATGAGAAAAACGAAAACAAAGGTACTAAACTAGCTATCTGCTAGAAAGAGAAGTTATATAATGTTGTCTCATTTTAATCGGTTGCAAAGACAAGGAAAATTAAAAAAAACGCAGAGGGATCAACAGTCACTTTTGCTCCCTGTAAATGGGCAACAAATCGCAGAGGGATCAAAAGTCACTTTTGCTCCCTGTAAATGGGCAAAAAATTACCCTTTTTCGAATAGTAGGGGTGAAAAATGAATTATAGTACAGGTTATGCGATGCGTGTGCGCACGCGCTAATAATTACCGGTAAAAGGTCGCGCGCGCACATTGCGTCGCTAACGCCGCTTGCGTCTGCGCTGCGCTACAGCGCGCAGCGCGCCCGCGGCATCAATGACATTTGATTATGCACGCCGCGCGAGGGTACCGTTAACCTGAAAATTATTGCTTTAATTAGAATTTGTAGCGAAAACTGTTCTGTAAAAAATATGTTTAGCATATCATGTATGGTAATCTAACGAATGTTTATTGCAGTCATATTATAGTTATTGACTAGGTACCTACGCTGTAGGTTACACTATAGTAGGTTTTTCGGAATACCTACGTAATAATACGGAATAAGTTCGTAGAATAGTTTTAATTTAAATTAGTGTTAATTTACTCTGTATACATATAATTTAATTTTGTCTCGTGGCAATAAATCCTTTTCATTTTTCTTTTTTTTTCATTTAAAGACAAACGTTAAATACCAAAATTCGCGTTGTTGCCCTGTAACTTCTTATAGTGGTTGTAAATATGTAAAGACTCGTAAAATCATTTATCAATTTCATTGTTTCTTGTTGTTAAATAAAAGATCTACCTTCTAAACGGTACCTACTACCGTTATACTTATGCCTTTTTTTTACTAGCCTGGCTTAGTACCCCACTGCTGGGCAAAGGCCTCCCCTTTATTTCTCCACTCGACCTGGGGGCTGATTTTTGAGATTCGAGCACTCGAAAGTGACATTTAAAACTCCGAATAAAACGATGAAATTATGTTTTAAAAATAAAAGCGATAAAAATTTAAAATGATGATTATTTAAACTATTAATTCCATGCGAAAAAATTGGCGACAAACTTTTGTGTGCGATTATTTTCGAGCTTGAATTTTTTGAATTCGAGCGTCCGGCTGTCAAAAATCGGCCCCCTGGGGGGTGATTTTTGAGATTTGAGTACTCGAAAGTGACATTTACAACTCAGAATAAAACGATGAAATTATGTTTTAAAAATAACAGCAACAGGAATTTGAAATCATGAGTATTTAAACTATTAATTTCATGCGAAAAAATTGGCGGTAAGCTTTTGTGTGCGATTATTTTCGAGCTTAAACTTTTTGAAATCGGGCGCTCGAAAGTCAAAAATTGCCCCCCAGGTCGTTAGAATTTTGACATTCTGCCATTCTGTGTAAAATGCGTCCAAGTCGTCCTGCCATCTCCTTTTCTGTTTATATCTACCCATTTTTTTTACGTTTTTGCTCAAAAGGACTTAATTACACTATCAACCCATTACTTCATCAGTATTCACCGAAGCTACTTTATTTACCTAGCACATGCATGTATACTAAGTACATTTAATAGGTATCAACTATTTTCATGCATTGGCTGCAAAAAAACACCCGTTGACTTTTGTAATTTCCATATGAGGAATGCGCAAGTATTTGTAGAATCTTTTAGAAGCAATTACTTGACTGCTGCATCTTTAGGTGAGTTGAAACAGCAGTCCTGCCACTGGCGAGCGTGTAATCGCCTTATCTTATTGCTACTAACAGGCTTGTAATGATATAGTTACAATGTATCGTTGCATTTGTAGAAAAAACTGTTTACCTGGGCTATTCGTTTTTTAATTTGCTTGTTAACTTTTTTAATTGACCTGTTGCTGAATTTTTTCTTCTATTTTATGTAACATGCAAATCTATTTTATAGCTATCTCAATTCAACACCACTAAAAAAGTGAAAAGTTTGACTTATTAATTCTAATATTATTGCAGTTTTTGGTTAGCCAGACTATTGGGATATATGTTTACAATGTCACCCAAAAAACTAATTTTCATAAATTAAAAGTATGGTTCTATTTCACTTTGTTTGAATGCATGTGTGCTCAATCCGAGCCGATACGGAACGAAGGTAGAGAAATAGATACAATAATAATAAATAAATTTGAAAATTTAATTACTAAATGTTGTTTATCCTTTAGGCAGAAAATGTTTTGGGCAACCAAAGGACTAGCTAAAAATCGCAGGTAAATGTATGTATATATGTACGGAGGAAATAAAATACTTAATACTCAAAGTGACCTATTTTACAATTGGGTTTTTACTGCAGTCCCTAATTAATTACATTATTCAAATGTGTACCTAAGTCCCAACACACGTTCAAATCTACACCCAGATAAAAAATTGCATGAGCAATTTATGAATGAATTCATTCGTCATGTGTTATGTTGTTATGTACGTGTCCATTCACTATACGAAAACCAAAAAGTAAAACTTTAATTAAGTTAGGTATACAAGATACAAGCTGCATTAATGTTATCAAAATATGCCTAGAATAATAATATCTGTGCATATCTTGGTCAAAAGATTCCAAGTCACGCGATGCAGTATTTAATTAAAATGCATCAAAAGGCAGTTATTTTTTAAAAGGTACTCATTTATAAGCCCCGGGTATGGGACCAAAGTAGGTAACGAAGTAAATCGTCTCAAAGTATTCGTAATGATATACTGAATACCATTCAAGTCTGCATAGCTGGTCGTGCAAAACCAGTACCAGAATACTTAGACTCTGCTCTATGAATGTATATGTCAATATAGCTGAATCCTTTATTGTGTCATCCTAAGTTTTGGAGTAATTATCATTAAAATAAATTCAGCAATTTAATAAAGACATAATTAAGAGGCATCATATTTCAAACTATTCACTAAGCGATGAAAAGTGTAAACAAAGTGATGAAAAACAACGGATTTATGGCATTTTTTTTCAACCTGTTTGGATCCGTAATCCCAAAGGGAGGCAGCGGCATATATACATTAATAGTCGCATAAATTGCGTTTATTGGCCACCTAAAGCAGATGTCGCTCGCAGCGGGTCGGGCGGATTGTCACAATCATAACCAGATGAAATTCACGGTCAGTGGGCTCGTAATTGTGGTTCTGCTGCCCCAACGCTCGTAGGGCTGCCCAGCGTCTCATCAACATCATTCATTTGTACCAATCTTAATAATTTATAATATATACCATATACCAAAAATGTGTTTCTGTTTAGCCGCAGCCAAAGTAAGAACGCGATCATGTTAAATTTAAATAGTACTTACCTCATACTTACCAACATATACCTAAAATCATTGTTACCAACAAAACTTTTTTTATAATTATTATAAACAAATAGGTAGGTAAGTATAATAAATCTGATTTTTTTTATTAATTTCATGAATTCAGCAACTAGCCGAATGTATGCGTATGAACGAATAGGTGTTAATATGTATAAATCAGACATGAGAACGATAGTATGATCACAGAGTAAATAATAGTATAACAGAGAGACCTCTGTAATGTCACGTAACGTCACGAATCATGTTGTCCCTTCTTAACGCATGACAAGTTCTTTTTCGCACTTATGCAAACGTATCGGATACGTCGTGTCAAACTCAAATTTTTTGACAGATTTACTTTGAGTTGTACCCCCCTGGTATGATATAGTATTTCACTGTTCACCTTGCCTGGGTAAAATGAGGTAGACACATCGACGCTCGGACAGCCCTGGCGAGCGAGGCGACACGTAATTGCAATCGACCGTCAGTTCAGTAATCAACCGGCTCCGGCGTTTATCGGAAACATCTTTATTAAATTTATCGAGTCTCCGTCGTCATTGCCGCTCAAACTAGGCAAAGAATGTCTCCTAAAAAATCTTGCGAAATCCTTATAAGGCGCTAAGATACTGTTCATACCTACTACACACTTTATTCTTTAAGCGCCTGACGTTGTTGAAAATATTTTCATTCGATTTAGGTAGGGGAAACATAGTTTATTTTGACCCGGGGAAGGGATCAGGTATAGAAATTCCATACACGTGTTCCCCTTTCCCGGGGTTCCACTTATCCCACTTTAATGGGACTGGGCATGGCACCAGAAGAAGAAGAAGTTCACGTTTACTAGATTCCAGTAACCGTAGAATTTTCATCTCAAAAATTTACCATTACGAATTAAGATCACGTCCAAACACCCGCAATTCGACAGGTGGCTGCAAACAACAATTTATTTGCGCTTTTGCCATAAATTCGTCCAAGTCGGATTGAAACTAAGAATATTTTTCACAAATTACAAGCTTCATGCAGTGTAATCGCCGTGATGCATTCGCGGCTATAAATAAAACGTTTGCGGCGCAAGCGCGTTGAATCGAATCCGACGATGGCTGCAACTCGTCTGAGCAGCACCTGCGACAATTTTTATAGTATAAATTTGCATTAATTCATTTGGGCCTGTTTTCATCGCGACGGCGTATAAATGGGTTAGCCGGTAAGTGGATCTAGCCCGCAGGAATGCTGAGAGGGGTGGGGGGAGGGGGTAATTGACGATATGCGCGGGCGTCGCGTCGCGAAAGCCTGTTTTCAATCGGAAAGCAGATTCTAATTATGATTTGATTAGATATATCTGATATAGGTTAGCGGTACTTTGGAATTAACTAAAAATTTTATTCGATTAGGAAGGACAATAAATAAATGATGGTTCCGAAGTCATTATGAAAACAATGAACAAATGAAAACAAATTTATAAGATATAATATTGAATTGTATATTTGCTAAGTTTGATCCAAGACGTTGTCTGGAAGAGATCGCTTTTTAGCGATAAGACTGCCAATTGCTTTACCTCTATTTTCTGTTTCTTACTTGTGTACATATAGGTACTATATGTTCCTTTAATTTGAAGTGTGCAATAAAGAGTATTTATGCGTATACCTATTAGGTATGTTATGTTAAACCTTATTACTATGGAGTAAGGTGCAAATGTGTGTAACTACATATTTTTGGTGTAGTGTGCTTGGTTTTTTTATACCGATAAAATAAACCAAAATCAAAACAACAAAACTGGACTTTACAGGTACAATCAGCAGCAGAAGTAGCTGAGCGGGTTAGGTGTTCAAAATCACCTAAACGCGTTCTTATTATACGTATCTTAATAAAGTCGTGTCTAGCTCATTGTGAACCCCTCGCCCGCTTAGCTACTTCTTCTGCTGACTGTACCTACCTACTACAGATTTTTTTATTTTAATACAATAATGGTCGATATCGCCAAGTTAAACCGCTTTCATCGAAGCTCTAGCCTGACCTGTCACGCCGCGTAGGCTGCCGCATTTGTCGGTTACTTACAACTGCACCATCGAACATATCAAATCTAACATCTCGCAGCCCTCTGAATTATGTCAAACTGACATTTGTTTGCCACTTGTCCAACCCATAAATAAAACAAGGCGAGTAATTAACATTTATAAGTGTACGCTTGAGTTTGACGTCAAAAATATGTATGCAATTGGCGCCTTGTTATAATGGGATACGCTGCAAGTTTGTGGATATATTTTTGACGTCGACGTACGAGTATTCTTTAAGTTGAAATAAATTCTAGTGTTGAAAGGGCCGGGTGTATTTCTATTTTGCAAACTGTACAAGTATTACTTACTAATAAATCTTATTGAGCGAACTTTTTACTTTAAAAGATAGGGCCTAGCTCGTTGATTAATTTGAGTAATGCTTACATAGAGCATAGGTACAGTCAGCGTCAAATATATTGTAACAGCTAGAGTAGCCAAATAGTTCGTCACACCATACAAAATATATAGTGTGACGAACTATTTGATCACTTTGGCTGTTACAATATATTTGACGCTGACTGTACCTACTATTAGAATTTTCAGTGTTAGAGCAAACACATATTTAACATATAACCATGTCACTATTTAAATATTGTTATATAATTAAAAAATAAATATATGGAAAAAACTTCACCAACAGTGGGACCTTTTTTCCTATTAACCTAGGTTACATAAATAGGTACCAGCTACTTATTATCACTATTATCAGTTACAGATACCTTTCAGGTATCAATATCATTTCGAAGCAATTGGATGAATGGTAGTGATCTTTTGTTTTTATTTTTATTAAAATACAAACAAAAGGACAAACAACAGTATATAAAAAACTTAGACTAATTAATACTACCTGGCCTACGTGGTTTAAACTATACGTACAAATGTCCCCTATGTCACCGCTCTTTTGTTTATATAGTTGGAGGTAAAATTAAACAGTATCTATATGTTTATATCTCAATGAAACGTCCCAGAATGAACATGTCCCGCAAACCCCCTAAAATTCAATGTTTCCTTAAAATCCGATGAGCTTTTATATAGATCCGGCTAGTAATTATGTATCAACGCACGTGCGTCGGAGTGAACATGGAATTGCACTTGAAGACGGTTCGCGGCTCTTCCGAGCCGGATCCGGGCTAACCGTCTTAACGGGTTTTCTGGAAACGGTTACCATCACGCTACAACTTTGCCTACGATGCCCAACTTTGTCTTGCTTGAAAAACATGATTTTCTGGCCGCCTTTCTTTCATCTCAGGAATAAGATATAGCTGTTTTTTCAAGCCAGGCAATGAAAAACGTTGTGCATCGTAGGCAAAGGTGTGTAGCATGAGACGGTACAACTCTTTTAAAGCGTTAATTTCCTTACATACTAAAAACTCTGTAGCCGTTAATATTAAAGTACCTACACAATGATTGCAATAAATAGTGAACTAGAGTGAACAAACACAGATCACGAAAAAAGTTACACTGAATTTTCAATTCGAAACAAAATTAATTTATTTCCAAACACAATGACCATAAATTTTGACACTGACTATAACAATATTTTTGACTTAAAAACGTAATATTTCGTTAACCTTTCGTTGTCCCTTGATAAAAATATTTACATTTGCATTAAATAAATGAATATTCTATAGGAGAATCTATAAACTTAATGGTTATTTGATCGTATAAACAGTCCTGCTTCTTTGATCTCGAATGACTTTATATTCAGCCGACAAATAACTGGATATGTAGAATATACTTTATCTTCACGAGCATAATTGAGCCATGTACATAAAGTGCACTGAAATCACTCGGAGCAATAACGTCAATCGATCCGAGGTAATAAAATCATTATTCATAACTATTCATATAATATTAATACGGGCCATACAAAAGACATCAACGGCATGGCGCATGGCGCGCGTTCCGCCGCCTGACCTTCCAGTTTCTCCCCACGTGAAAACCGTATGTAAAATAAAACCACGACGCTTTTTGTGATACACCTTATGATATTCTAAAAAATCCAAGTTTTTCTTTAATGTAAAAAGTTGTGGGGTGAAGTTAAGAAGCCGTTAGCTTAAAGTGAAGTGGATGTATTGTATATTACTCCTGGAAATGACTCAATATACTCTGTTTAATGTCTGTCTAAATAACTCTACGATATGCTAATGTGATCAATAAAGTTTAAAAATAAAAAGAGATCGCAAACTTTTGTAAGGCTACCATTATTTATTTATATATAAAATAAGTATTAGGTTCCATTTAAGTATAGGTATTAAAATACTATTATTAATCGCTAATGTCCTTTTTTCTACTCGTCGACTTTAATCTGTGTATTAGGACTTTATAGACCAGACTTAAACCTTACACATTTAAATGTTGAATAGTCTATGGCACTTCCGGGATCATTAAATAGATTTATTCAACAACCCGCCACTAAACTAAAATAATTTTGAAAAGAGAATTTCATTCACATCTCGGTAAAATGTGTAGTTTGTCCGGAAAGAAAAGTGTCATGGTTTATATGGGAGCTCATACATTGTACGACACTTTTCTTTTCGGACAGACTCAACTTTATAATTTCCGAACGTACTTAATCTGTCAAATAAGTCAAATTTTCTTCTACTTAAATTTGCTTCTACGTTGTGATTGGATTATAAAAAGACCAATCACAACTACAACGACATCTTGGAAGTATGTCTGTACCACCGAATAGGCTATGATTTGCCCAGATACAATTACTTCCGGTTTGAAAAATAGTGTTTGACGTTTGATTGGGAAAAATTTAGAAAGCATTAAAGAAAATCAATGCTTACTTAAATACTCGTAGAAAAAGTATTGTATACAATAGTGACATAATTAAGCTTTTTATACTCGGCGACTGTAATACTCGAATTGAGATTGTGGTGGCGGAACTACTAGCGCATACTTTTTGATAGAGCTTGTATGGTCGCATATTGTAGCATCCATAACAATGACAGAAAGGATTTCCATACAATATTGTGAAACTGTTGTCGGGCCCCGCATTGCGTGTCGCCGCCGGCACAATCCACCGGGAGATCGAACGTTACGAGATTACATAGAAGCAGTAGGTTGTGCACGGCTTTCGTCGAACTCAATTCTTACCGGCTTGCTTAAGCACTCGTATAAAAACTATTGTGTGCAACTGTACATAATAAGGGTTCTTAAAATTCTCGGGTCTGTTTTTACAAAATTCGGCTTCGCCTCATTTTGTAACTTCGACCCTCGAATCTTAAGAACCCTCATTATGTAACTGTTGCACAAAATACTATTTTAATCTCGTACCTTAATTAGGCCACTCAGCAAGCTTCGTGGCCTAAACGCGGTACCCGACTGAAGAGCTCTTGATTATGTCACTATTGTATAAAATACTATTAAATGTTATTCAATTGATCCTACCTACATAAATAAAGTTTACTACAAAATGTTATTACACCTAGTTATATTAATTTACTAGTCCTATTTATTAGATTAGATTAAGTAGGTGAATTCAGGTACATAATCTTATATAGTACCGGACTAGTAGCTGCTTTAGGTGTCATAAATTACTACACTAAGAAGGAGCTTTGTTTACTTAACTGAGTTAAAAAATATATTTAAGTATTTCACGAAAACATAAATAAACTAGAGGCTGTCCGGAAAGAAAAGTCGTAGAATGTAGGTATGAGTTCCTATGGGAACCACGACAAACTCTAACTTCATAGCTAACATGATTCATAGCTACCTACTATATTAATTTTACCAAAAGCATTGCAATTTTGCATGGGTTTTCGAAATTACAGCGATTTTTCACTGGATTTCACAAATATGTGTAGTATAAGTAAGTAGTCCGTTCCAGTAATTTTATTCCGCGGCCGAGGATCCGCAGCGATGAGCCGCGACTCGCCATATGGCGGCGCACACGCACATGCCCCGCGCCCAAATTGCAGGTTATATCTATCGCTTTCATTCAATAAAACGGTTTGGGGTACGACACTATTAAAACAACAATCAGGCTTAGGTGGCATATTAGCATAAAAACGTCGGATATTTTCTTAGTTGAAAAACTAGATCGATTAGGTGTGGATGAAATTTTAATTGCCATTCACTCAAATAGAATTTGTAACATTGCAAAAATTTAAATCAGCTTTATTCAATCATCATCATCATACTCATTATAGTTTGTCCGAAAAAAGAAGTGATATGGGAGCTCATACATTCTACTCATAAAGCTCTATACCTGGAGTAAGTTTAGGTACATTTCCCCTCTGTCAACGTTATTAGCAGGAAAATCTAATAGGTTTATAAAAACTATTTCAAAAATCAATTACACGCATTCAGTTCATCGTTTTCAGTGAGTAAAGAGCTCCGTAAAAATGCCTTTTTACTTTTCATGCTCGTAAAGTTTCACTTTATGCTGGGTATAGGCGGACTAAAACTCAATTTTATGCACAAGTGCATAAAAAATTGAATTGTCAAAATAGCCTTAGAAGAAGTCCATTTTTTATGCACTTGTGCATAAAATTGAGTTTTAGTCCGCCTATAAATATAAACACTTATGAAAGAAATTCCTATTCTTTTTATTTCCTCACAATCGAAGTAAAAAGTAGAGTGCTCCATAAAACCCATTTTACTCGTCCATAAAACCCATTTTACGCTCGTACTTTATATCCATCCTCACTCGCAAGCTCGCTCGTATGGATAAACGCCTCGCGTAAAATGGTGCGTTTTATGCACTTTTTGTACAATCTACTATTATGTATTGTTTTTAGGTGTAAAAAATGTTCTATTATGTCTAGTTTACAAAAATATGAAATATAATTTCACATGTAATAATTATAGTTTTACTTTTTTAATCATTATTATTATGATTAAAAAATTAAACCATATCGAAAATCCAGCGTCGTTTACTGAATCGATTCAAAGATAATCGTTTATTTTCTGACAGGCAGTAACTATTTTGACGTTTGACACTTATGCATATTTAACGCCCCTAAGGATTACTGCCTTCTATATTTTGTTTGAAAATACAAGCAAGGACTGCATCCAATAATGAACCATATTTCAACATATGTAAAATCAACTATTTGTTGCTCCATTTAGTGTCGTGACTTACTGTCAAATATGCGTGATATTTTCAAGTGAAAGGTACATCATTGTCCTTTATCTATAAGGCGATGCTGCTATAAAAATTTATTAAGAAATAAACTTTATTAACAACCGACAATGATGTACCTTTAAATTGAAAACGCCATACGTATGCTACCTCGCCCCCCTCAGATTTTGGCAGACTTTTTTGTTTGGAAAGATGAGGCGATGGCTCCTCCAGGTATGGAGGTTTATGATTCTACTACATATATTTATTTTTTCGGACAGGCTCTAGATAAGCTGTATGGCGGTGACATAACAAAACACAACAAAGTCAACCTCTACTGGCTACCTCACGATATTTCCCTTCGATGAAAAGCGACTACGTAATTATCAAATGAATAAAGGACATAAGTTCCGAGAATTCGACGAATTTGAATTTGAACCCGAGACGTCCGGATTGAAGTCGGATGTCTTAGTCAGGCTACCAACGAATGAAGTCCACATATGAGTAATTAATAAGCCTATTAGTCTGATTACGGTCGACGTCAAAAATATGTTTACACTTTTGCACCTTACTCCTTTGTGTCCAAAAGTCTAACAATATTTTTGACGTCGACTGTACCTATTGCAAGGGCATTTTTTAACAACATGCACTTTTAAACATTTGTGAGACATACTAACTCTATAAAAGTGACTAAAGTTCCGTTAGTAACCGTTTTATTTTATAACATACACTAGTTATAGATCTTTTATTACTTACTTAGTCATCTAGTTTATTTTGGTGGGTTAAGAAATCAGCAAAAAATTAAATAAAAAGAACTCCAGCTACATAAGACTATGTAAATTAATGATGAGCACATTAATCTCACACCCCATAACTAGATGAGCTCACGAACAGCATGACAAACTAGTTAGCAACGCTTTAAGCCATTTGCTAAACGCCCGCGCACCCCTCAGCATGATCCCGATGATGCCCGCATCAAATCAGCGGTAACAGCCCCGAGAGTGAAGTTTTAATTGTTACACATTGTTTTAGATCGCAATATGTCGGCGAGCCGTTATCTGATGAAATATGTCCGTTATGATTGGCAAACAAACAGTATGGCGCCGCCATATGTCGCGGCACGTGCGCGCGCGCATCGCTGCTCGCTCAGGGATGAAGTTCCTCTGTAGACTTTAAAACATTTTATGGTTAGAGCTTGTATACAAATACTGAAAGAAAAAGTTAAGTAGGACGTACTTAAAAGTTTTTGCCTATTTACTTTTTTACTGGATTGATATTCTTAGAACTTCATCTGGAAAACATCATTCAGCGTCAACCAATTCAATTCAAACCTGTGAAACGTAAAAAAGTAAATTATCGGCGTGTACAAATAGTTCAAAAATAACTAAGTCATGATTCATGGTGTTATTTTAGATGTCTCCATTATTTAATTTTTTGTTTAACAATTTTTGCATAAGTCTCTCAGTCACTCGGAATATCTCAGCTGGCCGTTGTCGGTAATTACCTACATAACTCTATGGCGAGGGAAGCCAGGGTACGGCGTCATCCTTCACTGTAATCGCTTGTTAATCATTTTTCGGTTGATGGGGCTCATCGCGCCGCCCTTTGCGGATTATAATATTCACAGCTAATTTTAAAGGTACTACAGTAGGTACTTAATATATTTTTTAAAGTACAACAGATAAAAAAGATAAAAGATATTTATTCTTCAATTTAGGCACATTACAATGCACTTATGAACGTCAGAGAGAAAAGAAACTACCACCGGTTCTAACCCTACACCTCTGACCCGAGAAGTATTACTTATTACCGGCAAGAAACTCGGCGGGACTTATTTTTTCAAAACAGTACTACAAATACATTAAAGATACTATATACAATAATGCGTAGTTCTTCAAGAAGGCATATCAAAACAGCTTGAGAGACAGACATGTACCTGCCTATTGTGTAATTAAAATGAAAAATAAAAATAAAATCCAAATCTGACTGCTTCGCAATACGTTTGATATTCTTTCTTACTTGAACTGTGTCCTCTAAATGTTAGATGATTTTATAGATTCTGGTTTGGGCCATGCATATATGTCTGTCATATAGTCCTCGACCCTGTAATAACCCTTTGACATTAAAGTTTTTTTCAAGTATTTCTTAAGAGCGGGAAATGATAGATTCAAAACATCGACGGGTAACTTGTTATAAATATGAATACCCTGGCCAAAAAATGACTTATATGCTTTGCGGACACGACATCGTCTGGTAGCAAGCTTGTTTTTATTTCTAGTGTTATAGCTGTGGATGTCAGAATTCTTCTTGAATGTGTGTATATTCTTTACAACAAAAATAATATTATCATAGATATATTGGGACGCAAGAGTTAAAATATTAATTTCTTTAAATAATTCTCTAATTGATGTACCTGCCTTTAAGTTATACATAAAGCGAATGGCTCTTTTCTGTAAAACAAAAATAGTCTGTATGTCAGCTGCTTTGCCCCAAACCAGAATTCCATATGACATTACACTATGAAAATAACTATAATAAACTAAGCGAGCTGTCTCAATATTAGTCAGTTGTCTAATTTTTCTAACGGCATGAGCGGCTGAACTTAGTCTAAGAGCGAGTTTTTTTATATGAGGACTCCATTGTAAATTTTTGTCCAACGTTGAACCAAGGAACACAGTTTTATCTACTATATCTAAACATTCACCATTTATAACTATATTAGTGTCCATTGGTGCCACGTTTGGCAAAACAAATCGAATACATTTAGTTTTCTTAGCATTAAGTAACAGATTGTTAGTAGTAAACCAGTTTAGTACGCCAGCTAGTGTATTGTTAATTACAGATAAATCATTGGATTGCCGTTCAACTTTGAAAATTAAAGATGTATCATCGGCAAACAAAATCATACCACAAAGGTTTTGTACTACACAAGGTAAATCATTTATATAAACCAAAAAACGTCAAAAGCATGTATGTTGTTGAATTTAGCAATAATACGAATACCATCCCCTGTGTCGGTAACTATTAGTAAGCAAATTAGTACTAAAATAGTAAATTGTTAAAACCAAGGGATCAAAGGTACTCATTAAGGTCCGACCGACATCTCGGTCTCGGCATTCTCGGCCATAAATCGAGGCCGAGATCTCGGTCTCGATTATCGGTCAAAAAGGGCCGAGATTCTCGGCCGCAGCCGAGATTTGAAACGAGTTCTGATTGGTCACTTGGGGAGTTGTTGTGACCCTTTATACGATTTCGATTGAGTCGACTGAGTCATACCTACCCACATTCAAGTATGATTATTAATCTATTTTATTATTTTTTATTGCAAATCGCGCTAAAAACTTATGCCACGATAAAAAAGTAGATTTTTTTGTATGGGTATAATATGTAGATACATAGTTGTTTTGCAAATTACGTGTTTTATTCTCAATTTTATAAATTCTCGGTCTCGGTCTCGGCCGAGAATACCATCTAGTCTCGGTTTTGGTCTCGGCCGAGACAAAAAAGTGTTCTCAGTCGGACCTTAGTACTCATTCCCAACGAACCTTTCACCCGATTAGAACACTACACTTTTCATTTAAAATACGAGAAAAGTAAAAAGCGTGTTTTTATTAAATAAATCCAATGATATAACTTGTAGTCACGAACCTAACTGTATTTCTTGAAGTCACTTTCATTGAACAATAGAAGGAAAAGTATCATCATTACATTATCATGAAATCGGGAGTTAGGCAAATATTAGAATGGAAATCACACGACAAATCCATTTTCATCAACATTCATTAATATTGAAATAGTTTGTACTTGTATAATGTCTTTGTAACTTAATGTTTGCTGCCTGTTTTACTCATTGGAGATACTAAAGTAGTTGTCATACTCCTGCACAGCAATAAACGACCAGCCTCAGCCCTCAAATCGCTGTGTTAACCGCATAGTTACTCTTTTAAAAAGAAAACGAATCAAACAAACACTGGAGTAATAAACTCGTGTCGAAGTGCGGAGTAGCGCCCGTATCGTCAACCGCGGCCCTACCATTGACATTGAACTCTGTACGCGTTGAAGCCGGGGGAATCTGGGGACTGGATAGACACCAACAAATCAATAAAGTGGAAAAGAACACAAAAAATCTGAGTAATACCGTACATCCTCGGTTATATTACCCGACTGCCGAAAAAGGTTTGTTTTTCGAGAGTATGTATGAATGTCTATTTCTTTGGCACGCCTTACAGTCCACATCGTTTGATGGATTATGAGTATTAACGGAAAAATAACAATATGAGGATCTATCATTTTTATTATTCGACTTCTTTAAAACCGATTTCTTTTATTCATACATTTAATACCGTATCGTGTATTTAAGTGGAAGATTGAGTATTAGATTTTATAGGTGTTGAACTTCGCGGTGGAGTTAAAAGAAGAAATTGTACGAAGAAGTATTGCATCATCAACAGAATTGATGTAATACAGTTACTAAATACGACGATGCGTACGCCATTTATATACATACATGTATGTATATGAATATTGGTACTTGGAACTCTTAGAGCCTTTGGTAGGATGTTTCATTTCCCGGCAATAAAACTTCTCGCGGTCCAACCACCCCACGCCTCCCCTGGTACCCGCATACCACATGCCCGCGGTGATTTGCGTGCTTCTCTACTATTACATGTATGTTACCTACAAACTGAACAGATAGCCGGCCTGATAACGCAACGACGTTCCGAAAATAAAGGGATCCGATGACGCAGACAATTACGGTAGACGTCAGCGCTTATCTTTCACATGATTGCCCGTAATAAAACCAAGCTGGGGGTACAATAATATATGGTCTGTAATATACTTAATGAGACTGGTAAATATGGCGAGCGTATTGAATTTCAAATGTTTCAGAGGGAACGTGTTATCCTTATAATATTGTATTGGAAGTTTAGAAAAACTAAAGAACTGCTTGATTTATATAATAAGACAAAACTTTCGAAATAAAACCTTTTCGTGCACGCATTTATATAGGTACCCTCTGTTTGGCCCGATGATGATTGAAAAGTAGAGAATATTATTATACCTACCATTTGGCATCAGGTTTGCCGGTCAGTACATTTTACTTTTTAAATAAATTTTATTTTAATCGGAATTTTAATTTTTTCCGTTCAGGGTGCAGTTTTACAAATATTGTATATGGAAAAAACTTGAATATATGTATGTATGGATGGATGGAAAACTGACACAATAATAACACACTAGAATATTTTAGTATCTAAAAAGTCCATTTGTTCATTTATTATCCCGTAACCTAAACTATATTTACTATTATTTACCTACACTAGACTGTATAAGCTGTAGAATGAAATAAAATACATTTGAGTTTGTAAGTTTACTCAAAACATTTTTTTTTGCATAAAATAACTGGCTAAATCGATAAGCGGACGAAAACTAACCTTTTTTTTACCCTACGTCCTGTAGCCATCATGTTATTCATGTCCATGTTAAATTAAGTTATAATCTTTATTAGCCAGAAATAAGAGCAATTACTATAAATTAACCGTTAATCGAATAGTCCTTTATTTCCCACAGAGAATCAATTAACCCTGAGCGCGCTATAAAACAAAGATAAGATTGCAAATGTGCGTATTCACACAATTAATTTTGCCCTTTTTCCTTTCCACTCTCTTTAATTTCAGTTTAGATTAAATATGGCGTAATAAATTTAACGTTTTAATCAAGTATGTCGCGAAAGGAAATTGTCTATGGGCCCCAATTCTTAGTGAAGTGCGATAACGGCTATAAAACAAATACACATCGAGGTAGAACTATTAGTGAGGTTGTTAATGTACGCACCTGGGAGCGCAGGTGAGCGGGGCAGCAACGAGTATTCCCAATAAACTAACCATCACAACTGTGACCGCTATATCTGTAATAATATACATTATTGGGGATACACTTACACTGGTCAATAAAGAATTCTCGGCGCTTAGTAGGCAAGTTACTAGAAAACGGCGTTGGATGTGCTTGTGGGAATGAGTGTCTATTGTTTTTAGGACACTGGCTTCGATTTGGGGTTTATTGGTTGCTGTCATGCGAATATTTGGGTTACGAGTATATATACTAGATTATATTAGACGAAATCGTAAATTTTAGTTGGTTATATGGGGAAGCAAATTACAGTGACAGCGGGACTCCCATGAGTAGTGAGAGATTAAAGTTTTCTCTTCGGACATTTACTTTAATTACATAGTAGTTAACTAGTTGTACCTAATATTACCCAATGTAAATATATGTATTTATAGATGAGTGACTGTGAGGTGAGACCCCGTTCCGACTTGTCGGATGTCGGGCCCGGAGTCTAATCAGGTGTCGGCGCCTCATACAAAATTGTGTCGTGCAAGTGGGAATAGCTTCATATAATATTCATTTCAAGTTTATTTTATAGTTACGTTAACCGTATGTGTCTGGTTCTAAAAGGATCGGCAACTCGCATGTGAATCCTCTGGAGTTACAGGCGTCCTTTCAGAAAAATACGAAGAGCTACACAGATAGAAAAAATCTCTTCAACCAAAGAAACCTATTTCAATCAAGAGATATCCAGTTTCCCATATAAGGAAAAAATAAAATTCTTTATTTTAAGATATAAAATGTCTCAAAGTTTATTACTTAACCTAATAAATTAATACTTTATCCGAGATATAAAAATCTTCTTTTTAAAATAGCTTAATATTCTCACGAAGGGCGTTTGAATTTTGTTTTTGTCTTGTATTTTTTTTAAATTGAACTTTATGTGTCTTAGTGCAATAAGAACTTAAGCCAAGAAACTTTGTTTCTTGGATGAAGACTCATAGTTTAAATTGAGAATTGAATTTCTCCACGGAAACAAGAAAACGCATTAGTTCAAGAGCATGTGTTACTTGATGTAAAATTTGATATTTTCACACCAAGATCTAAAATTTCTTGGCGTATGAAGTCGATTACTTGAAACAAACAATAACATTTTCTAAGGCGGTTATCATCACACACTGGCGCGGATCCGCATGCGGCACCGGTGCGCGACTCGCGCGAGTAGGGCTTGCAATTCGAATATTCGAATTATTCGAATATTCGCCCTATTTTGGGGTTCGAATAATTCCATGTTATTATTCGAATATTCGAATTTTTTTTTTCTATTTGTTGCAATTAAAATTGTAATAAATAAAATATTTTTAAACATTTTGAATCGCGTACCATAATGAAATAGCTATATCCGTAATGTTTAGAACACTTTACAGCGCCCATTAGCACAGGTTTTACATCCTGTAATCCTTAATATACGCGATTTAATCCTTGTTTCATTTGATTGGAATATTTTTCAGTATTTAATATCCCTCTCTAGTCACTCCTTCACACCTGAAGACAGTTATCACCTGCCGTCTTTCCGGATCGTATGACTTGTTTGTAATGAATCCTTTTTTCCTGGCTATTTCACACAACTTGTTTTCTTCTTGACCTGATCACTCCACCGCGTCGGAGGTTTACGTTCGCTGTTGCCTTCCACCTTCACCACTATGACTACTTTCTCAAGGTTGTTATCCTCGCGTCTAGTAATGTAGCCGAAGTATGACAGTATGCGGCGATGTCAGATAGTGGATAGGCAGTCTTTAACGTGGAATCTAGTAAGCATCGATGCACTAGTTCGTCTAGCTGTCCGCGTTATACGTAACATTCGCCTCAAGCACCAATTTCTGAATGCATTGATTTTAATTCATTATTTTGCCAGGATAGTAGCCCACGTCTCTACACTATACCATTTACGGGGAATACGAGCACTCGAACCAGTCTCATCCTCGTCTTAATGGTAATTCCCCACCTTTTTCATATTTATTGACGTGCTTTGCGTCTCTCCCCATGGCGATCAGACTTTTTTTTCTGGGCACAGCTACCGTTGTTAGAGATGTAAAAATCGAGGATATGTGAAGTTGTTTACTACGTCGATACCCCTGCAATCCCTGCATACCGATGGTCCTAGATTTTCAGTTCGGTCTACTATCAAAAGGTTAATAAGTTTAGTTTTTTTTTAAATTGAGTTTTGACTCTTGACGGATTTTATAACCGAGATAGCTTTTAATACTAAACAAATCATATAATGAGTGTATGTAATGAGTGTGAGTATGTGTAATGAGAATCAAGTCACAAAACACGAATACTCTGAGGCTTCAGGGTAATTGTCTTGAAAATACTCTGTCCTTTGCGTATCTTGGAAGCACAGTAACGATGCAGGGCGGAGCAGATGCAGATATTGCCGCTAGAATAAACAAAGCGAAGGCTGAGTTTGCTCAGCTCAAACCAGTGTGGTAGTCAAACGTATTTACCCGCCGCATAAAACTGGGCCTTTTTTAATCAATCGTGAAGTCGGTCCAACTTTTTGGTTGCGAGACTTGGAGACTAACTCAAGGCTAACAAAACAAGCTTCAAGTTTTTGTTAACAAGCGCCTAAGATCGATCCTCCGTATCTTCTGGCAAAATAGGATTCGCAACGAGGAACTGTGGGCCCAGTGTAGACAAATCCCGATGGGGCAAGAAATCGCAAAGCGAAAGTGGAGACGGTTAGGGGCATACGATTCGCCGCGGCAATGATAATATCGCATGCACTGCCCTGAACTGGAAACCCCTAAGAGGCGAAATCATATAAGCTGTGCATTAAAAGATGATTATTTTGTTCTTTTGATTTGCTTGCGCATCCATACAATAATTTGTCGAGGTTTTTTTACATATATTATGAGTAAATTGACGATTTTGTTAATTATAGAAGATTTTATTTGATTAAAAAGACTTAAAATACACAAATACAATCGTTATATGTGTTTTTTTTAAAAACCCCAACTATTCGAATAGTATTCGAATAATTCGAATATCTCCAAAAAAAATGTCGAATATTCGAATATCTGAAGTCGTCGAATATTTGCAAGCCCTATGCGCGAGCGAGATAGCGCTCTGCATGTGTATAGCGCTATCTCGCTCGCACACCGGCGCCGCATGCGGATCCGTCGTCAGTGTGATAATCGCCTTAGTGTCTCAGTGCACTACTTAAAAAGCTAGTAGCAGAAACTGTGTTTCTCGGGACTAATCCCAAGAAAGGAAGTTTAACTAAAAGTAGATAATACAAATATAAATTATGATTATTTATATACTCACAATTTATAATCGTATTAACTAGAGCTGAGATTGCTATTGTGAATCTCAAATAAGCCCGGGTAAAGCGCCGACGGTCATGAAGTTACGTCGAACAAACGTTCGCGTGTTCTAACCTACACGCAGAGACATCTATTGATGCGCAGGGTAACTAACGTCCAAAACTTGAATGTTTCAAAGCAAAAATTATGTGCTTCTTCTTTGGAATAGCTGTGGCTCTTGATTGTAGGTTGAAAACATCAAAGCAAAAATTAATCTCTCTTGCCTAAAAACTTAAAAATCTCAAATCAAACTTTTGGCGCTACTTCTTTGAATTAGCTTTGGCTCTTAGCTGTAGATTGAAAACATCAAACCAAGAACTAATCGCTTTTGACGTAAACACATAAAACTCTTAAAGGAAAATCATTAACTCAAATCATTACTATTCGCTTTAAAAATGGGTAAAGCTAAAGCTGAATAATTTTAATTCTTCTTTTAAAAATCATGATATTTTTAACTCAAGTCATGTTTATTGGTCTAAGGTTATATTACTCTCTTTAAGAAAACGCGTGCAAGAGAGTTTTGCGTTTTGAATTAAGATATTATTTCTATCTGTGTAGATTTAATCATAAAATAGCCATCACTAGGTCTCGTATTAAGAGGAAGCACTAGACTTGCCATTACAAAGATTAGGGTTCCGTAGTTGCCGGCCTGTTACAGTCAGCGTCAAATATATTGTAACAGCCAAAGTGATCAAAAAGTTCCTCACGCCATATATTTTGTATGGTGTGACGAACTATTTGGCTACTCTAGCTGTTACAATATATTTGACGCTGACCTGACTGTACAATACATCCGGTCAAAAGGTCGTTCATTAAGAGATACTTGGTGGCGCTTACGTCATTTTACTATGAGGCACTTACGTCCTTTCACTACATCAGTCAAGAAAGCCTCAACCGTTTTTTTTTTAAATATAGTTTTCATTGAAAGTACACATCTGACGGTCAGATTCTGACCTCACTTCCATGAATTTTTTAAATTTTTTTGAGCCCATGATTCTAAAGTTAAATGGGGCCAATGGGGGAACGCTTTTTAGGGTTCCGTAGCCAAATGGCAAAAAAAGGAACCTTATAGATTCGTCATGTCTGTCTGTCTGTCCGTCCGTATGTCACAGCCATTTTTCTCGGAAACTATAAGACGTATCATTATCAAATTTTTACATAAAGTGTATGTATTCCAAGAGCAATCAGTGCGTTTTACATGTACCTACATGGAGAATTTAATTCATATTTAAAATAAAAATACAAACTACATATAAACTAAACTAATACTAAAATCTAAAACATACTTACAAATAAAAAAGGGGCTCCAGATCAGTGCTGGTCGGTAGGGTGCCCAGAAGGTGTATTGTGTAAAAAAATATTTTTAGGGGGGCACTCCATACATGCAAGTAATTGTCAAAAAATATTTTTTTACCAAATATCAACATGATGCACATCAATCGATAGGTATTTAAAAATAACATTGAGGTTTAAAAAAAAATATGATTAAGTGGAGTGGATATATTCAGAAATAATGACTCCGAAAGTCTTAAATTGGGTCCCCCCCCCCGTAACTTTTGAACCGTAAGTCCAAAATTTATGGAAAAATTCAAGAAGATACACCTATTCTTTCAACGAAAATTATTTTGAATATTATCGGTTTAGGCGTTTTTGAGTTATCTCGGTAGTAGCTACGGCTGGTTTTTATAGATAATGGTGCGGAACCCTTCATGCGCGAGTCCGACTCGCACTTGGCCGTTTTTTTTAACCCTTTGACCGCCACAGTCGGCTGTGGCCGACATCAAAAAGTCGTGCCATGGACGCCAACGATGGCAACAGCCGACAGGCTTTGTAGTGCAATAGGGACCTACGCGGGCTTCCGCAAAGTTCAATTTCGCTTGACTAAACGCGATCACGTGGTGGCGCGTCATTTTTGTTCAACGCTTGGCGGTCAAAAGGTTAACTTTCCCAGCCATTATTTACGAAACTATTAGTCTTATCCAAATTTTTTTAAAGACCTATCCAACGATACCCCACACGACGGGGTTGGAGAGGAAATTCGTTGTTTATGACTTGGTAATTTTGCATAAGTTTTAGGAAGCAGGAAATGTAAAATAAACAACTGATTAACACTTTCCCCTTTATTTAGAATAATTCAATAGTATTATCACATATCTGATAGAACTTGTATAGGTATGTGGATAAGCATGCTATATATTCTCTTTACGGAGAACACTTCACTCTTAACTGTTTACTAGGGCCCGGCGCCTACATACCTAAAACACCCTTAACCGACCATCGGTAGACAGTGGCGTAGCTAGCATGGGTGGCACTCGGTGCGGATAGCTATTAGTGTCACCACAAAAAATCGGGGCTAATCTAGCTACGCCACTGTCGGTAGACCTATGCCGTTGCAACAGGGATTACAAATGGTCAGTTAACAGTGTTGGGATGGTACATAAGTCGAGCAATAAGTATACTAAAAGGAACCACTGCTTAGATAGGCAAGAGATGACCAATGGCATAGATTACATCCCATAAACTCCGCAATGTAACATACTAACATTGGCGGTGACCACATACACGGCGCTCTTATACTAAAATTTTACAGTTCTTCACGTGTTTTCTAATACCGTCCACGATCAACCTTTAGAACTAATTTTTTGTTGATATTTTATAATTTAAACACGCAATGGTCACTAACGTGGACGCAACTGAAACAAGCGATCGTTCTTTTATTTATGTTTAAATTAATATAGGAGCGCCTACGTGTAGTGAATTCACCTTGTACACTCAAGCAATGAATATATGTTAATTGAAAGTGATATATTTGCTTTTGACGAATTTTATTTAGTGGTTATGTAATCCATGCCAAACGGTTTTACCGCAGCATCGAGCCCTAGCAAACATTAACATACACACATGTTATGCAAAAAACTTGACAAATGCCAACGCAGCAGCGTACGTCCCAACAAATGTCAGGCAACCAGTTATCGTGACACCATAGACACCAATATGTCATAACCGCACACTGTGTTTATATCTAGCCGCTTCAACTTGGAACGTGCGGAGACTACGCAGCTGCGTCGCTGGCAAGATATAAGTATAGATTGAGATATGGACATGAATATTAAGTGCAATGTGAACGTTGATAGTTCTTTGCTATCCTTTTGTTATCTGAACAAGTCAATCCACATAGAATAATTTGAATACACACCGGTCCACCAACGCTGGTGTAAATTAGTTAAACTATGAATTACGTTTATCATTGTACAATCGCCATCAAATATATCGGAGCGGCCAATAGAGGTTTTGTTCAGATTTGTGTGTGACCACCTTCGCCGCTCCGATATCTGATCGACTGTATGTGGCTTTGTGGGGTGTGTGTGGTGTGTTGTACTATAAAGAGTTTACAAACACACAAACGTTCTTTCGGCTTCTTTGACAGAATTTGATGTACACATATATAGATCCGCACTTAGACTAACATAAATTCATTGTCATGAAATCGGTGATTCCTGTTCACACCAGCGTTAGTGAATCGATCAGTAGTTATAATACGCGTGGTAGGTATTGTAATATGTAGAGAAGAGGCACGAATGGGTAACCTTAAAGGGGACACAAGTGGATATTAATACAAGGGCTGACACGTTCCGTGGCCACTATATATGTATTACGAATTAAATCATATTTTGCTCCCTGCTCCAAAAAAGCTCCAAAGTAGCTTTTAAGAAAATTACATTAAAACTTCAAAAATAGCTCTTAGTAAATGAGACGCCACGGCTCCATATAAAACTAATGCTACACAATTTAAAAATATTTATACCTTGCGTAGTCATGGAAATATACATAATGAATAAAGGTGACACCCACACATAAGTTAAAAGTAGCACTAATATTAAGACAAGTTTAGTATAACTTTACCCTTTCAAAAAAAGTTGAGGGAGCAAAAACATCCTTAGCCTAAATGGTAACTACTTAAATAAAAAATAAACAAGTAAAATTAAAATTAAAAAGTACAAGGAACATAAGGTATAATATCATGAAATAGACCATAGGCAACCTACGCATAAGATAGTTGAGATCACTCTGTTTTTGTCAAGAATACCTATCAACCGCAAAAAGGTCTAAAAGGTTTTTAATTTGATGCGTGTCGGATTTTAATAACCTCCCGTTAAATACATTAAGTTCGAGTTTGAACTGAGTTCACTTTGCATGCCGACGGTTACGCGGCCTATCTGCACGAGATATAGGTTTATTCAGACCATATACTACCCCAGATAGACTCCTCGCTGTGAAGCATTTAAGAAGAACCGTGGTAATCACACACAGGCGTTCTCATACTTGTTAAAATATTAGGTACACTGCTAACCGCATCATTTCATTGCATACGATACCATTTTATACTACGGGAGCATTCCACGAAAAGGTCAACTTTTGTCAGGGGAAAGAGCCTGCATAAATCTGTAGAATATAACGTCGAACTTAAAGCCAAGTTATCAAATGTTATCACGACAAATATCAGCTTCTTCTCATTTTCAGAAGTACTAAAAATGTAGCGTCAC
The DNA here is from genome assembly GCA_911728535.1 of Pammene fasciana. NCBI lineage: Eukaryota > Metazoa > Arthropoda > Insecta > Lepidoptera > Tortricidae > Pammene > Pammene fasciana. The sequence continues at coordinate 8,848,447 of OU452277.1, read as the reverse complement.
GTACCCGACACTTTTCGTGGAATGCACCTACGACAGCATATGATTGCGTTGTCAGTACGACACTTCCATTTCGATATATTGCACAAAGCACAAGTGCGGATGCGAGTTTAAATATTCAATTAGTTTGAGAGCACCAATGCGTTTTGAATAAATGTCATCTCATAAGGTACGTCTATGGGAAGTGATCTGTTATTTAACCTGTCTTGCAGTAGGCAAGTGTTATAAAGGTTGTAAGCGTACAATGACATTCAGCACCTGTTAGTCACATAATAGCATTAAATTACTAATAGCTGTAAAAACTGCCATAATAGCTTGTAATTACTACTGTAGCATAATGTAACATGGATTAACGCAATTATGAAACTAATAGCGAAAACGGGGTTTGTAGCATTGGTGAATGTGTAATAGTTAGTTTTTAACTTCAGGTACCAGAGTAAGTTTGTTACTAGTAGTTTCCTTGTTTCCCAAACGGGAAAAACATATGACAATATACAAGTTTAGAAATATCGAATGCCGAATCAGTTACTTCTCGTTTCGGGGTTTGACTGTTCATTTGACTAATCAAATTCGGATCTTGAGTGAAAGAAATGAGTGCATGACTGGGCGTGAGAAAAATTGATCAGATTTCATTCCAAACTTATTACTGAGTGCGTTTGTACTGATTAACTGACTTAGGTCTATAGCTATTTATAACTTAGTTACTGTTAGTTATAACTAAAATCCAAAATAAAATAAATGTTATAATGACATAGACGTATAAATAATAACACATTAAAATGAGAGCAAATGTGCATACTATCGAATATAGCGAAATTTAGTATTACGATAAACAATACTTTTATAATACCAGTAATAGGCTTTATTATAATTTTTTATCATCTAAAGTTTTAGATCATTTAATATCATGGATTTTACAACCATTTCAGCGGCAATTTAGAACTAAAATCAAGCGAAGCTTCTAGGTAACCGAGTGTTGGAATATACGCCTATAACTCGAGATCATCTCATTATGATACAGTGATTGATTATGTTAGTTACAATTGTGATGATTAGGATTAGTAAGAGATGCAAAACTACACGAAAACAATGATTGATTTTTACTTTAACAATCAACATATTGCCAGAAAAAGTCTCACTAAGAGGCACTCCTTTTCACTATTTTCACTAGTAAATTCAGTGAAAGAACACAAGAATAAAAGTAAATAACTGGCAAAATATAAGTTTGACCTGTACTGAAAACTTCCAATGTCGACTCACTGTCGAAATTATCTTAAAGATGCCAAAGAAAAGAATGGAATGGAGTGTACTCTATACTTTGATTTGATATGGGTACAATTTTATTTTCAGTACCGAATCGTCACGCGCATCCCAGGTTGTATACCACCACGGACAAAATAGACATACCACACGCTCGGACTAGACAACCCATGTCTCACAATCCGGCTACTCTAAAACTCATAGAGCGTTATGTAGCGTCATCTAAACTACGATAAATGTGACCCACTCCTCCGATGTATATATATATGTTCCAATCAAAGCATGTAGTCTTTGTTTTTTGTATGTTAGCAAGGGCTATGCGATAATATTTTGTTAATTTACATACCTATAGCATATCTGTCTGCTCTAACTACATTCTTAAAGAATAAGCCTCTGAATATCACTCAAAACACCGCCGGTGCATCACTATACGCCTCTATTATTGTGAATACATAACTATTCTAACAATGAGCACTATAATGAAAAAATATCTCTTTCTAATTTGCAAATACATATTGTTAAATATGTGTAGGTGGGCTAAAAATATCTATGTATTACAAAGCGGACATGTATGTGAATATACAATTCCAATAATAGTTTACACATATATTTGCATAGAGAGTAAAATGCGACGGAGTTACAAATATCGATGACAAACTTTTTATACAACTATCGATAGACATACAGGCGAAGAGAACGACCCAGAACCAATATATACACATGTATATGTATGTATAATTACATCATAAGAAATAAAGACAGTTAAAAGTAATAATATTATCTAAAAAAGTCACTATAAAGCTGCAATAACAAAGAAACGAGCTTGTGTCAATTATATATTTAATGCGCGATTTGAAGACCGTCAAAAATTAAATGCCCCTAACTCGCTTCTTGTGCATTACAAATTTACAGTCACCAGAATTATAAGTAAACGACAGTCTCGCTCACACACAACATGTTCTCATATATACTTGCTGATACAACAACAAAACCATTAAAAAGTAAATTATCGGTACTATGTAAACGATATATTTGGCTACTCACCACACCTCGATACTTATTGCAGCTATTACTATTTCTATGAATGTAATTCTTATTACTATCTCACGTATGACTATGTAGCAACCGTATTGATTATGTAATCTAACAATGTATAGTCAATAAGTCATCTGGCAAGTTTCCACTGGTGTACAAAGTATATTCTACTTTCATTTAGTCACCAGGACGCTCGCGTGTACTCGCGTCCCCATACAAACGTAGTTCAGCTCTCATTTTAAAACGACATGCTTTAGAACCACGAAATTTGGCATGGGCATTCTAGTAGTACAGATCTAGGTCGGACATGCGTTTTCGTTGCTAAAATTGGAATACATTTATGGAGATTAAAACGTTCCGTGTGTATATTTCTTTTCCAGTGAAAATTCCCGACTTACAGTACCGAGAGTTAATAGACAAATCCCTTAGGCTGTCAATGCGATACATTTTCATGTTCCTCTGATCTCACCTCACACAAAAGCTATTGCCATTACACATGTATTTGTTAAAATGGGACCATATTTTAATACTGTCTTTCCCTTTGCAATATAAACATAAGATAAGGACCATTTTTGAATCACTAAATCTAATTATAGTATTAAAAAATACTTAATTATCTAGTTAACTTGCCAGCGTTCAGGGAAAACAGCAGACAACTCCACAGGTATGTATACTGACCCGCTTATTCATAAACGTGTTTCAAATCACATTTAGTTAAATTATGTTTTGTCTGTTTCTAACAAACACAACTGTCAAAGTGACAGATAAGGACAAAAGATGATTTAGTTAAATGAGGTCTGAAGCACGTTTATGGACAAGCGGGTGAAACTGCACTGTATGGTGCAGTGGTAAGTGTAAGGAGAGCAGTAGTTACTTGTGCACGAGCGAGGCGAGGCGCCGCACGCCGGACTTGCCCGAGCCCTTGGTCCTCTTCGTTTGTTCCTTCACGCCCCTGGAAAGCAGTAAATATGAATAAGTTATTGGGACTGTTCAGTCTTTTCGCGTATAAATTGATGCGTTGGCTAGTGCAAAGTTCCGAGTGGAGAACTCAGAAAAATTGCTCCCAATTATGTAATTTGAAATGGGATATGTGTATATTCTATCATATTAACGTTCATGTTGCGAGGCGACGAACGTCTCCGGTTTAACTCACAAGGAGAGGCCGCACGGGCGCGCGGGTCTGGGGTCTCTCACTGGTACGACGATTTGGCAGATTGATGTGTGTGTATTTGTTGATTGGTTGGTCAGTGTCGGTCTTTTTTCATTCGCGGTCCATCCGATTTCGATGAAACTTGGTTCCTTGATTTATTTGCCAAAAATTGTCGAGCCATTTTTTTGATTGGGGGGAAAATGAGGGGGAAAAGGGGGGAAGTTTACTGTCGCGTTATTTATGGACGGATTTCAATCATTTTCGGGTAAAAGGTCAAGCCCACACTTCCTTAGAGGTTGTTATAAAAAAAAAGTTTCGAGGGAGGGTAAAGGGGGGAAAAAGGGGGGAAATACTCCGAAGTCTACGGTTCACAGAACTACTAGTATTGTACCGGCTACTGCATTATTTATTTATTTATTTTATTTATTTAAACTTTATTGCACAAAATACAATGTGAATTAAGTACAAATGGCGGACTTAATGCCTAAAGGCATTCTCTACCAGTCAACCACAGGGCTAAACAGAGAAAGGTAAATGAGGTGCAAAGAGAAAAGTAAGAATCTATTAATTTTAAACTTTCATGACACTAACATATAATATAATATATATAATATAAATAAACTACAAATAAATGTACACAAATAATACAGGTATAAAAACTACACATACATACATATAATATACTACTACATATTTCATAAATACTATATATAATTATTATGCTTGCGTAGCATCCGCTTGAAAATAGATTTGCTAGGAGCTTGCCTGATGTTAAGAGGGAGAGAAATCCAGAGACGACTTGCCTGAACGGCGAAGGAGTTAGTCGTGAAGCCGGAGTGATGAGAAGGAATCAAGAGTTTAAGAATTCGGGAGTTACGCAGCACACGACCAGGACGAGGGGTGTCAAACACAAATTTACTTTTTAAGTATCCAGGAGCAGAAGGCTCAAATAAGATAGAAAATAGAGTACAGAGAATCCTAAGGGATCTCCGGCGACGAATGGAAAGCCAGTTGAGCTGACGGCGGTAATAAGAAATTCTATCAAATTTACGAAGGCCGAAGATAAATCGGATGCCATTGTTGAGAAGGCGTTCAAGTTTATTAAGGGACTCTTGCGTGACATTCGTTGTGCACACATCACCATAATCAATAATTGGTAAAACTAGAGCTTGCACTAACATCTTTTTCGTACTCCTTAGGTACTCCAACATAAGATCTAACGACTAGGCTATTCAATAAAAATAGCCACTCACAAGTATCGGGTGAGGTCCTCAATGTCGACGAGCATGGAGTCCTGCCCCATGTGGAGCTCGTCGCGCGCCATGAGTAGCTGCACGAGGGACTCGTTGAGCGACTCGATCTGCGAGTGCAGCTCGTTCACCACCACCTGAAATACCACACAGTTTATTGATTTACTACATTGTGATTTTAATGAAGATGGGAGATGGGAGTAGAGGTTCACGTCATAAAAAAATCTGTGAAGTAGAGGCTTAGTGCTTATCTAAGTAATAACTACAGTCACTGACTGTCTTGGTTCTTGCCTATGGCCAGGATACGAAAAGAGAAATTATAATACTTATAAGCAAAAGTGTTTTTCTAGATTTTTGTTTGTTCAATCCAATAAAGAAATCTCCAATACCCTTTGTTCTAAGTACATATAACATGAAACCTAATCAGGCAAATTAATTACCGAAATAACTCACTTCTAACAAAATAACATTCGGCAATAAACAACGTCTGCTGATAAATAGTTACTAAACAAAACAGAAGTCTACGTGACACCAATATAAAGCTGGGAAACACGCAACAAAAACACCTACCTATTGTTTTATTTTTACGAGACGGCGCACGCCAAGAACATAATCAAGGTCAATAACGTACAAAGAGTAATCATAACTGTAGCGAGTACGTTTCAATACGCGGTTAAAGTAGACGCTCTTCCGGAATGCTTGGTCGTTATTAGATAGATCGGGGCGGACAAGGTGGTCACAAATATCGGAACAACTCTTCTATTGTCATTGCGATAAGCATGTTCGGATATTTAGGACCGTACAGTACATCATATGCAGCAGACTTGGTTTCTACAGAAAAAAATAAAGACCAAAATACGCTCGTGCCAGCGCGCCATGGAACGAAGTATTCTAGGTATTAAGCTTTTAGACAAGTGCAGTGAAGATATCCGTAGAAAAACTAAACTGATCGACGCAGTAAAACATATCCTACAGCTTAAATGGAGATGGGCGGGAAATATAAGTAGCTCGAGTCACGGATAAAAGGTGGACACCCAATGGCCTGTCCTACAGGAAAAAGAGGAGTAGGGAAGCCGAAAGACCGCTGGATTGATGAGATTAATAATTTTAAACAAAAAAGAACCGACTTCACTTAGGATCCGCTATTCCAAGAGGAAGTGGCCGAGTTGCTGTAAAAAATAGTGAAATCACTATAGGTGTGCCTATAATAGTTGAAGAGTTCCCTCGATTTCTCCAGGATCCCATCATCAGATCCCGACTTGGTGACAATGGGACCATCTAGGGGTTATACCTGTTCGATTCAAAAAAAAATTTTGAAAATCGGTTCACGATTCACGGAGATATGGAGTAACATACATACAAAAAAAAAAAATTATGATAAAAAAAAAAAAAAAAAAATTCAGTCGAATTGAGAACCTCCTCCTTTTTTGAAGTCGGTTAAAAAGAATAGTGGTAGAGACTGGTTGCTAAAAGCACAAGACCGGAAAATTGGAAACTGATGGAGGAGGCCTTTACCCTAAGGCCATGTGATAAAACAAAATGTATTAATACAAAAAAAAATATTTAATTATTTTCTTTTTATGTATCCTGTCACAAGCAATGAATAAAGGCATTTTTATTTATTTTATTTTACAGTACAGCAGTAGAAGTAGCTAACCAGGTGAGGAGTTCGAAATGATTTTGGCACTAAGTACTTTATTGTTTAGAAAATTAGAGCGTTTTAAGGTTGTTGTGGACATCCCACCCACTTGGCTGCCGAGTGTAATTCAATCATACATTTAAGTTACGAGACGTGATGTGTAAAATGATGAGATTGTCAGAGCGGATAATCAAAGACTTACGAGCGTGACGCTGCTTGCACCCGCACCGTGCACACTTTCTGCACGTCATTACACACTTGGCAGAGCTCGCTTCGTCTAGTCCATGGAGTCTACTTGAAGTTATTAAAATATTTACGCTGACTACATTGACTACTCGAGCGTCATTAAAATTGACCCATTTTCCGATTCGATATGGGACATCGACCACGTAATTTAATTAATTAATTTACTAATATTTGATATTGTTAAACTCATTAAAGAAACCTTAGCACAGGTACTGGGGATTCTAGAATATGTGTACCCCAAAAAAACTCCCAGACAAATGGCGCAAGCTCAATCATTTCCAAAACTAATTGTGTATTGAGCCAACTTTTTATTGCCCTTCGTTGATGGTTATGTCCCATAGACAACCAAATATTCTCTATGAAACAGTATAAAGATGTTCCTCGGACAACGGGACAAAGTAAACAACAATAAAAAGTTGATTCGCCCCTTTATTTTTAAGGGCAAGCCAAGCGTAACCGATTAAATTATACGTCTTCTCGTAAACCCTTTACAATGATTGGCAAAACTCTTGGTTTCGTTTTATTAAGATTCAATTTACGATTTCCCTGTTTGTGACTTAATTGTGACATTTTTTTTTATTAATTAAAAATGTAACCCAATGGTGGGGTTTGTGTACCCAAGTTAAAAATCCCTGATTTGGGCCATCCAGTATCGGAGGCGGCACTTCCAACATGGTCAGAAATATTCAAGCGCGACCAGGGTCGGACTGGGCCTGAATAGTCCGAGTAACTCTCCAAAAGTCATGGATCCGAGATTGCAACATCACGTTCATGCAGGTTGGAGCTCAGCTGGCGAAAGCCATCTCGACTATATCTCTAGTCCGAGGCTGGTGGGTCATGTCGTTGTGTGTGACGTGTGACGTGTGACGTACCTGCAGCTGCGCCACGTTCATGTCGGTGAGCAGCTGTCGCGACACGCGGCGGCGGTCGGGCGCGAGCGGCGCGTCGGCCTTGCGCATGGAGGTGCGCAGCATCTCCGTCACCGGCGACGCGCCGCGGCTGCGACGCTCGCGCTGGAATGTTACACGCACATTCATTACTATGACCGCGGCGATAACGCGTAGATACGACTTTATATTTTTCTAGCAAACTTCTACATTATTTCTGCCATAGCTGATGTAGAAAAAGTATTGGATTATATTTTGTCATTTCATACGAACTGTAACAATATTAGATTGTATTACAAGGGAGCAAAATGACTTATTTCGGTCGAGGAATTTAAGTGACGCGAGATCGAAATAATTTTGTTACCGCGTAGTACACTCTACTTTTCACTCCTTCTATGAGAAAAACGAAAACAAAGGTACTAAACTAGCTATCTGCTAGAAAGAGAAGTTATATAATGTTGTCTCATTTTAATCGTTTGCAAAGACAAGGAAAATTAAAGAAAAAAACGCAGAGGGATCAAAAGTCACTTTTGCTCCCTGTAAATGGGCAACAAATCGCAGAGTGATCAAAAGTCACTTTTGCTCCCTGTAAATGGGCAACAAATTACCCTTTTTCGAATAGTAGGTGTGAAAAAATACTGGTGATCCATCCTTGTAGAGCAAAGCAATGAAGCATTTAAATTCCATTAAAAAATTAGTGTTACTGATAATGGACTAGTTAGGTGAAGCATGAGACAAATTTTAAATAAGTTTCTTTTAAACTAAGTTTAATTATAAGTTTGTATTAATAAAATGTATGAATGTAACATACACCTATATGATTATCTTACTAACTTAGCCAATTATTGTGTTGGACTTTACACTTGTAAACTTCCTTTAGCAATGCTACACTGGTGCCACATTACTTTAAAGATATACATTGTTAGACAGACATACATATGTATAATGCTGATTGTACAACTTAATGTACCTAGTGAAGTAATTTATATCACAGTACTGTTATCTAATTATGTTATCACACTATATGGTTAAATATATATGCATAATTGTATTCATGCATACCTCCATCTGAATTCGGGCCAACTCTTTAGCCTGTGCGAGGGCAATCCTCGCCTCAGTTTGGAGCGTTGCCTGGAGAGCGAAGAAATCAGACTCCTTTAACTCTATGTGTCCGAGGGACTGTGATGACCGGGACTTGGGTGTCTTGAGAGAAAGAGTTGTGGGACGTAACTTAGCACCTGAAACGTGATAATTATACATAGGAGAACTATTTCAAGAAATATCTAGAATATCTAGATGTGAAAAGCCAACAAAATTAAGGTCCTACTCTACTCTACCAAATGCAATGCATTACTTAATAGTTAGTGAGTTCACCCTAGTCCTCACACTTTGTAACTAACTATGGCAACAGAGTAGAAAGTCAGTACAGAAAACACACATTCCCAGCATTAAACTGCCATGAAACATTAAAAAAGAAACCATCAGACAAACAACAATGTTAGTTCCACCCATTGTAATATAAATAATCAATTTAACACTCAACTAAAACAATACATAATGTACTTACCCGAAGGAACAATGCCAATTTTGTCATGTTTTGTAATGCTGACCGACAGTGGCCTTGTCTGGTACGGATGGTTGTTCAGACTGTAATTTGACTTGCTGAAAACGCTTGACCGAGACAGGCTTTTGGTGCTATAGTTGACATTTCTGTCTAGCTCTGACGTCTGGGATTCATTGTCAGATGCCGTTTCATTCATGAAACATATTTGGAGATTCTTCCCTGCATAGCCACACCACAACAAAACACATTTTAATGACACAACACAAAATAGCCCATTATATTTAGATGGTTAGGAAACAGGAATTATGAAATATGTTAAAAGTATGATACTAAATTATGTGAGTCAATCAACTTTTATTGCTCTCATAGCTATGGTTAAGTTCTTTGAACAACCAAACAATTTATATGAACTGGTATGAAGACAATGGTCCCTCGGACAACAGGTACAGAGTAAAAAACATTAAAAAGTTGATTTGCCCACCTACTACCTCGCAACATTGCCCCTCAATCATATTACCCGTCACTCTGACTTACTAGTTTGCTTCTAGAACCATAATGATAGGAATGATAACAGTGTATTTTTTTCAGAAGAGTAATAGAATATGGAAGCAAAGGACCAACTATTGAGCATAAAGTTGAAGTTGCCCCTAAAATAGCAGGTACATACTGTACATACAGTAAGTGCACAATTTGATATACCCCATTGCGGTCATGGCAAATATATCACTAAATAACCCACTACAGATGTATTATAAATAATTATTAATTGATGCTAGGATGGAGCATTTCATCAATGGAATTGGATTTTTTCTCAAAAATAATTGAACAAAACTTTTATATACAACATATTTTTAAAAGTTTCATAATTCTTACTATTTGAATTGATACAAAATAAATGCAAATTAGCTTTATAAGTAAAATAACCAATTGTTTATGTTTTGATGCAGAAGATAAACAAAACTTATATTTACATATATATGTAAATGTATTCAAGGCAACAAAAGTGATTAAGGAAATAGACACATAACACAGATGAGATGTTTCATAACCAAAATATAATACCTACTCATAAGCCCCCACCAGAACACAATCACAGCCACCCAAATGAATTAATTAACCAAATAATATAGCGCAAATGTTTAAACTCACCATTCTGCAGCCTTGAGTGTAGACTTGGCTTCTTTCCTGGTCTGTCAGTGTGTCCCATGCTGTAATACTCCTCACTGTCAACCCCCATGGCCAAACGTTTTCTGATCTCTTCCCTATCATTGCGTTTCTGTAAATTTAAAAATAAGTTTTTACAATGGAACTCTTATAGTAAAGAAGACTTACAAACACGAATATATAAAAATGCTACGTTTAAATTGCGTGTAGGGTCTTCAGTTATGGTAACTATTCTTGTAAATTTGTCTAGGATGTCATTGTCCGTGAGAATCGGCCACTCGAACTCTGTTTCAGCGCATTCTGCGGTATCGATAGTACCAATAGCTCTTGGACTTAAAGCTGTATTATCACAATTATATTCATTGGTGGGTTCAACATGTTTTTTGACGAATTTCGTCTTGAGCAAATGTAGACTTCGCTTAAATCCTGATATTTCCAAATGGTCTCCATTGTCAGGTGTTTCGAACGACGTCTTGCTAAATCTTCTTTTAATGTTAGTGAATAGACCCTCAAACATCTTATACTATAACAGTCTTCTATTTTTGGCAATAATATGGCACAGCCTATTAGTAGAAACAAACTACGTTATTAAACTACAATAAAATAGCAAAAAATAACATTGTCCCCGTAGCTGTCACTTTGTTTGGATGTCGTTTGACATATAGGGCAAGGACGAGAAAAGAGACGTTCCATTTTTCATCGATTCCCCCGTATCCCGAATCCTTAATATCGATAATAATAATAAATAAAATGGCAATAAGTAATAAAATAACTTACAAGGCAACAAACATTATCCACAGATTCATGATTATCGTATGTAATTGTGTATAAATCTAAAAGAAACCTTGTATCTTTTTTATAATGTCTTTGTTCGGAATTAAAATATGGCATCGATGCCATCACTCCAAATTACGCTAGAATTTTTTGCACAACAAAATTAGCCGTAGTCAAATTAACTAAGTTAACTTAAACGCTGTCCGCACACCTTGATTTGTAATGGTGGCTTGGTAGAGACTGGCTGTCTATACCTATGCTCGCGTAGTTGAATCACCGGTAGAAAGCTGAACTTACTACTTATTGATAATTATTAAATTGTTACACATGGTTGCGGCAGACGTGGTTCAGACGCATACTTTTTACCGTTATCTTTGTACTCGGCGCGCCAATTTAAATATGCCAATAAGTAGCTGTATATTATACATACACACATAGACTGATAATATATATAGGTATATATGTAGAGGATTATGTTAACAAAAAACTCGTACCCGTCTTTCTGCTTCTTTAGCTGCCTTCAAGTGGTTTTCAATCGCATCTAAATCTAACTTAGGCAGAGCAGTTTCTATGTTGTAGACATCAAAACTTCCTGAAAAATACGATTTCAATATTTCAGTCTTGGAAGTGGAAAAAGATATACATTACATTAGATAAATGGGTGGTTACGTAGGATCTTCAAATATGGGAACGTGACTTTTTTATTGGGTGAATATATAAAGGTAACCATCATAGATTAAATGTCCAAGGTAACCATATTGCGATTAGGTATTGTATAATTTGTATAAATACGGTTTGGTATTATGTATAATTAATTTGAGTCTATACCAACCTTACACAGCACAAGTAGGAACTTAGACGATTCACGCTCTGCAAATACCTAAGCAACTCTACATAACGGGAGTCGTTGAATTGTGTAGATAGGGTGTGTTACGACTATTATTTAATGATGTATTTAGTGGAATTACAACGTGTACTTAATACATACAACTAGTTTAGTTGGGTATCTGTTGAATGCACAAGACCCGTGAGAACGAAATAAACTTACCTAAATCACATTTGTCTGCTTCACTTTTTCGGACGGATGAGTTGCTTTGAGCTGGTCTAGTATACTTCTTAACTGGAACCAATTCCTTCGGCGCCGATGGTTCACTAGATTGGGACATAATTAACACTTCAGTACAAAATACTTTGGGTAACTTTTGTCAATTTACATGTACCACAGTACCACACCCTACTGGATTGGATTTTGTTGGCTCAAATCGCCACATCAATGTTACTGCCTAATTTGAGTTGATTAACCGCGCCTCGGTGTACCGAGTCATACCATTTCTCTCGAATTTAAGAGAGTAACTGCTCTGTCAAATCTATTTTAAGCTTCAACGCTGGCTATATGCATGTTTGTAAATCAATGTTGTATTAAAACGTAACCGTGACGCACCAATCGAGCTAGTTACGTAATGTTTACCCATACCTACTTAGTGCAACAATCCAAAAAGTCAACAGTTTCAGAGTAAAAACCAAAAGAAAATATGTAGGTACTTATACTTACTTATTGTACCATGTACTTAATTAACCCTTTGACCGCCACCATAACTCAAAAATTGAACTTTCAATTTTAAACTCTGTCATAATTTATGAAGGTGTCATTCACGTTGTCACTTTATCTCATATATCAGACGACGACGGTCAAAAGGTTAAAGGTTCAAATATCTTCACAAATATGTAGGAGAAATATAGGTACATTTTAAAATTATGGCGCGTCAGGGGTACCTAACCCAGTACAAGGTAAACGTCGTCCTAGTTCTCGAACCGATAATACCTTATCGACAGCCAGCTTTTACTTTTATTCCGAGTGAGATAAGTTTAAAAATGATATGTACTAGGACGTGTCTGCACCAGTAGCATAGTACCTTCGATAATCTAGAACGCCAATGTTCAACGACCAGGGGGGTGATTTTTGAGATTCGAGCACACGAAAGTGACATTTAAAACTCTGAATAAAACGATGAAGTTAAGTTTTAAAAATAACAGTGATGGAAATTTAAAATCATGATTATTTAAACTATTAATTCCATGCGAAAAAATTGGCAACAAACTTTTGTGTGTAATTATTTTCGAGATTGAATTTTTTGAATTCGAGCGTCCGACTGCCAAAAATCGGCCCCCAGGAGTTCGATTTTTGAATCTCACCGGGTGACTTATTTCGTACTAAATAGTCATCTGCATACAAAAAAAGGCACCGGTGAGATTCAAAAATCGAACTCCAGGACAGACGGTGGCATCAAACTTGGAGGTGTCGGTCAACACGGCCCTCCACGAGGCAGAGGACAGAAATCGTTGGAGAGAAGCCATCAAAAAAACTTCGTCGGAGGAGTCACGATCCTCAGTAATGAGGCAACGACAATGTTGAGTACTCGGACGTGTACCTTATAATTAGCAACTCTGGCTCTTCTGACTAAAGAAACATCTCTTAAACTTTCCGATGCCAACGACTCATATAGGTGATCAGCACGGCATGTTCAACGCCAACGTCTTATTAGGTATATACATCAGACGACGCAACGGAGCCATGCAGTTATGTCGCTTAAATCCGCCTAAAATAAAGTTTTAAGTATTTTCAACCGACTTCAAGATTTCGAAGGAGGAGGTTATCAATTCGTCGGGATCTTTTTTCGATCGATCTGGATTCTGGACCGATTTTGAAAATCCTTTTTTTGTTTGAAATGAAAGAGTACTTATACTTCACAGTTGGTCCCATTGTCACCAGGTCCAGATCTAATAATGGGATCCTGGAGAAATCGAGGGAACTCTTCAACTATTATAGGCACACGTATAGAGAATTCACTATTTTTTACAGCTACTCGGCCACTTCCTCTTGGAATAGAATAGCGGATCCTATTATAAGTGAAGCCGGTTCTTTTTTTGTTTAAAATTATGGTAAATTGTTTTGAAGTTCACAGTGCCTTGGTTTAATACTGTAATGCTGTGTTACTTATTTGAATAATAAAATAAATAAGATATATTTGGTTGGCGTATGAATGAGTGCATTGACACATGTCAATGACATCATGGAGTCGAAAAAGTTAAATCCATGAATAATATTCACTGTCAAGCCGATGGGAATTGAGTTCTATATAGACGCCCCGACTCTTTTAGAGCTGGCATAAATAACTGAAGTAACTGAAATAAAGTAGGTAAATCAAACCCTAATCGTTTAAAAATTTAGGCTTAACATTTAGGTTCCTAAAAGTTCGCAGTATAGATAACTCCTTACGTAGATTTAGATTTCCCGTAGATTAACTAGTAAGTCTATACTTACTAGTTATCCACTCTCTTACTAGTTAGTTATAAGTTAGTTAGTTAGACTTATATCTATATACCTATAGGTAGGTGATATGATAAATGAGATTAATACTTACACGTGAACCTTGGCCGATTTCCTTGTGAGTGTATCGGGCGTGCTTCCACTTTTGATGTCTCGAGACGAATTTGCAACTTCATTAACATTACCATCTGTAAGGATCACAGGCGGTTCCTTTTTATTCCTTATCCATAATCTATCACGTTCCCGCATTTCATCTAACTTCGGAATGATTTTTCTTAACTCAGTACTCAGTTGTTTTATTGTATTTTCGACATTATTGCTTATATTTTTTGTGTCGTATTCGTTATCATAAATAGTGATCTCATCTTTTCCATCTGATAAGAATGCATCGGCTATTTTATTCGCGTTATTTTCTATCAATAAAAATGTAGGCCTACTGAGATTCATTTCTTTTATTGCATTTGTTTCATTTTCTTTAATGTCGCTTATTTCATTATTTAACACTTCTTGTCTACTACTTCCAATAGCTAACTTATCTTCATTTCTAGGCTCATTTTCATCAACATGAGTTTCCACAAGCTTCTTAATAACATGATTCACGACTTCACTTATATTATTTATAGTATTTTCTATTGGTTTCGCAAAGGTATCTTTGATGTCTTTTCTTAATTCTTCTAAATCGTCTTGAATATTAATGTTATAATTTAACAACTGTTTTATTTCGTCTTCAATTTCTTTGTTAAAGTCCCCTATTATGTCTTTAGCGTGAAAGTTGT
This sequence comes from Pammene fasciana, assembly GCA_911728535.1. NCBI lineage: Eukaryota > Metazoa > Arthropoda > Insecta > Lepidoptera > Tortricidae > Pammene > Pammene fasciana. The sequence continues at coordinate 8,833,377 of OU452277.1, read as the reverse complement.
TTTCTATGTCTGTATCAGTGCAAGTGATATCAAATTCTATACGGTTAATATTGTTATTATTTTCTGATATTGTTTTTATTAAATCTGGGATATCCTTTTGTAAAAGACTATCTGATGTTACAGTTCTTGTAATGCTGTTTTTGGGCAAACTTAGTATCTTAGAATTCTTAAAGTCTTCCAGGTTATTGTTATTGATATTTTTACATACAACAGTGGTTTCATTTATGGTAAGCTCTGGTTCGTATGTTGACTCAGGTATTTCTAAATCTATGTCGTCGTCGGTCATGTCATTTTCGGAATGATAGAAGTTTTCAATATTTGAAGAATAATCCTGGAAAAGTAAAATATTTTGATATATGTGAGTATAATATTATACTTATACTGGTATTCATACCAAATATACCCTGTACCACTTCTCATAGGCCAATAATTAACATCATTTGTTAGGTATAGTCTTGCAAACCAAAAAAGTGCAGTCACAGTGGAAGTACTAAGCTATATCTACTCATCCCTTTTCTTTAGTAGCGAGGGTTCTAGCGTAAGAAAGATACAATAAGATCTCTGTCTATGCTTGAAGTAAAACAGACCCTGGCTAAACTATACAAGATGTAACAAAAATACTGGTGATCTGTTTAGGCTAACCCCACACTAGCGTCTTTCGCTGGGGGTATGCCTTAAGGGCATAATTGATTTTCTTAGTTTTTCATAATTACAATACGATGCCAATTATGCCCTTAAAAGGATCATCAGTATTTTTGTTACACCTTGTATAATATATCCATTAAATTGCTTAAGAATAGCTAATAGAGTATCAGCTGCCAATGAACTAACCGTTCATTGTTCACTTACATACTCGTACCTACATGTAAACCAAAGTACAATAAAAATTAGTCGAATAACCAAAACCGTATACCGTAGGTTTATTGGTTGATTAAACAAAATCATGGAACTAATGAGGCTTCCTGTTATTTCCGGATCTGGGTCAGTGGCCGCATGAGCCCGCACTACAAGGGCATCAGTGAAACTTGACCCACCTGCAGCGTGTGCGCCAAGTGTTGAAAACCGGGATAATTCGGATTCACGATTCCTCTAGGCACCGGGCGACTGCCATTCTCATACATCTCATCCGTGTCTGAATGTTCGAACGGCCGCTCGTCCTCGATTGGGGTTGTATTCGAAGACACATTACTACCTGAAATATCGATTTTCAGACATTACGCACACACGTCAAAAGCTATTAGACACTAACTTATAACGTTCATTCACCCACGCATTTAACTGTCTACATAATTAAACCGCCTAAACAAAAAATAGATGCCACACCCCAAATAAATACGAGGAGCGTTAACTTTATATGTACCTAGGTAACGTGGATTACGCTTGTTCGCTGGAATTCTCATCTACCAATTCAGCAGAAATACATTTACCAATTCAGCCAAAAGCTTTGTTATGGAAATAAGCTTTTTATAAGATTTGAATTAAAAACCGCTCAAAGAAAATAACAGACAACAAAACGATCAGGCTCTTAGATCGTAGGTACCTTCTTGTTAGTAATAGTTGGTAATAGTCGAGTAGGTTGGTAAGTATTTGGTGTTTTATTAAAACCTTATTAACTCGGAGTAACCAAGAAATAGACTGTTTACATTGCGATTAATCTTAATTCTGCTGTATTCATTGGAATTCCAATAATGTTTAGGTACGTAACAAAATTAACTCCGTGAAAACAAAAGCGACACGCGTGTGGCGTACCTAACTCAGTAAGAGACTAACCCGCTTATTCATAAACGTGTTTCAAACCTCATTTAACTAAAACATCGTTTGTCCTTACCTGTTACTTTGACAATAGTGTTTGTTAGAAACAGACAAAATATAATTTAACTAAATGAGGTTTGAAGCACGTTTATGAATAAGCGGGTAAATCAAGGCCTGCCAATTAAGGTTTCTTTTAAAAGTAACACATACCTAGAAAGCTTTCACGGGGTGCGAGATTTTCCGTGGCGCCCTCCAGGTTGCTAGCTTCTATGTTATTGCACAAGTTCAAGAATTCTGTGTTATTTTGATTGCTCAGCCTATACAGGGCATTGCACACTGGTCCAGCAGTCAAGTTGGAGGTTTCGTTCGTGACATTCTTTTTGTGCACACTGTTATTTATAAACGAATCTGTAGTATTGCTCGAATTATTGTAACTAGAATTAAATTGGAAATGTTCGGTCCTGTTGGTGTTGTTATAGAAATAGTCGGAGCTGGTGTTGTTGGATAGCCAACTCCGGTTGTTGGAGTTTATGTGTGGCAGTATCTGGTGCCTGTTCTCTGCGGCTATATTACCATTATCGATGACCTGTTTGATTCTCATGATTACCTGTAACAACATATGAAGCTCAGTTAATACACTAGACACTAAAGCTTAGTGATAAGTACATGGCGTTGACGTTATTAATACCGATATTAGGTACTTTCCTGGAAATATCTTATCAGGGCCGTAGCTAGGGGGGGGGGGGGGCATAAAGTTAATGCCCTACCTTAAAGTTTGCTATGCCCTACCTTAAATTAGCACTGCCCTATCTTAACTGCAATTCTGGCTACAGCCCTGTATCTTATTGGTACCTATACTTACTGATAATTTTATCAACTTGGTTAATTGCCAGCGCATTTAAAATATTACTATATTGTTAAAAACATTTTATTTTATTTTAATCGTTACATTTCGAATCACAATTAATTTTAAGTGTGAGTTGTCTCAGATCACGCGTAAAAGTAGTTACTTACGAGAAAATCGTTACACCTCTGAGATCAAATTATTTTAGACATGCTAACAGCCGGGAAAAATGTTTGGTACTATTAAGTAGGTACGGTCACGTCTGTAAATATGGATGCATTTGATGTGACAAAAACATGTATCCAAGACCATACGCCTTAGTAATAGAATCATGGCTACATATTTTGACACTTTAAATGTATCCATATTTTCAGACGTTACTGTACCACCTACTTGCGATGACATCTGTTTCTAATTTGTGGTTCCACTACACAAAAGAAATAAGAAAGGAAATTAGCATCAATAATGCTTAATTAAAGTCTGTGTTAATAGGCTGGGATATTCATAGCAGTGGCGGTGGGTGAAAATTTATCTTAGGCAAGCCGGAGCTTAATTTGGCTTCAATGTTCTTGATGAGCTGTAGAAAAACTGCTCAAGTGTCTGAAAATTAGGCAAGCCGGCGGGAATCAAGTTCTATGAACTCAGACACTTCGTCTTCCAAGAAGATACCGACTATACTGATTCATAGTCGGTATCTCCTTGGAAGTACCTATATAGAAGTGTCTGACTGGGGCGCGGGGCGGGAAGGTTTCCTGTAACGAAGTTTGCGACTTTTGCGCTGTTGCCAACTAATCACCGAGAGTCGCAGCGCGCTGCGCATCACGTTTACGTGGCTAGGCTATTTGCTTCCACAATTACTGGTGTTAATACAAATTAATGAGAAACTTAATAACTTTAATAATAATATAATTGGTTGCCGGCTTCGGAGAGAGGGTGACGTCATATCTCACCTTCTGTACATGGACGATCTCAAATTATTTGCACCAAATAACCGGGACTTGCTGGAGCTACTAAAAACCACTGAAGTCTTTAGTAATTCCATCAAGATGGAATTTGGTGTTGATAAATGTGCGGTTATGCATGTACAGCGGGGGAAAGTAGTAAATTCAACAAATTTACAACTTTCTGAGACGATGACGTTCAGATCTATCTCTGAATCAGAAACCTACAAATACCTTGGTATGTCACAGTCGTTGGGTATTGAGGATGCGGGTATTAAACAGGCGTTGAGGGAGCGCTTCTTCGGTCGGCTGACAAAAGTACTCAATAGTCTTTTGTCAGGTGGCAACAAGGTGCGCGCCTTCAACGCCTGGGTAATGCCCCTACTCACATACTCCTTTGGCATACTAAGGTGGACACAGCTTGGAGCTGCTTGCGAGCTGGATGCCCTGGATCGGAGGGTCCGTCTATTGCTCACCACACACCGTATGCTTCACCCACGCTCGTCCGTTATGAGATTGTACATCCCACGGAAGTGTGGAGGTCGCGGCTTTTTAAATGCCAAAAATCTCCACAACCGTGAGGTGTACAATCTCAGGAATTATTTCCTTAACAACGAGTGTGGGATGCATCGTGATGTGGTGGCAATAGATAAGGGCCTCACGCCGCTCTCCTTGGCGAACGAGAACTGGCGCAAACCTGTGGTGCTAAGCACCGAGGATCGCAAGGCGGTATGGAAGAGCAAGGAGCTACACGGGCGGTTCTACGGGGCCCTCACGGGACCCGACGTAGACCTGCTCGCGTCGGTGAACTGGCTACGATTCGGGGACCTCTTCGGAGAAACCGAAGGTTTTGCCTGTGCAATTGCGGACGAAGTTATCATGACGAATAACTACCGGAGATATATCCTGAAGGACGGTACGGTCGACATTTGTCGGGCATGCCGCCGTCCCGGAGAGTCACTCAGACATATCATCTCCGGTTGTTCTCATCTTGCTAACGGTGAGTACTTGCACAGACATAACCTCGTAGCCAGGATTATACACCAGCAGCTTGCTCTCCTATACGGTCTTGTGGCCCACGAAGTGCCGTACTACAAGTACACCCCTGCGCCAGTTCTCGAAAATGGTCGTGCCACGCTCTATTGGGATCGATCTATAATCACGGACAGGACTATTGTAGCCAATAAGCCTGATATCGTGGTAATAGATCGACCGCAACGCCGGGCCATGCTCGTCGACATCACCGTCCCATGTGACGTGAACCTCGTGAAGGCTGAGAAGGACAAGTCCAGCAAGTACCTAAACTTAGCTCACGAGGTAACCGCCATGTGGGAGGTTGATTCGGCGATCATTGTGCCGATAGTTGTTTCTGCGAACGGTCTCATAGCGAAGAGTCTCGACCAACATCTTGAGAGACTTTCGCTACGGGGTTGTGGTTGGATCAAGGGTCAGATACAGAAGGCGGTAATTCTGGACACGGCGCGCATAGTCCGAAGGTTCCTCTCTCTGCGGCCCTAACCACCGGCAGCCTGGGCCTTGCTCCGTTGCCGGTGGCACCGTAGGTTAGGTTTTTTATAATGTTTTTATTGTTTTTGTATGTTTTTGATGTATTTTTGTATTTTACTTTTGTAAAAATATTATAAAATAACCTAACTTGAATGAAAATAAATAAAGAAAAAATATAATTGATATTGATATTTCACAAAAAAAAAGTATCTTATAGTCAAAAAATGGGATATAATTTATTGATTATACCTACTCGTAATTAAGTGGTGGTGGCTACTTCCTATTCCCAGGCATGCATTCAGAGAATACTGTTAATAATCTTTGAATAGGTACAAAATAATAATCACCGCATCTTCCTACACCTTGTCTTTACACAATGCCTTTAGATAACCTTTTCGCTTTACGAACTCTTAAACCTCTTTTTGCGAAATCCCAGGAGTTGTATCTTCTTTTTACAGTAAGGTTTTTACTCCGGTAAAACGTAAACGTATTCCATTATAGCTTACGGAAGCAATATCAGCGGCACACCGGAGGCGACAATACTTATACCTAGTTAAAAATACATGCATTACGTTAGAATTTTCCTTTGGAAACAGGGGTAGGTTAGGTGGGTCATACAGAGATTTAGGTTCTCGTCTCTCTTGTGGACATTGAGAAAGTTAAGGGTTCAAAAGCCTAATTTTCTTTAAGGTGTTCCCCTCACATATAAATCAATGGGAAAATATTATAAGTTATTTACAAATTAACCATTAACTACTCGTATTGGTGCACAGGAAATACTATTTTTGACATATTTTTGTTTTTTGTCAATCTGTATTACCCAGGTCGGTACGTAATACCAGAGACTATAGAGATATAGACGACCACAGTCTAAGAACTTTTTGAAGCTCATGTCAATTGCGCCATCTATGTCAAAGCCACCTAATGAAATGTCACCTGCACTACTACTCCGCCTAGTAGCTACGAGTGTAGTACTAGTACGCTATTTGTTACTAGGTGGAGTAGCAGTGCAGGTGACATTTCTCTTACATATTGGGTATCATTAGGTGGCTTTGACATATATGGAGCAATTGACATGAGCTTCAAAAAGTTCTTAGGCTGTGGTCGTCTATATCTCTATAGTCTCTGGTAATACTAACGCTGCTTTAGACACATGCATGCCCGACTGTGTAGGTACCAACTGCTAGTTAACAGCAGGTTTTCCAACGACGCTTTTTAGACAAAATCGGTTGAGCTGTTTGTGCGTTGAGAGCAATTTTAAACTTATTTTTAAACTTGAAGACGTATAAGGTAATTGAATACAATTCTTTTTCAGTTTTTTATTATTATTTTGCACTCAGATTTTTTACAAAATATAATAGTTTATAACTAGGTCCAACTAGCGAGAGTAGCCGTGCTTAAAGTTTTTGGGTTATGTTATTATCATTGAATTGTATGTCCTAAATCCATAGCGGGCTATATTGCGGATCACAGCCGGATATTGTAAGCGGCGCGCCCTCGTCCTCGCGCGTTGCGACGGGCACGCGGCGCCGACCTCAATCCGTTTATACCTATACCTACAGCCTGATAAGCTACAATTCCATTATTAGAATAAAACACTTCAAAGCAAAAGTTTCACTTTCTACCGACTGACATTTTGAGGGAACATTCCCTTCGTAGCCAACGCAATAGAAATAATTACTAGTCCCTACAGACCGCTCCGTGTCGGGTCCAATAGTCCGAATTAAATTCCAAACATTAGGTAGTAGATATCAAGGAGCGAGAATCGGTTAGACGGAATTGTGGTTGCGGTGTACATACCTACTTACCTACTACACCTCCCTACGTGGATTTCTAATACACGTTTGTTTACCTACATTTTCCGACGACGTTCCATCTATGGTCATCCTAATTAGGGTCTTTCGATATATCCGCGGCGGAATCAATACCACGGAACCACGCTGTACGTTTCTTTGTGAAACCTGAAGGTGGCTGTTCGCACCGCGACAGAGACAAGCGACCGGGACAGAAGACCGCGACCGGACACCGCGACCGTCACTTGACGTTAGGCAACACAATATAAGCGACAGTTCGCGAGCGAGACAGAGACAGTCCGTCCTGTCCTGTCAAGTGACGGTCACGGTCTTCTGTCAGTTCGTGGTCAGTTCTGTCCGTTCTGTCTCGGTCGTTTTGTCTCTGTGTCGGCGCGAACCGCCACCTTGTAGCTCACCGAAGGAAGCCCACTAACTGCTCGATAGGGGAAATAATTCGTGTATAGCTGAATTTTGGCATAGTTGTAGATAAAGGTGTCTTACACAACATACTAAAAGTACTCGTGGTTAGAGGCGCCGCTAACGGGGAGAGGGGGGTGTAAAGATCCCTTTTTTTGGCTTTTCATAAATAACTCAGTAGCGGTGGCTCATACGAAAAAATGTTCTTCTACTTAATTAATCCACAAATAATTTTCAAAATAAAAGGTTCTTTACACTTTTTTGCTGGGATCAATGTATAATGAGATTTCGAGGAAATACGATAATCACTTTTTGAAACTTTCGGAGCTATTATTTACGAAACTATAAGTTTTGTCTAAAAGTTGTTTTAGATAACCCATATTTATATTAAAATACCTATCCAACGACACCCCACACATTAGGGGTGGATTAAAAAACAGAATTTACCTCCCACTTCATGTGTTCGGGAGGTACCCTAAAAAATAATATTTTTTCAGATTTTGTTTTCAAACTTTGTCTGCGTGATCAAAACACATATTCATAAGAAGTTTAACTATTCTAGTACTAACCATCCTACCCACCTAACCTTTTTGTAGAAAATTATTTGTGGATTAATTAAGTAGCAGAACATTTTGTCGTATGAGCCACCGCTACTGAGTTATTTATGAAAAGCCAAAAAAAGGGATCTTTACACCCCCCTCTCCCCGTTAGCGGCGCCTCTAACCACGAGTACTTTTAGTATGTTGTGTAAGACACTTTTATCTACAACTATGCCAAAATTCAGCTATACACGAATTATTTCCCCTAAGTTTTCCTTCGTTTAACGGGCTATTGGGGTGGACTGATAGCGAAACGCGCTTTGTTTTTTTTTGTACTCATACTTGCACGGTTATGTCCACGGTAAAGTTTAAAAGCGACTATTACCTAAGCTGGCAGCCCGTAAACTCATTATCGACGTTACCTGAATCGTTTGGGTCCCTCCTGAACTTACCAATAAATCCATTGGAATTTCCGCTCCGATGGAGGGTGGCGGAGACCCTCTTTGATTAAAAAAAGTAATTAAATTGCGTAAGTACATACATGCATGCAAAATGCGCAGTACTCGTAATATACAGTCTAAATGTTTAGTCTTGTTGACCCTCTTTCGGTAAAGCACCCAACTCAGAGCAGAAAACTTTCAAGTTTACGTCTCTAGATAACAAACTCCTGAGATAAGCAGCAGACTTAATTAATTTCAACTCCAGTACATCGAGATAATGATTCTCGCCAACTTCCATTGTATTCCGTTCCGTATTGTGTAGGTACCTACTTACATTGGTGGATATGCCGTAGACAGGCTCCCTAATCTATAAACTGCCTTTAATTAGATTCGCAAAGTCAACTGAAACATTGCAAGATAACTATAAGATAAGAACTCGGATAACTTCAAGCACATTTTGTAAGCTCGGTATTAAGATATATTGACACGATTTAGAGTCTAGACGGTATTAAATCCCCTTTCGCTGAAATCCGTGGCAGTTCACCTTTCATTCCTTCACCCATTCAGAGCCACTGAAGGGCAGGTATTTATCTTGTTAATTTTCACATACAAAATATGAAAGACGAAGTAAGTATAATCACTTGGAGATTCTACGTTATTAAATATTTAAAAAAACCACCCAAGTGCGTGTGGGCCAACGCTTAATGGAGGGTTCCGTACCTTCAATGGAATAAAAATCAAACTAATACCAAAAAGTCGTATTTGATGCCTATGCATGAAGTTTTTTTGGAGATAACTCAAAAATGGCTGAGCCATCTTCAAAACAATTTTCGAAGAAAGTATGTTTTACGGCGCTTTTTTTAAATTTTTGTTCTTATTTTACGATTCGAAAGTTAACTACTGTAATAGTCCGCCTCCAACTGAGAATTCGCGAATTACTTGCAAACGAGTTGACCAATACAGGACCCATATGAAGATTTTTTTTCGCCTTCTAAATCCACGACCCCTTGATTTGATCCAGCTCATAAATTAACTCACAATTTTTATGTACGTCTGCTATTATGCCTATTATCCCAACAACTTTTTGCCTTTAAATATTTTATTTTCCTAGGCCCAATTTAGCATTTAGAATCCTTCAATCAATCCTACGTTGTTTTCTTAATTTTATAATAATATCTTATTTTAGATAATCGCTAATTTGTTACTTAGCTCATAAGTCGCTATCGATATAGATGATATACTTAATCAAATCTCTCAAATATAGATGGAAACATTGTTGTCTTAAAGCAGAGGTTTAATTTCAAGTTTAAGTTTACTTAGTTGCAGTAGAAACTAGAATAAGTAGAAAACTGGGAAACACGGCGCACATCCGTTGTTGAGGCGTAGGAGCGCATGGCTGCTTGCCAACAAATTGATTTTTTGCTAACACCCGGAAACTAATCCTGTTAGAAGGAAAGCGTACTTTGTATCTCCAGCCACATCGCAGTTCCCTTCATTAATAACAAATAAGGTTAATTCTATGAAGAGACTAAATAAACGTTGGCTAATCATCGCTATGCAAAAGTCTAAATAAAGCAATATTGGTTGTAATTGTCAATTTCAGAAGCTTAATGATCTTTGTTTAGTCAATTCGTGCGAGCAAACAGTGCCGGGCCGTGCTCGCATCTCCATAAAGCCAAAATTAGAAAACAGCCGAACAATATACAAAGCATTTAAATGGAGTAGGAAATTGCGGCTAATTTACTCATACATAAATACAATAAGCTACGTCATACTTATAGTATATTTTGAGAGGGGAGAAGTATAGGAAATTGTTTTCTATTTGTAGGTGCCTAGTTTTTTAGTAATTTATTATTTAAATCTTAGAAAGGTAATTTTCAGAGTATTAAAATTTCTAATCGGAGAACGAACGTTATTTATTACAACAGTACCTACTGTTGTGATAGTTATTTAGATCCATTATTGTTAAATTAAGTAGGTATCTAAGGAAAGTAAGTATTCATATATTATTGTTTGGAGATGTTGGGTCAATTTATGTACCTACCGCGTAAACCAAATTAATAATATCGAGAATTAAGTAGAATATTTTGAATCTATTACGAACTCTGTTGGCTGCCACAACTGAATTCATGCAAAAATCTTTTAACTATTAACTGAAAAAGCGTGGGACCGAGAGTTGTGGACCGTTCTTCACGGGGACGAGAAGTGGCTCACGGAGAGCCGTTTTGCTGCATTGATTGTAGCAAATGGAAATCCGTGATCGCTGCCTACCCCTTTTGGGATATAGGCGTGATTGTATGTATGTATGTATATATGTATGTGTTTTAGAGTTTTTCGGCACTCGCATAACCTACGGGGTACTTCCCATGAACTCAGAAACATGAAATTTGGCACGAAGCAACGTCATATAGCATATACAATGCAAAAATTACAAAAAGTGGACATTTTTAGTAAAATCATACAAAAATATATATTTAAAATTTTAAACTTACTACCTTTTCCTCGTAAACGCGTGAAGTTATTAAATTGGTATTCATGTCAAATACTCAGGGCTTTAGGACCTTTCAGATAGTAAAACCAAACTTTTATGTCAACTGTTAGAATGATTATGTATTGTACTCGTTGCATCATGTTGTTTGTAGAGTCCTTAGATATTTAATAATAGTAACACCGCTTGTCTATGCATATGTTACACATGGTAACTCCGTCTCTTCCTTTTTCTACTGTCAGCGACTACACTAGCTTTATTATAATTTAATTATTTAATTATATTTTAACACTTTGACGACTGTAAGTACATGTTTATTCTGAGCAATAAACAGCATACTTCATGACCAACAAGTGAGTTATCATTTACATCAGCCTGTAGCTCTATCCAGCCCTTCGCTCTCCTGACTTGGTGTCGTGCGGTACAGATCGACACTGCTTAAGATCCACCCCAACAACAGATTATGGGCGCAGCAGGTAATGATATTTGAATCCAGTTACATCCAGGATCTGTAATATCGGCGCGACCTGATTTTGTGTTCGAAATAACCTAGAAACATGCCACCACATGGTGATGATGGTATTAATGTTCTGCCCGCTACGAGCGCAGCAACAAATACGTCGGCGGCGGTTATGTTAAATGGCACGAGCACAATGGAGAAGCTGCAAGGGGCTGAGAATTTCCAAACCTGGAAATTTTCGTTGAAGATGCTACTCACGTTGGAAGGATTATGGGACCTTGTCGAGAAAACTGATGAGACACCGCTTACAGGCTCGGATGCTGCGCGCGATCAACGTGCGCTGGCTCGCCTATGTTTAAGCTTAAAGCCGGGACTATACCAGTATGTTCGTGAGGCTAAATCAGCACGTGAAGCTTGGAAAAAGCTGTCAGATGTCTTTGAGGATCGTGGTCTATATAGGCGTGTTCTTCTATTGAGACAACTGCATCGCATTGAGTTTAATGACTTCAGTTCCATGTCTGCCTATATTGAGAAGGTAATGTCTTTAGTGCACCAGTTATCGGATATAGACAAGACTGTGGAGGATGAAGAGATAGCGGAGATATTGCTGAGCGGTCTACCACAAGAATATGACTCTCTAGTAAGCAATTTAGAGACCCTGTGTTTATCGTCTAAGCTTTCAAGTGAGATAGTAAGGACTAGGCTATTGCAAGAAGCACAGCGAAAGGATGGCTCCGTCAATGGTTCTTCAACGACTACAGCGTTTGTGAGCAAGAAGCAAATCACCTGCAGATACTGTGGAAAATCGGGCCACGTGAAGGCCAAGTGCTTTAAGCTACGACGTGACAAGATGGTCAAGAAGAAGGAGAATAAGGAACCACCTATTACTGCTTACCTAGCCCATGCTGCCGCTGAAGTATACTTAGACTCGGGCTCATCAAACCATTTAGTGAACGACAAGAAGCTTTTATGCAATGTTAAGGACACTAATGTGCAAATGATATCAGCTGCTAACAAACAAAAGATGACCAGTGCATGTGCAGGCGAGCTGAACCTCTTAATGAACAATCAGGTTAGACAATTAAAAAATGTTATGTTTGTCCCTAGTTTATCAGTAAATCTCTTGAGTGTCTCTAAATTATGTCAAAGTGGCTATGTTATAGAATTTAATTCAGATGGTTGTTTCATATTTGATAGGAATAGTAAAAGTTCTGGCAATTATTTAGCGAAAGCTCATTGTACTAATGGCATTTATAAACTAGATGGTATCGTATGTGAAAGTGACAGTAACATGCCCAATAGGATGCACTCTTTGCTCCTGCAAGAGAGGCAGGAGGCACCGAGTGCAGCAGTCGCTACCTCTGTTTCATCGAACTTATTTCATCGTCGTCTTGGTCACTTGAACATCGCAGGTATGAATAGGTTAAGAAAGCATGGTTGTGGTGTCGTGTTTCAGGGCGAAGATTTTGACAAGTGTGAAGCTTGTCTTAAGGGGAAGATGGCTACCAAGCCTTACCCTAAAGCCAGCTCCAGCAGGACTACCCAACCGCTGCAACTCATACATAGCGATGTATGTGGACCACTACCAGAGGCAAGCTGGGGTGGGGCGCGTTACCTGGTCGCCTTCACAGATGACTTCACAAGGAAGACTTATGGATACCTCATGAAGAATAAATCACAGGTGATGACTTATTTTATTCAGTTTAAAGCCTTAGTTGAGAAACAATTAAATTTGCCTATTAAATGCTTACGTTCAGATAATGGTAAAGAATACTGTAATTTAAATTTTAGTCAGTATTTGCAAAAACATGGAATAGTTCACCAAACCACAGTTCCATATTCCAGTTCTCAAAATGGAACCGCAGAGAGAAATTTTCGTTCTTTGTTTGAGAAAGCGCGTTGCATGCTACAGCAATCGTCCTTGGAGAAGCGTTTTTGGGGAGAAGCTGTCATGGCAGCTATATATTTAAAAAATAGGTCTCCCACAACTGCTCTTTCCGGACAGATTCCTGAAGAAGTTTGGTCTGGGTCTAAAGTCGACCTCAGCCATCTCAGGGTTTTTGGCTGTGTTGCTTATTCGCTTGTTCCTGAAAATAAAAGGGATAAGCTAGACGCTAAGGGGAAGGAATATATATTTGTCGGTTATAGTGAGACTTCAAAGGGATATCGCCTAGCTGATCCCTTATGTCCCACTAAGGTGATTATCTCTCGCAACGTAGCATTTATTGAGAACAAGTTCAGAGGTTCCTATCCTCAACCATCAGACGCTGACAGTGAAGAGCTAATAAATGTTTTTAATTTTGACTGTGATATACAACAGAACTGTGATAAAAACATTAATGAATCCAATTTTAATAATTATGATGAATCTAATTTTAATAATGATGGATTAAATGTAAGTGATAATGAAATAAATAATGAAAATGATATTAATATTGAAAATAATTCAATTTCAGATGGAGAGTACTGTACGGGGAGCGAGGACGAGTCCAACCCCGCTGGTTTGTCTGCAGGCGAGTCGAGCTGCGAGTCTTTAACTCCGCCGTGCGAGACTACAGCTCGGGATGGTGCCGCGACTGGTCCTGCGACTGTCGCTCCGCACACTGGTCGTCCAATCCGGTCCACACGTAACGTACAACCATCGAGATTTTTAGACTATGACATGTCAGGTACAAGTCTTTTGGTCTATGAAAATCCTCTTATCTCCGAACCACTTACATACGAGGAGGCGATGAATTCTGCACACTGCAAAGAGTGGTTGCAAGCTATGAGGAGTGAGTACGACGCTCTGGTTGCCAACAATGTGTGGGAACTAGTTGATAGACCCGTAGACAAAAATATTGTTAAATGCAAATGGATTTATAAAATCAAATACGATGCATCTGGTAAATTTGATAGATTTAAAGCTCGTTTAGTTGCCAGAGGTTTTACACAATGTAAGGGTATTGATTATCAGGAAACTTTTTCACCCGTCGTGCGTCATTCTACAATGCGAATTCTGTTCTCAATTGCTAATCAATTTGATTTAAACATAGATCATTTAGATGTCGCCACAGCCTTTTTGAATGGCGATCTTAATGAAATTATTTTTATGGAGCAACCAGTAGGGTTTAGCGATAAAGATCCTAATAAAGTTTGCTTGTTAAAGAAAAGTATTTATGGCCTTAAACAGGCGAGTAGGATGTGGAACTGTAAAATTCACAATTTGTTATGCAAACATAATTTTGTTCAATCTAAATGTGAACCGTGCGTCTATATGAAGTGCTCTGGTAATGATATTGTGATAATTGCTTTATATGTAGACGACTTTTACTTGATCCATAGTCCAAACAGCCACATTAAAAGTGTATTGGTTTCAATTCTTGAAAATGAATTTAATGTAAAGAATTTAGGTGAACTCAAAAGCTGTTTGGGCATCAATGTCACTAGGGATAGAGTTAAAGGCATTTTGAAACTCGACCAAAGTGAATATATACGTAAATTGCTTGCTCGCTTTAATATGCAAAATTGTAAGGCCGTATCTACACCAATGGAAGTCGGCTGCAAACTACTGAAGTCTAAAACTAATGATAGTTTGCAGGATGACATTTACGACTATCGTCAGCTGCTTGGATGCCTGATGTATCTGTCCGTGTGTACGCGACCAGATATATCATATGCATGCAGCCAGCTAAGCCAGTTCAATAACTGCTTCGATAAAACTCATTGGTTGGCAGCGAAACGCATTCTGCGTTATTTGGCAGGAACAATTCAGTACTCTTTATGTTATTATAAAAGTAGGAATTGGTTTTTAAATGCCTTTACAGACGCAGACTGGGGTAACGATGTAACCGATAGGAAAAGTTATACTGGTTTTGTAATTAAATTAGGCAACGATACGGTCAATTGGGAATCGCGCAAACAAAGGTGCGTAGCGTTATCTTCTTGTGAATCGGAATACCTAGCTATAAGCGATGTATGTAAAGATGTCACATTTATTCAAAATTTTCTTTCTGAAATTTTACCTAAACAGGAAATTAAATATGTAGTATACAATGATAACCAGTCCGCACAAAGATTACTGCATGTTGATGAATATTGTCATAAGCGTACAAAGCATATAGACTTAAGATTTCATTATGTTAAGGATCTTATCGGTAAGAAACTGATCGATGTTAAGTATATGCCTACTGAAAAGATGATTGCAGATGTATTAACTAAACCGTTGTCTAAGGTCAAGCATGAGCGTTTTGTGACTGCAATTAATTTGATATGAGCATGTTAATGTGTATTTTATTTATGATTGTGTTTTTCAATGTAAAGTTACACGGAGCAATGTCTTGTCAAATGTAGTCACATAGAGTACTATCTATCAGATGTAGAGTCATAGTAATATGTAGAGTCACTTTGTAGAGTTTTCTTTTTGTGATTGTTTTATATTCTGCATTTGATAATATGTCTTGAGCACAATAAGGGGAAGTGTTAGAATGATTATGTATTGTACTCGTTGCATCATGTTGTTTGTAGAGTCCTTAGATATTTAATAATAGTAACACCGCTTGTCTATGCATATGTTACACATGGTAACTCCGTCTCTTCCTTTTTCTACTGTCAGCGACTACACTAGCTTTATTATAATTTAATTATTTAATTATATTTTAACACTTTGACGACTGTAAGTACATGTTTATTCTGAGCAATAAACAGCATACTTCATGACCAACAAGTGAGTTATCATTTACATCAGCCTGTAGCTCTATCCAGCCCTTCGCTCTCCTGACTTGGTGTCGTGCGGTACAGATCGACACTGCTTAAGATCCACCCCAACAACATCAACGATATCATAAGAAATAGCAATTGTTATAGGTTTGTACGGAACCCTCGGTGCGCGAGTCCGCCTCGCACTTGGCCGGTATTAAATTTATTTCATTAAATAAAATAAAAATAAAATTTCTAGTAAATTGTTGTAAATGAAGGCTGTTTCATGAAATCCTCATAAACAGTTTTTTATACTAATATAAGTAAATAAGTTACTTATTTATCG
This sequence comes from Pammene fasciana, assembly GCA_911728535.1. Taxonomy (NCBI): domain Eukaryota; kingdom Metazoa; phylum Arthropoda; class Insecta; order Lepidoptera; family Tortricidae; genus Pammene; species Pammene fasciana. The sequence continues at coordinate 8,817,174 of OU452277.1, read as the reverse complement.
TACAAATGGCGTTTACACACGGGGTAACAGACATTTTATTATATTTACAACAAAATTAAAATGACGACGGGGCACTCGAATACTGTGTGATGTATGGTTTGTTCCGGATTTCCATATATGTATGTATAATACTCGCATGCCGCCGAATCGTTGCTTCCATACCATATAAAGACTTGCAGTCAAAGGGTTAAGAACGAATAAGAATCCAATCAAGCATTTTTTTCAAGTTATCGTTAGTTACTAGTATAAGCTTTTACTGTTAATAAAAAAGGACAGGTGTAAAAAACGTATTAATAAGACACACGACCTGGTTTGGGAGTAATACGGGCTATTTATCATGGCTACGGCGAGAACCCGAGACGCAAAGGGCCGCAATGTAAATGATAATATTTTAAACAAGATTATACTACAAGATAGTAGGATATCTTGTGGGAAGTGAAACGATAAATAACAAGAAAAAATAAAGTGTGTGCTAAAATACGATACTTACGCAAAAACGCTGGCCTGTTTTTTTGTTATGTTTTCCGAGACGGAAATGATCCAGTTTTTGTTTAACTTGCTGACTGCCTATATAGATGGTACACGGCACACTTAAAGTTTTAGTATTATTTTATACCTAATAGCCCTAATATTATTATATCTTTATGATAATTACTTACTAAGCGATTCAATTTCATCGATATAACATCGAAGCGGGCACTGCTTACCGAAATGACCCACACAATACGTGCAACAAAGTTGTTATCGATAAAACTTTCAAGTCTTGCTATTTCTTTTGCGATATCTATCTACTTATATAATATGTTCATGGTGTGATGTACATATAATATAATACCTAGTAAAATAAAACGCAGCGTTCAGAACCTAACGGCCCCCCGGGCATAGAAATTCCTCTGGATGGATATTACTCGCGTTATATTAGAATGTGTGGGACAGAATAGTGGTGGCGATGGTGCTGCTATTGATTCCTGAGACTATCTCTCCGTCTGCCTTTCGCTTCCGTATTAAATATTTATATAGAGACATTCTTACGCCTGCGGACGCGGCCCTTTAGTCTATCTATCTATAGCCGGTATTATAAGTAGGTATACGTACGTAAAAGTTGATCCGAAACGGGTAGACGGGATATTTTGGGCGAGATATATATACCCTTTAGATGTGAAGGTGAGACAGATCAAAAGGTTTTAGCAACTTGAAAAAGTTCATTGTATAACAACAGCTCACTACACTACGAGTATAAGTTCACTAAAGCTCGTGATGATTAAGTATGTAATGTAGATAGCTAATTAATACTTAAGCATGGACTATTAGTACATTACGCACCTAGGGCGGTAAAATAAAGAACGGCTCAGATCGCGGATATTTGTGGCCCGAACCGAAGGTAAGGGCCATAGACAAGCGATCTGAGGCCTTCTTTATTACCGCCCGTGGTGCGTACACAATTTTACGTCTTCTCCTGGGTGTGAAGTGAGATTTGCCGCTGCACCCGTGGGCGTAAAATCTCACTTACCGCCCAGAGTGACGTAAAAATTTGAATGTCATCTGTCAGGTAAAAATCTTTTTGGTGCTTATTACGTTTTTCCATTGGCCACAATCGCTTGTTCCAACGCGTAACCAAATGACAAATAAACTAAATAATACAGATTGAACTTAATATTTAAAATGTAGCAAGTACGATCATCTGGATAATTAGTCTGAAAACTAAACTTACCTAAGAATACAAATACCTAGTATTTGAAAAAGATACTTGCCTATTCTTATTAGATAACGATAAGGTAAACGATAAACGGTAGGTACATTGTTACCATTAACTATAGTAAGAAAGGGAAAAAGGGTCAGTGGTCATGAAGACGAAACCATTACTTAGAAAGCTTTTAAGATTTCGTGAAAATACAAATAGGTACATCTAGAGGCTCGGCTGCCGTCTGGCCGGAGCATTAACCCCACTTCCATTTTTCACGAGTCAGATAAAATCTCCATCCAAGTGAAAGAGTTACAGTGATTGATAATTTATTACGTTTCTTGCTGGCCTTATCAGAGGGTGATGTCCCCAAGGAACAATTCCATCTTATAATAATACCGTGATTTAAAATGATTTCACCCGGGTTTGGATAAAGTAAAATATTACAAAGTCGGTAGGTATACTCGAATAACTATGGCATAAGCGTTTTCTTTCATCAAAAAATACGTATTATATATTTACATTTCCGTTCAACATTCAACCACACTGTGCGTGGTCAATATCATATTATTACTGTTTTAAGTTAAGATACATATACTTTCTTATGAAGATATGACCTAAGAGTAAGTAGGTATAGGTACCTAAGTAGAAAAATACCGCTGAGGTGAAACCTAAATCAAACGGTTGTTTATAACAGTATACGTAATGAATTAATATCAACCGCAACTTTTAAAAGCAAACGAGCAAAGAACCAATATACTTGGGCTATGCACGCTATAAGTAGGGGAATAGAAAGGACGGGACCCGCGACGTGCGTGACCCGCGGAGCCTTCGCGCTAATGGCCCAAAATGATGGATCGCCTACACCTAGGTACTCTCAAACAGGCTGCAGCGTAAGCCAATGCTGTAAATAATAATTAACTTGTATATTACACACGGATTACACGCCGCAGCAAACATTTTGTTTTGTAAACCGTTAAGTTATATTTTGAGATCATTGCTATCGTCATGGCATAAACCTAATTAAATAGGGGTGTCATTTAATCGATTTGCAGAATATTTCTATTATGGTAAGCAAAAATATACATATATTTGGTCAGCAAAATTGGACACTTGGTAAGCAACTTAAGGTCAGCAAGTATTTGTAAACCAGGAGTTCGATTTTTGAATCTCACCGGGTGACTTATTTCGTACTAAATAGTCATCGGCTGCATACAAAAAAGTCACCGGTGAGATTCAAAAATCGAACTCCAGTTCGCAATTAATGTCAAACTGAGCTGCTCTTAAATAATTTGGTTGATGTGGTGGGTAAATGAATTAAAAAATAATTTAATTATTTGAGCGGCAGTAAGCTATCCGCCTTAAATCAGATTTCTTAAAGCAATCAGTACCCACTGATTACCCACTGAAGCGTATTATTTCATTTTGGATTACAATTGGACTGATCCGCAAAAATTGGTTCGCTAAAAAATCTATTGATCAGCAAATGCCTTACCAACCAACATTTAAGCACATATTATGCCTATTTATTAGAACATACCTAACCCTATAGTTAAAATTACAAATCTACTTATACATATCTATGTATACGCGGATCAGATACCTAAGGATACCCAATACCCATATTTGTTTAAAGATTTTATTGAAGCACAAAGTGGCTTTAAGTTATAATTATAGTATCTAGGCAGGCATATTGAAATTGTTTACTGCAACATTGCAGTTTTCTCGATATTGTAGTGTAGGCATAATGGGAAATAGCAAATTGAATTATGCTTCCGGTTCACTGAATCAGCAACTGAATTTTAGCCATTTGAAAACATTTCGCTATGTACGAGTATATGGAAAACCCATTCCAGCGAGCTTTTGCTAGCAGTTTCATACAAGCGCATTTTTAAATACTTTTAGTTATTTTCACGCCAAGTTCGTAAGTATATTTTGTTTAGGTAAGTATGAAACGTTTTTGCCGTCTGTATCTACTTAGATAACTTTGAAAAAACTTTCTGATCTGATTGATGACTACCTAAGTGTACCTACTACCGTAATTACAAAATTATGTCGGTCAAATATTAAACATTGGTACAATCGTACCTATACACGAAGTAAACTATATTATTAACGGTGCCCAGCTCTTATACTTGTGTGTGGTATACTTCAAACTTTATCTGGACATTTGTAATTCACACAGGTACAACCTACCTATTCGCTATGTGCGAAGTGCAAGGTGGGGGTAACGAGAACGATCGCAGTGCACAATATCACAAGAAATTAAACTGCAAAAGCCCCTGTCAGCTGTCAAAATAGTGAATCAGCCAGTGACATTTCATATAAACAAGGAATACAACCTATTTATAAAAACGAAAAAAAAAGAGATTGAACACCTGCCCAAGAGATGGCCCCACAATCATGCACACACCGAATGTTTTGCATTCAATCAATTTAGTAATGTTAACATTTAATACGATAATTTAATGGACATGTAAACGGCGTTCGGAGGCATAAATACCTACTCAAAGAAAGATTTGTAAATTCCGAGTTGTCACTATACACTACATTGTGTCCGTATACAATAGTACTGTAAAACCACCCAACTTTAGTCCAATACTGCAACTATAGTCCACAACTTCAAATCCCAATCTTCTTTTTGGGTTTTGTCATTTATCTGTGAACATATTTTAATGGGACTCCAAAGGGGAGGCCTATGTTCAGCAGTGGACGTCTTATGGCTGAGATGATGATGATGATGATATTTTAAATATGAAATTCGTCATTTAAATAAAAGTAACACCTAAACAAACGTATTCGAGTCCGTTTTGGATCATATTTGCAGGCTAACTGGACTACGAGTATAGTTGGGTGGTTTTACGTTACGGTACTTTAAGAAATGAGTTAATAAAACTCACGGATTCAGCTTAATCTGTTGTTCAGCATAGTTTGAAATGTTAGACGGCTTAACTACTCTTGATATGGACTAGACACCCACCCTCCACCCACATGAAGTACGTGGATAAACTTGACACACAGGTTAGGTACCTACCTATATGGGGAAAATGTTTAGTACCAAGAACTGTTTTCATATATTATGCATAATTTAATTTCCGCCAATAAGGTTTGGCTTCTTCTTTTTTTGAACAAAATGTCTGAAAATTAGTAGTATTAAATGTTTTTATCTACACTCACATCATAAATCTTCTATTCTGCGTTCGAAAACCGTATGTTATTACCTACCACCATTATTGCAATCAGTGTTGTAACATAAGTGTATTAACTCTGACTATGGGTAAAAACGTATGAAAATCATTTTTCTACTCGTCGACTACAATACTTGAATTGAAACTTTTTAGACGGAACTACGAGTACTAGCGCATACCTACTTTTCGACGGAGCGCACATTTTAGCATTGTCGATTGGATTTTCATACAATAATGTTACTGAATTTTTGTGAATTGTTCTGCAACTTGTAAGTACATTCCTAACTATATACGAGACATTTTCTTCATCATCATCATCATTTCAGCCATAATACGTCCACTGCTGAACATAGGTCTCCCCTTTGGACCTCCATAAGTATCGGTCGGAAGCGTCTTCCGGCGATATTGGTCGTCTGTCCATTTTTCTTAATTCATCATTATACAATTTATGTAGCTCGACTAACGTTATAGTAATCATATTTTGTCGGAAGCTAAATAGCTATTTTTATTTAAGTGAGCAGCTAATGATGCCACAACAGTGTTTGGAGAGGTATTAAGTAAAGTTCATGTTAGCAATAAAGTGACCGACGGCAAATGAACCGTCGGTGCCGTAAATAGCGCTTACGAGCACCCGGTGGCCCTTTCCACTACCGACACTGCTCAATAGCTTGTTTTGCCATGCTATTGCGTATCTTACATACGACCCAATATGGTGTCCGCTATTGACTACGTATATTCAATTAAATTACATATTCAGATAAATCGTTTACTGAATTTTCTCTTTGAGTTTGTATGCTTTTTACTTGTTGTCAAAACTGTGTGAACTTATTTCAGACTTTCTTTTCAGTTTTCGAAATAAATTTGTGTACTGTACGTTGTACTGTATAGGTACCTAAAGATTCAACTACTCGTAATTTTCAAGCAATAAAGGTTTAAGCGCCGGCCGCCTTAGTTATTACAAGAATAATAAGACCATATTTATAATTGTAATTTGTAAGGCTTGATCTAAGAATGTTTTTAGTAATTTTAAGTAAGTTAATTTTAGGTTTTAAGACATAGTTTTTAGGTTTTCTCATGTACCATGTACCTATTTTGGACCTAATAAAATATTTTACGTCACTCTGGGCGGTAAGTGAGATTTGTCACCCACGGGCGTAGCGGCAAATCTTACTTCACACCCAGGAGAAGACGTAAAATTGTGTACGCTCCACGGGTGGTAATAAAGAAGGTCTCAGATCTTACCTTCGGTTCGGGCCACAAATACTCGAGATCTGAGGCTTTCTTTGTTTTACCGGCCTAGGTGCGTAATGTACTATTATTTTTTAAGAATGTTTATCATTATAATATCATTAACAATCTGAAAGGTACAGTTTGTTGCCAATTTGACCTTAAATTCGAGTTTAAAGAAACTGCTATTATTACGCAAATATATCAAAAGGTTTTATTTTCTTTGCCCTAATTTAGCTCTTATTGAACGCTGTGAAAGTTACGAGTCACGCAAGCCGTTATTCAGCGGCCGCCGTAAATGTAAAGAAACGTTCGTTTAATAAGGCTGCCTTAGTATCAACCCGTAAAATATTATTCATCATTAGGTTAGTCGATCAAGCTTTTAACGATAGTTAAGTAATGTGAACCAAAGCATATGCCGTTTGTGTGACGCGTTCTTCTAGACTACTATGTTGAAAATAACCAACAAGCTTCATAGTAGCGGGGCTTTGTGTTTCATATACAAATCTTATAAGAGTGTCTGCAATTTGTTTAAGAATCATACCTGTAAAGGGCGCCATCCTGGCTACAGCTTAGCGCAGTCACTGAATAATAAATGCAGCGAGCAAGGTTATCTTTTATGTTCCAACAATCCTGGCTCGGTGCAGCCGGCCGTCCGATTCACGCGCTCACTATACACAGTTACGTATAGGAATGTACGTCACTTGGTCTAACGAGGTTATAGTATAAGAAACAAGGCGCTGGCGGACGCAGTGTGGAGGCCCTAGCGTGCGCCCCCGCCCGGCGTGTTCTGCGAAATGATCGCGTGGCGCCGCCGCCCGCCCGCGCGCCCGTGCAGGCCTTATATTTCCAACCCTTACTGAACGCGAGCGACAAAAAATCCAGCATAGCTATGACCTCGACTTCTGTAACTATTATACGTAATCAGAAATCACACATAAACTGGTTCTAAAAAGAAAAGCTCGTCTGTGGTCGGTAAACGGATGAGACTCACAGCACAGGCTCGGCCAGCAGTTGGCACAACCCACATCTACAGTAAATATTAAAACAACAGATGAATCTCCATACCGCTACATTATTCAAAACAGAGTTACTAATGCAAACAGTAATGACTTTGTTACCATTTTTATTATAATTACAGCTTTGTTGCTCCAATGATATTTGGTTAATATCGGTAAAGTACCTATACATGCCGTATTTATTTATTAATACGTAGTAGGTACTTTTCTTCAGGCAGACTCTAAGCTAAATAGGTCGATATTATGGTAATGTTGCTGCGTCTTGATATTATGATTATCCTTCTACATTTACGATGGATGTTATGTATATCTGCGGATCGTTATCTTTAGCTGTACTTACGTTGGATAGATAAGTAAGTACCAGAGACTATAGAGATATAGACGACCACAGCCTAAGAACTTTTTGAAGCTCATGTCGATTGCGCCATCTATGTCAAAGCCACCTAAAGATACCGAATATGTAAGAGAAATGTCACCTGCACTGCTACTCCACCTAGTAGCTACTAGTGTACTACTACTATATTTGTTATATCTATATCTCTATAGTCCCTGTAAGTACCTACGATGATTAGTATTTTTTTTCAAACGGTTAAAATAAAATAGTAATAATGTGTTGAGGGTTACAAGTCTTAACAGGAGTAGGTACTCATAGTCATGAGTTGTATAATATACAAATAAACAAATGGATAAAGGATTAATGGATGAGGTAAGGCTAGTATCCACTAGTAGGTATCCTATGAAGTGAAATCAGCTATTACTCTTTAGGAAACGTCAAAAGGAATTGTTATATGGAGTTATACGGGATACTAATATTGTGACGTCATAATGCTATATGATATATACATCTTCTTTATAAAAGTATGAACCATTATACGTATAATAATTAAAAGTGCAAACACATGTTACACCTGGATTTTCCCAAATATTTTTGAAATTTTGATTTTATTAATACAACAAACAATTGAGTTTACCTATAGGAAAGTTGTTGCCGTGGGGACCCGGCCTTAGAATTGTCCCCCACCATATCGTCCCGTGGTTGCAGTAGGAGTCTGCTAAGGGAATATACCGTGAGATGGGCAGCAGCATCTTCCGAAAGCCTACAAACAATAAACAAAAAAATGCGCGCGCTGACCCGCCTGCCAAGCATGGCGCGTATGGCAAACCCCTAAAGATGGTCCAAAGGGCAGGCCTATGTTCAGCAGTGGACGTCTTATGGCTGAGATGATGATGATGATGATAGAAAAGTATTAGTATTAGTAGGCATAACATAATTTAGAAGTATAATATTATTATATTATCTTTGCTTCCCAGTTACACAAACGAAGCGTGCTACGCCGTAGCATCACGTCGTAGCACTCTTATTAAACTTAGGTGCTAAATGTACTTATACCGCGTAATAACGGTTATTACCCACCTTTAATTAAGTCTGATCATTTCAATTATATTTTTGTGTTATTTATGAACTAATTCTAAACATGGTAATTCCTAAATGGATACACATTTAAGTGCGATCATTATATTAAGACAAATAATAACATTTTTAACCGTAATGCTTTTTACCCTATGTATTTTTTTAAATTTGTTCCTTTTTTATTTTTTAATTACACTATGCTGCACTTACTTATAGATGAATATTACTAGAGAACGAATTAGCGAGCTGCCTGTCTAAAATGATAAAATAATAAATATATAATAAATCAAACTACAACTGTAAATGACTGTAATAATTAGGTATTTTGACTTGTTTAAATATGTTAAGTATAGGAAGATTCGACTCACTACTTCATGTAATTAATAATTCATATAGGTAAGTATAATGGGAACATTCTGCAACTCGTAACTGGACAAAGCGACTACACAGAATGCACTGTATCTATATAGGTAATGGACTAAGAGCCGGCGGCCACGTCAGATATACACTCGAGAGCAAAAGTTTCGGGACACTAGCATTTTCTTGAATATCTCAAAAGATCTGACTGACCCGAAATTTTTGCTCTCGAGTGTATATATGACACATAAATGAGAGCAACAAAACACGTCTAGTATGATTTCAGTACTATTCTTATTGCTAGATGCGGGCATTCTGGCAGCTTTTAATGGGAGGAGGTCAGATTACAGAGTAGTAAAATCTTTGAATTGTATAACCAAAATAGATAAAAACTTCCCTAGTTGTCTCAGTTATAGAGGACAGGGTATATATTTTCACATTTGAAAACAAAAATAGTAGGCAAAAGACAATGAATTATATTTTACGTCGTTTGGCGCTACTTTCCCCCAACAGAAACGGTAATAATATAATCTGATTGTTTCTGTAATTTCTCATAATATTGCATCAAAACCAGAACTCTAGGATTTGTTTTCTTGAAGTGGTTTGCATTCTTTGACCTCCACCACTTTACAGCTGCCAGATGTCTAGATCCATAAATAAGCATAACAAGTATATCAAACTAGACTATGAGAGGGGTTTCATCGCTCTCATTATTATAAATATTGTATCACATGACTCGTATATCATAATTCATAATTCATATCTGACGTGGCTAGCTCTCCGTCTATAAGCATCCGACCGCTCGGAAATTCGTTGATTCAGCCAAAATTGCAGAGCTTTCAGGAACTGCACCATAATGACACAGTTACATGACCTACTTACTGTCCATAGTCGAGAGACAGGTACATTGTAGAGGAGATATTAGCTGAGCTCGAATTTGTGAAAATTGTGCGCATCGAGAAAAAGTTGTGATTTTTGACCACGGCTAGAATGGCCCACGATAAATATTTTTTAGTACTGGAGGTCCGAAATTTTTTTGAATCTTCACGTCAAAATCAGGGGCCCCGTGCAATAAGTTATTACTTATTACTTTCTGGTTAAAGCTGCTAGGGGTTGTGTGGTGTCATTTCCGTATAAAACAGACATGCAGAATTCATTTTTGATATTAAAAAAGAAAAAATCTGTATTAAAAAAAAAGTTTTGCGGAGAGGAAAATCACTCAAAAAAATATTATTTTTTGGAACGTTATATAACTAATAAATATCATTTAAATTTCAATAAAAAAATATCATAAGGAAGCATATTTAATGCAGTTTGTAAATATATAAAATTTTAAAGCATTTACATTTACAGTCATGGTGTATATGTTTTCTCCATAGTAAGTATCGAAAATCAATGTGAAACGTGAACATCCGTAGCGTATTGACCTTAAAATGTATGTATTGCGTACTATTAATCAATTTTGCTCAGAATACCTTCTACGAAATGAAAAAAAAAAGAATTAAAAACACATATTTCCTTACTAAATTAAGTATTAATTGCGAGCAAGTGTTTATACTTTTTTTTTAGTTTCTGCATTTTGTAGAAGGTACCTACTCTGAGCAAGATTGTCAAATAATAAGCAATACATCCATTTGAAGGTCAATATGCGACGGATGCTCACGTTTCACATTGATTTTCGACACAACTTACTATGGAGAAAATGAGAAAACATATACACCATGACGTGAATGATTTTTTTTCGCGTAGTTTTTGTATGGTAAACGCTTTTAAACTGTATATATTTAGAAATTGCATTAAATATGCTTCCTTATGATATTTTTTTATTGAAAAATAAATGATATTTATTAGTTATATAACATTCTAATAAATAAAATATTTTTTCATGTTTTTCCTCTCCCCAGTTCTTTTTTTTTAATACGGATTTTTACCTTTTTAATTGATATCAGAAATGAATTCTGCATGTCTATTTTACACGGAAACAATACCAAACAACCCCTAGCAGTCTTAACCAGAGAGTAATAACATATTGCACGGGACCCCTGATTTTGACGTGAAGGTCCAAAAATTTTACAGACCTCCAATACTAAAAAATATTCATCTTTGCTCACTCTATCTATGGTCAAAAATTCACAACTTTTTCTCGATGCACACAATTTTTTTCGCATTTGTACTGAGACAAAACCCTACTATATAGCAGTATACAATTATACACGGTACCCACGAATTTAAGAGAAAAAACCGACCAAAGTGCGTGTCGCGTGGCCCGATAATGATGGGATCCGTATCGAAACAATTAATATCTCGAGGTCGTATCTGCCTTTTTTTTAACCAATAATATTCAAACTAATTTTCGTGGAAAGAATAGGTATTGAAGGAGTATCTTCTTTTAATTTTAATTTTTTTAGGTTTTCGAAGTGATTGTTTTTGAAAATATTGACTTAATCAAAAAATGTTCATAGAAAACTTTAAATTTTTTTTTTGACTATTATAGTTAGGTACGTGTATGGAATGCCGCCTAATAGCAATGCACCAAGAAGTTTACAAAGTTGCGAAATTTTCCATACTTTTCCGCCTAGAAAATATTTTTTTCAGCACTTTCACTACAAAAGCACACATAAAAGGCAAATCTTATGTTAAAATTTGATAAAGATAAGTCTATAGTTTCCGAGTAAAAAAGCTGTGACATACGGACGGACAGACGGACATAAGCATGACGAAACTGTAAAGCATTTTTGCCATTTTGACTACGGAATCCTAAAAGCGACGCATTTTAGGTACTACGTAACCAACCATCCGTGAACAGATACTTCTTATAATATTATAAAATACATATTTATGTATGTAAACTAGTTTTACGCTCAACGGATGTATTTAATAGTTAAAAAACTTGTTCGATTATCCTGGCTGACTGGAGACTTAGGGCCGGTTGCACCAAACTGTCTGTGAACGTAAACTTAATCGTAAAAAAAATCTTGTATGAAAAGTTTGACAGTTTTCTATGGGATGACAGCTCGGTCGCCATATTTAATATTGATGAGTCTGTTAATTGTGCGTGGTGCAACCCACCCTTAGGTATAGTAGGTATCTGTAATTAATAGCTCTAATAGGATATTTGTACCAAGGGGTGTTAGCTTTTTATTCTACACAATACACACACCTACCTATAACCCTACTACAGACACTACAGTTGCCATCAGATATATCGGAGCGGCCAAGGTGGTTACAAATATCTGAACAACGCCTCTACTGTCAAGGCGATGTTCAGATATTTTTGAGTACCCTGGCCGCTCCGATATATTTGATGGCGACCGTACAATGCACCCATTTGTCCATTGAGTACAATTACGAACAGTCAGCGCTCTCTGTACACAAACTAGAAATACTCTGCGTTCATGTCTGGACAAGAAAAGCGCCTGAAAATGTAGATGTCGCTTTTGTTTGCTTTAATACATTTTCCATTGAGTCACGTTCTACCTGCAAGCGTTTTGGTAACCCTTCAGTAGATGGCGTTGCTGATATCACTTTATGATTTTTACTAATTTATTTGGATTAGAAAAATAAGTAAGATAACGATCTATTTCACCCGTGTATCTTTATTTGATTCAGCCAATGAAGGGAAAAATGTAAACGAGACAATAAGTGGCAGCGAATTTTAAAATACGAGTAGTTTCCCCACGATTTTTCTAATCTTAAAAAAAAGTAAAACTTTATTGGTAACGAATGATTTCTTTCATAGGACATAGTAAAAAAGTCCTAACGTACCTAATAGTGAATTACGATGTATTCAAAGTAAAATTAAATGGGTATTTTCAATTTGCCAAGCAAAATACACACCATTCACGTGACTGATGGCTGGAACGATTTTACCCATCAATATGGACAAAAGACAGGTTATGTGTCCAGTATACAGTGTGTTAATTCAACACCAGATATAGCATTTAATAGCGTTATCATTAATTCAGCGGATTTTAAGTTACATTTAATTATGAACTTTCTCTGTAATTCATTTTTGAAAATTTACCGAACAGCAATGTTCCGCCAACATGGTTAAGGTACTGTCTGTCAACTGTCAACGAGCGTTGAACTCGATGTTGCATTACTTTGTGGTCCTATTTTGTAAGGATACAATTTTCATTATAATTCTACGCAAAACAAAAGTTGTCTAATGTTTATTCTATACATCCTATGTCCTGATGCTATCCACCGGTTAAAGATTCGCCCATATTGGATTTATACAGGGTGTAACAAAAATACTGGTGATCCGTTTAAGGGCATAATTGGTATATTATTGTGAGTAGGAAAAAGTAGGAGAAAAAATTTTGGGACGCGAAAAAATTTTTTTTTTGTTTGGGGCGAGTCGTCCCAGCTGGCCAACCCTCCATACAAAACCCAAAATTTTTTTCTCGAGAATTTTTTTTTTCTTAGTTTTTCACAATAAGAATACGATACCAATTATGCCCTTAAAAGGATCACCAGTATTTTTGTTACACCTTGTATACTGTCCATTCATAATAAAATAGCACAGTCAAGTATTTATAATTAAACTTGGACACGTGACGTGTGAAACTTCCTAATGCAGTCGTTTGCACCAGCGACCGGAAAACCCCTTCATTTGATTAATCTTTTCGATAGTGTAACTCAATGATAGGGTTACTCTAGGGTAGCTAGATATCATTGGGGTTACCCTATCGTTACGGTAACCGTTTTCACCGGTTAGTTAAACATATTCAATGTGGTTTCCCTATAATATTTAACGACAGAGTTAACAACAGCTTGATCGCATTCTAAAAACACTCATTGGGGGTTTTCGATTCGGTAAGCGCTTACCTTTGGGTAAGCCAATGATGTGCTTACAGAATTGATAGGGTTTGTAAAAAAAAACCTAAAAACTACCGTATCAAATACCCGATCTAATACCCCTTCATTGGTAACCTGTTCCGGTCCTTGGTTTGCACACTTTGCACTAACGAACAAAATAAGAAGTATAATTATTGCACTGAATAATTTTTACCCTGTATAAAATGATAAAATGGAACAAGTAAGGAACAAGCTCAATAAAGATTCCTTGTGAGCCTTATGACGGTCCCGGTTATCACCAAGCGACCCGACGAGAAGTATTTTGTCGTTTACCCCTTGTCCTTACTGAGCGACAAAAGCGATGCATACGTGTTACATAAATAAATTGTGCGATTTAACTAACATTCCCAATAAGATAAACGTTCGTGTACACTGTGCTCGTCAATGCTCAATGATCAATGCCCTAAATAGTATACATCTTTAAACTTCATTCAAGGGTGACTAAGTATTTGACATTAGAGACGTTTACCCTAATATATTGTTATTTTAAACTGAATAGATAATAACAACTGTTGTAAGATGTGTACAACACAAATAACTGTTGTAAGATGTGCCATAGCGCATCCGAATCATAATTCGGTTAGGTTTTTTGGGATCGAATCGTAAGTACAAAAAGTTGATGTAGCTACCAAGTCACCAACGTACCTATTGTTATAATAGGATTAAGATACAGCACCAATTAGAGAAAATAATGATTACTACCTCTGTTGCGTCACATTCATTCGTGATCCGGTTAAAGTACGTATTTTGAAAAATAAACTAATAAAGTTTTGAAACTGTTATAGTATCATACCTTTATGTATGGTGTTTAACGCACACTTGTTTGTTTTATTTTTACATAAGTACCTATAGTTGTACTTACAAACATACATACAGTCACGGCAAAATATGTACTTTCTAATGTTTTAGCATGACCAAATAAATCGAAGCGAAGAACTCTTTTGAGCTTTATGGAAATCTGAATAAAAGCAATTGAGAGAGAAAGTTTTAGCCAAGTTAACTTAGGCCATTAGCAAATACAATGGCAATTTTATCCCGCTCGTTACGATCAGTTACTAACTAGGTATACCGTATACCTAACAGTAGCAGCGATTTCGGTCGTTTCATTCCAATTATAAACGTTTCCAGATTAAGTAATCGTGTTTTCTTTAATTTTTAAGTAGTACATAGCATCCGTATAATGTATTGTACAAGTTGCAGAACATTCTCAAAAATTCAGGATCATTCTCAGAAATTTCCGGAAACTTACACAAAAAATTTAATTAAATTTCCAATGAAAACATTACCTATGGGAATTATCAAAAAATGTATTATTAGTATATTTTTACTTCTCATGCTCGTAAAGTTTCACTTTATGCTGGGTATAGGCGGACTAAAACTCAATTTTATGCACAAGTGCATAAAAAATTGTCATTGTCAAAATAGCCTTAGAAGAAGTCAATTTTTTTATGCACTTGTGCTGTAACAGTGTGCTATTTTCTAAAAGGTATCAAACCTCTTTTGTCACGCGCTCGCGCTAAGAGGTTTGTGCTGGCCAACTGATGACAGAACGTCATGATAATTTTTCTTTACGAAAAGGAACAATTGACGATCGGTTTTCTGCAATGAAATGGATGAAATATTTCCTTTTGATTTGTAAATCACTAATAAATATGTAAATCGACATTGTCTACGTCGTATTTTGTATATGTACTAATTCCCCGGACTGGGTGAGTGTTTTGTACTATTTATTTAACCCTTTTTCTATCTTTTTTACCTATTAATCTATCTGTTTAAATATTCTGTTCTGCGTAAGCAATTTATCTTCCTAAAAACTTACCTTGTGACTGCCACATCCGTGAAAACTAATGCTTAAAGTCCTATCCGTTGTTCTAATCATCTAACATCCGGATGTCGCAGTCACTTGTGAAAATCATACATTTTATGAAATAGCTAAATATCCGGTTTTCCTAGGGAATCAAGTCTGGGGTTGATTCGCAACCTATTTTCTTCTTGGCGCAAGCTGCGGCGTCCACATCGGTGTTCCGGTCTCCCAGACCCGGAACCCGATAATACTTCTAGCATCTAAATTTGAAGACCGTCACATCAAAGGGTGACATGCCGCGACTACGGAGGCCCAATTCAACTAGATCATCAGGATAGTGACTTTTTAAAAGGACTTGTTTTGTTTTAATTTTTAATTTCTATCTAGTGTGCTCAGTGGCGGACCTACGGCCTAGCCGGACAATTCTTTTTGTTTTATTTATTTTCTGTGCTCTGTAAATATATTTGTCTAAATTTAATCTACTTATTTTCTATTAATACTTCCCTAATCTAAAACCTAACCTAAATCTACCCTACCCTACATGTGTAACGGTTTTAAAACGTGACATTGGCGCCCAACTAGATTTTCTGACCTGAGCATACTTAAAACAAGTCCTTAGCATTTTTTTTGGTTTTCACTGATGTAGGTAGATATTGTTATTATCATCTGTTGTTATCATCTATTGTTGTATCATCTGTTCATCATTTGCATATATCCCATTTAATTTTAAGTTAGTCTAGTGTTATCAAACTTAGTTTTAGTATAATTTAAGCAGTTGTTTGGTACGTGGTTATCTACTCTATCCGTGTTCTACTACCTAAATTTATCTTACGTGTATCTTTAAACTTATTTTCACTTGTTCACTATTCCTATACTAATACCACGTACTTATCAACTAAGCCTCTTTGTGTCAATATTTTGTGTAAACATTACACTCACACCTGCTCTGAAGGGATTTTAAAATGGCGTACCCAATTAAATATTTATCGCTGCTAAAGGCTGAGCTCGAATACGAGGTGGTTCTCAGGGGTGAATCAACTAGCACGGTACAAGACGTACGGAACCAAATATTAAAATGTATCTTACCTAGCTGAATATTTTAAGATATTATAATTTTTTTTTCAACATGACTTAATGAAGTTCTAGCGAAAATTCTAACTATGCTCTCCATCAAATTTACAGTTTTCAAAACCTAGTTCTAGTACTTTAAAATTTGCTACATGTCATATTAAAAAGTATAAATTCGCTATATCTAGCTATCTCTAAGCCTGCTGTCTATTAATTCTAAAAGCCCCATGATACGTGTATTTATTTATAAAATGCTGCTGTCATTTTCTCTTTTCTTTTTCATTAACCCCTACCGGTTAGTGAAATCTTTGCCTACTATATTTAGGTTGTCAAGTCTTCTACAAAGGCTTGATGTAATCATGACTCCCTACATGGTCGTGATTTCTTTGCCTACTTATGCTTAGGTTTTTAGGTCTTCTACAAAGGCCTGAAATTTACTAGAGGAGACAGCTTTTACAACTTCATTTCTGAGGGTATAATAAGACATATTTAACATCCATTAATAGATATATGAGAGTATTTTACGTTATCTATAGTAAATTACTCAGTCTACTAGAACGCAGTAACACTATTCTAAAGTGTTTACTGCTTGTTTGTCTGTGAGATGTATGTTGTTGTGGGATGTATGATCTAAGCCTGAAAGTTGTAATGTATCTATTAAGTTCTAAGTGAGGTAGCGGATTTTCTTAGCAAAAATCCTAACCTAAAAAGGGGGGTATGTAACAGTGTGCTATTTTCTAAAAGGTATCAAACCTCTTTTGTCACGCGCTCGCGCTAAGAGGTTTGTGCTGGCCAACTGATGACAGAACGTCATGATAATTTTTCTTTACGAAAAGGAACAATTGACGATCGGTTTTCTGCAATGAAATGGATGAAATATTTCCTTTTGATTTGTAAATCACTAATAAATATGTAAATCGACATTGTCTACGTCGTATTTTGTATATGTACTAATTCCCCGGACTGGGTGAGTGTTTTGTACTATTTATTTAACCCTTTTTCTATCTTTTTTACCTATTAATCTATCTGTTTAAATATTCTGTTCTGCGTAAGCAATTTATCTTCCTAAAAACTTACCTTGTGACTGCCACATCCGTGAAAACTAATGCTTAAAGTCCTATCCGTTGTTCTAATCATCTAACATCCGGATGTCGCAGTCACTTGTGAAAATCATACATTTTATGAAATAGCTAAATATCCGGTTTTCCTAGGGAATCAAGTCTGGGGTTGATTCGCAACCTATTTTCTTCTTGGCGCAAGCTGCGGCGTCCACATCGGTGTTCCGGTCTCCCAGACCCGGAACCCGATAATACTTCTAGCATCTAAATTTGAAGACCGTCACATCAAAGGGTGACATGCCGCGACTACGGAGGCCCAATTCAACTAGATCATCAGGATAGTGACTTTTTAAAAGGACTTGTTTTGTTTTAATTTTTAATTTCTATCTAGTGTGCTCAGTGGCGGACCTACGGCCTAGCCGGACAATTCTTTTTGTTTTATTTATTTTCTGTGCTCTGTAAATATATTTGTCTAAATTTAATCTACTTATTTTCTATTAATACTTCCCTAATCTAAAACCTAACCTAAATCTACCCTACCCTACATGTTGACGTATTAAATCGTTTCAGTGCATAAAATTGAGTTTTAGTCCGCCTATACCCAGCATAAAGTGAAACTTCTTATGAAAGAAATTCCTATTCTTTTTATTTCCTCACAATCGAAGTAAAAAGTAGAGTGTATAACTCGTCCATAAAACCCATTTTACGCTCGTACTTTATATCCATCCTCGCTCGCAAGCTCGCTCGTATGGATAAACGCCTCGCGTAAAATGGTGCGTTTTATGCACTTGTTGTACAATCTACTATTTTTATAAACTGGTAAATGAGACAGTCAATTAAAACAATTGATAACGGCGGTATCCAGCGACTTCCTGAATATATTTTATTGTTCGTCAAGTTTAAGTTCTGAGAACATTTCTTATGAAAAATTTTGCAAATTTCTCCTTGGTGCATTGCTATCAGCAATGACATAAAAAGCGTAGGTAACTGTTTTCCAATAATATGATGTATGTTAATATTATTAATATTTCATACAAAAGCCCAACCTATATTAAATTTTACTAATATGCTACAGCTGAATTTAGTTTTGTAGGTGAAACAGTCTCTCTCTCTTCATGTCGGTCCCTCATTACTGAGGATCGTGACCACTTGGTTTAGCAGCTTTGGCAATATGTCTCCATCGGTCTCGGTCTCTCGTAGCCTTCACCGCTTCATGGAGTTTGCCTGAGGCGGCTTTTTTAACTTGGTCAGACCATCTAGTTGGTGGGGGGCCTTTAGGTATTTCGCCTTCCACTTTTCCAACCAAAATCACTTTCTCCAAGCTTTCATCATCTCGACGCATAATGGACAGACGTGTTACAATCTTGAGCTGTGAGAGAATTTGTGCAACACACACTCAATAAACAGTACTCAATAGGTAATTTTATATACGTAACTATAACGCTAACAGAGAGGCGCGAATACAATTTTTGCTTCATCATCATCATCTCAGCCATAACACGTCCACTGCTGAACATAGGCCTCCCCTTTATATAATATTTGCTTATTAACAGTAATTATCTATGTAAGCTATGTATAAAATGTAACATGCAAGATAGCAGATTTAACGATATAAAAATATGAATGATGAACATCGGCCTCGTACTAACGCGCGGCCTTGCCGAAACTTCCCCGGGGAAACTTCTAACGTTATTGCTACTGATCCCTTACGTGACATTCAATCACAAAATGTTCCTCCTTGTTCTTAATACTTTTGCTTAAACCTCAAACGCATTTATCCTCCTATAGAAACAGGAAAATCTGTCCGCTTTCTACCTTTTACCAGAGACTATAGAGATATAGACGACCTGCAAAGCTACTCCATCTAGTAACAAATAGCGTACTGCTACTAGCTGGAGTAGCAGTACAGGTGATATTTCTCTTACATATTCGGTATCTTTCGGGGGCTTTGACATAGATGGCGCAATCGACATGAGCTTCAAAAAGTTCTTAGGCTGTGGTCGTCTATATCTCTATAGTCTCTGCTTTTACTAACTCTCAGGCCTGCAATTACGGCCGCGGTTTTTGGTGGATATTTCCCTTGGGATCCAAATAGAGTTTTCAACCGTCAGCAATGGTGGATAAACTTAAAACAAGGTAAATAATCGTATGTGTATATTCCGTCGTGATTGAGTTTCCTTCATCTCTATTTTAACTTTTAATTTTATGCAGTTGTGTACTTAATTTAGCTAACAAAACGTAATACTGATAATGAATTAGGTAACCTAAGGATAGTATATTTTAGATGCCTACATAATATATGTAATTGTAAACCTAGTACATTGACTATGAGAACATGCGATAATTATCAAAGTTGGCAGAGGCATGCTAATATTTGATTTTATTTAAGTTTACGGTCATTTTTAGTTCTAGATATTCAAATCTAAACCATTTTCACACAATATGACTCTCCGTCAACTTTAGATACCTAGCGTAAAATACCTCCAGCTCGACACAAAGTTACGAT
This sequence comes from Pammene fasciana, assembly GCA_911728535.1. Lineage (NCBI taxonomy): Eukaryota > Metazoa > Arthropoda > Insecta > Lepidoptera > Tortricidae > Pammene > Pammene fasciana. The sequence continues at coordinate 8,796,995 of OU452277.1, read as the reverse complement.
CTTTTTAACGAGCACTTTTAACGAGCACATTACTTTAAGGTAGCTTCCTATGAAAACTTGGATCATTTATGATCAGTACGTGAATTGAGAAAAATATTATTTGAGAAACGTAACGTATAAGTAGGTATTAAAAAATTGTATCATCATTTTACAGCAGTGGTTCTCAATGTGTTTCGCGGTTACTAGTATTGCCTAAATATACCTGGAGTGGTCCGAGAATAGAATAATTAATGAACATACGAGAACCCTTGTTGATTTTATTTGTGAAAGATATTTGCTTTTAAACAGTGTTAGTTCCCTTCTAAGAATAAAAATGTGAAAACCGCTGTTTTTGAGTATATCAGAGAAAACGTGAGTTTTATTTATTGTGACTCTTCTTACGTAGGTAGATGTTACGTGATAAAATAACTAAATTACCTAAATATAAAATGTTACTACATACTTGTATTTGGTTGTGAAATAAATCCAGCAAAATATTATGAATATCTAAAATTTCTGTACAAAACTCATGAACCTAAAATTCATGTAATAAATAAGTGTTACTGTTAGGTTTTGAACTCACAACTTAATACGACCCTCATTTGGAAACGCCAGTTAAGTACAGATTCAAGCGCAAACTTGACGTGGATTCCGGGCCGTGGCCATTATTCTGAAGCAGCAGCACATTACGTAGGGCAAAAGAAACGACATGAATATAAATATTACGCTTAGCTGCTACACCTCACAGAGAATAGAGCACACTTGAGTTTTGTCCGATGGCGTTACCCTATTCAAAGTTTCTGGGTTTCCACTCCACTGTGAGAAGTGTCTCGAGCTCTCTAATTAGGTCGCTGTTATGAAGGTATTGTACGTTCCTACCTAACAATGCGACTTAACTTCGCTAAGGTAAATTTTACTTGAATACGTAAACAAAAATATGTTTTCAAAGACTCTGCAGCCTCATTTCTAGCAATAGTGATGATAATGTTGTCAACTATGCTACGCCGTAGCTCGTAGCATGGCTTAGTTATTAACTTATTAATAGACTATTAGTAACTATTACAATTAACTATCAGTGCAATACTTTGTATGAATACTTTGAATTTATTATTGAAGTGTTGCGAAAGCATTTATCTTTTGCATATTAGGCACTAACCATCCTGACACTCAAACATAATGCATATGATTGATTGGAAACCGAAGCGCTCGTTCTATGCATTCCGAAATTTATGTCGCGAGCGTATTGGTCGTAAACCGTAAATTGGATTCCTAAAGTACTAGTCTAGGTCCTCGCGTGGAAATCAAAGATGGAGTCCGCACTAACATAAAATCCCCAAATCCACACATAATAATGGAAAAAAGACAATGCCTGTCGTGGAGCGGGCACGTTCACTAAAAGCAATCACAGTAGAGGCGTTTTCATAACAAAGAATGGCCTCTTTGCGCGGCTGCTGAGCAACCCTGAGTGGATTGCTCTCTGTGGAATAAACTTTGAACACACAAAATTTTTCATGAGCTCAGCCGCCAACTTATTATTACGTGGTAAGTGGAATTTCAAATCAGCATTCTGTTAGCCGGCTTTTGTTTTGAATCTCATTTGATGAACGCATAATCACCACAAAAATGTAGACTTTTTTATGACCTGATTTTTATATTTTTTTAGTGCTTGCCGAAAGTTGCACAGTTAATTAATCCTTCATGGTTCTTTATATGACAATAGAGTCAGATATCTTTGCAGCTGATTGTACAGTCGACGTCAAAAATATGTTTACACTTCTGGACCTTATTACAAAGGAGTAAAGTGCAAAAGAGTAAACATATTTTTGACGTCGACCGTACATACTTGCGTCAAGTTTGAGATCATGAGCTTGAAAAGTACATGTAGTTTTTTTATAGCCCTCTGCAAAGTTATTGCTACATGCAGAACTGATGCTCACATATTTAGGAAGTCATTTTACTATTATTCGTGATCATGGTTTTGCAATCGGAACACTTTTTATACTGTAATACTGTAGGTATTTGTACAAGATTTTTTGTTCATCGACGAATGTAACAATATCTATTGAAGAAATACCAACTAGAAGCTCTGAAAACTTATTTTTGTTTTTGCCTTCTGTGCTTGACAAAAGTAAACTACCGTTTGCTAAAACAAAGGGCGGCCCGTATGAACAAGGACGCCGTTCAAATTTGCTGACGTCGGGATTTCGGCCGATCGATGAACGCCCATTCATCGCTCGACCCTGAATCACCATTCATAGACCAATTTACGTTAGCCTAAAATTTCCCCGAAAACATCCTTCAAATTAAGTGTTTTCAACTTTTACGCAACTCACGTTTAAACGACGTTCAAAGTGATAATAGGATTTTGTAACCGACCTTTTAGCTGTTTGTTTTATGATTTTTCGGGCGCCAAGGATTGTTATCGCATATTTTAAAGCAAGTAGGGCTTTTGCGTGACTAAATGACATTATTGCAACGTCGGGAGTGTCGCGAGGGGACGTTGATGCCTTAAAAGATTATTATACTAAACAAAACATTTCAACGTGGAGGGAGTTCTTCTAGGAACTTGTAACAACACACAAACATACTGGGATAAAAATGTACGAGCTCGTTTGGAGTAATGTAATTCCTACAAATTTGAGGGCTCCCAAATTGGAAGTTAAGAAACTAGCGTCAAACTTAGTAACTACCTCACCTATTCACCTACCTACTTAATTATACATTACCAAGTATAGACAATCAGTAACCGCAATAAATTTTAACCTTGCCAGAACTTGTAAAATCGTACTTAAAAGTTGTTTCAGTCGTAGAGTTATGGAATGTGACAAAATTTGTCCTTAATCGATATTTGATCACTTCGGGAATGAAATACATTTGCTGTGTGTGTAGGTATGGTAGGTACCTACCATTATTAATAGATTTAGTAGGTACCTACCTAGTTAGTAATGGTGAGGATCAAATATTACCTAACCTATGTAAAGTAGGCAGCGAAAGTAGCTGAACAAGTAAACATATACATATTTATGTTCTCTGATAGCGCTGGTATATATTTTGTGCACTGAAAAGCGCTGGTAGCCTTGCGGTAAGACGTCCGACTTTCAATCCGGAGGTCTCGGGTTCAAGTTTAAACCCCGGCTCGTACCACTGAGTTTTTCAGAAGACTTCGCAACTTATGTACCTAGTGGGTACACCTACGGAATATAATTTGATGTCGCTTTTTGGTGAAGATAAAACATCGTAAGGACCTAGTCCCGATAAGGCCTAGATTACCCTCTTGGTTAGAACTGTTGGGAGGTCAGATGGCAGTCATTTTCGTAAAAGCTAGTACCTACACCAATTTATTTTTATTTTATTTTTATTGATACAACAATTTAATTACACAGTATAACAGTTATTATACTAAACTTTGATTATTAAACCAACCGGATGCGACATGCGCTCTCATTTCTATTGGAAAAGGTCTGCCGTTTTTTGCGGGGGAGGGGAACGTCAAATTTATGCGAAACGTCAAAATAGCCACGTCAAATAAACGTCAGTCCATACAATGAGTATGACCACTGGTCATACATTTTCGACAGAGGGGAACGCCTGTCAAGGGCCGCTCCGCTTCGTTTAAAGCTCTAAGATACTAAATCACTGCGAAATAACAATTTTAGACTAAATAACGAAATTTTACAACAAAAATAACACATAATACACATGACACAATATGTCAAACAGTCAAGTTGACAAGTCTCTGGTTGACGTATTTTTACATCCACCTGACAAATCCTGCGGCACCTTTGACTATTCAACCAACCGGACTGGCCACGTCTGGCAATTTCTATACAAAAAATGTCTGCCGATTTTTGCGGGGGAGGGGAACGTCAAATGTATGCGAAATGTCGAAATAGCCACGTCAAATAAACGTCAGTCTATACAATGAGTATGACCACTGGTCATACATTTTCGGCAGAGGGGAACGCCTGTCAATGGCTGGTCCGCTTGGTTTAAAGCTCTAAGTGCGACACGGATTTTATAATTGCTGGATAAAGTAATTATTAATGATTATACAGGGTGTAACAAAAATACTGGTGATCCGTTTAAGGGCATATTTGGTATCGTATTGCGAGTAAGAAAACGTAGGAGAAAAATTTTTTTGACGCGAAATTTTTTTTTGTATGGGACACGTCACCGCACCCGGCCAACCCTCCATACAAAAGCAAAAACTTTTTCGCAAGAAAAATTTTTTTTCTTACTTTTTCATAATTAGAATACGATACCAATTATGCCCTTAAAAGGATCACCAGTATTTTGTTACATCCTGTAGAACTTATTTTAATAAAGTCAAGAAGATTAACTTGAAATATGTCATACTTATCTTTAAAAAGTAGAAGTTAACCAAGACTTTCGTTGTCCAGGCTGCAATGGTTGCTCCACTGTTTTCATTATAGCAATATTTGCGACTAACATTTCCTACTCCACCGCGAAATGGGATAGGACTATTAAACAAAAGCCTGTAAAAATAATAAATGGCAGCCTTTGGCAACACGATAAGTGGGGGGAATCGGAACGAGCTCCCAGTTCCGCGAGTCCAAACTCCGAAGAGGAGCCATTGTGAATACAAATGCGCCCTTATCAGCGCCACGGACCACTAGCGCACGGCACGAGCGATTGCTGAACAGGTAAATTGGGATATAATTCCAACTAGGCAAGTGTAATAGGCTACTTTCCTATGAAATCAAATCAGCTACTCTTTAGGAAAGGTCATAACGATTTGTTATATGAAGTTTATATGGGAGACTAATATTGTGACGTCACAATTCTATATGATGAATATAACATCAAACTTCCTTTATTAAAGTTTTAACCATTATAAAATCATTTAAAGCGCAAACACATCACATGTTACACCTGGATTTTCCCGTGTATATTTGAAATTTTGATTTTGTGAATGCAACTAAACAATTAAGTTTATCTGCTGGAAAGTACCAACCCTATTGAACATGCCACATTTGTACCTGATTCCAAAGACAAACCTTGGCTATTTGTGGTCGATAGGATTTTCGCTAGAAACAAGATATGCTTTATAATGAAATAATACTTAAGGCTGATATGACGTACCTATTAGGTACAGTCACCGGCAATAGTATCTTCCTACACGAAGACCGCAAAAATATGTGACGCGCGCTTATGGCCCTACAAATAAGAGCGTGTCACATATTTTTGCGGCCTTCGCGTAGGAAGATACTATTGCCGGTGACTGTACCACAATAATTTGTTCTAACGGCAATGGCTGAGTTAAGGCGAAACGCACACTTAGCCGAATTCACTACACATGTCCACGGAATTCAGACGAGCATGGATAAAAATCAGCCGGAAGCGGAAATTTGTCTATGGTGTGAGAATTTTTGTACGGAGCCCTTCGGATTGACAAAATTCAGGTTAGGTTTAACCAAAATAACTAATATAAGAAGTGTTGCGCGATAAGTGCGATAAGTTTCGCATTTCAGTTTCAGCGTCCAACACAACACTACTTAAATTCAGTTTTTTTGTGAAAGTGAGACTTCACCCAAACGGGGGCACAAATTATATGAACATGTGGGCTTTAGATTAGAAACATTTGCACAATTTCTAATTACGCGCTCCCATGGAGCCAGCTCGAGCCCACGCATTAGATTTGCGGGCTGGGCCTTTATTTGCGACAATACTTAAATTATATTTTATCTCTCTTTACCCTCTTGCTAAATCGGAGTGACATAGATGGAGATTGGATATTTTCTAAAACTTGGAGTTCACGGTTAACCCCGAGTGGCGTTGTAAATAGGTACCTGTTCATTTACTTTTTATTTATTTTTCTCCAACTATTTACATTACACAATCATTCAGGCATTTATTTTTTTATAAGAGTGAGACGCTCTCTGAAACAGACAGACACTAAATTGGCTATGAATTGAATCACTTGTCGCAGAATAGTAGCCCTAATGCGGTGATAATATCGTTACCTCTAATTTTGCCGTGCCGGGTTATTTCATTTGTATAATTGTAGGCGTTGGATTAGCGAGATAAATCTCTACTGCTAAAATAAACTCGTCCGTTCCTAGAGAATAATCTGAGTAAATACGCTTCAAGAGCAGACTATAATTTGAAATTACACATAGCGCTATTATAATTTGAACTTGTATCAAAACCCCCGTACCTAACGGCTGAACCGGTTTTGATAAAACATCAAGATCACTCTCTAGAAAACCTGTTTTCTAATAATAATAAAAAAACGCATTTTAATCGAATCAACCCCTTTCAGCGTGTCGGAGGTGAAGTGTCCAAAGGTACACCTAATAAGCTACATTTCATAAAAATCCAACTTATTTATAAATAAGAAGCCGCGTGTGAATAACAACGTATTTGGAAGCATGAGTTTAACTATTTTTTTATCCGGTTACGGAAACGTTTATGCATAAAACTAGTACTTTTGAATGATCTATCATTAAAAATCGGAAAATTAATATTTCAGCACGTAAAACTTGCATTTATGCGCTGTTTCTATAATATCGCCCGTTTTAATGTTGTAATTAAGCTACAAACGCCATGCCAGGATAAGCTAAAGTGAATCTGCCCCCAGCGAGTTTTGGATTGTCATTTTTTTGGATGATAGTTTAGATGATCTTTATAATAGTAACAAGTAGTAGCTTATCCTGGCATGGCCTATAAATACCTACTTATTCAAATGATGTGCTAACTCAACCGAACTTTTTCTCTGTAGGGTTATTTTTATAGCATACACAAGCCGTCTTGAGTAGCCGTCAAGTCGCGCACTCTAGTCGTAAACATTGCTCGGTCAACATGACGAAAATATCAACTTATATCAATAGTTACTGTTGCTCCATTATTGTATTTTGATGATTTGGCTTTGAACCTTCTCCTAAGTTACTGGAATAAAGCGTTATATTATTTTTTTTCGTAGATAGAACCATGATTTATTTGTAAAGTCGACATCGTAATCGCTTTCAGAGTATGATGACCACACACCACACACAAAGCGAAGTCAATTGCGCTCTCACTGCTATACGTGGCGTGGTTAAGACAGATGAAATTTAGAATGTATCTCTATCAAGAGACTTTTGCTACGTAACTCTATATTTATAGTGTGTTTACTATGTGAAGATGGAAACTCGTCAGTTTCAGACCGACAGGCCATTGTGGAAGTAAAATGGGCCTTTGTTTTGCTAATGATGACAGTTCTATCCACTAAGTACTGGTCTAAGAGCTGGCCACGTCAGATGTGACACAATAATGAGAGGTTTGTAATCAGTCTAGTTAGATTGCATAACCATCCTTATTGCAAAATCCGGGCATCTGGCAGCTTTTAATGGGTGGAGATCAGAGTGACAGACAAACAAAGTTTTTAAGTTGAAAAAAAGTAATACCGAAATAGGTAAAAACTGCTGAAGTTGTGTCATTTATACAGAACAGGGCCTATATTTTAACATTAGAACAAAAAACATTGTGTATTATTGCGCAAACAAAAACAGTAGGCGAGTAACCAAAAAATACATTATACATCATTTGGCACTACTTCCCCCAAACGAAACTTTTGGATATTATATAATCTAATTAATTACATAATTTTTCATAATATTGGATCAAAACCAGAATTCTAGAATTTATTTTCTTCAAGTTATTTGCTTTCTTTTACCTCCACCACTTTACAGCTGCCAGATGTCCGTATCTAGAAATAAGCATAGTATAGCAAACTAACTAGAGGGGTTTCGTTGCTCTCATTATTGTGTCATATCTGACGTGGCCAGCTCTCCGTCTATACAGTTTTAAGTTGAACTTTAGTTTCATTATTCAATTCAATCGTTCATTTAATATTTTCAAAACTTTCATTGAAGTCAGATCGCTTTATTACGAGTTTAAATAACTAAGAAACTTTAGAATAAATAGCCATACAAAAAAGGTTCTTACTACTGAGAAATATCGTCATAGTTTTGTCACTTCAAAATTAAAGAGAAGGATTTTTCACAATCACAAGTTAAGTTTATAAAACCGTTTGAATCCGAGAAATGGAGTGTCTAAATGTCTTCCGCAATGCCGTAATACGAACAGGATAACGGTTGGCATCATTTGAGACCCTAATGTACCCGACTTTCTCTAAAGTCGGACAAGGAAATATATAAATAAACATGAAATATGGTTTCAGCTTTGCTGTAGTCATTATCCTGGGTTCTAGCACGTAGACGCAATTTAAGGGGATAATAACCTAGCGTTATTCCTTCATCCATACCTAACTCGTGCAATTTATTTACGCACTTTATGAAATTGCCTGTCATTACTATTATTATACTAAACCTTTACTAGAATGAAATATTCGACTACTGCCATTATTATAATAAAGTAGGTGACCCTTAGAATCAAGTAGGTATCAAAAGATATAGTATTCCTTTTTTTTAATACGTTTTTAACGTCCACTCAAGTATTTAACACAGTTTAGAAACCTTTCCAGAATTTGTATCTACTCGCAAATGGCAATACTTATTTTTGCATAGCATCATATTTTAGGCTTTTTTTTATAAATTTGATTTTGATGCTAGTTTGATTAATATTTAACGTAAGTGCTGATTGTTCAAATTAATATCTCGTCTTGCTACGAGACCGCTACGAAGTGCTGCGGCGCTACAACTCCATAAAACTCGCTCACGTAATAAAGTTCTTTTCTTTCCTAACTGTCCTCATTCTCTTAAAATCTACGTCACAACCACAGTGTTTTAAAAAAGCCACACTTGTCTATGACTAAAATATTTTTGGTTTATGGCTTTATCATAATTGAGTCGATTAATTCCATAATACACTCGAGAGCAAAAGTTTCGGGTCACTAGCATTTTCTTGAATATCTTTAAAATTAATATATTTTTTTAAGGTATTCAAGAAAATGCTAGTGACCCGAAATTTTTGCTCTCGAGTGTACTTACAGTTATTTATACAGTCACCATCAGATATATCGTCAAGGCGATAAAGACCATGGTCAGATATTTTTGAGTACCCTGGCCGCTCTGATATATTTGATGCCGACTGTACATGGTAATAAAGGAAACCATAAAACAAGTAATACTACAATACTTATGACACATTATACGCTCAAGAAAAGGGGTTGTCAGTGTCGTAATTTTAATCTTGTTATTTTATACAAAAGCGCAACCAGACTCTTATACGAGTAAAATGTTATTACTTAACTCTTGTTCAACTCTCACCAGTTAATGATCCCTCGATATTACGCCTAAAAAAGCTGAATAGGGGGAAACCAAGCCTTTTTTCCGCTTAAGGCCGCGATTTATTTTACTGTTTCACGGTCCGCACCGACTCCCCTTTCCTCGTTATTCATTCCCAGTTATCACATTTAATCAAACCAACTTTACAAAAGTGCCTTGTCGACTAAAAATTGATCTAATAAATCGTGAATCCGAATGCAACGTTAACCAAAAGTACAGACGGATTGTTTCGAAAACCATATTATGAATATTCAACAGTCCTAATTAAATACTAGCGCTGTAGTAAAATTAACATAATTTATTCGTTAAATTATAGATGGTGGTAATCTTCAATCAAGATAAGAAGCAATCACCTAAAGCCATACGTTTAAAATAGCTTGCGTCATAGTAAACTTTAATTTATAAATTTGGAACTTACCACTTTTCCACAACTCTGGTTGAAATATCTACAATCCTAGTCTCGCACTGTGTTCGTGAAGGTTGGCATCGCGCAGGGTATACTGTGTCCAGACGCGCGCGTCGCGTAGGCAACGGACCGCTACTGCCGTGCCGCTGCCGAGCCTCCGAGCCTCCGAGCCACCCCGCCCGCTTCCTGCCAGAGCTGACGCCATCCCTTAGGAAACGCAACGCTTTAGGTAAACCAGTGTAAAGTGAGGCCACGATTTATAACAGATATGCGTAATAGGAAATCATATTTACACTGGTTAACGTAAGTTGAAAGCCTTAGCGAAGGTTGGGAATGTTGGGATTCAGACTGTCGTGACGCAGAGCTAGGTAAACCTAGGGAAATCTCCTAGCTCGCTGCATAATTACAACCTTGTTTCTCCCTGATAAAGCTTCTGTGTATGAATCACTGCAAAAAAACCTAACTATTTTGTCTGTTTACAATGACCATGCATGATTTGTTAGGCGCGGCTCACTTTGCATTTTTCATTGTACCGCTATCGCTATAATAGGTCTGATTTGTATTGAATATGTATATCGTAAGAAATATATTCTTTTAAATATGTAGCTACGACTCTATTATTTACCAAGCCGTAAAGTTTTGTATACATGTTTTGGTCACATTAAAATGTGTCCATATTTTCAGACGTGACCTACCTACCTGTGTGTGTGCTTACCTACTATTTTCTTTATATTTTCCAATGTACTACAACCTTTAATAATAACTAACGTAAAGTAGATACCTAACTAAAGTTATTAGCTATGTATAGGTACATACCTACAGTACATCAAAATTTTGCGAGCAATTTTTACTTAGCCCTATACAAGCTAGTGCATTACATACTCGTACATATAATTGTTATCTTATAAAAGTTTATTTAGTCAGTAACTCAGTAGTACAAACAAAATCAATATAACATCATTTGCTTACAGTTACCATCGCAGCAACTATCAGTCCCATAGAATAAACAGGAACTAACTTGACATTATCTATTTAGGTAATGCATTCAACAGGGATTTTTCACTCCAGTTAAGTCTTTCGGCATCTGCGGGTTAAGGCGGCCGATAAAATCCATTCGTCTGTAAACTGGAATAAGGGGTCTCATTCCGATTGCTCGCCGAGTGCAGGCAAAGGAAAAAATCAAGTGAACCAGTTTAAAGTGCGCTCTTGAAACACTGCACCGCTTACACCGCTCGCTACAATAAGTCGTGTTGTCTGTCATATACCTACAGACGACGTCAAAAATATGTTTAAACCTTTGGACCTTATTACAAAGGAGTAAAGTGCAAAAGTATAAACATATTTTTGTCGTCGTCATATTTTGACTGTACTGACTCGCCAACTCCCAAGAGTCATGTGTGAAGCGGATAAAACCGTACGTGTTTTATTAAATTACGTTCATTCATGCTTCAACGTAACTTTGGTTTGTTGAAACTTACTATAATGACTATTGTAATGTACACTTAAGATGCTGACAACACCCGATGACCTTCAAATTGACTTTACTTAAACAGTTTTACGTAAACTACTTATTTTGGGAAAGTAAAAAAAAAATATCAAATTTTTCCAAATATATTGAATATAGTTAATATTTATTGTATTTGGAAGAAATTTGTTCATTCCGATACACGATCGGACGAAATCGGCTCGATAATACGTCTTAAAATTAGCTTTAAACAGTTGTAGGGTAAATCGCTAGTAACTGGCCACCTCATACTAATTTTGAACTCTGTGCACCTATAAACATAATTCATTTTAGTATAAGGTTTTAATTACTTGTCACCTTTCAACAACAGGCCAAGTTATACTAAAATGAATTCTGTACGTAGGTAAATAGAGTTCATTTTTAGTAAGAGTGGCCAGTTACTGAACGGTGGCCAGTTACTGGCGATTTACCATGTGTCTTTCATTTCTTGACTTACACCTCTGTAATTATAGCACAAAATTCCACCGCACTAATACTAAAACTTCATTAATTTATATTTCTCAATTAATGCGTAATTATTTTTTAATTCATTGTTTTGGGAAGTTTGCAAAGAGCTCCCATACTAATCGTAACACAGTGTTTCTCTTTTACTCGCACTGAAAAAGATAGGGATGGAATTTAGCTGTTGTCAGCCCCTTAATGCATAACCTCGGATCTCATGGCTCTTCTACATGATGGGCCATCATAGGGTCGCAGCCATGCGTTAGAGGGAGCTAACGATATTGCGATCTCGTTCCGTCGTATAGCTGCGTCCCTATGATGGCTCATCATATAGAGGCAGCCTCAGTCATTTGTTATAGGACTCGATCAAGTTGTAACGTTAAGGGGGCCCACCGACTATCAGTCCGCCTGACGATATCGGCCTGTCAGGTCAGTAAAAGTAGAACATAAATATGACAGGTCCGAACAACTGACAGGCCAATATCGTCAGGCCGACTGATAGTGGGTGGGCCCCATAAGAGGAAGAAAATGGCCGCCGCACAAGGTCGTGGCTATTATTGGCGCTAACGCGAACGTCGAATATTTAAATTTCGTTATCTCCTTCGCATTTTCCTATTCGAAATAAAGGCATGCAGACTATACCGAATTTAGATGTAAGAAGTTCGCGGTGGGTTCCATCCATTTGGCATAACTTCTGTGGCCAGAAACGCATCTGGCATAACATATTTGGCATAATTGTTTTTCGAAGAATATTAACATTGCAGAAATCATCAGTTCGCATAATATACAATTGGGTAAATGTTTGCGTATCCGAATTTCAAATCGGCTAATATTCACACGGCCGCTTTTTGATAAGAATAATTTTGTTTTGCATACAATTCAAGTGTCCGAAGCTGTCAATTAGCATAATCTGCTTAGCATAATAGATTTTAGCAGAATGTTTGCAAGGCAGAAAACGAATTATGCATAAGGTACAATTAGCAGAATTATTTTCTGCGCGAACTACATATAAATACTACTTAGTACTTATACAGGTACCTATGCATAATGATGACAGGTACCTATGCGTAGTGTGTATTGCTGTTTCGTTCACCGGAGCAGGACACAGCCCCAGTATGAAATGCGCCTTACAGGATGAATAAACGAGACAGCGCTACACATGAGCTAGAGTTTGATATCTGCCTTTCTAACACATAGGATTAGAAAGAGACAACAACTTTATGCCAAACGTTATTTCGTTTGATGAAAATTATGCGTAGAGTACATATGCGGAACTTGGCTATGCCAGTAGAGTTTATGCCAACAGTAGTTTATGCTTAAAGTTATTATGCGACGCAGAATTATCACAAAAAAAGTTATGCCAAAGATAGGGGAACCGTTCGCGGTAGCGACAGGCTGTTACTGGTTCGACTAGACTGCCTGTGCTCGGCAAGAAATAGGGAATATACATATTATAAGCTCATGTGGGATTACCGTCTTTAAGGGTGACTCGGACCCGCGCCCCGTTGAAGCCATTCAAACTGGCTTAATAATCACCCTGCTCTTGGTGGGGGTTTGTAGGCATTTCACTTTCAATGAGAAGTTGGGAACAAATTAGAATATTATAAAAATGTTGAATAGGTATTAATGGTAAAACGTTTTGGATATAATCCCATCTATACACATTCGTTTGAACATTGTACAACCTATGCATCAATACACGAACTAACGAACTAATCCTGCTAGCGTTTGTCCCGGCTTCTTGCCACGGCTCTATTGAGCCCGGGGTTCGCTCTGCAACCTATCCCCAGGAATTGGCCTAGGGACTTGTTTTTACGAAAGCGGCTGCCGTCTGACTTTCCAACCTAGAGGCGAAACTGGGCTTTGTTGGTATTAGGTTTAGTTTTCCTATGATATTTTCCTTCAGCGAAAAGCGACTGGTAAATATCAAATGATATTTCGTACAAAAGCTCCGAGAGATTCAGCCGAGCCGGGGTACAACCCGAGACCTCCGAATCGAAAGTCTGAGGTCTTACCATCAGGCTACCAGCGCTTCTTACTAACAAGCAGAGTCTCAGCCTATAGACACACATACGGTCAAATTCATGCCCCTAAATTATTAATAATACGAGGTCATGTCGTGTTAAGTTTCTAATTTAGTTTGTTAGTAAATATATTGGTTTCAAATTTGCAGATTATTTTTAAATGAGTGGCTATAGTAGATAGCAGATAGCGCACAAGGAGCCCATAAGTTGCAGAGACACGTACGATATAAAACGTCCCTGTGTCACTTAGAGACTTTATTGAATTTGAAATAAAAAAGCTGCCACGCGATAACAAGAATTTCTTTTCTAAGTGGATTACTTCAACTTTTTCAATATACCGTGACTAAATATATACAAGCAGTAGAATTGTTTCTTAAGAGTTATATTTAGTTAAATTTAATAATTCTTAAGAGTTCTTTCGAACTTAAGAGTGGATCACAAATTGGGGTATTTTTTTCGCGACTATGGGAGCCTTATGAGTTCTGATTTAAGCAGTTTACGAATATGTGTATATGTTGTATGTAATTGTGTAAGATATTATTATTATTTTTAACGTTTTAAAGGTGTGTAAATAGTTATTTGTTATACAAGTGGTGAAAGTTGTATTTTACGTGCGAGTGTTATTTGAAACACGAGCTAGCGAAAGGATTCTATTATTGACCACGAGCGAAGCGAGTGGTTCAAAAATAGAATCCTGAGCGTAGCGAGTGCTTTAATACACGAGACGTAAAATAACTTTCACCCGTGTATAACACAAAACTTTTCACCTCACTACAGCGAGGAAAATAAGAAAAAGGGTGCATTTTGCTCGGTTTCCCGTAATTCCTCAGGTGTTTAATGCTTCTTCATCACTCGAATCACTAATTTTTAACAAAACAACCCAGAAAAACATGCGAATATTTAACGTTGATATGATGGATGAATTGAAAGGAAAAGTTTTGACGTAAAAGGTTTTATTAAATGTCAGATGCGTTTTGTTCGTACGTAGACTTATTCGGCTGTCAGAACAATTTATCCGTTTTTACAAAAAGAATGAAGATTAATGTTGAATGCTGATATTTATGAATTAAAATAAAGTTGTAAGACTGTATTAAGTGTTTTTACTCGATGCAATTCATTAATTGCGATGTTAAAAATACTGCACTTTTAACGTTTTACGTTTTGTTAGCTGTCAAATGTCACTTAAGCCACTTGTCACTTATGTCAAAACTCTTTCACCACATGTGGATAAAAAGCGATTTTCACAATAGATATTAAACAAACAAAAAGGGCTTTCCGAGCTAGTGAGGTGAAAAAAATATTGTGTTACCTATTGTATGTTTAATATTATGCGTGATGCATTAATTAAAACCTTTCGGAAAGTATAATCATATTTAATAAAACCCGATAACCAATATTATTCCTAAAATATATAACAACTCATATTATAATTGCACCGTTATATCTTAATTACATTTTTATCTTCCGCAACCCAGCATGATAACATACGGTAAAATTGTACTAAGGAACAGATATTTTAAAAGTGACTTCATAATAGCCATCAGGGCCAATAGCACCGATATGAGACAAATGAATTTCCGTGAGTTCCAACACGCCGAAGTCGAAGTCACCAAACTTATCGAATATGGCCGAACCATCGAATGGGATCCTTTTATTCTTTACTCTGACATCCTGAGATGATCTGCCCCGGTACTTAATATTCAGGAGCGTTACGTGCAATCGAACGCTGTCTCGTCCGAATTCATTTTTATTCATCAAACCTGCAAACAAAATTCCAATCAGACGAAAACAATACCACTTAAGATCTGTGTCTGCTTCCTCCTAGTATTTGTCCCAGCTTGGAGTCCGCTTGACAACCTAATCCCATGAATTAGCGTAGACACTAGTTTTTAGTCAAAACGGAACCCTTATAGTTTCGCCATGTTCGTCCGTCCGTCCGTCCGTCCGTCCGCGGTCTAGCTCAGTGACCGTTACCACTAGAAAGCTTGGTTTGAATATGTGCATTAACCAAGCCGACAAAACGGTAGAATAAAAAAGCGAAAAATATATTTTGTTAGGTTTTTCGTTCCAACCAAGTTGTATGGGGTATCGTTGGATAGGTCTTTTAAAAAGAACAGTTTTTGGATAAAACTAAAACTCTCGGAAATAATAGCTCCGAAAGTTTAAAACAGTACTGTACTGTACAACAATACCTACAGCCTTTGAGCATAGGTGTTTTTTGTTTACAATTTTGATGTTAAGCATTATTTCCCTATCCTAACAATGTACGGTAACGGTAAATGTTATATTTTATTTATAAATATAGAAAACTTCACTTAATAACACTTTCAAGGTACTTAAAAAATATGAAAACTGAAGGTACCAAAAATGTAAATTTAAGTCGGTGCGACATATTGCAAATATTCTATGCAGTTACTACTAACTTCAACAAAACATGCCTATTAGTTTAAATTAATTGACAAAATAACTTAAACATAGATGGAAACGATGGACTAAACTTTCCAGTTTTGTATGAAAATCGCATTGGTGCTCAACACTTCTGGCCAAGGCTGTATATACTATTATGTAACTCGATACCTTTTCTGCTGTAGAAATCCACAATTCTATCAGCCAACTGTTGAAGAATGCCGGGCGTAGACTCATGTTCTTCGACGTTAGCATAAAGAACCTTTACTTTTTCGGAACTGTTACCCATGTGGGACAAACCTTTAACCCGAATTTTCAGAGGCAAATGATCTTGAAGCAACGGCCTAAAATAAAACACTCTTATTAAAACTTAAAGGTCGTATGTCATGTAATGAAGGTTATTAGTGCTGATAATATTTAGAGTTTAGTTAGATCTACTAAACTGATCTTCGTAACATACCGTCCCTAAAACCAACGTCAAGACACTCAAGACTTAGTTGGCTGATAAATCAGGGCTATTAAATTTTTCGAGATATTTCCATAAAGATGAATACTTTAAGCTTTATTATAAAGGTACAAAAATGCCAATACCTCGAAAACTATGCTATTTTCAATAGGACCGAAATTGCTTATTCTGATAGATAGCCCATCCGCTATTTTATCAGCCCTTTATACCTAACAGTTACTATTTAAGAAGTGACAACTAACCCAGTATATTAACTTTTTCTACTTATTCGTTGGGGCCTATTTGACCCACTATAGTGGGCTTCATTTTAATTGTTTAACATACAATGTTGAATAGTTGAATGAATTTCGCTACAGACTTATTTATAATAAATAGACATTCTATAATAAGTACTTATACTAACACCTAGGATTAATAGTCAATTACTAACCATTATATGTGTGTAAATGTTAATGTATAATTTTATTTTAATGTTCTGACATCCACAGCTATAACACTAGAAATAAAAACAAGCTTGCTACCAGACGATGTCGTGTCCGCAAAGCATATAAGTCATTTTTTGGCCAGGGTATTCATATTTATAACAAGTTACCCGTCGATGTTTTGAATCTATCATTTCCCGCTTATTACAGGGTCGGGGACTATATGACAGACATATATGCATGGCCCAAACCAGAATCTATAAAATCATCTAACATTTAGAGGACACAGTTCAAGTAAGAAAGAATATCAAACGTATTGCGAAGCAGTCAGATTTGGATTTTATTTTTATTTTTCATTTTAATTACACAATAGGCAGGTACATGTCTGTCTCTCAAGCTGTTTTGATATGCCTTCTTGAAGAACTACGCATTATTGTATATAGTATCTTTAATGTATTTGTAGTACTGTTTTGAAAAAATAAGTCCCGCCGAGTTTCTTGCCGGTAATAAGTAATACTTCTCGGGTCAGAGGTGTAGGGTTAGAACCGGCAGGGCCGTAGCCAGAATTGCAGTTAAGATAGGGCAGTGCTAATTTAAGGTAGGGCACGGCGAATTTTAAGGTAGGGCAATAACTTTATTTTCATACATTTTTCACCCGATTGTAGTTTTTAAGGTAGGGCATTAGTATTTTAAGGTAGGGCATTGCCCCCAAATGCCCCCCCCTAGCTACGGCCCTGAGAACCGGTGGTAGTTTCTTTTCTCTCTGACGTTCATAAGTGCATTGTAATGTGCCTAAATTGAAGAATAAATATCTTTTATCTTTTTTTATCTTTTATGTTTTTTTCACCTCAGCACAGCTCGTACAAGAGTTCTTTGCTGCCTAAATTCAAAGAGGAAGTAATATTTCAATCGTCATAATATCGCTTTTTGAATAGCAGAACCCCGATGAACACTAAATTAGCTTGGAAACCTAATCACATGATTTGGCGCAGGCCCTAGTTTCTAATCAATGTGCTTACAATATTTCGTTTCAAAATATTGTAAGCTCAAAAATACTTATTTATAGTAAAAAAAAAAGTCAATAGTAAAAAAAAACACAAAGTCAATAATTTCGAAGAAGTCAAAAATGGTCAAAAAATTTCAAAAAAGTCAAATTTTTTGAAGAATAACGAAAAATTCCAAAAACTCCAAAAAATAAAAAAAATCAAACAAATAAATATTTATGTCTATTGTATTGTATTGTTCTATGAAGCCATGTGTTTTGAAATAAATG
The DNA here is from genome assembly GCA_911728535.1 of Pammene fasciana. NCBI lineage: Eukaryota > Metazoa > Arthropoda > Insecta > Lepidoptera > Tortricidae > Pammene > Pammene fasciana. Next base: position 8,778,805 of record OU452277.1, on the reverse strand, counting down.
TATTTTGATTTGATTATATTAAAATCCGTGTTTTGCTATCCTGTAAAATAACAGAAACTATATCTGAACGATGCAACCGATGACTAATCACAGTAATCACCATTATGGGCTGGCTGAGATGCGGAATCAGTATCGCGTATCGCCATTATACGCGCCACCAGCATACACTGTGTGTATTTGCGGCATACTCCAGCGCTCCTTTTGTATGTGGGTTTAAGCCTCGGTCGTGCCGGATAAAGCAAAAAAAATCGTTTAAGAAAAAAATTCAAAAATATGACGTTTAAATGTGATCAGGATCCTTATCATGCACAGACAAAGGTTAAGTCGGCTACCAGGTGGCTTGGATTTGATAAAGGTGCCACCCTTCTGCATATCGACTAACCTTGCAACACTAAAATCCTACAATTTTCACGTTGTAGGTATGTAAATTAATTTTCTGTTGTATTCATTATTATATATGAATAAATTTTGATTATGCTTTAAATTCAAAAAAAAACTAACATGATAATTTTCTCCTTAGCTTTTGTAAGCAGGTTTGAAGCCAACGTGCTTTCCTCGTTATCCGCTAAACACATGACTCCCACGGTTAGGTGGACTTTGCTGGGTTTGATGAAGATGCTTTCATCTAATCCACGGTTTTGACATTCACGAAGAACGGTTTCCTGCAACACATATACAGGTACAATGTGATCATGAAGGACAAAATGTTTTAACAGTGTAGTGTAGGTATTGCTGATCATATGTATACAACGTGTTACTTAGATACATGTAGTTTGACAGAACATGACACAAAACGACACGATGAATTTAGAGTTAATAATCGAATAGAATTGCAAGGAAAACTAAAAATAAGAATAACTTTGGAAATAAAAGACCGATTAAAGAATAAATACTCTAGATCAATTAGCAATAATACAAATCAGTTGGGGTGAGGGGGTTTTCAGTCGCTCAAGTAACACGTGGTATACAGACTAAAATGTCCCGTAAACTATTCTGGAATTTGTCTATTCAAAGATAACTTTGGCAACAAGCTGGATTTTAATTATTATTGGGACTTCGTTAGCATCAAATTAGTCTTATACTTACCTGAAATCGAGTAAAATTGTCCATTATATCCGGCGTATTCATAGGTATAGAAATGAAATGCGTAGGCTTCTGTTTCAAACGCGATGACACCACTATCCTATGGATTTGGCGACTTGCGGCTTTCACGCTCTAAAAAATAATGTTATTTTTAATTATTTTTGCATGTTTTTAGAGTGGGGCCTTGCACTTATACACTAGTTTAAATTGTAATTAAATCAAATACAGATATTGGAAATATAATCAACCCAGTTGGATTTGAACCAACATTGATACGCATTGTCGGGGCAGTTATGCGTTTAGGTCTTGCGTCTTGCCCGTGATGAAATTGCTTCAATTTAACTAAATATTTATTTTAAAAATAGAAAAGGCTTACTTCAGCTGTAGGTCCCATTATCGTGATATTGCCATGTTGACCATGTTCAGGTATCTTCAGTTCCGTATTGGTTTCGTGCTCAATACTGCCTTTCGTCTGTTGTTTAGTTCCTATTATTAATCCAAAGTACTTCCTAAAACCGAAGTTAATAAATGAGTAACGAGCAATATGTATAGGCACGTTCTAAAATGAATTATGAATCCCACTCCCAAATGGAACATATCCTCGATTTGAATTCCGCAACAAAGCATGGATAAAATACGTAGGTAGCTAAAATGCATTGCGCTTAGAAAGTATTAATTTCATAGGCACACCATAGAGGTTGAAATGGGGTGCTGGCGCAGAATGGAAAGTATTAGTTGGACGGAAAGAATGACAAATGAAGAGATTCTGAGTATGGTAAGAGAGAGAAAAGCGTTGTCTGCTAAACTGTTAAATTGCCGAAACGGCAAAAACCATACACAGGAACAGGAGGGGCTTGAGATGTTAGCGGCCACCTAATACGGCATGACTACTTCTACCTTAAACGGCTATTAGACATTGCAACCTGCAGGGCCCAATCTGTTGTGTATCCTGCCTCTCCCTACCCCTCCTTCAGCTCCCTACGGGCCCTACCTTTAATTACACCTTCCAACCTGACAGATTGGGCCCTGCAGGTTGCAATGTCTAATACCGCTTTTACTAAGCAGGCAGAAAACCTAAAATCAGTAGAATCACTAAATACAGAAGAACGCCTCAATAAAGAAGATTGGAGATTACTCCACCGACAAGAGTAAAGCATGATTTTAGAATAAATAGGTTAGGTACCTAAGTTAGGTAAACAATATTATGCTTCGCCTTAGGGCTCGCAAGAGCAAGTTTAAAAAGTGTTTGCCCAATTTATGAACCCGTGACTACAGTATATAAGTGCTTGTACAGTCGCCATCAGATATATCGGAGCGGCCAAGGTGGTCACAAATATCTGAACTACGACTCTATAGTGAATGCGATAAAGTGCATGTTCAGATATTTCTGAGTACCTACCGTGGCCGCTCCGATATATTTGATGGCGACTGTACTAAGCGTTGCATTGCTATTCATAACATGGTGAATTTGCTTCAAATTAGCGTTAAAATTTCGTTGCAGAATACCTACTGGTATTTATAATAATGTAGGTAGAATATTTATATTTACTTGGAAACATGAAAACTTGTGCTGTATCGAGAATCATCAAGTTCCACTATTTCTAAATTTTCATAGATGTCACTGTACTCGTTGTCGCCGTCCATTTCTGTAACTATGAAAGAAAAGGTTACCTACATGATATAGGTAATAGTTAGGCACCTGTAGGTAAATAATGAAGAAAACTTTAAAAAAAAGTAAATCAAATTAAGTCCCTTGGATCACTGTTAAAGTATAGGTAACATAAATACGTTAAGAAAAATCTTGCTAGCGCGATTCAAGATTGCGGTACACAATACATTTTCACTTCTCATGCTCTTAAAATGTTACTTTAGTCTCGCAGATCGGGACTAAGACTCTTTATAAGGGTCACCACACACCTAGCGGTTTTCCTCGCGGAATTAGCGGAAGTAGCGGAAATTCATAGACAAAATGCTTAATTTGTCTATGGTAGCGGAAATTTGTCTATGGCTTCCATACAAAAAATCTGCTACCATAGACAAATTTCCGCTACCATAGACAAATTTCCGCTAATTCCGCGAGGAAAACCGTAGGTATGTGGTGACCCTTAATCTCCAGGGACTAAAACATTTTTTTTTAATTTACTTTGGAAACCCCTAAACAGCCACTCACGGTGTTTATGAATGGACGATTACCGCCCTTTTTAGTGATTGTGCATCACGTGCATAGACAGTTTTGGACCACGCATATAACCTCAAAATGACTACTGTGCGAAAATATTAGGGTCACCACACACCTAGCGGTTTTCCTCGCGGAATTAGCGGAAGTAGCGGAAATTTGTCTATGGTAGCGGAAATTTGTCTATGGTAGCAGATTTTTTGTATGGAAGCCATAGAAAAATTTCCGCTACCATAGACAAATTAAGCATTTTGTCTATGAATTTCCGCTACTTCCGCTAATTCCGCGAGAAAAACCGCTAGGTGTGTGGTGACCCTTAAACAAACTCGATTAATTAAAAAAAAAAAACATAAACCGCCTAACAAATTTTATTGATAATTTCAATATTTGCCATTATAAATATTGAGATTTTGTGTAGAATGTAGTTATTTTTTCCTCGCATTCAAAGTGAAAAGTATAGTGTTTAACGCGAGACTAAACAACCATAATGGCTTGTTTTAGTCCCTTGTTGAACAATCTACTATTTTTTCTAAAACCTATCGTGTGTGGTATCATATGAAAGGGCTAATAGAGGCGGTTCTACAAATATAACACATCATTACATTTCAGCCATTTTTTTTGAACAAAAATAATTTTCACAACATACCAAGTTTGGGCTCCTCCAGAATCTCCAGATACGATATGGCTGATTTTTTTTTTGTACAATATATCACAAATGATACTTGATACCCTCATCCCTCATATCTAACCCCAAGAAAGCAATTTTGAAAATAATTTCATTAAGTATTCATTTTTATTTTTTAATATTACAAAATAATTACGCAGTACAAAATGTACTGAAGTAGAGTTCTACTACAGTTCTACTCTACTCCAGTACATTTTGTACTGCGTTACTTGATAATATTGAAAAATTTAAAATAATATTATTAATTACAAAAAAAGATGAATCAGCAACCCCCTCCTAAGGGATTTTTTTTTAAGAACTAGCTGTGGATCAAAAATTTTGTTTTAACCTCTAGTATGTGTGTGTCAAATAGTTTAGCCTGTACATCGATTTGCGGCTTTATTTTGTGTACAAGGGGCACTATGAGTTCCCGATAAGCCTACTTAAACAGAGAATCGAACCAGCTAAAATTTTTTAACCGACTTCAAAAAAGGAGGAGGTTCTCAATTCGACTGAATTTTTTTTTTTTTTTTTTTTATCATAATTTTTTTTTTTTTTGTATGTATGTTACTCCATATCTCCGTGAATCGTGAACCGATTTTCAAAATTTTTTTTTGAATCGAACAGGCATAACCCCTAGATGGTCCCATTGTCACCAAGTCGGGATCTGATGATGGGATCCTGGAGAAATCGAGGGAACTCTTCAACTATTATAGGCACACCTATAGTGATTTCACTATTTTTTACAGCAACTCTGCCACTTCCTCTTGGAATAGCGGATCCTAAGTGAAGTCGGTTCTTTTTTTGTTTAAAATTATTTAAAAATAAGCACCCGCAATTTTATTCCCTTTATCGATGAGGTCAATGTTAAAGATAATCCTCATATTTAAGTACAGCAAGGGCTTTCATCAGATCAACATTGTATAAAACTAAAAAATCGGTGAGTGTAGTTATAACTTCTTTGATTATAAAATACCTAATGTAGTTATTCTAAAGATTAAGGTAGTTCCCCTCCAGGGCCCCTACATATATCCCTTTCTACTCACAATACCTATAGAATACACACAATACCTATAGTCTCAGCTTATCCTATATTACTTATTCAGAGTTTATTGCGATAGCAACCAAATAGTTATTTTTTTTTATGTTTAAATTTCTTATATAGACTTACCTGCCCGATTCTAAATCAGTGAGTGCAGTAACGAATAAAAACCCAAATCATTTATCTTATCACACTTATTTAATGATGACATACTTAGGTATTATTCATACGAATAAGGATTTGACGGTGGATCTTACTCACCTACTGGGAATGCTACTAAAGTTTTATAACGGCATCGGCAATAAAAGTTTTGTTCAATGAAATTGATCTTATTCTGGTTATCGGTTATCCTGTTTACAAAAGTTTCCACACACATGCGCAATGCGGTGACGCGACTATTTCTAAGACGCAGAAAACAGAGATAACCTATAATCTTGTGTCAGTCATCTTCAACTTACATTTAGGTAGGTAGGTATACTTAGAAATAAACCCTGAGTAACCTACAGTTAGTGTTTTGATCCGGTCAAATGTTATAGTTACGTACTTACGGCTACGGAAATTGCGATAACCACAACGGTACTAGGTATTACATAACATAACTCAATGACTGTACCATTTTTTAGTTTTTGGGAAATACCTAACTGCCAGCGATATGCTGTGTTGCCAGTGTAAAATAAACTACTAGTAACGTAGAGTTATATTCTCTTTGCTAGTAAAAGAAATGTACCCAGCAATGTACCTACCTATTTATCTTCCTAGTAAGTATAGTCAGACAACGCTAACTCTTTACCGACTTAGCATGTTGTAGTCTATTACTTACCTGATTTCAGACTTATACCTACGTTACGCACGCGTAAATCTTTACGCACTCTTTACGTTACCCATAAACTACTTACCTAAGCTTATTTTAGCTAAAGTCACGGTGGTAGTTGGTGGGTGGGCCCTGTATTTCTAGGTTAACCTTTTTACTGAAGAGGCACTATAAAACACAACTGCAGTCACTGAACACGTCATTTGTGCTAAATTCGGTACATTCTATGGTACATACCTGTCACTGATACCTACCCATTTATCTGGCCCTAAGACAACGTATACCTAAATAGAGGGGAACAGTACAATCTAAGAACTTTTGAGGTTCCAAGTTTGATAGATTTACTAGATAGCGCTGTAGTCGCTATCAGATATATTCTGTATTGTCAAGGCGATAAAGTGCACGTTCAGATGTTTTAGAGTACTTACCTTGGCCACTCCTATATATTTGATGACGACTGTAGTTACAGCCCCAGAATCAGGTACCGCTTAATGTATGAGGCTGTCCAAAGCCATCAAGTAAAGCTTTAAAACTTGGAGCCTCAAAAATGTACAGTATCTTCGCCAACTCTCAATAGACCATTTATGTCGCTTAAGTCCTTTGTGCCAATTTCCACCATTTTGGATATTTACCAAAAATGAAAAAAAAAATGTACATAACTATAGAACCTGCTCAAAAAATTTCACGGGAATCGGTTGAGAAATCCGACCTGTACCTAGATAACAGAGGCCAGACGGACATACGGAAATTTGCCCAAGCTGAAACAGAGATCTTCGCTGTCGCTCGGTCATAAATCTCTAACAGCGCATTTTGGCTATTTAAGGCCCGTCACAGACAATTTTGGAACGGCGACACCTCAGTTGGTCTCAGTGGCGGGTCAAAAAAATTCTTAGTCAAGCCGGTGCTCAGGCACCTGTAACTTAGGCAAGCCAACGGGAATCGTGTTCTATGGACGCACCTGCCACTGGTACGTCTTCTAATCATTAGTTTGCATTTAATGAAAACCGGTACCAACGAGTCATATATTTGAGAGATACAAAGGCGCAAATCTCTCACTGATTATTAGTTGAACTCGCATGGATTGAATTGGATGACAGTAACAAGAAAAACTATATTTACAATCATTTATTATGGAATAGATATGACGAAAGTAGGCTGATAATACCCATCTGGTCCAATAGCATGTCGCTGAGACAAGTGGATCTCAGTTAATTCCATAACACCAAATTCGTAATCTCTGAATTTCCTGAGGATCTCCGATCCATCGAAGGATTCTCTTTTGCTTGAAGCTCTGAGGTCTTGAGAAGAGCCGTTCCTGTACTTAGAATTGAGCAAAGTTACATGTAATTTGACATTAACGGGGTCCCACTCTTCTTTCTTCATTAAACCTAGAAAATAATTAATACCATTAATAACCATTATGCTATAATCCGTATACTAATATTGTTAATGGGAAATTAACTCTGCCTATAATCTGTCTGGAACTTTTTAATGCTTAAACCGCTGACAATGCTCAAACCAGAGCATATTCTTGTGGTCTTGAATGTATTTATCACGTAAATAACCACTTAAGGCGGGTAAGGGCGGGGATTTTAATTTTTATGTGCTCTAATTGAATCTCATTTAATTTTGAACCCCTTTTTGCTTTAATTATCTCGAAACTAGCTGGAATGGTGTATACCCGTCACCCGTGAAAGCAACCGTAGAGCTACTATCAAGGAAATCGACCCACAGAACGAGAATTATCAGATGAAAAATGAGTGTGATTCCATTCAAGATTTTGCGCCTGAACAATTTGGCGTACACGAAACGTAGGTACTCTCTTTTAACATAAGGTCCATCGGGCCCATTAGAGATGTAGACATTAATATACTTTACCCTACTATTTGTCTATATTCCTGAGTCTGAAATACTGCTAGTGTTTAACCTTTTGAACGCCAAGGATATGACGGAAAAATCGTGCCCTCAACGCCAGCGCGCGCGAGCGCGCAAGGCAATTATAATTTGGACGTGATATCACGTTCTGGCGCTGAGGACACGACTTTCCGTGCGCGTGATTTGACGACTTTGGCGGTCGAAGGATTAAAGTATTTACCTTCTCGACTGAAGTAAGCCACAACTTCGTTAGCTAACTGCTGAACAACACCGGATGTAGACTCGAATTCTTCAACGTTAGCGTACAGAACGTTTATGTCTTTAGGGTCGTCATTCATATACGACAAGCCTTTTATTCTAATTTTTAAAGGCAAATGTCCTCGAAGAAGGGGCCTGAAAGTCAAAATAGAATTTACTGAAATATTATGTATAGTCACGTCTGAAAATACCAATAACTCCCCTACGGATTTCTCAGTAACTTTACACGACTCTCGAGGAGACTTCAGTCTATACTAGCTATAGACGACTAGAGGCCATGCCAGCCGACTCCCCTAGCGAGTCCTTTTGTAACAACATACATAAATGAACTCCCCTGGGGAGTTCCCGGCATGCAGCGTTGTTTACGCATCGAGTGTGCCTTTGGTCGCCCCTAGCGAGCCCTTAGAGCCTTAGCATTCGGCGATGATCTTGGGTTTTGGCGTGGCATGGCAATGAAAGTGTTAATGTGACAAAAATATGTAGCCACGGCTCTATTACCAAGGCGTAAAGTCTTCGATACATCACTGAAAAAAAAGGATAACAAAACTACTTTGGCTATTTCATCAATAACCAAAGTTTGGTAAAGAGTTAATCAAGTTCATTTGTTAATAACACATGGTTTATGTATAAATAACAAAACATTTTGGTAAGAATAAGCCTTAGTTTTGTAGTCACTATTTTTATGTTACTGGTAGACGAAATTTGGTTGCTTGTAACAAATTATTTTTTTCAGTGATGTTTTTGTCACATTGTATCCATATTTTCAGTCGTGACCGTACCTATTAGCTCCATAAGCAAATTAATACCTGAACTGGACAATACGCAATACGCATAAACGTCACCTATCGCACCATTAACGTACATGCTAGTTATTGAAAGGTGGCCAGTTACTGCTAAAATATCTGTGTCTCTTATATAGCCTCAATTTTTTTAATCAATCGCTGGGGGAGTAAAGCCGGCAAGGCGAGAAGAGCCTCGGGTCGGATTTTTTTTTAATACCACGACGGTGGCAAATAATCATACGGTCCGCCTGATGGTAAGCAGTACTACGGTAGCCTATGGACGCCTGCAACTCCAAAGGTGTCAATTGCGCGCTGCCGACCCTTTACAACGGGACCAAATTTGCTTAACCCTTTAACCGCCATTGTCTGATATATGATGATGATGATGATGATCTCAGCCACAAGACGTCCACTGCTGAACATAGGCCTCCCCTCATTAAAGGGGGGGTTTGCCATACGCGCCACGCTTGGCAAGCGGGTTGGCGCGCGCAGTTTTTTTTTTGTTTATTGTTGTTTAGGCTTTCGGAAGATGCTGCTGCCCATCTCCCGGTATATTCCCTTAGCAGACTCCTACCACCACCACCAGACTGCAACCACGGGACGATATGGTGGGGGACAATTCTAAGGCCGGGCACCCCACGGCGTCTGATATATGATATGAGACAAAGTGACAACGTAATTGACACCTTCATAAATTATAACAGAGATCAAAAATTTAAGTTAAGTTTTTGACGTACGGCAGTTAACAGGTTAATCTGATGCGTAGCCTAGCCCACCAGCTGATCTATCAGCCTTTTAAGTCTTGAGGTTAGGTTTACGTATGTACTATGGGTATAACCAGTAGGTATGCGCTGCCTTTCCACTGACGCCGGATAGGCACCGGATGATGCTATTGGTTGATACCGCAAGTCTAACAGTTTTTAACAATGTACGGTCACGTCTGAAAATGCGGATGCATTTAATGTGACAAAAACATATATCCAAGACTTCGGCCTTGGTAATAGAGTCGTGGCTACATATTTTTATCACATTAAATATATCCATATTTTCAGACGTGACTGTACTGGTTTTAACTCAACGATTTTCACTCATTATTTTGACAAAAACGGGACTCTTTTTGGACGGGAGACCAAGTGCGGGTAGTTCGGAAAACACGCGCGACTAGGAGATGCTGATACAATTCCTCGCCAGTCTGCCTGCGACCACGAGCGTTACGATACTCTCGAAACGTCAGGAAAATAACATAAGTAAGAGTACGCGATTAAGCCCGGTTTTTGTCAAAATAATGAGTTCTTAACAAGTTACTAACATTATAACTTTCTCCTTGGCCTCTGTCAGCAGATTGGAAGCGAATGTTCTCTCCTCATTGTCCATTAAGCACAGAACTCCCATTGTTAAGTGCACTTTATTGGGCTTGATAAATATAGACTCCTCGATTCCGCGACTTTGGCACTCACGGAGAACGGTTTCCTGCAATATAATTGTGAAATGTGAAGTTTTCAAGTCAACGATATATAATTGCCGGTTGTTAATAGAATTTATTCTAAACATGTGATATGATTTTTTATGGCAGTAACTCCTTTTTGACAACATCGAATTTGACTTGAAAACGTCACAGCATAATAAATTATTGAAAATCGTAAGAATGTACGAAGCATAGATATCTGATATTCCTATGTTTGTGGTACGAAGTGTCTTCGCCTTCGGTACAAGGCGGGAAGAAGTTGATAACTCAAAATACAAAATTGAAGAAATTTGAACCTTATGAATTTTTTTTAAGTTTAAATTTCATAAACTTTTCATCTCCTCGTCGTTCCTCGGGCACATTCAACCCCGAGAACCCGACTATCGGGTTCCCTGTTCCCTGTTCGTAGCTACTACGCGCTGCATACGACGAATACCTGGCTACGGGCGTACGGGCTATGAGCGTAGCACGTCGCACTAGGCGGCACTGAACGTGCTAGGCAACACACTAAATTGACGCAAACACACTGCATAAACAAAATACCCTCACGAAACGAAATATCGGCATAACACGATATACATACACATCATACTCACATGTTTATCTTGTCATTAGTATACAGTTACCAAAATAATGAGGTTAACATGGATCTATGAAATATTACGAATATCGCACCACTCAGCACTCAGTTGTGATCTTGTGTATCACGGGTGAAATCGGCATATTAAATTTTTCGCGCTTTTGATGTGGCGCCATTTCCGTAATAATATAGTAGCTCAATGGAAGTAATTAGTAAAACCTATTAGTTTTCTCGAAAATAGAGTAAAATCGTGGGAAAGCATAACATACATTATGCGTTTCTAAAAACAGTTTTTTATTTGAAATACCTTCTAAGCATACTGCCATCAGGCCATCACGTTAGTATGGGGACTAACCTAATACTTCAGAAAAGATATCATCCATGGAGCTCAAGAATATAAATTAAAACGGATAGTTACCTTAAATCGTATAAAATTGTTTACAATATCAGGCTTATTCATAGGTATTGAAATGAAATGAGTGGGCTTTTGTTTCATTCGAGATGCCATGACAATCATATTAATTCGTCGTCTGGCAGACTTTACGCTCTGAAACAATTATTACGGATATTTAAATAAAGACAATTCCATTTAATCTGTACAATGTAAGCCTGTAATGCCTTTTCAAAAAAGCGTCTCGTTTATCTGATGTAATTATTTATATTGTTGCCTAGTGTCCTTAGTAAGACCAACAACCATTTTGACTGACACAAATCTGTCCTCAACTTTAAAATTTCATTGTAAAATTTCACCTTTAAATACTGGCTTTTCTTTGTTTCAGTTTATGGTGTATTCTAAAACATTCGAGACTCCAACTGTTACATCCAATAAAGAAAAACTATCTTTATAAGAAACCCGATTTCTTGGTAACTACATTTTGAGTAACACAAGAGACACTAAAGACTGTCAGTCAAAAAGTTGATTGGCCCAGTACGTAAGTTGGCTCCATTGATTATATAGTAAATTTGTTAGTTCACGCCTGAGTTATAAATTCATGGGTGGACACCCCTTCAATTATTTAATACGTTTTATACCTCACATTGATTTGGAGCCCCTGATGAAACACGAGGGGTGGTATAACTTTGTCCACTATGTGTGCCAGTCTGTGGCACCATAGCTTTTAAACGAAAGGAATACAATTATTTATTTGAAAACAGGTTTTCTAATGACGGTTCTTCAGTAACATTCAGTAGTGTTTACATTGTTAACTTAGAATAACTATGTGGGTGTTTACTAGTTGTTTCGTTGAATATAAAGCCTTACGGTAGCACTTGGGCCAAGAATAGTAATGTCTCCGTCTTTGCCTTGTCTTGGTATTTTAATTTCTGTCTTAGTCTCATGCTCAATTCTGCTTTTTGTATACCCTTTTCTGCCAATGATTGAACCAAGGTAATGTCTGTAAAATAATAAACATTATGAAAAATTTAATAATATTTGTATGTACATATAAGCAGTAGGTAAAGATACTCAACAGGGGGTGAAAAAGGGTTGAAAAAAAGAAGAACTATCCTAATAATATGTGACCAAAATAAAATAAACTCTACTGCTTACATACATATTATTATTTATGTCACCCTCCTAAAGGCACTTCAGTAGTTGTACTCTTAGTTATGTAATATTTTTATAAGAACTTATTGTACCTACATTTCTTTGAAATCCCAGTTTTAATAGCAAATTTGTTAATTACTTCAGTATTTATAAATAAACATCGGGGGATAACTAACTGTTCTAAACATAGCTACTAAATAAAAACTAAAACACAAATTAGGATGTCACAAGCGATTGATAATCTTAATTTAAACCTAACCATTCACTGGATTTAAACCTAAGATCTTGCTCCAGAAGTGGACAGGCAGCAAGTTCAATACTAATTGGGCTAATCACATGGACCATTTCAATGCAAAGCACATGTATTTAATAAATTACCTATCCTCCTAAATATTTATTAACAAAAAAAAATAAAGCTTATACAATAATATATTAAACTAAGTAAATAAAAACTAACAAAACTTACCTAACTTGCGTAAACTATAGGCCCTAAAGCAAAATGACAGATATCTCCAACCCCGCTGCCACATGGTAGAGTGCCCATAAGGCTGAAAGCATTACCACGCTGAATGGCAATTACGCCAATACGCTGAGCGAGGAACGAAATTGAAATAATATTCAATTGAAACAATGTTGTATTTGTTTTATTTTGTTCCATAAGAAAAACACTGCAATTTAGTATGGTAGGCCAATAAGGTAAGCTAAATATACTTTTAATACTTACTTAGGCACATGAAAACTTGTACTATATCTGGAATCATCGAGTTCCACTACTTCAAAATTGTCACTTTCATCATTTTCATCACTATCCTTGTAAACAGCATCTGGAATGTTGTAGATAAGCAATTAACTTTAACTATAAAAACAAATAAATTCGCATCGAGGTTTATGAAAGTAACAACGTCCGTTCCTATTTAGAAGTGGAAATGATACAACAGCGTGGTCTTATTACCATTTTCATATAAATCATGTTCTTGAAAGGTATTTACATCGACTGATGTATCGGTGTTTCTATAACACCTTCCATCTACCCACACAAGCTCCGGTTTTAGAACGTTATACGACATTTCGTCGACACTCCTTAAGGTATACTTAATTAAAAACCATAAGTAACATTGATTTGTAACAACCAAAACATTTCCAATGAGAAATACATGAGAAATATGCAAATATCACAAATTCAGAGTACTCTGAAAATCTTAAATCTTACTTATCAAAATCAAATTGATTAATTTGACATCGACAATACAATTTGACATTTTTGACATATCCTTTGCGTTCAGAAATGAAAAAATTAAGCGAACTACACATACATTACACATGCTACATTTAAACTAATGGAAATTATGGCTAATTTGTTTGTGTTTGTGCAAAATGCTAAGTTCATAGTTCCATAGCTCTACTTAATACAGAATTTATAGTAGACGTAGTAGTAATAGTTTTTGTAATTTGTACAACAAGAGAGGAAAGTTGGTTTTTCTTGCGAGTGTTGATTTTGAGTCCCGAGTAAGCGAAAGATTCTATAATTGAATCACGAGCGAAGCGAGTGATTCTAGGTTTGAATCTTGAGCGTGGCGAGGGCTCTCAAGAACACGAGATGTAAAAAATATCCTCTCGTGTGACACGTACATACAACTTTTCACCTCAGTAGTGAGAACATATTAAATTTAAAAAACACATTTATTTACATTCCCGAATGAAAGGCATCATCATTATGACGAAAACCTTCTAGAAACAAAATTTCACTCCCTGGAGTGATGAAAGTCGCACTTTCGTCACTCCAGGGAGTGAGGAAAGTAGGCTTGTTCAAAATGCTGAGGTGAAAAATACTTTTCACCATTCCTCCCAAATTCCTCCTCGGAACGCGATCTTTATACCTTGAAAGCGGAGGGGAAAACCCACGTTATGGCCAAATATGAAGAGCGACCATTCGCTTATCTAATTTTGTTTTAAATTATGACATGTAGGTAACGTAACCTACTCATTTACAAGGTGCACGCAAGCTAAATTTTAGGGCCCGTAACCGAAACGGGGAATCAGAACAGAACTTTTACCCCTTTATTCATACAAGCCTCACAGATTTACGAAATGGCTATCTCCCTTTTAGACTAAGATTAGGTGGTAGTGCACCCTACCTAATCGGGTAGCAAGATTCGGCATATATAGGGGGTAGCACCTTAAAAAGTTATGACTTTTAGTATGGGACACTATGAGCCAAACCTGGAGCGTTCGGAATGCAGCCAACTTTTCGGGTACCAAAAAAAGTCAGAAAATACCTCATCGGGTAGCAAGATTCGACATATACAGGGGGTAGCACCTTAAAAAGTTATGACTTTTTGTATGGAACACTATGAGCCAAACCTGGAGCATTCGGAATGCAGCCTGATTTTAGGGTGCCAGAAAATATCGAAAAATACCTCATCGGGTAGCAAGATGAAACTAATGCCAAATGAAAGTACTAATCATCCTGTTAATAAAAAAAATTGGTAGTCGGTCCTAAACCTGGAGCATTTCAAATGCAGCCAACTTTTGTGATCGAACAAAAAACTCATCTGATACCATTACAACGTAGAAATGGCCCCAGAAGATGGTTCAAAAGACATAAACAAGCTTAATTTGACAGAATTTATCAAAAAGTGCCAAAATATTTCAGGTTTACTTACCCAAACTTATCACTTTCGTGATTTGGCTTAATTTTAGGGTACCTGAAGATTTAAAAAAATACCTTATTGAGTAGCACGATAATATGTATGCCAAATGAAAGGACTTATCATCCTGTTAATAAAAAAAAATAGCAGCGGGTCCTAAACCTAGAACATTCCAAATGCAGCCAACTTTTGTGATCGAACAAAAAACTCATCTGATACCATTACAACGTAGAAATGGCCCCAGAAGGTGGTTCCAAAGACATAAACAAGCTTAATTTCATAGAATTTATCAAAAAGTGCCAAAATAAATTAGGTTTACTCACCCAAACTTATGACTTTCGTGATTTGGCTTAATTTTAGAGTACCTGAAGATTTAAAAAAATACTTTATTGAGTAGCACGATAAAATGTATGCCAAATGAAAGGACTTATCATCCTGTTAATAAAAAAATATAGCAACGGGTCCTAAACCTGGAGCATTCCAAATGCAGCCAACTTTTGTGATCGACCAAAAAACTCATCTCATACCATTACAACGTAGAAATGGCCCCAGAAGATGGTTCAAAAGACAAAAACAAGCTTAATATGATATAATTTATCAAAAAGTGCCAAATTTATTAGGTGTACTCACCCAAACTTATCACTTTCGTGATTTGGCTTAATTTTAGGGTACCTGAACATTTAAAAAAAAAACTTATTGAGTAGCACGCTAATATGTAAGCCAAATGAAAGGACTTATCATCCTGTTAATAAAAAAAAATAGCAGTGGGTCCTAAACCTGGAGCATTCCAAATGCAGCCAACTTTTGTGATCGATCAAAAAACTCATCTGATACCATTACAACGTAGAAATGGCCCCAGAAGATGGTGCAAAAGACATAAACAAGCTTAATTTGATAAAATTTATCAAAAAGTGCAAAATTTATTAGATTTACTCACCCAAACTTATCGCTTTCGTGATTTGGCTTAATTTTAGGGTACCTGAAGATTTAAAAAAATACCTTATTGAGTGGCACGATAAGATGGAAGCCAAATGAAAGGACTTATCATCTTGTTAATAGAAAAAAATAGCAGCGGGTCCTAAACCTGGAGCATTCCAAATGCAGCCAACTTTTGTGATCGAACAAAAAACTCATCTGATACCATTACAACGTAGAAATGGCCCCAGAAGATGGTTCAAAAGACATAAACAAGCTTAATTTGATGGAATTTATCAAAAAGTGCCAAAATATATTAGGTTTACTCACCCAAACTTATGACTTTCGTGATTTGGCTTAATTTTAGGGTACCTGAAGATTTAAAAAAATACTTTATTGAGTGGCACGATAAGATGTAAGCCAAATGAAAGGACTTATCGTCCTGTTAATAGAAAAATATAGCAGCGGGTCTTAAACCTGGAACATTTCAAATGCAGCCAACTTTTGAGATCGAACAAAGAACTCATCTGATACCATTACAACGTAGAAATGGCCCCAGAAGATGGTTCAAAAGACATAAACAAGCTTAATTTGATGGAATTTATCAAAAAGTGCCAAATATATTAGGTTTACTCACCCAAACTTATCACTTTCGTGATTTGGCTTATCAGATGAGTTTTTTGTTCGATCACAAAAGTTGGCTGCATTTGGAATGTTCCAGGTTTAGAAGCCGCTGCTATTTTTTTTTATTAACAGGATGATAAGTCCTTTCATTTGGCTTACATCTTATCGTGCCACTCAATAAGGTATTTTTTTAAATCTTCATGTACCCTAAAATTAAGCCAAATCACGAAAGTGATAAATTTGGGTGAGTAAACCTAATAAATTTGGCACTTTTTGATAAATTTTATCAAATTAAGCTTGTTTATGTCTTTGGAACCACCTTCTGGGGCCATTTTTACGTTGTAATGGTATCAGATGAGTTTTTTGTTCGATCACAAAAGTTGGCTGCATTTGGAATGCTCCAGGTTTAGGACCCGTTGCTATATTTTTTTATTAACAGGATGATAAGTCCTTTCATTTGGATTACATCTTATCGTGCCACTCAATAAGGTATTTTTTTAAATCTTCAGGTACCCTAAAATTAAGCCAAATCACGAAAGTCATAAGTTTGGGTGAGTAAACCTAATATATTTTGGCACTTTTTGATAAATTCCATCAAATTAAGCTTGTTTATATCTTTTGAACCATCTTCTGGGGCCATTTCTACGTTGTAATGGTATCAGATGAGTTTTTTGTTCGATCACAAAAGTTGGCTGCATATGGAATGTTCCAGGTTTAGGACCCGCTGCTATTTTTTTTTATTAACAGGATGATAAGTCCTTTCATTTGGCATACATATTATCGTGCTACTCAATAAGGTATTTTTTTAAATCTTCAGTTACCCTAAAATTAAGCCAAATCACGAAAGTGATAAGTTTGGGTGAGTAAACCTGAAATGTTTTGGCACTTTTTGATAAATTCTGTCAAATTAAACTTGTTTATGTCTTTTGAACCATCAGCTGGGGCCATTTCTACGTTGTAATGGTATCAGATGAGTTTTTTGTTCGATCACAGAAGTTGGCTGCATTTGAAATGCTCCAGGTTTAGGACCGACTACCAATTTTTTTTATTAACAAGATGATTAGTACTTTCATTTGGCATTAGTTTCATCTTGCTACCCGATGAGGTATTTTTCGATATTTTCTGGCACCCTAAAATCAGGCTGCATTCCGAATGCTCCAGGTTTGGCTCATAGTGTTCCATACTAAAAGTCATAACTTTTTAAGGTGCTACCCCCTGTATATGTCGAATCTTGCTACCCGATGAGGTATTTTCTGACTTTTTTTGGTACCCGAAAAGTTGGCTGCATTCCGAACGCTCCAGGTTTGGCTCATAGTGTCCCATACTAAAAGTCATAACTTTTTAAGGTGCTACCCCCTATATATGCCGAATCTTGCTAACCGATTAGGTAGGGTGCACTACCATCTAATCTTAGTCTATTTGTACATAGCAATGGGAATTTTGCCAATAACGAGATTACGAGCGACGTTAATCACGCTTTTATTTATCTAAATAAATATAGGCAACGATGTTATAGCTGTAAGGGATAGCTGTTCCTTACAAACAACAAGGCCTAGAACTCTAGTTACCGTTATTTTCGGATAACTTTATATTCGTGTCCAAGTTTGGGGAGATGGCAAGTTTAGGTAATAAATATAATACCTATAGATTCATTGCTGCGCTCTTTGATTATTAAACCAACGCTGCGCTGGTAGCCTTGCGGTAAGACGTCCGACTTTCAATCCGAAGGTCTCGGGTTCAAACCCCGGCTCGTACCAATGAGTTTTTCGGAACTTATGTACGGAATATCATTTGATATTTACCAGTCGCTTTTCGGTGTAGGAAAACATCGTAAGGAAACCGGACCTAATCCCAAAAAGGCCTAGTTTCCCCTCTGGGTTGGAAGGTCAGATGGCAGTCGCTTTCGTAAAAAACTAGTGTCTATGGGATTAGGTTGTCAAGCGGACCTCAAGCCGGGATAAGCGCTAGGAGGAAGAAAAATATACCTATATATTAATTACATACCTAAGTACCGTTATAGGTATTACCTAATACAATTAAACGCCATCTCTTTCTACTAGCGGGCTTTTTAGGATTTGATTTGGCGCCTAAATTGGCCGCTCCACTCCACTTGATCTACCCTAGGGTCGGCTCTGTTTACGGGGCCCATATAGAAAGCGGTGACTCTGGTGGTCGATGGGTGGTCAGTGGTCACCATCACCAGTCAGACCATTCAGTTACATTAGGTACCACAAAACAGATGATACCCTATAAGCGACATCTAGTTAAACTACGAGTATCAAACTCGGAGCACGATTATTTTTAGACATTATTCCGCTTTCGCTTTACTACTACCTCTATGTATATGTATATCCATTTTACTACATTATCTTGGAACACTGATAGCAGCTATTTAATACTTAAACATTATGTCATTGAGTCTAAACTAAGTTGGCATAAATTTGGAATTATAGCAGAATACTTCTATTTTATGACTATTATTTAGAGCATCATCGATTGAGCCATTATTGTGTACTTGTTTTCATTCATTTCAACGACGAAAGTACTTGCATGGAAAATACCCCCTTGAGACTGTAACTGTTGTTGAGGTCCATTCCATTATGCTTCATGCACTAAGGTGCGTTGGGGTAAGATAGAAAGGTATTTTTATTTTTTATTTTTATTTTTTGTCTTACCCCTAAAAAATCCCTTTCTATCTTACCCCAACGCACCTTACGCCATTTTCTACTTTTTTTACCGCGACGGTGGCAAACAAGCGTACGACTCGCATGATAGTTAGCGGCTAACGTAGCATATGGACGCCTGTGCCTCCAGTGCGCGTCCCCGACCCTTCATAAAAAGGTGGATTCACTGTGCTTATTGTGTATAAACTTATTTAGGTAAACGAAATTTGATAAACCTTGTAAACAAGTTATACATATTTTATAGCACGCACGGTAGCCACGACGCGCAAATGACGTAACGAATCGAATTTACTTGCCAGCTCTACACTGCGTTTACTAATGTATATTTATTATTTAACAAGTCTCAAGCCAGTATGATAAGATAACCGATTTGTGACCAGCGTGTCTTGTTGGATATGAGTGATAATAACTATTTTGACACATTAAATTAAGTGTACATTTTTGTGCTAATCATTACTCCATTCAGATAATGCATAATAGCAATTAAGTTATAGTGTACTTAAGCAAATTCTCAATAATGTATCATAACTATGAATATCAATATGCGGCCATACAAAATAGAGAAAATGGTAAGTCCATTTATTATAACCATAACCTTTGTCGTTATAAATAACAAGTGACATAGTACATATAAATCAATAGTTTACTGTATGGAATTCATGAAAACTAGTTAATATCTTTAAAAAAACTGTAATAATATTAAGTAGGTCACTAAAAGTTCGTATTACGGGTGAATTAGTGATACATCGACCACAAAATGGTCTCAATTTCCAACTGGCCTACTTTTAGAAGCTATCCAAATACATTACCAAATTACACCTCTTTCCTTAATATAGAAAATGAAAGGGGCAAAAACACACTCGAACCCACTTTACTGCTGTGTTTCATCACTGCAAATGGCTTATTAGTTTGGTTCTTATTATATTGAAGGTACGGAACCCTCCATTATGCGTGGTCCGACACGCACTTGGCCGGTTTTTTGTTATTGGGTAGTGCTATTTCGTATCCTTTCTTTCTACTCGTCGATATGTTCAAGCTATTGGTGCCAATTCATTTGATGGTTTGTTAATGCTACGGCCACATTATCGTGCATTTGTCCAAATATTCGTGCTATATCTCTTTCTTTAGGTACTATAAAATAAGAAAGAGACGCACCAGAAATATTTGGCCGAGTTCCTAGTGTATGTACTCCTAGTTTCAAAAAGGGCGATCGTTACTACTTGTAATGAATTAAAACCAACAAATCACAAATAAAGCCAATATATTAAAATAAATCCCCAAACCTTATATACAATCCCAATAAAAATCTCTATAGCGCGATGTACAAATACATCTGTTTGGTACAGCGCCATCTACCGTGAAGTTTGCGTAACTTATTAACATGAGGTTTGCTATCGGCGCGAACATGCCGCCCACCAAGAACAACAGTTCTTAACCGAATTTAGTACAAAGCAAAACATAATAAACTTAACATATAACAGAAAACTTTAACTTCATCTAAACACATAACAATCACATTTAATTTAACTTATCTGATGTTAATGGTAAAACACAAATAATTCCTTTATAAGACTATTCCACCATCTTAGAGTGAGTACTCGCGTTACCGTGTTCAAACCTAGATGCGTTTCAACTACTTGGAACTCAACTCTTGAGCCCGGATATACTAAACTTGGCCCAAATGGCCCTAATGTAGTTAACTCAGATGCAAAATCTAGAAAAGTGTATCACGAAGGATAAGTTGAGTTAACCTAGCTTATTTCGGTAACTGTACTTGCGTGATTGCGACATTATTAAATCTACTATTGAGTCTGTACTGTGGAGCCGCCCACCATCATGGATTATTCCGAAACGGAGCTATGGAGTAAAAGAGGTAAGTTGACTTTTTCTTCTTCTTTACTTTAAGCCTTTTAATTTCTTCTGTTTCTTTCTCATGTACTTGTTGCCGACTGTTTTTCACCACACTAGCTAAAACTTTATCCAAATCACGTTTTAGTAAGTAGGTATGATTTTCTCTTTTGTTTTTCAGGATACTTTGGCAGTACGCTACAACTCTCAACCTCTTGGTGAGTGAATAATACTTCGACCAAATAGAGTCTTCACCGTCTACACAAAGTCTACAGTTCCCGGGTGAGTGTATATTTTTCTTTTTTCCAGCTGTGTATTCAGTGTTTGGTACTTTGAAGTCAATCACTTGTTGTTTCAGCCAAGTAAGTCCAGTTAGCCAGAGTTTGAAGTTACTTAGTTCGGATGTCATGATTCCTGTTGAAGTAAAATCTGCGTATGCAGCATTAGACGTATCGTAAAACCCATGCTGTTCAACTAGCCTGGCATCAGTGCTATGATTTTTCCAGTGAGGAAGTCTGAGTTTGGTGAGCTGTGTCAATTCTTCCCTATTGCTCAACCATTTTTCAAGCAGAGGAGATATCAGCACTTGATCCCACTCGATACCTGCCTCGAGCCTTTGAATGAACACTACGCTGGGTGCTATCCATCCAAGAGGATCATATAGTCTCTCTATGTCTAATATAACTTTCTTTTTAGCTACAGGTACTGTCATACACCGTAACCGAACTACATAAGCAAATTCATCTTGATATCGATCCCAGGTAAGTCCTATAGTTTCATTCACTGTTTCTTGCTTCATTTCTATCTTCTTTTGCTCGTCTTTCCCTGTTGTGCTTTCTAGAATATCTTCTAGCATAGCTTTGGTTTTGATAGACCATTTTTTTAGTTCAATGCCTCCATTGCCGAGTAGCGTCTTCATTTGATGGTATAAAACTATTGCATCTTGCTCGGTTTGAAAACCTGACATTAGGCCGTTCGTGTAAAAGTCTTGACGTAGCCGATACACTCCAAGAAGAGATTCTGCACCTTCAGCTACAGCAACCTGAATAAGACCTTTTACAGCTAGGTAAGGAGCTATTGATACCCTAATTGTCACTTGATCTAGATTGTATTCTTTAGCTTCCTGATCACTACCCTCTTTCCCCAGGATGCGTTGGTATTTCGTGTCTCTCTCATTTACTACAACTTGCTGGTACATCTTGAAGAAGTCAGCTGGATGTATATGCCAACGCATAATTATGTGCCTTAGTTCTGATTTCAACGTAGCACCTACCATAAGGTCACTGATTAAGGACACCCCGTATATGCCTTTGCACGAACCATCAGAATCTATACAAACCTTATTGGTATCCTGATCTTCACGCACTACGGCATGGTAAGGTAAGTATAGTCCCTTTTCTTTACATTCTTCGACTAATAAAGGTTCCATGTGATTTATTTCCCGATATTCATGAAACACTTTAGTATTTTCTGTTTGCAGGCATTCATCGGTTTGAAGTTTTCTTTCCAGAGAGTGAAATCTTCGCCATGCTATCTCTCTGGATTCACCATCTACACAGGCTGCTTTCTCATCCCTGTACGGAAGCCTAACAATGCAGCATCCGCTCTGATCCTGTGTAGTAGTCGTTTCATATACCTCCTCGCATCTTTGTTTCTCAGGTGTTAAGATCCAATGATTGCTGCTAGGTTCTGATTCTAATTCCCAAGAGGACCTCAGCAACTGTTCCACCTGAGTGTGCATGCTCACTAATGTGCCGGAGATGTTTGCCTGTACATCTGCATCACCCCATACAATCCATCCAAAAGGCGTCTTTTGTGCAGCTGTAGTACCTTGAGGAGATTTCATCAAACCTGCCTCAATGATCCGAGCATAAACCTTTGTTCCCAATAATATATCAATTGTATTGGGTGTGTGATACTCAGGATCTGCGAGCTCAATACCTTGCAGCTCAGGCCATGAAGTGATCGACACCTTTGCAGCAGGTAAGGGTTTGGTAACTCTATCAACCACATACGCTGTTACCGTAATGACGTAGTTGGAGTCGATGCGTGATGCCATTGTGACTTGGACAGTTGACTTCGATGATGCAATCAGCTGACCCCCCAATCCAGTCACTGAACCCTTAACTGGAGTTCGTTTTAATCCAAGTAACTGAACTGCAGCTGATGTGATAAATGAGACCTCTGAACCTGGGTCTATCAATGCCCTCATCAGTTGATATTCTTCCCTCTCCCATGATTTGGCTTTAACTACCGCGGTAGCCAGTAACCCTTGCCCTGAGTCTTCGTTCACGAAGTGATTTGAAATACTGGTCTCCGATGTAGCTTCTCCCGTTGTATTTGTGACTTGCTGTGTATGGTCTTGTACCACAGGTTTGCTGGCTGTTGGTTCCATATGTTCATTTGTTTGCGTGTCCCCCTTTTGATGTAACAGCGAGTGATGTCGCCTGTTACAGATTTGACAATTTGTTGTGAGTTTACAGTATCTGGCAGAGTGATTAATACCTAAGCAGTTGAAACACATTCCGTTGGTCTGCACAAAATTACGCTTAACATCGATATCTAAAGCATTGAAATCTTTGCAATGTATTATCTTGTGTTCGCCCTTGCAATATTTACATGATACATTGTTAGTGACATGCAGATTACAAACATTTTGAACTTGATTGCCCTTAACCTGACTGAAATTACCCCTTGCATTATAAGTGTTATTGACATATCTAGGTTTTTGGGCAAATCCCGGTTTTGGTTCCAAAAATTCCAAAGAATGGTATCGCGTTTGCAAAAAGTCCTTAAATTGTTCCAGTGTCGGTAACTGATCTGACTGAGACATGGATTCGCTTACTTTACATTCCCAGTTTTTCCGACTTTCTGGATCCAACTTATGGCTGACAATGTAAATGATAATGATGCTCCAAGTGCTGGTATCAACCTTTAGACTAGATAATGCGTTTAGTGTTTCCGTCATACAGTCTAACATATGCTTAATGTCAGTGGCAGACTCAGTGAGAAGAGTCTTTTGCGCAAAAAATCTTTTTAATATGCAATTGGCCAAATATTGCTTGTTATTATAGCGACTCTCTAACTGGGTCCAACACTGGTCATAACTTTCGCTGCTAATGGGTATATGTCTAAGGAGCTGTTCCGCTTCTCCTGTCAAATGTGCCTTGAGATAGTGAAGCTTCTGGATGTCATCTATGTCTTGATTCTTGTGGATGAGTGAAATGAACAAATCCCGAAATCCCATCCACTCCTCATACTTTCCCGAAAAGGTAGGAATCGTGATTTTTGGAAGCTTCACGTGGTTTGACTTTGACGTTGATGGAACTGACAACGTGGGACTAACATTGCTGCTGGGTGGTGGCATTAACTTGCTCAAAGCGTTCTTAAGCGCGCATTTGTAATCCATATATAACTCGTTAGTCGTATCATACAAATCATCTTTCATGTATGCAGTGTCTTGTAACTTACCTTGCTCTAGCGTCATTAATATCTCCATATGCATACGTGAAAACTGTTCCCATATTTGTTCTAGGCTTTCTTGTCTTGTTTCAACGTATGGTATAGTAATGCGCTCCTTCGGAGACTTCTTGTAGTTACTAAACGCCTTGGTGATACGAATGCTTTGATCAGTTTGAAAATGTATGCTAGCTTCCAATTTACTACTCATCTTGAATGATTACAAGTCCCAGCCAACAATTTTTTCAAAGTCCCAACTTATGTACTCGTAAGTTGTCTAAATTCCCATATCCCAAATCTCGAAAAAATTACAAGTCTTTTTTGCTCTCGAATTTTCTAAGTGTTTGGCCGATGTACTCCGCTATGAAATCGGGCATAGGTTCCCCGTCGGATAACTTTTCCTTAAACTATTCTAAGTCCTAAACACTTCTACTAGTTCTGATATTTTTCTAAGTCCTGATTTGACACTTCCACAGATAAATATAAATGTACTCACAGTTTGAAATCTTCTTACACTTTCACATCACTAGTACTTGAACCTTAGTCGAATCTTCCCGCCAAGTTGATCACCGTGACGTCACTCCGTGTCACGGCGCTGTTGACTCCGTCGACTGCTCCTATCCGCTGCCGCCCTCGGAGACTGCACCCTCGACAACGATATGTTGCCACTTGACGCAGGAAAGCACCACTAGAACACTTAAAGCCCAAAGTACATCCGGTTCGTAAAGGACCAATGTATGTACTCCTAGTTTCAAAAAGGGCGATCGTTACTACTTGTAATGAATTAAAACCAACAAATCACAAATAAAGCCAATATATTAAAATAAATCCCCAAACCTTATATACAATCCCAATAAAAATCTCTATAGCGCGATGTACAAATACATCTGTTTGGTACAGCGCCATCTACCGTGAAGTTTGCGTAACTTATTAACATGAGGTTTGCTATCGGCGCGAACACCTAGCATTATTGGCATTTGCTGGTAGTAGAAGAGCCCATGACACTGAACCTAGTTCGATAAGTCTCCTAGACGAGATTTAGATACGTCTTTAATAGGGGAACACGAAATGCCTATACTGCAATACAAAAAAAGTGGCGGCATAATAAAAAGAAAAATTGAAAAAAAAAACGGTTTTCTAGTACCATACGTCTCCCAGGTGTCCTTTGTTCTTCGAAGAAAAAGAGAGTCAGGACTATACGATAATGCGATGCTGCAAGCCCCCGTGACTGGCCTTGTCAGTTGCTGCAGCATAATAAGCCACTTTTTTTGCATTGCAGCATAGGCATTTCGTGTTCCCCTATTAAAGACGTGACTAATTATATATATATCATCTGGGAGACTCATCGAACTAGGTTCAGTGTCATGGGCTCTTATACTATGGAGCAAGTCTTTGAAAATGTATGTTGCATTTTATATGGCAAATGAAAGGGATGCAATGTAACTGAATTTGTGTCATAACAGGATCACAACATAATATCAGAATCTTTCGGCTTTTTTGTTATTTTATACTAACATTCAAAACCATTACTCTCTCATCTGCGGCGGTCGAGAAAATCGTTTGTCAGTCACGTGTCACATCCCCATGGTCACACCCTTTTCTCTGAGGGTACATCGTGTGACATCGGCTTAAAATGGTATTAGACATTGCAACCTGCAGGGCCCAATCTGTGTGTAGGGAGCTGAAGGAGGGACAGGGAGAGGCAGGGTACACAAAAGATTGGGCCCTGCAGGTTGCAATGTCTAATAGCCGTTTTAAAATTTAGATGTCAAGAAATGTCAAAACAGTTCAAAGCAAGAAAAATAGTACCTAAGGGTCGCCACACACCTAGCGGTTTTCCTCGCGGAATTACCGGAAGTAGCGGAAATTTGTCTATAGTAGCGGAAATTTGTCTATGGTAGCAGATTTTTTGTATGGAAGCCATAGACAAAATTCCGCTACCATAGACAAATTAAGCATTTTGTCTATGAATTTCCGCTACTTCCGGTAATTCCGCGAGGAAAACCGCTAGGTATGTGGTGACCCTAATAAATTAATAATAAAAAGTTGATCCATCATTCGACTGTGCATTGTGCAATGTGCGCATCACCAATGTAAAGTTGTAAACAACTATATTAATGTTATTTTCTGTTATATAAATTACATTTTAACAAGATGTCCAGTTTTGATTACCGCAACCAGTCAAGAGCTAACGGAAGACGATGATCAATCTCAATCCATAGCTAATAAGATAAAGATGATTAACTAGGTGTCCTATCCTGGCAAAAATATCCTTGCATTGGATTAACGGAGATTTCGTAAGTAGGATTCTATATAAAATAATAACTTGCTTTCGACGCGCTATTTGGTCTGTCTGGTCACAAAGTGAATAATGAATAGTCGCCCTTGAAAATTGAATAGTCGTACTTACTAAACCTATTATTTTCCTATTTGCCTTAGTTTGGCCACTGTATTCATGAAACTGCATTAATAGGATATTATTTTTTGTATTTAAGTTCTTATATTTTTCTCAAGAAAGTAAGTAGCAAAGATTTCAGCGTTGGCATTTCTACAATATGATATGATATACCCATTTCCAGGTTATACTAAGCATATCAAATCTTATTTCACTTAGGTTTTAAAGTGATTTTTTTTTCGCAGGTGGCAGTAAAATGCATGGATCCTGCCGGGTTGTTACCTTTTGCCTTTTGACTACAGTTTTGCCTACAATTCTTATAATTATACCACTCTATTTAAGAAACATGAAATATGCTGATGTTATGTATAAGATATCGGATTCTGATGTCATCCAGATTCACAAAGGGCAATCATCAGTTTTTTGTAAGACACATTCCTTAACTATGAATACCACATTTAATGCATTCCAAATGACTGGCAAACCTGCCCTGTCCTTAGAGAAGAAAAAACACATAAGACTTAAGAAATCTTTGACGCTCCCTGATGACACACTGGAGTACTGGGGGTTTTACCTCTTTAAAGGTGCTTCTGTTGAACTCGAAGCTTGCTCCAGATACGAGGGGTCTAAAATATTAGTTGTGAAAGGTGATAATATACTTAATACCTGTGGTATTTTAGAAGGAAATAAATATAAGATAGATCCTCCTCATATTGACAATCAGGAGCATGTGATAGTGACTTTAGCAAATCCTGGTGAAAAGGATCCCTTCCCGGCTTCCTTGCTGCCGGTGATTAATAATAACCTGGAGCAAAGCAAACAGGGGGAAAAAAATGTAGCAATAAAAAGTAATAATAAGACTGACCCTGTTCTAGGTAATCAGGAACACAATAACATGACAGGGATTAACAGTTTACGATCAAAAAGAAATACGAAACCTGTTCATACACCTAACACTGTCCTCGACACTGGTATAAATCATGGTGGAAATGCATTCAACAACACAGACGGACAAGATAAGTCTGTTTCTAGCTTTGAAATAAGTTTACATGAATGTTATGATAATAACATTATTATCAACCGTGAATTGCCATACCAAAGTGTTTGTAATAGTTCAAAATACTTTGGAAAAGCTACTACTTTAAAAGTTACCCATGATATATTAGTAGATGGATATTACTATTATATATTCTATAGTGATAATGACTTTGTCAAGAATAATATTCATGTTATTTTTGATATTTATAAGCCAACTTTTCTGTACACTAACATGTCAGAATCTAAAGTATGTATTAATAAAACAGAATGTATATTTGACGTAGGATTTCTTAGTGACGAACTAGTAATTGTTGAAGTACCTACGAAGGACGGCCTGTCCACTGATGATGATTCTTCCATTTTGAAGTCTGTGTGCCATCCAAGAATGTCTGTTTATATTATTTTTCCAGTGACGGTCCTTTTGTTGATAATGTTATTTGCATTTTTATGATACATGTTTCTAGTGTTAATGTATTATCTTGTAGTGAGAACGAACATTTCCAAAAATGTGATATTACTTTATTAGATCTTAACTAGTAAGTATTAAGTTTTGTTGTAATGTGATGATAGTTTACACGTTTGCACTCATAGTAGTATATGCTTGATGTCTTCTATTAAGTTAAATAGTTATTTAACTATGAGTGTGTAGTTTATTGACCGACTTTTAGTACATAAGTATATATTTACTGTACCTATATGTAAAAACAATTGTTATTTAAAATTATTACTTGTTGAGTAAAAGTACTTATTATTTTTATTTATTATGTTGACTGATTCACTTTTCGCGGTTATTATCATGTGGTTATCGCATTGTAAATGTATTAGCGCTGCAACCGGGCGCAACTCATGCGCAACCGGATGTGTAGTGTAATAGCACTGTCATGCGTGTACACGTGTCGCCGCATGCGGCTGCGGCTGCGGCGCCAGTGTGATACTTAACCGCCTATTGCATGATTCTACTCGCCGGTTAAAGCCCAAAGCCCTGTTACACTTGTCCTAGTTAGCTTTCTAAATGAGTTAGTTTCTAAATTTAGTCAAGGTTAACCGCATTTAGCAAGTCAATTTACTATTGAAAAAAGTTATATAGGATCCTAATTACTCTAATTAGGATGCTATTTAGGACAATAAAAAACGTAAAGTGTAACATGGCTTTTAAGACCGCCCCACAGAATAATTAATAGTACAAGTCTGCGTCGACCGTACAGTGGCGCCCTCATTAGGGGGATCACAGAAATAAATCAGGATTTATTTATGTGAGGGGGATTGTGCTTTCTAATAAACAAATAATTTTTGTATACTCCCTCATGTTAAGTTGTAGTCCTACTAACTCCGCAACTTATGATCTATGTGATACAGTTTCATATTACTTACTTTTGGTTTCATCACCTAAACGGAAAAAAGTGGCCACCATTTGCCGATTAAGTAATGAAGCAAAAAAATACGCAAAATGAAACTATGTGACAGAGATCAAAAATTGCGGAATTAGTAGGACTCAACTTAAAATGAGGGATTAGGGTCGCCACACACCTAGCGGTTTTCCTCGCGGAATTACCGGAAGTAGCGGAAATTTGTCTATGGTAGCAGATTTTTTGTATGGAAGCCATAGACAAATTTCCGCTACCATAGACAAATTAAGCATTTTGTCTATGAATTTCCGCTGCTTCCGGTAATTCCGCGAGGAAAACCGCTAGGTATGTGGTGACCCTTATACAGAAATTATTTCATTTATCAGGAAATACAATACCACAATGAGGGCGCGACTGGACAGTCGACACAAAGCTAGACAGCGTTATCAGACATTAGACATGAATTTACACGGGCGACGGATTGCCGGCAATTCGGGATAATTTTAACGAACTCATACGCATATTGCTCCATATGGAGCAACGAGCGACTATTGCTTCGAGCATGCTGCTGAGCTCGAGCTGTGGAGTGTGGAGTGGGTAAGTAATAAAAGATATAAGAACTTATTGTATAATATTCATATTCTATACGCTCATATTGCATAAGCTTGTTTTGTATACCGTTCAAAGTCTATAATGAACGTTTGATATAACATCAAAATATCTAATTTTGTTAATATAACGTTGTTTAAGTATAATATCGTTGTATATAACGGTCATAATGTATAACGTTCATAATACCTTAGATTTATAATGTATAATATTCAATACATCTAACACCAAAAACATAATGCTCGTATAGAATAACGGGTTGTCTAAATCGCAGCTCGTGTACATATCAACTCGCCTAAAAGCAACTGGTCTACACGATTTTTTAAGTAGCAGCTCGTCTAATTAGCTATTCTAAAATTCTCAAAATGTTGAATCCTCAACTTAACTAGACGGAGCCCCGCTTCGCGGGGCTCCTATTTACGGGCGGTTTGCCCTTCGGGCATCTGAAGCTACCTAACGAACCTAACCTACCTATTGATTTAGTTTGATATCCGTGAAAACATTACACTTTGGGGAAAAAGGTTGGAATGGAGTTATAACCTATTTAGTATATCATACGCTATTATCATAAAGATGGCTATTATATTTTATAATTATTATATTAAAAGATAGTATATATTATGATCGATATACGTTATGTATGTTATATTAACTAAATTTAGAGTATTTGAGTGTTATATGATAAGTTATTATACAAAATGAGTATTATATTAATTGACCGTTATTCCTAATAAAAATATTGATTTTGTTGTTATAGCAAACGTTCATTATATCTTGTGAACGTTATTAATATGAAATTATATATTTTGTAGTTATATCTTATGGGACGCACCCGTGTGGAGTAACAGCCAGCGGTAACAGCGCTATCTAGCGGGCGATTAGTTATTTAAAAAAAAAAACAGTCTGCGGCTCTTTGGTCCGAGCTGGGGATATCAATATCCCAAGAAATCAGATTACCCTGTGCCACAGACTACAAGACACCTCATCATTAAGCTTTTACAGGGAGCACGAGGTCACCACACATAAGCGCAATTTTATTCGTAAATTTCTACGATTCGAACAGCACATCTCAATAGCATTCTACACCAATTTGTAGTGTAACAATTCAGGATCACCCCTGTAACTAGATTTTTGTGGATATTTTTAATTCACATGAGTAATGATCAAAAACGGTAACTCAACTAAAATAAGCGGTCGCGCTCTCATACAAAATTAGTACGGGAGCACCTATGTGTGGTGACCCCGAGTTGTGCTTACGATCTATCTAGTGGTTGAGGCCGTTGAGGTTATCTGTGCCCTGTGCAAATACGTAGTCGGTGAGGTAACCCCGAAAATTGTGACACAATGATGAGAGCAAAAAGCCCTCTAGATAATTTTCTATTCTTTTCTAGATCCAGGCATTAGGCAGCAGTTTAATTGGTGGAGTCAGAGAATGCAAACCACTTGAACAATTCCTGGAATTTTGGATTTGATGCTGTATTATGGGTCAGGTCATTGTGTAATTATTTAGGGATCATCCATTAACACATTCAGTACCGAGAACCCGCCAGTCGGGTTCTCTGTTCGTAGCTACTACGCGCTACATACGAGGAATACCTGGCTACGCGCTACGAGCGTAGCGGGTAGCGCTACGCGGTACGGAAAGTGTTAATTACATCACACCTCAAGGGGAGGGGAGGGGGTCCACAAAATGTGACATATCGTGACAGGGGAGAGGGAGGAGTTCCATGTTTGTGACCTCACAATCCTCACATACAATTTTTTTACAAAATCTAAGTTTAAAAAAATCATTTGTTAGCAAACATTGTACTAAACTAATTTTCTACATACTCGGATTCGTTTGAATACTTTCGTTCCCTATAAATTTGATACAATTTTTCTGGCAATCCTCATAAAAAGTTAGTTTCAAAGTGATGAGTACTAAACTAAAAATCTAAATGTGACTTCACACTAAGGGGGGAGGGTGCAGTTAATTGTGACGAAGTGTGACATGGGGGGAGGGAGGGGTCAAAAAATCATGAAATTGGTGTGACGTAATTAATGGATGATCCCTTAGAACTAGCTTAGCTTTTGCCCGCGACTTCGTCTGCGTAGGATAAACATTCGCTATAAAGATGAAATGCCTAGTGAAATGTCATGCTCATTCTCATTATTTAGCGCACATGCTATTTTACACAGTGAGTAACAATTCTATACAAACTTCCACTCCACCCCCTCCCTTAAGGGCTGATTTCTGGGATAATAACTATCCTGTCCTTCCCCGGGGCTCAAAACTATCTTCATACTTACCAAATTTCATCTAAATCGGTTCAACGGTTTAAGCGTGAAGAGGTAACATACAGACACACTTTCGCATTTAGGTATACAGTGTGTAAATCTAATACGGGCGAACCTTTTAACCACGCTTTTAACGGTAGTTTATATAGGTCATACTGAACAACTTTCACTATGGAACCTACCCCGAAATCAAGATTTTTTTTTTGCCAGACTCATACATTTTGTCGCATGGGTGTCGACATTTTGTATGAGGAAGTATAGTGAAACTTGTTCAGTATGACTTATGTTAAAAGGTTCGCCCGTATTAAATTTACACACTGTATATTAATAATATAGTATGGATATATAGAAGTATACTATTGTCATAACATGTTTTTTCTTTGTATTAAAATTTAGGCAATACTGACAGACTAGGGATCATCCATTAATTACATCACACCTCAAAGGGGGGGAGGGGCTCCACAAAATGTGACATATCGTGACAAGGGGGGAGAGAGGAGTTCCATGTTTGTGACCTCACAATCCTCATGCACATACAATTTTTTTCCAAAATCTAAGTTTAAAAAAAAAATCAATTCTTAACAAACATTGTATAAACTAATTTTCTTCATACTCGCATTTGTTTGAATACTTTAGTTTCCTATAAATTTGATACAATTTTTCTGGCCGAGTTTAACGATTTATTTTTTCGAAATAGCGAATGTATTACTAAGGCGATAAGGCTCATTTTACTACGCCTTTCTAAAGTAAAAATCTAAATGTGACGTCACACTAAGGGAGGGTGCAGTTAATTGTGACAAGGGGGGAGGGAGGGGTCAAAAAATCATGAAATTGGTGTGACGTAATTAATGGATGATCCCCGTAGACACAGAGTACTGAGACCACTTCGGCAGTTTTTACTTACTTTGGTGTTTCTTTTTTCCAATTGAAAAGCTTTGCTGGCCTGTCACTCAGAACTCCACCGATGAATAGCTGCCAGTTGACCGGACCTAGTAATAAAAATATAGTACAGCAAACTAACAAGTGCGTTTGTTGCGTTTTCCGGGGCTAGCCCCTGATCTAAAAGAAACCCGTCATTTCTTTTATAAGGGAGACTTTAGGCAAATGTTACGCTCTCCAAAGGATAAGGACCCGCTAGGTAATCCAGGCGTTTATGAAATACCTTGCGACTGTGGGAAGTCCTACATAGGGGAAACTGGACGGAATGTGACAACGAGACTGTCAGAGCACATACGGAGTGTCAAGAAAATGGATTGTGGCAATTCGGCGGTGGCAGAGCACGCGTGCGATGGAGGCGCGTCACATTTCCTTCGTTTTGATAAGGCGAGACTGCTGGTACGTGAAAAATGCTACGTGCCACGCAAGATACGCGAAGCGATCGAGATCGGGCGTCGCCCTAATTTTAATCGTGACGGCGGCTGGGGTGTCCCGCCGGCATGGAAGCCGGTAATCCGTGGCCGCAACTTCAGTGTGTGTTGTGAGAGTCTAGTGGACACAGTGAGTGTGGTTTGCATATCGCCGCTAATGTCGGATGTGCCAAACACGCTGGCAAACGCTCTGGCAGCGCCAGCGCCGGCGCAGGATCACCCTCAACAAGCTCTATCAGAGCGCGCACGCAGAGCGGCGAGTCGCGCCGACCGCCGCCGGCCACCGTCAGTCGATGGCGCGGCGCCGTAACGTCGGGGTCGTGAATCGGTTCGCCTAGCACTCTTAGTGCTTGAGAATGGAGACCTAAGCTCTCCGAAACATGTCGCGCGTAGTGACTAAACACAAGTGAGTACAGCCGCATGCAGTGATAATAGTGTTAATATGTCTCACGAAAGTTTAAATTCAATAAGGGAGACTTGGTTAACTATCATACCCGAACACTAAGGTAGAATTCTTAATTGAATGAAGTAATTTGAATTTGACAGCACTTTACATTTGCTAACAGCTTTGTATATCAGCTGTCAGATTACTGAGATTACTCCACTCGATTAAAATTAGGGTTTAGGTACTTAAGGCGGCTTTCACACTGCTGCGGTTGCCGCATTCGGCGCCAGTGTGATAATGGTGGCCTTGGAGCTAATTGTATCATTAAGTATATTCATTATTTTGGTGATATGAAGGTAGGTTAGGTACAATTTAGCTGCCGTCGCTTCCACTTTTATAGCTCGAATACAACATTGAATCTGTACAGTCACATCGTCATATATATCGCATCAGCTAGAGTAGCCAAATAGTTCGTCACACCATACAAAATACGTGGTATGATGAACTATTTGATCACTTTGGCTGTTACAATATATTTGACGCTGACTGTACATTGTACGCCGGCCGCGAAATGGTACCTTTTCCAAATTCTTACAATTGTCGATTAGAATTTACATTTCCGGCCAAAATTTTGTACCTTCATAGTTTAGGGAACCAAGTATCCTTTCGCCTAGCCTATCACTCTACTCTGATTCAATGTGTGGATTTCCCCCCTTCTGATACAAAAAGTAGTCTTGTTTCGCTACTTGTAGCTTGGATTAATATAAGTGGTATTTGAGGATGAACCCGCAGATAACGCTGCAATGTATTTAAAAAAAAAAACATATTTTAGCTTCCCACACCCATGGCGGAATCTAGGGGTCATTTTCTTGCCCTGGTTTAAAAAAAACGTAGTAAATGGTTCCTGGAGTTCGATTTTTGAATCTCATCGGGTGACTTATTTCGTACTAAATAGTCATCGGCTGCATACAAAAAAAGTCACCGGTGAGATTCAAAAATTGAACTCCAGAGGCCAGTTTTATAAAGCAACAAGTTACAATTTACAGGCGGAAGTCTCTTTCTAACACATAGGGTTAGAAAGGGAGTGCCGCTTGTAAATTGTAACTTGTAGCTTTATAAAACTGGCCTCTGGTGTTTATTTCAAAACCTATTATGTTTTGAAACTATACCTAGACCTGTGCCTACTTTTATTTAGCTTGACCTCCACAGATCATAGAGGGGAGGAGATCCTCCTAGAGGGGCTAACGCACTAAAGACGTCGGTCCTCTGTGTTGACCTCTTATATTTATGGGTTTTAAATGTTGCAAGTTAAATTTTAACCACTTCCCGGAGTCTGATCGAGCTGAAATTTGGTTTACTTCCGTTCTACTACTGTACATCAAATATAGCGGCCACGGACGCCACGGTAGGTACTCAAAAATATCTGAACAAGCACCTTATCGCCTCGATAATAAAGGAGTTGTTCAGATATCTGTGACCACCTTGGCCGCTCCAAAATATCAGATGGCGACTGTCGACAGTCAGCTAAAAAAATATTTTCGGGAGTTACTTGTCCGTTCATGGTGTATGGATTTGAAATGTTTATTCTTAAAATTGCAGCGCCCCATGCGCGCGTTTAACTTCCTTAACATTATCAACCATTGGATGAAAAAAAAGAACTGATATTGTTCAAGCCACTGAATTGTCGTATTTACCTAGGTTATTAATTATTATATCTATGATATGATTTTACTACGTAAACTTCTGAAAACTTGTCTTTATGTATCTAAGGACATTAATCAGAGTGAAAAGGAACCTTAATCGCCATCGCGATAAAAGACTGTTATTCAGAAACAAAATTTATTCCAAAAATATAAATAAAATCGAAATGAATGTAAAAACCATGTAGACAACATAGTAGAAATGCAATAGCAATAGGGAATTTAGGATACAATGAGGACCCGTTAATAGAAATTAATGAACTTATAGAGGAAATTTTGATTTATTATTTCCACATAGATGTGTCCAAAGTGCGTTTCATAACAGGCTCAGTAGGCAGATCTTCTGTAAAACAAAATTATTCGTATTTGAGTACAATACATAGAAATTAAGGTTCCGATCGGGAATGGAGCGCTACATTTTCAAGTACATCAATAACAACAATTACGATATTTCATATATTTATTATCGTATTACAAAAACAGTTACCATATTATGTACAACTGGAAAAAAAAGTTACAATACATTGTTTCTTTCTTCTAGTACTTTTGTGATTGAAATAGCCTCTCCAGTACCCGATGAGACCTCTCTGCAGGCGGCAGAGAGGCCTGCGCGGAACGGGGGCCATCCGGCCGTGCCGGGCTTATTCTATATATATTAAACTTATATTGATACGTCTATTATACTATTATACGTTCATTAAATTAACTAAAACGCAAGTAACGGTCCAAATAAAATGAGTTCCAATAAAAAATTCGGCACAGCAGTAGTTAGGAGGCGTCTCCTAATACTCACACCTTATATATATCGCAATAGAACGCAGGACACAAAGTATGAACCGGGGATTAGTGGCACCTCAGATGAGGTTGGCCACGTCGCTGGGCATTTCCGTGATAGTCGTGTGGTAGAAGTCCTCGATGTCCTTCAACGCTCTCTTGTCTGATTCAGTAACAAAGTTGATGGCAATTCCTTTACGGCCGAAACGTCCACCTCGTCCAATTCTGGAATAAATAAGCCATCATCCAGATTTATTGTTGTAAATCACCATTTGAGCAAATAATTGGAGATAATTTAATTTTATATTCCATTGTTGTAAAGTAAGACCACTATAAAAAAAATACACAAATCAAACAATACAATTGGAAGATTTTAAACCATACTATTTAGCGTTAGGCTGATATTTGTTGAAACAACCGGAAGAATGCGTCATCGCGTGTAATATGAATTAGTAGTGCGTACCGATGGATGTAGTTCTCGCGGTTGGTGGGAAGATCATAGTTGATGACGCAGGAGACTTGCTGCACGTCGATGCCGCGCGCGAGCAGGTCGGTGGTGATGAGCACGCGCGAGGAGCCGGTGCGGAACTGGCGCATGATGACCTCGCGCTCGCGCTGGTCCATGTCGCCGTGCATGGCCGACACCGTGAAGTCGCGCTCGTGCATCGACTCCGTCAGCCAGTCCACCTGAAATTGTTCATTGCACATTTGCTTAGGCTGCTCTTTACCAAGGATCGTGGGGACACAGCTACACGTTAGTGGCCATGATGGTCCGGTCAGCATCATATATCGCATCAGCTAGAGTAGCCAAATAGTTCGTCACACCATAAAAAATACATGGTGTGACACTATTTGATCACTTTGGCTGTTACAATATATTTGACGCTGACTGTCCCTGGTGGAGAACCACCTTTACATTTTGCAATTCACGACGATAAAAGGTAGTCACTCAACTGAGTTCTTAGAATGATATGAATATGGTTTTGGCTATTATCAGTTTAACCATTACAATATATTGTGTAATATGTTTTGTGAATAAACATAATTATGGCATTTACCATTTAAATTTCGTGATAATGTCTACTAAAATCTTATATTTATAAATTGCTATATACATATTCCACAAAGATTTATTTCCAGAATATTCTCAGTCATATACTTGTCTTTGACAAGTAAAATGCCATCTAAAGCCAAAAAATGAAAATTTCCCCTTAAGGTGTAACCTAACCTTACCCCGAGTACTGTTAATTTTTTAATGATATCAAAATGAAACTGCTAATTAAATAAATTATTAAAAGAAACAAACAATGTACCTTGCGACGGGTGTTGCAGAAAATAACAGCCTGAGCGATAGAGAGAGTATCGTACAGGTCACACAGGGTCTCCAATTTCCATTCTTCTATTTCAATGGAGATAAAGAACTGCTTAATACCTTCCAGGGTAAGCTGTAAAGAAAATGGATAGATTTGTTAAATCACCTTTGTAGTGGCCTCCAAGTTTAGTTTAAGGTTAACTGGGTCTAGTCTCTAGCCAGGCCTTTGCAAGTTCCTATTCCTGTTGTATTTAGCAACTCAATTAGGACAATAAAGAGTACTGAAACATATTACTACAAAGTGTCTACATTGGTCTAAACTTGACGCTTGAAAGGAGAGCTTGAGTTCTTTGTTATCAGGAAAATAAGTATTTTTAGCCAAAATCTTCATTAACCCTTTATCCACCAAAGTCGTCAAATCACGCGCATGGAAAGTCCTGCCCACGTCGTCCTCGCGCATGCTGGCGGCACGATTTTTCCGTCCGAAGCTTGGCAGTCAAAGGGTTAAGTGTGAAATTTAGATGCTGCTTTGTCAAGGCGAAATCAACCAGCAGAAAGTGGTTGAATTAATTGAAATGAGTCTGTACTAGGTACCACACTTAGGATGTAGAAGAGCATCGTTTTAGATAATTCAGATCCAAGAC
The DNA here is from genome assembly GCA_911728535.1 of Pammene fasciana. Lineage (NCBI taxonomy): Eukaryota > Metazoa > Arthropoda > Insecta > Lepidoptera > Tortricidae > Pammene > Pammene fasciana. The sequence goes on along the minus strand of OU452277.1, from coordinate 8,740,498 downwards.
TACAGTAATTAATTAGTGATGATGATGATGATGGTACCTATTTTTACAGCAACAACAAGATGCCAAAACCTATTTTAGTACTGTAGTGAAATTGCTTAACTTTATTTTTAATTCTTATGTTGTTTATTACCAGAAATCCTGCTTAATTTGATTTTATAAGTGTATGTTCACATTACTTCCATTGGACAAATTAGAAGCAAAGGATTAATTTTGATAAAGAACACAACACAACTCACCTCTTCTTTCTGCACAAGAATGCGAATGGGCTCTCTCATGAAGCATCGGGACACTTCCAACACATCATCAGGCATGGTAGCCGACAGCAGGATAACTTGGACATCAGCCGACAACATCTTGAATACATCGTGGATCTGGTCCTTGAAACTGGAAGTTAAAAACGAAGTAGTGAGGCCACAATAACATAAGGCTGAGTAATAGCAGCACGGCTAGCACATCTTACATTGTTGCGTGACTCTCCATACTTCAAGTGCAACTCGAAGTATGAAGTGACAGGTGACAATGTAAGATATGCTAGCCCGCCTGCTGAAGTAACACTTCTGAATGTTATTTACTGCTTATAGCTCAAAATGCATAAACAAGCCTTATTTGATCATGCTAACTTTAGCTGTCTTATAATCACAAATCTAGGTCAATGAGAGCAAATAAGTATGACTCACCCTCGGGACAACATTTCATCAGCTTCATCAAGCACAAACAGCTTAATGGTGTTAGCGCGGAGGGCACGACGGGTGATCATGTCGTAGACACGGCCGGGGGTACCCACCACCACATGAACACCACTCTCCAGCTGGCGAATATCCTCGCGCACATTGGTGCCTCCAATGCAAGCGTGGCATTTAGCGTTCAAGTGATCACCAAGAGCTATTACCACCTAAAATTATTTTACTTTGTTAATAATATAAAATCACAAACAATATTAACCACAACACTCAATGTCACTCAAAAATTATTGAACTTAATTGATGAAGGTCTTCTCACCTTTTGGATTTGCTGGGCCAGCTCTCTGGTCGGCGCCAGAATCAGAGCTTGGCATTCACGAATACTAGTATCAATATGTTGCAAAATTGAAATGGAGAATGTTGCAGTTTTCCCAGTTCCAGACTGGGCCTGAGCTATAACGTCGCGTCCTTGAATGCAAGGCATGATAGCCCGTTGCTGAATTGCAGATGGCTTTTCGAAACCATAAGCATAAATTCCTCGTAATAACTCTTCCTTCAAATTCATGTCATCAAAGCTTTCCACGACTTGATGCCAATTTGTGTCCAACGCTCCTTCGGGCTCCATGCCCGGAGGTCCATCGTAACTGACTGGTTCCTTGGATGGCCCATTCTTTGAATCCTCCGGCCAATCTTCTGATCTGTGAAGAATACAAGTGTTTGTGTTTTAAAAGTGGTAGGAGCAATAGAGAAGAACCTATCTCAGTCTTTGCAAATGATATAGAGGCTATGAATCCTTAAAAATCATTATATTTCGCATCAGTTGTGCTTCTGTCAAAATTGCATTTAGTCGTTGGCCCGGAGCCCAGGATGACAATGAAATATAAAATAGTTACAAAATCGCTATTATTTTGTGTAAATTCGTTATATCCGAAACTGTGGAACAAATTACATTATACACGTGCACTATGCTTAATTTATAATACATGTTCTCCTGCCAGCGCCATGTTGGCAATCGGCGACCACGAAGGGGCGCAAGTATTGAATAATTGTGCAAAAACTATGCATGTACTAATAGATGAAACAATTAGACATGGAAAACCACCTATTGTTACTTTGATAATTAAACAAATAAAGCCCAAATTAACACAGAAAGTACTCTTACCTTCTTTCAGGTGAATAAGACATGTTCCAATCGCGGTAGCTGAACGGAAAAGAACTAGCAAGGTCAAGTTGAGTTTGATGAACAGAAGCTTTTTTTAAAAGATTGAATTAGCAGTGGTTAGTTGATCACTAGTTTTAAATTTATTTTTATAATATTTTTAAAGGATTTATAAAGAGCTTTAATTTTTGAAAACGTGCTGTATCACGAGAAGATGAGTAATACTATATTATTGGGAAATAAAACGACGGAAGTACGTCTATAACATGAAGTTTCAATTTGACTTAAAGCGAGATAGCGTAACGGCAAATGAATGTAGTAAAAAAGAGGCAGGTAGCTAAGATTTCCAGAAATGGTTGTATAGTTGTCTATGGCTTCCTAATCGAAACTTATGGTAGGTACATTTTATTACTTGAAATTTATTTCATTTAATTTTAACTTGATGATAAATAATTACATAAGTTGTAACTTGTAATAAAAAATATAAAAACATCACATGTCTAAAGACCTCTACAAACGTAAGAGACTGCGACTCACCTGCGATTTTTAATACATTACGGTTTTTGATCCATCGATTGATTTTGTTGCACGGCAACGGCAACGTTTCGAAATCGCGCATGCGAACGAAGTGGTTCGTGGTTATAGGCCATGGCCTATAACCACGAACCACTTCGTTCGTCGAATCTTCTATTGTCATCACTCTCTTTCAAATATACAAGAGCGATAGAGACGGGGCGTTCAAATTGCTGATTTTCTAAATTTGCGGTAGGCCCTCTGAGTTTTGTGTCAAAATTGCGTCGACTGTAGACGCCATAAATTGACACTATGAAAAAAAATGCTTGTCTATGTAACACATTAATATTTTGTTCGACATGTTGGCAGCACTGGGATTACTTCCTGTAGACCCTGTAGTGTCTATGATTACGCTGCCATTTTGAAACGGTAGTGCTTACTTGCTTAGTGCTTTTTGTTCGTGTGGAGCGCTTGCTCGTTGCGAAGAGTTATTTGTGTAGTAGTCAAGTGCTGTAGGTTTAAATTTAATCGAACATTCAAAATGAGCTGGCAAGATTACGTCGATAAACAGTTAATGGCATCCAGATGTGTGACAAAAGCAGCAATTGCCGGTCACGATGGAAATCTTTGGGCAAAGTCGGATGGCTTCGAAGTAAGTTTCTGACAAAGTTAATACGTGTCAGTGATTTGCAGTTAAACCTTTTGTTTTGTGACATTGTGGTTGGAAGTGCATAGAAAGTGATGAAAGTGCATCAAATTAACTAGTTAAGTAAATGGATGATGAATTTGGTCCGGTTGGTTTGACAAGATGGCGACATGTGGTGGTGATAGCCTATGGGAAATCCGAATGTGAATTTAGTCCTTGTACGAAATATTTTAACATATCTACGTATATATTTATCAACATTGCCTGCTAAAATTAATTGTTTAGTCAGGTCGAAAATTACATTGTAAACACACTATTCCGTGCTTACAAGTTACCGGCCGGCGCGTCAACAAAAATTTAAGCAACTTGGTACGAGTAGGTCAGGCCTGCCTGTGATGTGAAAATGAATCATAATTTGTAACCAATTTCGGTGCCTACACTTTGTTGATCATGTAGAACAAACTGCAATCTTACACACAGTACACTTGTCTTGATGTCTGTTGCTTTGTTATAATAATTAAAGTTGTTACCATTAAATAATGGTCTTCAAAGTCATTTTCGTGTAAGTTACCACAGAATTAAAGTAAGTATTGCTTATTCCCGTTGCCAATAAGAAGTCATCTTATAAGAAAACTCCATGTCGGACTTGCAAATTCAGAAACGAGACAAGTACACCATTTTTTAGTAAAACTGCAGGGGAAGAAACTGATTGAGCAATTTCTAGCCTGGAAAGGTGTGAAACAACTTCAATTCAGGATCTTAATTTGACCTATAGTTACAATAGAAATTAGATATGTAGTTTATTTATAAAACTTCGATCAACACACAGGAACTTCAATCAAATCTTGGTACTTCACGATTCTGAAAAAAATTCTTCATTTTCTGACAAAAAGTTGTACAATTTTGCAATCTGAGCAGATGATAACCATCAAATTGCATATGATATCGTTGTAGATAAATTTGATGTAAAATTCGCGCACCGAACCGATGCGAGCTGACCGGACTCGGCCATGAACTGGTCAATTCGTCCCGCCCTTCTCGCCATGTGCTCGCTCGCTACCCAGGGGTATAAAAAAGTGATGTTGAAGTCTAATCATAGGTAATCATTTGCAACACATTTGCTACTGAAACAAAAATTGAGCAGGCACCTTATATTTAATAGCTAGGCCGCAAACTTAAATTCACAGGTACCTAATTGAAAAAAGGCTTCAACAGTTTTGTTGCTTGAAAAAAAAGCAAATTCTTATGCCATGGAATAGTGTGAAAAATAGAAGAAAAAATGTAGGTAGGTACAGCCGGATATAATTGTTCGCGAATAAATAAAATCGAATTAACAACCGTGATAATACTGATAATACATATACCTACCTCGATTAACTATCATAACTCCTAAGATACCTTGCTAAGATTCATACCAAGTTTCGCACAATCTTAAGGTACAGTCACCGGTCACCGGTAATAGTATCTACCTACCTAGGTACCTACTCCAAGGCCGCAAAAATATGTGACACGCTCTTATTTGTAGGGCGATAAGAGCGTGTCACATATTTTTGCGGCATTCGTGTAGGAAGATACTATTGCCGGTGACTGTACCTAAGGTATTCTTTTAATGACAATTTCGCGGAAGGTATATAGTTGATCCTAGGTATTTAGGAAAGGATGGCAAAAAGTACTATGTATACGTATAGGTAATTACGTACCTACCTATAGGATCCGACTTGGACGCCAGTATTGCCAATCAAACTAACTACTTATTTGTAAAATTTGAACCCTTTAACAGCCGTTCAGGAACCTAATTCGTTTTATGGCAGTATAATTTCCTAGCCTAGTGGGTAGTGACACTGCCAATGAAGCAGGAGGTCCCGGGTTCGAATCCTGGTCAGGGCATTTATTTGTGTGTTTATCACGGATATTTGTTCCCGAGTTATGGATGTTTTCTGTGTATTTAAGTATTTATCTATATCTACCTATTATATATATCGTCGCCTAGTACCCACAACACAAGCCTTATTGAGCTTACTGTGTGACTAGGTTGATTTGTGTAAGATTGTCCCATTATATTTACGACCTCCTATTTATTTATTTGACGGCCTCCTAGCCTAGTTGGTAGTGACCCTGCCTATGAAGCTGGAGGTCCCGGGTTCGAATCCTGGTCAGGGCAGTTATTTGATATTTGTTCCTGAGTTATGGATGTTTTCTATGTATTTAAGTATTTATCTATATCTATCTATTATATATATCGTCGCCTAGTACCCGCAACACAAGCCTTATTGAGCTTACTGTGGGACTAGGTTGATTTGTGTAAGATTGTCCTAATATTTATTATTTATTTAATTTTCAACTCTATGGATAACGTGTCAAGGTTCAAAATTAAACTAATCTTTGTTTTAGTCAGTTTTTGTTCTCAATCATTACTAATAGGTACAAAGAAAATAAAATAATAAATAGCAAAGTTTTAGGATGAGTTATAGGTTCTAGGTTATTAATTTTTATAAATAAATAAACACAAATTAACGTTATTTATCATAATATACAAATGAAATGGGATTAAGGCTCTTCATTTCAACATACACAATACAAAGTCGCCCTCACCTATTTTATTTATTAAAATATGAATAAGATACGTGAAATATTGCTTAAAGGATAGGTATAGCAGTGGCGGCAGGTGAATACTTAAAAAGCTAGCTGAAGTTTAATTTGGCTTAAAATTTCTTCATGAGCTTTAGGAAAACTGTTCAGGTGCTATGTCGAATCGTATTCTATGGAAGCGCCGCCACTGGTAGGTAGTAACCTGTTTAATTTTCAGTAAACATTAGTAAGAATGATTTTCTACAGGCCAGGCAAAAATCAATCTTAAATCAATGGCAAAAATATTTCTCTGTAACTATAATTTTCTATTCCCTTTGTTAACCTTAAGGTGCTCTTACACGGGCGATTTTTCGGGCAATTATTGCCCGGCGATACGATGCCGAAACTAATGGAGCAATATGGAGCAATTAATTGAGCAATACGAGGCAATTTCTAGATATTGCGGCAATTATTTCGGCAATCATTTCCCGTATTGCTCCATGCATTTCCGTGTTGCTCTGTATTGCCGACTACAATTGCCGGTATATCCAGACGATTGGAAAATTCAAGGCAATTTGTATTTCTATCCCGTACGGACATATATGCATGTCCCATTCTTTTTCTAGTAGGGCGAGCGCGGTCCAGGTGTAGGGGGAGGGAAAACGGCCTGTTATAATAAATCTGTTCAAAAGGTCGTTTATTAAGGAATATTTTGCGGCGCTTACGTCATTTTACTACGTGTTTTTGAGTTATAACTCAAAAACGGCTCAACCGATTCTATTCAAAATAGTTTTCATTGAAAGTACTAATTAAGCCTCACATTCGTGAATTTTACGGATTTTTTGAACCCGCGGTTAAAAAGTTAGATGGGGGGAGGGGGGACGCCCTGTTTTAAACTTTAAACTTTAAACGCTTCTAATTATAGGTTTCCATGCACCTTTGGCGTCACGCGGCCAGTGTCGAGTAAATATAAGGCAATAAGTAGGCAAAATTATGTTTTTTTGCTTTCTATGTCCAAAACATCACTCTAAACTATATGTGCGAGTTTTACTACGTGACAACTAGGGGGGAGGGGGGGGGGTCTTGGCAATGACTACGGATGGTCACCGAGGGGGGGGGGGGGGGGTCAAAAACTGAAAAAAATGAGTCACGTAGTTTGGGTACGTTCCTAAACCCTAAGAACTTGATACCCATTTGGGCTTTATACTTATATTTCCACTGAATCCAGAAATTTCAGCTATTAATCTCTAACCATTCACGAGATATTGACCTCCGAAAATCACTATTTTTACCACGGACTGACTGGCTCACTGATCCACTGACTCATCATCAAAACTATTGACTACATCCAGAAAACCTAGAAAGTTGTGGCATCCAGTTAGGCATTCGTGTCATTCGTGTGTAAACAACAGGAAGAATCTAAAAACTTGTTTCTGAAAATTAGTTCTCTTCCTGCAAGATATGAACGCATCTATTTCTCTTTTTTTAAGTCATTATTTTAAATGCACTGCAAGATTCCGCAGCTAGAATTACCTCGTCCATAGTTCAGAGAGATTCTGATTTTGGGGCGAGTGCGGTGCGGTCTGAGTGCAAGGGGGGGGAAACGACGCGGTCGTATTGCTCCACTGTATTTCTCGTGTATGAACGTATTGCCTAGTTTCCCGAGTTGCTGCTATATGGGGCAATTCGAATGGAGCCAGAATGGCGCCATACTGGAGCAATAATTGCCCCATATTGAGCAATATTTCGAATTGCTTGAAATTGCTCGATATGGCCGTGACGTCAAAATTGCGGCAATTCGGCAATTTTTATCGCCCGTATAAGAGCACCTTTAGTTAATTGCTGATATACCTACGGAGTTGAGGGTGTGTGTGTGTCATCATCATCATTCTCCTAACGTTTGTCCCGGTCTTGCCACGGCTCAATTGAGCCTGGGGTTCGCTCGACAACCTAATCCCAGGGATTGACGTAGGCACTAGTTTTTACGAAAGCCATTTGACCTTCCATCCCAAAGGGGAAACTAAGACTTGTTGGGATTAGGTCCGGTTTCCTTCACCGAAAAGCGACTGTAAATACCTATCAGATTTCGTACATAAGTTCCGAAAAAGTCAGTGGTACAAGCCGGGGGTTAAAGCAGAGACCTCCGGATTGAAAGTCATACGTTCTACTACCAGGACACCCGCGCATTTTTAAAATAATACCTACCACCGCTTTTAATAACCAGTTTTAATTGATGTCCATATGTTTGTTCTTTGCTACCAGAATATAGTTAATAATAGACGGAGAGCTGGCCACGTCAGATATGACACAATAATGAGAGCAACGAAACCCCTCTAGTTAGTTTGCTATACTATGCTTATTTCTAGATCCGGACATCTGGCAGCTGTAAAGTGGTGGAGGTAAAAGAAAGCAAATAACTTGAAGAAAATAAATTCTAGAGTTCTGGTTTTGATCCAATATTATGAAAAATTATGTAATTAATTAGATTATATAATATCCAAAAGTTTTGATTGGCGGAAGTAGTGCCAAATGATGTATAATGTAATTTTTGGTTACTCGCCTACTGGTCTTGTTTGCGCAATAATACACAATGTTTTTTGTTCTAATGTTAAAATATAGGCCCTGTTCTCTTTAAATGACACAACTTCAGCAGTTTTTACCTATTTCGGTATTACTTTTTTTCAACTTAAAAACTTTGTTGGTCTGTCACTCTGATCTCCACCCATTAAAAGCTGCCAGATGCCCGGATCTAGCAATAAGGATGGTTATGCAATCTAACTGGACTGATTACAAACCTCTCATTATTGTGTCACATCTGACGTGGCCAGCTCTTAGACCATAACCTACCTATTTCCAAAGATATGAACACTAGCTTTTGCCCGCCATTTCGTCTCCATGGGATTAACATTCGCCATAAGGAACTAATGAAACTACATAGTAAAATCTCATAGTGAATATTAATTTAACGATAGCGCATATGCTATTTTAAGTCTACAGTGAGCGGAAATTCCATACAAACTTCCGCACCCTTTTCACCCCCCTAAGGGATGATTTCTGAGATAAAAACTATCATATGTCCTTCACCTCAAACTCATACTAAATTGGTTCAGCACTTGGGCATGGAGAAGTAACAGACAGACACACTTTCGCATTCATAATATTGTAGTATGTAGGTACCTATAGTATAGTATGGATTGAAATAGGTACAGAGTTTTGGCCGATAAACTGGTCCAAGTAAAACCTGCTTTCGGCCGCTCATTAGTAGGCCGAGAACTAGTACCTAAATATAAAAACAATTTTCGGCCGGCTAACTATAAGACGACCAAAGAGTAGTAGTACTACTAGTAAAAAACCGGCCAAGAGCATGTCGGGCCATGCTCAGTGTAGGATTCCGTAAATTGAGACCATTAATTCAAAAGGTCGTTTCTTACGGGAAATTTGGCGGCGCTTACGTCATTTTTACTTACGTCCTTTCACTATGGGTTTTTGAATGATAACTCAAAAACGGCTCAACAGATTTATTTCAATATAGTTTTCATTAGACCTGTTTCTAAATTTTTTCAAAATTTTAGGACCCACGATTCAAAAGTTAGATGGGGGGGCCGGGGGGACGCCCTGTTTTAAACTTTCGGAGCTATTATTTCCGAGAGTATTAGTTTTATCCAAAAACTGTTTCAGAAGACCCTAATTCTTTTTAAAAGACCTATCCAACGATACCCCACACAACTTAGTTGGAACGAAAAAAAATTTCGCCCCCCACTTCACGTGTACGGGAGGTACCCTAACAAAATATATTTTTCGCGTTTTTATTCTACCGTTTTGTCGGCTTGGTTAATGCACATATTCAACCCAAATTTCAACTTTCTAGTGCTAACGGTCACTGAGCTAGACCGCGGACGGACGGACGGACGGACATGGCGAAACTATAAGGGCTCCGTTTTTGCCATTTTGGCTACGGAACCCTAAAAACTACATACCTTCGTCCGAATTCAAAAGTTAAGATGGTCTTGTGGGGTAACGAAGCTCGACAAACTCTGGAACGAATATGTCCGTGGCAGCATGAAAGCCACCCATTCCTGAAAAACTTACAGAGACTCGTCTGAGGTGGTGGCCACTGGCAACGTGATGCGAAGGCACGAATATAATGTGTCCGAGAAAGCCTAATGCCTTCCAGAAAAAAAAGGGAAAAGGGTGCGTCCTCTGACTGGCTGGACTGGTGTGACAAATCTCCAGAAAAATGAGAATTTACCCGACCCGACAACCCAAGATTGGATTGGCGAGCCGACTTTAAATAATTAGGAGAGCCGACCCTACCTTAAATGGGGTAGCGCAAAGAGAAAGAAGCTGAAGTCAGGAACTCGCATACGTGGCCGAGAACCGGTACGTTTACCCTCTAAGAAATATTATAATATGTTTCTCGGTCCCTTAAGAGCCCTTAAAGCCCGTAACAGGCAGAGTTATAAAATATTAATATACCGTAAGATACCTATTATAGTATAGCTCAGCAAATCAACACTACACACGGCAAAGATACAAAAATATTATGTTTAGGTTATCAGTATTATTTTGTTTATTTACGACTATGTATTATAATATTACAACTTATTAAATGCTATGTATTATATTGTAACAACATTTAATTAAATAAATGAGCAATAGGTACTTCTTAACAAAGTAAAAATAATTAAAAAATCTGTTGAAATAGTCCAAAGCTTAAAGCACGGCTCGTAACCGGTTTTCACAATGACCCCGAAATAACCCGATATGGTTAATTATTTTATAGTCTTTATGTAGAAATCAATACTGTATTTAGGCATAGACTTAAAGATAATAGTAGACGGCCATAGTCTAAGAACTTTTTGAGGCTCCAACTATTTAGCGCCATCTAGTTCAGAGCGACCTAAACAGAGTCCACTATTTACATCAATGCAATATTTATTTATTTAAACTTTATTACACGGTAAAAAGAGTACAAACGGCGAACTTAATGCCAAAAGGCATTCTCTACCAGTTAACAGAGCCAAACAGAGATTAAAAATGGTAGTAGGTGCGGAAAATTATTACAAACGTGGGAAACGTGGGTTTCTTAAGATTTAAAATAAGAAGTTTACGTGTAGACTTTTCCAATGCTTAGCAATGGGACAGTCTAAGTTACTGGCAATGACATGCTGAATGCTGTTGTCACTCCCACGTAGGTATGCGGCACCTGATTGATTCATTCTTGCAACGCGCGAACCCGCGGGCCAACATGTTACCCCGATGACCCAGTGACCCAAGTACTTGAATTTCGTATTTCTCTTCAGAGGGACACCATTCAACACGACTTAATCGGTCCACTTTATGACCGCGAGCCTGAAAACGAGCACCTCACTTTTACTCGTGTTGTAGATACTTAAGTCCATGAGCCACCGCATTGCATTTGCATCAATATCATTAGCGGATATCTAAAGTGACATTTGGAAAATGTACCTACATTATACCTATGTGTAATGTTTTTTCGGCATTTTTCTGCAGCAGAGATCTGATCTACTCTGTCGAGAAATCTGTAATTTTGGTTAGAAAAACTTTAGATCTCTGTTTGAGCAACAGGATTCTCCTCCTTCCAGTCTTCTTAGCCTGTTTTCTGAATCCTTATTATTGTACATTGAAATAAGCGAATAGATTTAATTTATTCTTAAATCCTAGTCAGAATTTGTTATCATATTTTATTACAGTCATTATTTGTAATAAACGATTTTACTAAATTACATGAATCTGGGCACATGTCATTGCTTGATAAGAATGGTACTTTAATCCGGTGCTGTATGTTTCTGAACCAGCATTTCCGTGACCCATGCTAGTTTCATGTTAATCATTTTGGATACTAATTTAACGAAAAATTTAAATGTAATACATAAAATGTTAACCTATTTTATACGTCAACTGTCATGTCTTTAGTTTTCTTGCCATTGAAAAAAATGGCGGTTATGTTGATCAGTGTACAATAAACTAATAATTCTTAAGAGTCGCCAGGACGCTTTGTACGGTTTCAGGACGAAAAATTGTAATACAAAGAAAATACAGCCAGATACAGATTTACATACAAAACTTATTTTTGCTATATTTTCTTTGTATTACAATTTTTAGCAACGAAAACGAATTACCGACATAGATCTGTGCTGCTAGAATGCCCATGCCAAATTTCGTGGTTCTAAAGCATGTCGTTTTAAAATGAGAGCTGAACTACGTTTGTATGGGGACGCGAGTTCACGCGAGCGTCCTGGCGACTCTTAAATCGGTTCGTAAAATCTACGCGGTGCCAGCGTGGTCAAATTACGGAATGCATGCATCTAAATTCTCCCGTAGCTCGGAGTTGCCGTCATGGATACATGACGTAGTTTGTTGGAAATGATGACTAGCAAGCAATTAATAAGATTCACTTTAAGAGGCTAAGTCCCTAAACGCGCATATTTTGCGAAAACCTTAATTTTCTTCGGAGGATATGACAAAAATACTTAGTGTTTTTAAATTAACTTTTTATGTATATAATAGTCCGTACCTTTATCTAGGCGGCCACTAGAAAAAAAAATACATTTTTGAGCAAAAATTATGAAAAACATGGCTTCTCTTGGAAGGCCTTTCCGGAATTTGCAGATAGACATGTCGTTCTATTTTAAGATAACTCAAACATAGAGAACATTTCTTATAAAATTTGAATTTCATTCAGTACAAAATTCTCAATACGGCCATGGCAAAAAAAAATCATCTTGGATAATAGAGAAAATACCTTCTGAATACTTTAATAAAATTTTGATCAAAACAGGGTTACATTTTTTTTTTCACCGAAGTCCTATTATTAATCTGCCCTAAAAATATAAACATAGCAAAGTTCAACTATGCATCTACCATGAAAAAAAAAATCATTACTGTAACCCTAAATTTACTTTTGGTAGAAGTTTTTAAAGATGACTCTAAATCCCCTCAAAACTTGACAAAACACACCGCGCCGTCATATCTGGCTCACAGCGTTGCCATATGGGTACGCATTTACGCAATAGTACGCACGGCGTACTATCTTATGGTCTTGCGTACTCGCGTACTCATCCGTCGATTTGCGTACTATTTTTATATTTTATCCACCGACAGGCCGACAGCATGCCGACAGTTTAGGAACGCACCCAAAATATTTATACTACTCTTACTTCTATATATTATCTGTGCCTGTCTGCCTGTCGCACGGACAAGCAAGTAACACTGCCAAATGGCCAAACTAGTTTACAAATCACACACGTGTAACGTGTCCCAAGCAGTCTGTACGAACCTCGCCGCGCTCGCTTGATAAACAGCCACCATCAGTATAAGAGACTCGCCATCCCAACACACCCAAGCCACACACGTGTAACGTGTCCCAAGAAGTCTGTACCTACGAACCTCGCCGCGCTCGCTGGATAAACAGCCACCATCAGTATAAGAGACTCGCCATCCCAACACACCCAAGCCACACACGTGTAACGTGTCCCAAGAAGTCTGTACCTACGAACCTCGCCGCGCTCGCTGGATAAACAGCCACCATCAGTATAAGAGACTCGCCATCCCAACACACCCAAGCCACACACGTGTAACGTGTCCCAAGTAGTCTGTACGAACCTCGCCGCGCTCGCTTGATAAACAGCCACTATCAGTATAAGAGACTCCAAACTCCAAATAAAATGGAGTATATTATCAGTAGCCGAAGAAAATAAATAATTTATAGTACGGTCGCCAGCAAATAACAGACTGGCCAGGGTACTCAAAAATATCTGAACATGCACCTTATCACCTTAACAATAGAAGCGTTGTTCAGATATTTGTGATCACTTTGGCCGCACCAATATATTCGACACACACTGTAATGTATGGTGGCCATTAGATATATCGAAGCGGCCAAGGTGGTCACAAATATCTGACTACGCCTCTATTCTAAAGCCAATATTTTTAAGTACCTTGGCCGGTTATATATATCTGATGGCGACTGTACAGTCGACCTCAAAGATATGTTTACACTTTTGCACCTTATTACAATGGAGTAAGGGAAAAAGTGTAAACATATCTTTGAGGTCGACTGTACGTACCACAGTCCCTACTAATTACCCGGCTCTGGCTTATTGAACTTGAAAACGATCAAGACATTGAAGCGTGCGTATCGTTCTTGTTATTGCCAGCCTCAAAGCAAGGATTTAACTAGAGACCGCATACGCGACACACCCTAAGGGACAGAAAATACGCAACGCGACTGTTGATAAATCAATTGTGGCTGATAGCATACCGTAACTAACCTACATAATTTAGTCGGTTTCATTGTTACCCTTCAAAGAGCGGTGGAGGGTAATAAACGTTTCTATTGTACTTAGGTCTTTTTGGAAGTAAGCAATAATCACAAGGGTGAGTCTATGATAAGGATCAACGATAATAGCGCCTTCCCTGTCATATCTATGGAAAGTGTAATAAGACCATCCCGTTCAGTCTTGGTATTGTTATTTCTGTGTCAGGTCTATGGGTGGTAGAGGCATGTCTATGTTGCCAGCGGTCGAGTACTGAGTGGTAACGCCATCTATCGAGTAAGAAAACGTGAAATTGAGGAACGCTCATGAGCGCCTCTTAATGCCATATGTTAATCTCTAGGTTATAAATACTTACCACGTTTTTAACGGGAGTTCAAATTTGTCAAGAAAAACTAAATGCACCCCGGACCAAAACATCGTCTCCATTTCTTTTTTCCACCGCAAACTGTCATCTGATACAATCCTATTTCTTGTCGTAGATATCAAAAGATGAAGTTGCAAAAATAGTGGCCGGTTTTGAAAACGAATCGCTCCTAACAAGTGGCGGCGTGACGATAGCGGGCACGCGGTACATCTACCTCAGTGGCTCAGACCGCATCATACGCGCAAAGCTCGGCAAGGTCGGCGTGCACTGCATGAAGACACAGCAAGGTGAGTAAACATTACTATTATTGTATTGAGCGGGCAACATTCTTCCACCGCTGTTATACTTAAGTACCTATCCATAAAGTCGTACCTACTACATGTAATGCCTATGGATACCCAGTAATGCTTGACGGCTGAGCGGACCGTTGGCGCAGTTCACTATGTGTAAATAACCATAATCACTGTTCAGGGCTCGTAACTGGTTTTCGCAAAACACATATAGTTAATATTTTTTAGTCTAAAAAATACCGGTATTTTAGTATGTAGCAAATACCGGTTTCCAAGCCCTGCTACAGGTGGGATCGAAATATCGTTACTGATTCGTCTTAGTACTTTGCAGTAATTAATTTTGTCTCCTATATTTTTTGCCAGCTGTAGTTTTCACGCCATTATGCATCACGCTCTTAATTGTCCAGGCAGACCACAACAAGCAATCAAAATATGTTAAGAAAGGAATAAATATAATTACTAGCGACCCGCCCCGGTTTCGCACGGGTGCAATTATACATATAAACCTTCCTATTGAATCACTCTATCTATTAAAAAAACCACATCATAATACGTTGCGTAGTTTTAAAGATCTATGTAAGCATACATAGGGACAGACAGCTGGAAGCGACTTTGTTTTATATCATACTGTGTAGTGATGTGGCGGGGTTCCTACTTCCCAAGTAAAGCAGTTTCGTTTATATACCTACAACCTTTTTCTACCATGAACTATTTGTTGCAGCCGTCGTTATCTCTCTGTACGAAGAACCCATTCAACCCCAGCAAGCCGCGTCTGTAGTGGAGAAGTTAGGAGACTATTTAATTACCTGTGGTTATTAGAGGTGAGTTTACATATGTAATGTTTTTCAGTGGATACTTCTGCCATTTGTTGCTAATGTTCTTATCATCGCATGGTGAAATCAAAGTTTTTCAGCTACAAACATAGTTCAGTCATTATTTCTAAATAACCGACCCTAGTAAAACCGTGAGGACAAAAATTTTAGGAAATTTGATTCTCTACAATTTTGGTCCTCACAATTTTTCTTCTAGGATCGATATTTTGGGGGAAAAAAGGTGGGAATCAAAATTGCTCAGAATTTGATTCTCTAAGTTTAGTCCTCTTCATTTATGCCGTAAAGGTGAAAATAAACGATATGATGAAAATATTTGAATTTGTCGCTATTTTCAAATTTAATTTCCAAAATATCGATCCTAGAAGAAAAATTGTAAGGACCAAACTTGTACAGAATCAAATTTCCTACAATTTTTGTCCTCACGGTTTTACTGTAAAATCATAAATGGCCGAGTTATTCAAGAAAAACCGTTTTTCGAATATACTCAGGAGCCAAATTCCGTCTACTTTTTGAATTTACACTCCCAGTGACCCCCCCGAGGGCCCTAAGAAAAAAAATCCAAGAACTAATTATTCAAGTTTTTATTGCACGCAGGTTCGTAGGCTTAGATTATATCACCTTTGCAGGTTTATCAAAGATTTATTTTTCCTCTTTCAGATCGAAGCGCGCCCGTGATCTAAGAATACTATAAGATTAATATTTTTTCCACAGGGAAATAAGTAACTGCATTTTGTATATTCTATAAAGTGATAAGGACCGTTCATTTGTTTTGATATTTGATAAATTATGGCGCCATCGTGTTGTGGATGCGTGTAGTAACTGTGTACAGGTACAATTACTTTGCGGATTCTGGATCATTTTTTACACGCTCACCGCTTCCACAATGTAATTGTTACTGTAAAATGGTTTAAATTTTGTATTTTAAAATGTTTGCTTTTGACGACCATTGTAGCGAGGCGTGTTTTCGCTTTAGCAACCAGGTCCCAAGGCATGATGTAAAGAGATTTTTTTAGGGGATTTTCTCTTCAAGCATCTCAGTCATTTCAAATTATCAATCCAGTAGTGGAATCAACTTGCATCGAAAGTGTGATGTACCCAGGCTTCACTGCTCGATATATGAAGACTAGGGCGCAGGTCGATGCTTGATGAGAAATTCCGAGTTTAAATACCACGTAATGAAATTACTGTAACAATATACAAAATATATATATAATTACAAATATGCATTCGTGTAAGGGCTTGTTACAAATTGAAAGACACTGTAACCCAAGTAAAGTATTACGATTATAATTGAAAATCTCTAGTCCCACTGGAACCATCGTGAGAGTATTCGGTTAGTGAGGCGGAGGAGCAGGCTCGTGCGCCGGCGCGCCTGGCATTGCGCAGGCCACGGGGCCGATGCGTCCGCGCGATTGCTAAATTTATGCTATGCTTCCTTTTTTAATTATGCCGCATTTATAACTTGTGTAGAGAATAAACTTTGCAAATATTTGTTTTACTTACTCTTAGCTGCAGAAACTAGAAGCGCTCAATTACCCTGTATCCTCCACAAGGCTTGCAGTAAACGAAGGGTGCATATTGTTTAATATTTGATATTACTACTATAGCTTTGTACATTGTTTCTGATAAGCGATGGGAACTGTGTCTATCTAATAATAAATGATTTGTATTATACCATATGTTTCTTTGCCCATTTCGAAACCTGTAGGGAAGACAGAAAGCAAACAACAAACAGAAATGCTAATTAACATAATTTATTTTTCTTTTGACAAAATCTACAATATTAAGAATTAAGTACACGAATACAAGGATTGGTATAAAATGTAAACTTGTATCAATAGCTTATTAACTGTTCTTGGTTCTTTACACGCACGAGACTCATCCATAAGTTCTAAACCTACAACATAGCCAAATTATCAGTAACAAGTTTTCACGATTATTATCAACAAGGTTCTAGTTCTATGGTAATACGAAAAGTTTGACAACTCAACCTATGTTTGTTACCGTAACGGAAATCAGTATAGTTATGTACTTAATAATGATTCTATGTGATATATCTACATTTCTACAATCCTATATACCAATGGTTGGTTGTAAAAATAAGGATACAATACATATTCAATTAACTTAGAAATAAATTATGTTATTTTACAATATTACGTTTTAATTGATTATTAACGAGCGCTATACATGTGGCTTATGTAACTTATGTTTATAATAGCTATAAACGTCACATTCAACACTTCAGTAGGCATACACTCTGAACATGCTTTCTCGGAAGTCTGTCTAAATTCCTCAAGATAGGAAGTCAGGCTTTATATATTTCATCAACTCATCTATTTGTTTCTATTACAAACTAAGCTTAGGAAATACTTCACTAAAACTTATTGAATCGATTGAACATGTTTATAGCTTGTGCAGGGGTTTAGTAAGTATTATTTAATATTATATTAACATTATCGTATCAATAACGGTTACCTCCTTCCGTTTCTGTAGAAATGAAACTAACAGATTTTCAAACATTTTATCTCCAGACGTGCATGACGTGCATTCTTATCTGAAAGTCGTCGGTGAGTTACTTCACGGATGCTCTAAAGAGTAGTGACGAGATTTTTTCCAAAAGCTTCTGAAGAATCCTTTGCGTTGCTTCTGGCCAGGATGGTCATCACCTGGTAACAAAAGGTATAGTTGATTATTATGGTAATTAATTATAATTTTTAAATGCGGCTTTTTGAGTACTTACGGGTATAATATATAGGTATATGAGTTCTATCAAAAATATAACTAAACTAAATTCGGTAGAGGTCGTTACTCTATTGAAATTAAATTTAGTGCGGTTAGAATAAATATTGATAACTGTTTCCGACAAAATCCCACCAACGCGCGAGATAGCACTTCCTCGTAAACTGAGAGGCAATCTCTCGTGATGTGTCATATCATACCCATCATGCGTTTTCATAAAACCTTACTAGCATTGCTAGCAAATAAAAGTAAACATTTCGTTGCCCTGAAAGAAGTAAAATATCTTGAACGAAGTGGTAGTGAACTGTGTCGTGTCCGGGGTAAGGAAATGCGAATGTCAAGTGTACGAGGGGCTACCGACCGCATCGCGCGGGTCGATAGAACCACGGAGCAGCGACCGCCGCGACGCTCTGGTACGGTGGACCTATAGACAGGAGGACAGGACCCGCCCCATTTAATTTAAAATGTGGGACTTAAACACGTGACTCCATTTTCGTAAGGCCAGATTTAAAAACTTAAATACGAATAGTGTTTTACACTTGCTTGCGAGCGTTAACGTGTTAGGCAAGGATACAGTTAGGTACGTTGCTAAGTCATGCCATGCAACGTTACTCGAAAACGTTAACTACTTATGTCTAGTACTTCTGCGAGTTCGCTTGGTTAAACCTAATTAGCAGAAGTTTTTTGCTACTCGTTCTAGATATACTGAATTGGAGAATAAATTATAAAGCTTGTGGGATCGAGAATGATTTCTATAATAATTACCTAGGTTCCTAAGTATTAGCAGAGCCAGTTGGTAAATTAATGTTTTTATGAGAGACGCTTTGCAATAATTAACTGTAAATTAAGAATATGTCAGCACATAGATCATTAATGAGGTATACGTAAATATTCGTCGATGAAACAAGAGTACGACGTTAGTAGGCCATCCGAGAATAGATCGGTAAAGTAGGTATTTTCCAGCGATCGTTCCACATGCCACGCGCGCTGCCAAAAATAGTCGTCGAGGTTTGCCGCCCGACATCTGACGCCGGTGGCGTAGGGCTGGGTGCACAACTGATCAAGCGACAAACGGTATTTCATCCGTTATCCATATTTCCCTCTATTTCAAGACTTTCAAGTAGGCACGCACAAGTAGAAAGGCGCTGTGGATATGTTGGAGGTACCTATCCGTTAAGCGTTAAACCATCTTATTTACTTTTGTGGGTATTAAAAGTTAGGGATATTGTAATTGTGTGGTTTTTAATCATTTGCTCAAATGTAGCAAATGACTATGTATGTATTTCTTGAGGTGATATTTAATTAATCTACGTATGAGCCCTGGGTCCACGTACTTAGGCACTAGTTTTTACGAAAGCGACTGCTATGACATGACCTTCCAATTCCAACCGCGAGGGGAAACTTGGTATTATTGGGATGAGCCCAGATTTCCTTATTATGTTTTCCTTCTGCGAAAAACTCATTGGTACGAACCGGGATTTGAACCTGGGGCCTCCGGATTGGAAGTCAGATCGGACGTCTTACCAATAGACACCAACGCTAGCTAACATCAGTCAAACTAAAGAACAGAACAGACTTTTTCTTAGCAAGCAATGTGTTACAAGTAGGTAGCTGCTATCTATTTTAGCTCGCGCAGCGGAGGTCGGCAGATTCAAGTTCAACAGCTAGACTCCCCACAAAGACAAGCAAGTAGTGTTTTCATAGTTATTTTTAGGTTTATGACTGTGGGTCTATTGTTGATTGAGGAAATGTAAGCAACATGTATTTGTATAATCAATCTTATTACGCAAAGTTGTACGCTCATCTGCTAAATACGTAACCTAGACCAAAGTGGCTGAAATTAAGGAACGTAGAAGCTATTATAAAATAGTATTTTATACATTACAATCGTGACATAATGAAGAGCTTTTCAGTCGAGTACCGTGTTTAAGCCACGAAGATTGCTGAGTGGCCTATGTAAAGTACGAGATTGATGATGCCTAATATTGAGCACTCGTAGAAAAAGTATTGAGTACAATAGTGACATAATCAAGCTTTTCAATCTCGTACCTTCCTTAGGCCACTCAGCGTAGGTACTCGACTGAAAAGCTCTTAGTTATGTCACGATTGTATATATAAAATACTATTGTCGTTTCCAAAGAGGCGCAACGGATCTTGCGCTACCGGAATATTAAGTAATCGATTATATATATGGATATGATTTATCAAAAAACGCTTGTGTGTCCGGTTACGGTTTTAACTATCCAATGCCGCTGATTATGCATGGAAGCTTCACAATGCAGCTATCGTGATCATCTAGAAATAATTTTGCGAATATGAATCAACAAAACTAAAGAAAATACCTACTTCCTCACAAGTCACTGCTTCCGCAAACGTGACTCACCGGGTGAATCACGTACCTTTGTCTTTGTTTCCATTCTACATGACAATGTTAAGTTGAGACATACCTAGGGGCGATAATACTACTTGAACGCCTACAGTTCGATTACACTTAGGTAGGTATATGCATTATCTCAATCTATTCGATATTACAAAGAAAAAATACTTTATTATTATGTTTGTGTGGATTTGTTATATGTTTTGTACTATCTGAATAAAACATGAAGTGAAGTTTTATTAACCATAAATACTTTTTATAAAATTATAGATTATCAGTGACTGCACTAAATGCTTGTTTCGTGGAAGTCGCAAAAACACGAATGTTACCAAACAGGTGGCTTTTGTAGTATAAAATGTACTTAGGTATGCAACTTATAAAAGAAGAAAAATCTGAAAAAAGTTTGAAAGAAAATTTCGAATACTCAGGACAAGAGAATGAATAGAGACCATCATTACGTAGATTCTGAGATTTTTTTCAAAAATGTGCTATATTCTACTCTACTATACCTTTACCTACACACCTGCCCCTCGGTTTGGAGACTTTCGAGCAGAATGGCTTTCTCCAAATCTGAACTCTGTTTAGGGACAATTTGTGTCATGTCATGTGTGAATTTATATATTATCGCCTACGGCAATAATCGGGTCAGGAAGACTGTTGAGGAAATCAGCAGTATAAGGTTGTTGAGAGCCGGGAGGCGAGGGGAGCGGGTGCAGGTCGTCGACTCTGCGGTGAAGGGCACCGCGGGGTCGCTGCGTTCGCTTTCGACGGCGCGGCGGCGGCGCGCCGTATTGATCGCCGAGGATCGCAGCCTCCGCTCTCCGCGTCCGCGCCCGGCGCTACTCTACGGAGCCTACGAATGTTTGTGTCACTTTGAATTAACACCGGTTGGGTTTGACTTGAATTTTAAAACTGAATGCGTTTACACATTGATATTGAATAATTTATAAGATTTGTAAGGAATGGGATCGTTCGATTACTTATGTTCACCGACTAGTAATTCAATCAATTATGAAGAATAAATGGCCTCTATTAACGAATAAAAAACAAAAAAGTGACTAAGTATTCTAAAGACGACTTCGCTATCTTGGGATTCTTGGGTTTCAACCGGAAGTCCTACTCAACAACAAATTGGCAAATTTAAGTCGGTAGAAAGATATTCTACTAAAATTTCCCTTTCTAAAGAACAGAAAATACTTCACAAATATTTGTTAATTAAGTAAGTAGGTACGAGTACCTAAGGTCAACCGAGGAAATTGCGTTTATTGAGCAAAACAGCTTTTACTAACAAAAGGACGCATTTACCTCTACTGACGCAATTTCTCCGGTTGATAAGAAAAGTTACTAGAAACTATCTGAATCAGGCATTAAATTTCAATTGATTCAGACTAACATGCCGATACGAATAGATTCTAGGTATACAGTGTCATGCCATGCGGCTACCTGGTCACGTTATGTATAAGTACTTACTCAGAACTAAGGTTGGCTCTGAGGTCCGAGATGAGAGATATAAAAGTTCCACACATTAATGATTAAGTATGTTCAATGCCAATGTCTATCACCGCACATTTCGGGCAACAATTGCCGCGAGCGGAAAGTCTCGAGTTGGAACACTTGGAATATGCAAGGCTTCAAGTGACACGGAAAACAAGCAAGTAAGTATCCCACTTGCTTTAAAAAAAACATTAAGCAGTTATAGGGACTGCCGATAGAAGTGAAAACATAGAACTTTTAGTACTTATTAAAAGGACCCCGCAGCAAACATAGGGAAAAAGTGGTTTCAGTTAAATCTCACGAAATTTTAGTATGACGTTAATCTGGCTCTCCTGATTTTTTTTTTGTATGGGCACAACTCTCTCAGAAGTATACCTACTTTCAGAAATAATCAATGTAATTGTTTTATACAAAATACGTGTTTGATAACAATTTTTAAGTAATTCCTCCTTTTTTTTGTCCTGTTTTGCATGTCGTTCGTAACATAGATAACTGATAAAATGCGATGTCAACGTGACAGAAATATTTATCTTTGACCATTACGTTATTATAAGCACATGACTTAAAATATGCAAAAAAACTTGTAGCAGATGATGGCAGCAAGAAATCATTGCTACCGGATGAATTATGACTGACTGTTATAATATAATTCATACCATTGGGACGAATCAAAAAATACACGGGCTTAGACAAGCGTACATCACTGACAGTTGGTGGCTGCATCTTAATTGACTTCTTAACGTCAGTAACTGTCAATACGTGTCATAACAATATATCGATTTTAGAAAACATATGTATTTCGCGTAATTAGAAAATTGATTATTTCTGAAAGTATACTTCTGAGAGAGTTGTGCCCATACAAAAAAATAATCAAGAGAGCCAAATTAACATCATACGAAAATTTCATGAGATTTAACTGAAACCACTTTTTCCCTATGATTGCTGCGGGGTCCAAATTTGAAATTTCATAATGTTTGAATTAAAATTATCAACATCAATCTGGTTTTTACATTTACTGACTCCGAGCAACAATTCTATGCATGTTTATACGGTGTTTAGGGTTTCGTAACTTAAAAAATAAAAACGGAACCCTTATGGGATCACTCGCTTGTCTGTCCGTCTGTCTGTCACAGCCAATTTACTACAAAAGTTTAGGAAGTTTAGGGGGATTAATTATATTTTAAGGGGGAAATGAATTTAATTTTTCATTTGTATGGCACGTACCAATAGAAAGCTTGCAAAAAATTAAGACTGCTGCCTGATTTTGGCTTCATTTTACGTGCAGTAGTTTCGATAAAAACCCATTTGTAAATGCAACTTTTCATACTAAAATGACGGCTCTGTCCCAGCCTTTTTTTCAGAAACTATAGCTAACTAGAAACTGAGAACCAAATAGGTTAGTCCACTAAACAGACCCTGGAGATTACGGCATAATTATTTGGTAGACCTACCTTTAACAGTTTTCACACCACAGACTGACCTATTAGGTAACGTCAGTCCTATTGTCCTATATAGGTATAAACCTTAAAGGTTTATATAGGACTTAATGTGTACCTACAGTCAATTTACAATGGTGATTTTCTATGATTAATATATTAAAAGCATAAGAGAAAAATATTACTTACAAAATTAAACTTTATTTGAACGGTTATAAGTTTAACTATCGAACGAGCCTTCGAACCCAAGGAAAATCTTGTGATGCGATTTTGTTTTTGTCGTGACGGTGTCGGTGACGCGAACTCATAAGTTTTCCCCCTACCAAAAACTGGCCAACGCGGCTAAAGAAGCTTTCACTTCAAAATAAATAGAACTGCAGGTACTCAAGATTTACCTACTACATACTTTACATACCTTTACAAAAATAATGACAGTCATCTGTAACGTAGGTAGGTATACCAGGTATACAGTACCGACCAAAAATATATCACCTACCTACGTGTTTTACGATAGAACTTTACTTATTTATATATTTGTAAGCGATTTTCACCTTACTACTTTAGGTAGTCTAGTAGGTAGTCTTTTGTGAGAGCGATGAGAAAAATTGATCTCATGTAATGGTTTATTTTATAGACATTAAAAAAAAGCCCTTTTTTATGTTATTGGAGTTTTTTTAGTAAGTAATATGCTTGCTTAGGGCCAGTTGCACCAACCACTTGTGATGCTTTTGACGGACTCATCAGCGTCAACCGGCAGATTACTATGAAAATTTCCATACAATAAAATTTAGCGTACGTTTTAACGGTGACAGACAGTTTGGTGCAACCGAGCCTCAGTCTCCTATTGTAACTCACAGTATTTAATTGCAGTAGGTATACTAGGTATTCATAATATATTTGTATAAAATTATTAGAAATTATGCCAAATCATTATCGCGGCTAAATGGCAGTATACGAGTGCACCCAAATTAAGATTAAAGTTTCTACTTCTATGAAATAAAAGCCGTATTTCAGCGTACAGTGCGGCGCGGGTCCGCGGTGTCGTTTCCGCTCTTAATTCGCTCTCAATCCGCTCAGATTTCGCTGCGCTGCGGATATGTAAGTACTTATGTGCAAAATAATTTATATTAACCCTAAGAATAATTGTAATTATTCGTCTTACCAGTGGTAAGTGGTCAGACTGGTCAGTTTGCCTATGCTGATTATAATTTAAAAGGTGAACTTCGTGTACATTTTATTGGTTATTTTCCTTCCGACTTAAGCTAAAAGCTTCGCAGGAATTAAATAATTAGTAAGTATACTTATATTAAATAATTATAAGTATCTACCTAGTGATCAGACGGAAGCAAAATTAATTTAACGTAATGTCTTCACATAACAACATTTATATAAAAATAAAAGAAACAGGTATAAACCGTAGTAGAACTTGCTTGTGAAATTTTAAAACAAGTATTTGATACCAGATTGCCTTGCCTTAAAGTTCCGACTCAATGAACCACAACTAAATAGGTATACCTACAAATAAAACTATGAGAGAGCTGAATATTGTTAAAAAAAATAAGAGGCTGCCGGTGAAAGTTTTAATTATATATGCTTCTTATTAATTCTAGTGCAAGCAAGACAAGAATAGTCTTCTTTCTAACAAATAATTATAGCTCGATATATTACGATATATTTTGGGTATATTGCCTTCCTTCTCTGGCGTGGCGTACCTACAACCGATATATCTTTCTCTCTTTTGATATCTTTCCCGTGTGGGGTGCCAAGCTATACGATAATATATATCTCGGTATCTTACGGTATATTAATATATATTATAGCTTACGGGCTTGACCCTGATTTTGTAGGTAGGTTAATAGCCTTTGGCAAAATTCGTCAAGCCGATATGATATGGAATACCTGAGCATTGACTAGCGATACCGTTGCCATTATTATCAAATATCGACTTGTTTACTGTATATAACGCCTGGGAATTGTATATGATATATATACTAGTATATAGTTGTTATTACAGCGCTGAATTATCGTTAGCCTTCACCTCGCATGATATTGTCATGGGGACGTTGACATTTCCATATGTATATGGAGCGGGTACATAATATAGGTACCTACTGTGGGTAGTGATTAGTAGTGATTTTACCCGTATAGTAAGTATCTATTTGCCAGTTCTAAATTGAACATAGACAGAATCCTTCGCATGCGCATGTCGATACGAAAGAGCCAAAAAAAGTTCCACGAATCGTCGCTGTAGCTTGCAGAAAGAAAAGTGTCGATAAATGTATTGGCTCCCATATCATCCACGACACTTCTCTTTCTGCACAGACTATAGTCTTCTATAGTATTTGAATACTTATGTCGCCTGATCAAGATTGGCGCGGAATATTTTCTTGGATACTCGGTAGTCATCAGTTTAAACATGGCACAGGTTTCCAACCGGCCGGCTGGCACGGCTAGCGCGGGCGCGGGGATCGCAGGCAGTAGGACATGCGAGACTACTTTCTTGGAGTAACGGGTCGGCCGGACGGTCCGCCCGTGGCCGAGTGTGTAATTGTAATGTGACACAGTTCCTGGTGTTGGCTATTTTAAATTAAAACTTGTAAACGATTCGTCGTTGAAGATGCAGTCCCGCCCTCCGATTTTATTATACTGTACACTAGCAGAAGAAAAATAAAATTAAACTCCTAAAACATGTAAAATAAAAAGGCACTGCCAAAAAAGGTCATTAGAAATAACCACAACTCAATAATCATATATATCTAACGTAACTCGAGAAGTTACATGAATATGTACTTATACATATTATATTTGCATGTATAAATTTCCGGCACATTATCTCAAGACAAGATAACGCTCACTGTTCAGGTAATACTTTATCTCTGCGATCGTAAAGTGTGTCTCGGCTTGTCAAGTGTGTGGGTCTTCGTTCGATATTGTAGGGTAGGTAATGCTGCGTCGGTGAGCTAGATGCAAGATAATCCCGCGACTGGCTTCAAGGGCTGACTTAGCTTATCCGATCTCTTGAACACTTCACTTTATACCTATACATATACAAGGGCATAAATACCTATTAACTAACGCACTTGTCAGTTTGCCGATGCACTAGTTGTGTGACCTACCTTAAGTATTCACTAAATTATACCTATACAGATCGAACTAATCAAGTATTTATATCCTAAGGATTCTGGGGTTATAACAGTGTAGTGTAGGTATCGTTGTTTGCCAGAATAAAATGCGAGTAGAATAACTATTTTAGTAGCACGTTAATCCTGCACTGCATATTAATGCACATTTTCCTCTGCTGCATTAGGTTTCACGCTGTTCCATTCCGCGTCCTACACGACACTCCCGACACTTTGTATACCTACAGAACATCACGTGACCTCCGAGGATCACGTGACGCTTTCTATACAAAATGAAGTGTCGGCAGTGTCGTGTAGGACGCGGAACGGAACAGAGTATGGTAAACGCACTTTAATTGAAAAAAATATAAAGTACCTATCTACTTACAGGAAAAGCGAAATTCGTTGCAAATGTACGAGAAACAGTCAGCGACTGGTTTCACTGGTTAATCACAGCTAACCAACTATTATGGTGGGTTGCACCACGCACAGTTAACGGACTCATCAACGTTAAATATGGCGACGGAGCTGTCATCCTATAGAAAGCTGTCAAACTTTTCATACTAAGATTTTTTTTACGATGACGTTCGTCGACCTTAACAGATGGTTTGGTGCAACCGGCCCTTAGTTGCTATGGGCAGAAAATTCCTTTTGCTTATGGAGCATCACAACACGTTACGACCGACCGACCAGTATAAGCATCATAATTGATTATGCTCAAATTAATTGCTGATTGCGAGGTCTCATTTAAAGTGATGCATTGATAACGTGATTGAAATAACAGCCATGGTCGCGCCGCGAGTCACTTTCGTCTGATAATGAGTGCTAATAAGGGCGCCGACGCGGAACCGACCCCGCCGGCGCGACCTTCGGCTGCACTGCACCTGGTCTAGCGCGTACCTATAGGTGCACGGCAAATGGGCATGAGATTAACCTACAAGTCGTAGTGGCTGCCTACGCGTTGGCAGAGTCCCTACTTCATAGATGGATTACTGTTCATATCATATATCATGCCATTCTATATTTGTAACATAACTAATAGCTACCTAGTGGTGGAATATTAATTCGTTTATTTGATGTATTGGATTAACACATATTTTGGATTGATATGTCAACTGCTTCATTCCGAATGTTAATTTCATTTATCATCATTTTGTGGAACAGTTACGAGGTAGATATACAGTTAAACCAATAATTGAATCACATAATTTGGTGAGCTTATAAGTATAAAATAAGATGAAGTAATAATAATAACATTATCAGCTACCTACTTACGGCATCATACACGCCAAGTTGCGTGGAAAAAGCGCAAACCTCTCGCTCGCCAAATCTGTCTACGGTCGGCCGCCATTACTAAATGAATTATTAATCATAGACAAACGTAGTTCAGTGAACCCCTAGAGCTCTAAATTAGTGGCTTATCACTGGCGAATTTCAGCCGACAGCAATTAAAACTGTGGTCTAAAATAACCTAGACCTGAAAATAATTTGGCACCGGTAAGTAGATATGTAATTAAGATGGAAGTTTGCGTGTGACGAAGAATTTTGTATTAATTGCGGCATCATTAATTTAGCAAGCTAGAAAATGTGGATTATTAATAAAATAATATACTAACGGAATATACTAAACTTAATCTACCTACCTTTTTTGTTTTTTTACTCCATACAAGTCAGTAACCAAAAGTCCCTGAAGTCGGTTCGGAAAGACGAAAGTGATATGTGTGAGACTTTAACGACTACTATTTTATAATAATAAGGGCCGGTTGCACCAAACTGTGAACGAAAACGTAATCGTAAAAAAAATCGTGTATGAAAAGTTTGACAGTTTTCTATGGGATGACAGCGCCGTCGCCATATTTAACGTTGATGAGTTTGTTAATTGTGCGTGGTGCAACCCACCCTAAGTGTATTTTTTATCTAATTATGTATTTGGATAAAACCCCAGATATAGGCACAGGAAAGTAAGTTGTTAATGGTGGCTAGATAATTAATCTGTCGTTTTAAAACACGCGAACTGACTTTGTATAAATTATTATATATTGTTATGTATAAATTGCTATTGTTTTCCTATCCATAAGGCAATCCATAATGGAGGAAAACACCTAGTTTATTATTAGTCCAGGAAACAAAATATGTAGAGCAAAACATGTTCAGGTTTCATTTGTTCAAACACGAGTAGTCTAATATACCGGCAAAACATTGTATTGTGTAGTACCTAATGTACCTATTTATCTACAAAATTCGTGTCAGCTTGAACACATGGCACAGGACATGAGATTTCATACTGGAACGTTTCCAATTGATGCCTGCTAGTATAAACAGCTAGCTCGTGTTCCGTAGCCAAATCTACGAATAAATATGAAATCAGAACGGAAACAAAGGCTAAGACAAGCATTTGTATAGATTTTCCGATAATTAATCAAAAACTGATTTAAAATATTAAACTAGAAGGAAAATCTTTAAGCGATGTTTTTGTGGCTCACTATTCTTTTGAAAACCATTAATACCAACATCATTCGAATATGAGATATGTACTTATTTAGTAATGATTGTTGAAGTGATTAACGCAAGTAAACTTTACTTTGGTAAACAAGCACCACTTGTAGTAGGTAGCTATAGTTAATGAGGGAAGTTGGTAGCACATGCGGCTGAACCGCCGACCGGCTGAATAACAAGCAAAAAACCCAACGCCAGCCGGAATCGCACTCCCGACCACATTAACCTCACTTTGGAAAGCGTGGAATGCTGTTTTGGCCTATCGAATGCATTCAGCTCTTAGATAATTTGTATAAATTAGAAATTAGTCTGCTTCGGTACGTCTCTATTTATAAACTGGAGTTAAACATTGAATTTGAAATGGTTACCTTTCTCTCAAATACGCTAGAAAATTATTTTTGCAAGCCTATCGTAGCCATCAACTATCGACCGGAGTCAAATAATTAGTTAAACGAATCTTTTGGTTTGATACCTAGTTGTTTATCGCATCTACCATGATGGTAATACGCAGGAAACAGAAAAAGTAGTTGCTAAGTAACTATATATAGTAGTATAGTTGCCCGGCCACAAGTTACTGATAAAATGCTCGCCAGAACATCAATTAACGAATGCCACCACACTTGGCTCATCCTCGGCGCATTCCCGATAAGCGTTAGTAATGGACTGGACAAGACTCAAACCAATTAACAACTTGTTTCCACCAAGTGGTGAGTGGCTTCTTGCCCGGAGGGACTGGTGGTGACGTCATTGCGATAGCTGAGCGCCAGTGTCGAGGATAGTTTTGGGTAGGTAAGTGGCTACGCTAAGTTGTATTGTATGTCGATTAAAAAGAGTTCTAAAATATTTTAAATAATGTGTCCGGTCTAGAAGAAACGGTTCGTATACACAGATTGACAGTAAGTGTCAAAGTTTTGATGAACATGTTAGAATTAGAAGCTCTTTTGCATACGTTTTACTGGAATGATAATTCTGCTAATAATTTTAATAAATATTTAAACTGGAGGGCTATTCGACTGTGCATAAATGACAGTGTCATGCAATAGCACCACAACACCTCCGCCATATCTCACTTTTGAGTGACGCAAAGCTTCACTAAAGTGAGATAGGTACTTACGTCAAAATCACAGATCAGCAATGCGCATGTGCGAGCGCTGTTAGGACTAGATACGTGGTTGGACCTAAGATGCTTGATCACTTTTGCGCTTTGCGCCCCTTTAGCGCCAGTGTCAGTTTGAGATTTGCGGAGCTACCATTATCAGATTCTAAGCAAGAGAATAATTTTGTATAAATGGATGAAGTAGGTATATCATGACAAAAGTTCCATAAATACTCATTATTATACAAACCCTTGTTACATTTAGTTCTTGCGTAGTATTAATGCTGAATGATTAGAATGATTTTTCAGATTATCTCATCAAAATATGTATAAATGTATCGATCTGTGTACCCCAACGCTATTAGCACAGATATCTGACAGCTAAGACAATTATTTGTCAAATATACTAACAAGGTCGATTCCTATAGAAACTATAGACAAGGGCGCCTCTATCCTAAGAACGACTACGCATAAAGAGATCGGTCCTCTGTGAGCGATACCTACTGTTAATGCGACAGATAAAACCAACAGCAATAGCAACGCAATAGAGCCGCAATACAATCGCAATAGAAGTGACATATGTTAGTGTTACACTTAGTCGAGTCGAATAGAGGTACATTAGGTACTTTTTTACCTGTCTACGACAAAACATATACCAATAGTGGTTCGTATACTTTTTTATTTCAATTTATACGCCTATTATGTCTAAGCACACCTCTGTTCATTTAAGAAAACAAGTAGCGACGCTAGTGATTTGTGAAACCTATCTAAATAAATAATATAGTATTTTTGATAATGTACCTATATATCAAACCACGTGGATTTAAAGCCCTAAATATTAAGGTTGTTTTTTTTTTGTTTTTTAAGGCACTAATTAATGCCAATGATATTTAAGTACTTATAGCCACAATGAATTTTAATTGCGGTAGATTAAAATTGGATATGGTTAGGTACCTACTAAAGTAACTTATAGCTAACCCACTTAATTTAATTTAATCCTTGTCCTATATTATAATATATTATATATTTATGCATATACATACGCTAATAGATACGTATGAAGCAAATGTCATACATAAGTATTATCCACTGACATAGGAATAATATCTATGGTATTATCTTTACGTCCTACTGATATGTCACATTAAGTGTCATGTTAACATTATATGGGCTTTTCTATCAGTTAGCTGTTGGGATGCTTTGAGGCTTGGAATAATAATGATTATTATTGTTATGTGTAGAGCACGACGCGGTTATGTGAGGCGTTATGTAAACTATCGTTATGCGACTTCATTGTTTAGAGTTAGGCAGCGTGTCGCTATGAACGTTATAATAACCATAACCAGTGCATTTAAACACTGACTTGGACAGTGGAAACATGTCCTAAAACCAGAAATTGGTAGCGCAGTCTAAAGACTAATAACACTGAATAAATTAAAGTGGTTTCTTCTCTGATACCAACATATCGACTCTCTACTGTCATTTTTCATCCGTACTAGTGTCTAAATATCTTCACGTCTTAGGCCCGCGTATAGGTATGTCACTCAATTGTAAGGTAGCGCTTGGCTCACAAGAACTCTGTTTTTTTTCAACGGCTTTGTAAATCACTGAGAATTTTGTACGCTTAATATTACATAATTTTGTCCAATGTCTAAATTTATGGCAAAAGTGGTCTTAAAACTTGGTTTTGCTTCGTTTGAGCGGCTGCTTTGTGGTCCTGCCGAGAAGATGGCGTCAATCAATAGCCTCCCCTGTGCTGGGATTCGCCGGGTTCGGGCCCAGGGAGGGGAGCAAATGTGGATAAATGTTATTATACTCGTATTACGACATAGATAACATTTATTGCAACTTTTTTTCCTCCGTTTTTATTATTTCGATATTTTATTAAGTATCTAATATTTAACACACTCACTTATTTCAGCGAATTTTTATTGAAGTTAGAAGGTTGCAGGTACCTACCTATAGTTGGACAACTAAATACAAATTTAATTTATGTTACTTTTAATTTGTCATTTTCATCACAAAACAAATTTATTTGATATTTTTCGCCAGATTTGTAACTCGCTCGCTTAACCACATCAATGTCATCTCATCACACATTAAGTTGTGAAATTTAAAATGCTTAAAATGTTTCTGGCGTGCTGGCATTGTTGCCTCCGGGAAAATAGGTAGGATATTAGGTGGGTAGTGTGACTACGAGTTATTATTACATATTGATAATAATGATGCTGATAAAGTTGCAACACCTAATCATCAAAAGTATTTCGCGGAAACACATTTTATCAGTGCCTACAATTTACGACTCCTAAATGTTTCGATTAAAGAGTACCTATGTAATTGTGACTAAGGCGCGCAATACCTACTTAATTAGGGTTTACCTATATACACGTAGAGATAGTTATTGATGCAATATTCTGACGAAGTAATGATTATAGAAGTAACGGGGAAACGTACCTATCTTATCAGTGTTTTATGACTCTTTATGCGTCAATACTAGGAACGCATTATGATACGATGAATAGGTATTATTAGGAACGAAAGATCTTTAGGGATCCAATTTCCGCAAAAATGTGCGCGGGATGGGGAGTGCGAGTCGTTGTCGCCCCTGCAGAGAGGGGGTCGGGGCGGGGGCCGAGGGGGGCAAGTCGGGAGCGAGGGTGGCGGCTGCGGCTGCGCGGGCCCGGAGCCCTAGGGACGCGGCGCGTGGAGCCCCTGCCTCCCGCACCCCGTCTAAGGCCCTCGAAAGCACGATTAATAAGCACTCATTCAAGCTACAACACGCGATTGTCGTCATGGTAGCGTCGCCGCTCGATGGTCAAAGAGAGCCATAGTTCCGTGCAGATCATTGCCTTACAAATTATGATTATTTGCCTGCTCGTGACATCGAAAATATTACATGATCATAGATAAAAATAAGTCAATATACCTACATCACAAAGTTTGCTGTATGGATTTTTAATTTATAAGTATTGCTCGTCGGTAACACGAGCGCTTTTCACACTCGTGGCCAAAATACCTGAAAGGTTCATACCTATTGCTAGTTGTTGTTATTGAAACGAAAATCTGTACTCACCATTAGCGGAACGGGCCGCCGGTGACGTAGCTTCCTTGCTACGAGCGTTTTCCTTCTCCTTGCCATTGTTCCCTGTAACAAAGTATACTTATATATATTATTGCTAGACTCTATTCCAAATCAATGCCAATCATCGCAAGGATCAAAATATTCTAGCATCGGTATTAACGAACTATGTAATACGATGTAGGTTAATGCCTAGTTATAAATCAATTAGACATACAGCTTGAATATTTAGTAACTAATGGCATTTGAGCCGATCGACTCATATAAATAATTATTATGCAAAGTTACTGTCAGATGCTGTTAGATATTTAATTAGGTACATTAATGTCAGACAGCTATGTATTTCTATTTTATTTAATGGAAGTCTTTAACAAATAGCTCTTAGAAGTCACTGTCTTCCAAGTTCCAAATTAAAAAGTTTGTTGGGATCAATCATCAACACAATGAAAGAGTCAGTAAACTCATCAAGTCGTTATTAATTACTCCGTAAGTCGAGCCGATGTTCAGAGCTAAGTAAATTAATATCGTATCACATACAAGACTGAGTGTACCTAAATATTACCTACCAAGCCCTATATAATAACGTAACAAGGTGGATTTTGTGATGTGATTTGATCAGCGATAACTATTATTTAAATAATTGTGTAGAGATTTTACAAATAGAGTTAAATAGATATGTAAGAACTGAAAGAACAAATCAAATTATTTTTAATGAATATTTTGATTTGTTTATTTTAAGTAGTCACACTACTATATGTATAAATTATAAACTCATCCAGCCTTGGGCACCGGAGGCGTTGGTCACTTTTTCCTTTGTATATGACATCTATACAAGTTTATAAGATATGTAAGTTTTACATTGAATACTGTCTAGGATATAATGCCTACTTTTTTAGCATTGGTAGATAGCAATAGGATGCTGAGCGGACAATAATTAATGTAGGTCTTTTCATTGAATGTACTTATCTTAATCATTTCATGAAATTTTGTCACGCCAATGAAACCAAAACCACATTTATCGGAAAATGATGTTTTTTTCCTTCCTAATGGTCGTCAGGCTCAACATAATAATATATTATCAGTGATTTCCTTCCTGCCTTCCTTTTGTTAATACATCGGCTACATCGCAGTATAACCGAGTTGGGCTTTAAATGACATCTAAAGTAGAGCCGGAAATATCTGGTCGCCGATAGAGCGGGAACAGCGCTGCAGATAGGCACGTTCCCGGGAGGATCCTTTTTGCCGCGGTCCGACCGGTTTTAAGCGTGCGTTCACCCGATACCGCCCGACCGACGAGCCAAGAACGGTCCATTCGCAGTTTCTTTCTACCCATGCCATGCCTGCTCC